>OZ022328.1:64269552-65499944 GCA_963989225.1 Dromius quadrimaculatus | reverse complement strand
TTTCGACGTTTTAAAAAAATGTATTCTTTATAGAAATGAGCATATTTTTTATGAAATTTTTTTTTTGCAATTCTCAAGTTTTTAGTGTTTAAATAAATAATATGACTCTTCTAGATTACGAAAATAACCTTAGAATCGCTGTGCGATGAGTATTTTTCGAAATATGGACGTTTGAAAAATCATGTTTTTTTTTGCTAAAAATGCCAAAATTTTCCATTTTTTTCCATTTCTTCCTCATTATCTCTGGAAATATGAGTGCTATGCAATTGGAAATTACTATAGTCGATCGGCTAGACATCTGGCAATCTATATTCCAAATTTCAAGACAATTGAGCGACAAATATTAATTTTATAGGCAAAAGATTGAAAATTGGTCATCTCTGAAAAATGATGGCAAGGGGTACCCCTTGCGAAAATGTTGAAATTTGATAAAAAATATTTTTCCGCATTTTTGATGTTTTTGGTGTCAAAATAAATACTATAACTCATGTAGATCACGAAAATAGCCTTAGAATTGCTGTACGACGCGTATTTTTCGAGATTTCGACGTTTTAAAAAAATGTATTTTTTATAGAAATGAGCATATTTTTTATGAAAATTTTTTTTTGCAATTCTCAAGTTTTTAGTGTTTAAATAAATAATATGACTCTTCTAGATTACGAAAATTACCTTAGAATCGCTGTGCGATGAGTATTTTTCGAGATATGGACGTTTGAAAAATCATGTTTTTTTTCGCTAAAAATGCCAAAATTTTCCATTTTTTTCCATTTCTTCCTCATTATCTCTGGAAATATGAGTGCTATGCAATTGGCAATTACTATAGTCGATCGGCTAGACATCTGGCAATCTATATTCCAAATTTCAAGACAATTGAAAGACAAATATCAATTTTATAGGCAAAAGATTGAAAATTGGTCATCTCTGAAAAGTGAAATCAAGGCTATACCCTTCAAAAAATGCCGAAATTTGATAAAAAATATTTTTTCGCATTTTTGATGTTTTTGGTGTCAAAATAAATACTATAACTCATGTAGATCACGAAAATAGCCTTAGAATTGCTGTACGACGCGTATTTTTCGAGAATTTCGACGTTTTAAAAAAATGTATTTTTTATAGAAATGAGCATATTTTTTATGAAAATTTTTTTTTGCAATTCTCAAGTTTTTAGTGTTTAAATAAATAATATGACTCTTCTTGAATACGAAAATGATCTTAGAATCGCTGTGCGATGAGTATTTTTCGAGATATGGACGTTTGAAAAATCATGTTTTTTTTCGCTAAAAATGCCAAAATTTTCCATTTTTTTCCATTCCTCCCTCATTATCTCTAGAAATATGAGTGCTATGCAATTGGCAATTACTATAGTCGATCGGCTAGACATCTGGCAATCTATATTCCAAATTTCAAGACAATTGAAAGACAAATATTAATTTTATAGGCAAAAGATTGAAAATTGGTCATCTCTGAAAAATGATGGCAAGGGGTACCCCTTGCGAAAATGTTGAAATTTGATGAAAAATATTTTTCCGCATTTTTGATGTTTTTGGTGTCAAAATAAATACTATAACTCATGTAGATCACGAAAATAGCCTTAGAATTGCTGTACGACGCGTATTTTTCGAGATTTCGACGTTTTAAAAAAATGTATTTTTTACAGAAATGAGCATATTTTTTATGAAATTTTTTTTTTGCAATTCTCAAGTTTTTAGTGTTTAAATAAATAATATGACTCTTCTAGATTACGGAAATAACCTCAGAATCGCTGTGCGATGAGTATTTTTCGAGATATGGACGTTTGAAAAATCATGTTTTTTTTCGCTAAAAATGCCAAAATTCTCCGTTTTTTTCCATTTCTTCCTCATTATCTCTGGAAATATGAGTGCTATGCAATTGGCAATTACTATAGTCGATCGGCTAGACATCTGGCAATCTATATTCCAAATTTCAAGACAATTGAGCGACAAATATTATTTTATAGGCAAAAGATTAAAAATTGGTCATCTCTGAAAAATGATGGCAAGGGGTACCCCTTGCGAAAATGTTGAAATTTGATAAAAAATATTTTTTCGCATTTTTGATGTTTTTGGTGTCAAAATAAATACTATAACTCATGTAGATCACGAAAATAGCCTTAGAATTGCTGTACGACGCGTATTTTTCGAGATTTCGACGTTTTAAAAAAAATGTATTTTTTACAGAAATGAGCATATTTTTTATGAAATTTTTTTTTTGCAATTCTCAAGTTTTTAGTGTTTAAATAAATAATATGACTCTTCTAGATTACGGAAATAACCTTAGAATCGCTGTGCGATGAGTATTTTTCGAGATATGGACGTTTGAAAAATCATGTTTTTTTTCGCTAAAAATGCCAAAATTCTCCGTTTTTTTCCATTTCTTCCTCATTATCTCTGGAAATATGAGTGCTATGCAATTGGCAATTACTATAGTCGATCGGCTAGACATCTGGCAATCTATATTCCAAATTTCAAGACAATTGAGCGACAAATATTATTTTATAGGCAAAAGATTAAAAATTGGTCATCTCTGAAAAATGATGGCAAGGGGTACCCCTTGCGAAAATGTTGAAATTTGATAAAAAATATTTTTTCGCATTTTTGATGTTTTTGGTGTCAAAATAAATACTATAACTCATGTAGATCACGAAAATAGCCTTAGAATTGCTGTACGACGCGTATTTTTCGAGATTTCGACGTTTTAAAAAAATGTATTTTTTATAGAAATGAGCATATTTTTTATGAAATTTTTTTTTTGCAATTCTCAAGTTTATAGTGTTTAAATAAATAATATGACTCTTCTAGATTACGAAAATAACCTTAGAATCGCTATGCGATGAGTATTTTTCGAGATATGGACGTTTGAAAAATCATGTTTTTTTTCGCTAAAAATGCCAAAATTTTCCATTTTTTTCCATTCCTTCCTCATTATCTCTGAAAATATGAGTGCTATGCAATTGGCAATTACTATAGTCGATCGGCTAGACATCTGGCAATCTATATTCCAAATTTCAAGACAATTGAAAGACAAATATTAATTTTATAGGCAAAAGATTGAAAATTGGTCATCTCTGAAAAATGATGGCAAGGGGTACCCCTTGCGAAAATGTTGAAATTTGATAAAAAATATTTTTTCGCATTTTTGATGTTTTTGGTGTCAAAAATAAATACTATAACTCATGTAGATCACGAAAATAGCCTTAGAATTGCTGTACGACGCGTATTTTTCGAGATTTCGACGTTTTAAAAAAATGTATTTTTTATAGAAATGAGCATATTTTTTATGAAAATTTTTTTTTGCAATTCTCAAGTTTTTAGTGTTTAAATAAATAATATGACTCTTCTAGATTACGAAAATAACCTTAGAATCGCTGTGCGATGAGTATTTTTCGAGATATGGACGTTTGAAAAATCATGTTTTTTTTCGCTAAAAATGCCAAAATTTTCCATTTTTTTCCATTTCTTCCTCATTATCTCTGGAAATATGAGTGCTATGCAATTGGCAATTACTATAGTCGATCGGCTAGACATCTGGCAATCTATATTCCAAATTTCAAGACAATTGAGCGACAAATATTAATTTTATAGGCAAAAGATTGAAAATTGGTCATCTCTGAAAAATGATGGCAAGGGGTACCCCTTGCGAAAATGTTGAAATTTGATAAAAAATATTTTTTCGCATTTTTGATGTTTTTGGTGTCAAAATAAATACTATAACTCATGTAGATCACGAAAATAGCCTTAGAATTGCTGTACGACGCGTATTTTTCGAGATTTCGACGTTTTAAAAAAATGTATTTTTTATAGAAATGAGCATATTTTTTATGAAAATTTTTTTTTGCAATTCTCAAGTTTTTAGTGTTTAAATAAATAATATGACTCTTCTAGATTACGAAAATAACCTTAGAATCGCTGTGCGATGAGTATTTTTCGAGATATGGACGTTTGAAAAATCATGTTTTTTTTCGCTAAAAATGCCAAAATTTTCCATTTTTTTCCATTCCTTCCTCATTATCTCTGGAAATATGAGTGCTATGCAATTGGCAATTACTATAGTCGATCGGCTAGACATCTGGCAATCTATATTCCAAATTTCAAGACAATTGAAAGACAAATATTAATTTTATAGGCAAAAGATTGAAAATTGGTCATCTCTGAAAAGTGAAATCAAGGCTATACCCTTCAAAAAATGCCGAAATTTGATAAAAAATATTTATTCGCATTTTTGATGTTTTTGGTGTCAAAATAAATACTATAACTCATGTAGATCACGAAAATAGCCTTAGAATTGCTGTACGACGCGTATTTTTCGAGATTTCGACGTTTTAAAAAAATGTATTTTTTATAGAAATGAGCATATTTTTTATGAAAATTTTTTTTTGCAATTCTCAAGTTTTTAGTGTTTAAATAAATAATATGACTCTTCTAGATTACGAAAATGACCTTAGAATCGCTGTGCGATGAGTATTTTTCGAGATATGGACGTTTGAAAAATCATGTTTTTTTTCGCTAAAAATGCCAAAATTTTCCATTTTTTTCCATTCCTTCCTCATTATCTCTAGAAATATGAGTGCTATGCAATTGGCAATTACTATAGTCGATCGGCTAGACATCTGGCAATCTATATTCCAAATTTCAAGACAATTGAAAGACAAATATTAATTTTATAGGCAAAAGATTGAAAATTGGTCATCTCTGAAAAATGATGGCAAGGGGTACCCCTTGCGAAAATGTTGAAATTTGATAAAAAATATTTTTCCGCATTTTTGATGTTTTTGGTGTCAAAATAAATACTATAACTCATGTAGATCACGAAAATAGCCTTAGAATTGCTGTACGACGCGTATTTTTCGAGATTTCGACGTTTTTAAAAAAATGTATTCTTTATAGAAATGAGCATATTTTTTATGAAATTTTTTTTTTGCAATTCTCAAGTTTTTAGTGTTTAAATAAATA
The DNA here is from genome assembly GCA_963989225.1 of Dromius quadrimaculatus. Classification (NCBI taxonomy): domain Eukaryota; kingdom Metazoa; phylum Arthropoda; class Insecta; order Coleoptera; family Carabidae; genus Dromius; species Dromius quadrimaculatus. The sequence goes on along the minus strand of OZ022328.1, from coordinate 65,494,974 downwards.
ATATGACTCTTCTAGATTACGAAAATAACCTTAGAATCGCTGTGCGATGAGTATTTTTCGAAATATGGACGTTTGAAAAATCATGTTTTTTTTTGCTAAAAATGCCAAAATTTTCCATTTTTTTCCATTTCTTCCTCATTATCTCTGGAAATATGAGTGCTATGCAATTGGAAATTACTATAGTCGATCGGCTAGACATCTGGCAATCTATATTCCAAATTTCAAGACAATTGAGCGACAAATATTAATTTTATAGGCAAAAGATTGAAAATTGGTCATCTCTGAAAAATGATGGCAAGGGGTACCCCTTGCGAAAATGTTGAAATTTGATAAAAAATATTTTTCCGCATTTTTGATGTTTTTGGTGTCAAAATAAATACTATAACTCATGTAGATCACGAAAATAGCCTTAGAATTGCTGTACGACGCGTATTTTTCGAGATTTCGACGTTTTAAAAAAATGTATTTTTTATAGAAATGAGCATATTTTTTATGAAAATTTTTTTTTGCAATTCTCAAGTTTTTAGTGTTTAAATAAATAATATGACTCTTCTAGATTACGAAAATTACCTTAGAATCGCTGTGCGATGAGTATTTTTCGAGATATGGACGTTTGAAAAATCATGTTTTTTTTCGCTAAAAATGCCAAAATTTTCCATTTTTTTCCATTTCTTCCTCATTATCTCTGGAAATATGAGTGCTATGCAATTGGCAATTACTATAGTCGATCGGCTAGACATCTGGCAATCTATATTCCAAATTTCAAGACAATTGAAAGACAAATATCAATTTTATAGGCAAAAGATTGAAAATTGGTCATCTCTGAAAAATGATGGCAAGGGGTACCCCTTGCGAAAATGTTGAAATTTGATATAAAATATTTTTTCGCATTTTTGATGTTTTTGGTGTCAAAATAAATACTATAACTCATGTAGATCACGAAAATAGCCTTAGAATTGCTGTACGACGCGTATTTTTCGAGATTTCGACGTTTTAAAAAAATGTATTTTTTATAGAAATGAGCATATTTTTTATGAAAATTTTTTTTTGCAATTCTCAAGTTTTTAGTGTTTAAATAAATAATATGACTCTTCTAGATTACGAAAATAACCTTAGAATCGCTGTGCGATGAGTATTTTTCGAGATATGGACGTTTGAAAAATCATGTTTTTTTTCGCTAAAAATGCCAAAATTTTCCATTTTTTTCCATTTCTTCCTCATTATCTCTGGAAATATGAGTGCTATGCAATTGGCAATTACTATAGTCGATCGGCTAGACATCTGGCAATCTATATTCCAAATTTCAAGACAATTGAAAGACAAATATCAATTTTATAGGCAAAAGATTGAAAATTGGTCATCTCTGAAAAATGATGGCAAGGGGTACCCCTTGCGAAAATGTTGAAATTTGATATAAAATATTTTTTCGCATTTTTGATGTTTTTGGTGTCAAAATAAATACTATAACTCATGTAGATCACGAAAATAGCCTTAGAATTGCTGTACGACGCGTATTTTTCGAGATTTCGACGTTTTAAAAAAAATGTATTTTTTATAGAAATGAGCATATTTTTTATGAAAATTTTTTTTTGCAATTCTCAAGTTTTTAGTGTTTAAATAAATAATATGACTCTTCTAGATTACGAAAATAACCTTAGAATCGCTGTGCGATGAGTATTTTTCGAGATATGGACGTTTGAAAAATCATGTTTTTTTTCGCTAAAAATGCCAAAATTTTCCATTTTTTTCCATTCCTTCCTCATTATCTCTGGAAATATGAGTGCTATGCAATTGGCAATTACTATAGTCGATCGGCTAGACATCTGGCAATCTATATTCCAAATTTCAAGACAATTGAAAGACAAATATTAATTTTATAGGCAAAAGATTGAAAATTGGTCATCTCTGAAAAGTGAAATCAAGGCTATACCCTTCAAAAAATGCCGAAATTTGATAAAAAATATTTTTTCGCATTTTTGATGTTTTTGGTGTCAAAATAAATACTATAACTCATGTAGATCACGAAAATAGCCTTAGAATTGCTGTACGACGCGTATTTTTCGAGATTTCGACGTTTTAAAAAAAATGTATTTTTTATAGAAATGAGCATATTTTTTATGAAAATTTTTTTTGCAATTCTCAAGTTTTTAGTGATCAAATAAATAATATGACTCTTCTAGATTACGAAAATAACCTTAGAATCGCTGTGCGATGAGTATTTTTCGAGATATGGACGTTTGAAAAATCATGTTTTTTTTCGCTAAAAATGCCAAAATTTTCCATTTTTTTCCATTCCTTCCTCATTATCTCTGGAAATATGAGTGCTATGCAATTGGCAATTACTATAGTCGATCGGCTAGACATCTGGCAATCTATATTCCAAATTTCAAGACAATTGAAAGACAAATATTAATTTTATAGGCAAAAGATTGAAAATTGGTCATCTCTGAAAAGTGAAATCAAGGCTATACCCTTCAAAAAATGCCGAAATTTGACAAAAAATATTTTTTTCGCATTTTTGATGTTTTTGGTGTCAAAATAAATACTATAACTCATGTAGATCACGAAAATAGCCTTAGAATTGCTGTACGACGCGTATTTTTCGAGATTTCGACGTTTTAAAAAAAATGTATTTTTTATAGAAATGAGCATATTTTTTATGAAAAATTTTTTTTGCAATTCTCAAGTTTTTAGTGTTTAAATAAATAATATGACTCTTCTAGATTACGAAAATAACCTTAGAATCGCTGTGCGATGAGTATTTTTCGAGATATGGACGTTTGAAAAATCATGTTTTTTTTCGCTAAAAATGCCAAAATTTTCCATTTTTTTCCATTCCTTCCTCATTATCTCTGGAAATATGAGTGCTATGCAATTGGCAATTACTATAGTCGATCGGCTAGACATCTGGCAATCTATATTCCAAATTTCAAGACAATTGAAAGACAAATATTAATTTTATAGGCAAAAGATTGAAAATTGGTCATCTCTGAAAAGTGAAATCAAGGCTATACCCTTCAAAAAATGCCGAAATTTGATAAAAAATATTTTTTCGCATTTTTGATGTTTTTGGTGTCGAATTAAATACTATAACTCATGTAGATCACGAAAATAGCCTTAGAATTGCTGTACGACGCGTATTTTTCGAGATTTCGACGTTTTAAAAAAATTTATTTTTTATAGAAATGAGCATATTTTTTATGAAAATTTTTTTTTGCAATTCTCAAGTTTTCAGTGTTTAAATAAATAATATGACTCTTCTAGATTACGAAAATAACCTTAGAATCGCTGTGCGATGAGTATTTTTCGAGATATGGACGTTTAAAAAATCATGTTTTTTTTCGCTAAAAATGCCAAAATTTTCCATTTTTTTCCATTCCTTCCTCATTATCTCTGGAAATATGAGTGCTATGCAATTGGCAATTACTATAGTCGATCGGCTAGACATCTGGCAATCTATATTCCAAATTTCAAGACAATTGAAAGACAAATATTAATTTTATAGGCAAAAGATTGAAAATTGGTCATCTCTGAAAAGTGAAATCAAGGCTATACCCTTCAAAAAATGCCGAAATTTGATAAAAAATATTTTTTCGCATTTTTGATGTTTTTGGTGTCAAAATAAATACTATAACTCATGTAGATCACGAAAATAGCCTTAGAATTGCTGTACGACGCGTATTTTTCGAGATTTCGACGTTTTAAAAAAATGTATTTTTTATAGAAATGAGCATATTTTTATGAAAATTTTTTTTTGCAATTCTCAAGTTTTTAGTGTTTAAATAAATAATATGACTCTTCTAGATTACGAAAATAACCTTAGAATCGCTGTGCGATGAGTATTTTTCGAGATATGGACGTTTGAAAAATCATGTTTTTTTCCGCTGAAAATGCCAAAATTTTCCATTTTTTTCCATTCCTTCCTCATTATCTCTGGAAATATGAGTGCTATGCAATTGGCAATTACTATAGTCGATCGGCTAGACATCTGGCAATCTATATTCCAAATTTCAAGACAATTGAAAGACAAATATTAATTTTATAGGCAAAAGATTGAAAATTGGTCATCTCTGAAAAGTGAAATCAAGGCTATACCCTTCAAAAAATGCCGAAATTTGATAAAAAATATTTTTTCGCATTTTTGATGTTTTTGGTGTCAAAATAAATACTATAACTCATGTAGATCACGAAAATAGCCTTAGAATTGCTGTACGACGCGTATTTTTCGAGATTTCGACGTTTTAAAAAAAATTTATTTTTTATAGAAATGAGCATATTTTTTATGAAAATTTTTTTTTGCAATTCTCAAGTTTTTAGTGTTTAAATAAATAATATGACTCTTCTAGATTACGAAAATAACCTTAGAATCGCTGTGCGATGAGTATTTTTCGAGATATGGACGTTTGAAAAATCATGTTTTTTTTCGCTAAAAATGCCAAAATTTTCCATTTTTTTCCATTCCTTCCACATTATCTCTGGAAATATGAGTGCTATGCAATTGGCAATTACTATAGTCGATCGGCTAGACATCTGGCAATCTATAATCCAAATTTCAAGACAATTGAGCGACAAATATTAATTTTATAGGCAAAAGATTGAAAATTGGTCATCTCTGAAAAATGATGGCAAGGGGTACCCCTTGCGAAAATGTTGAAATTTGATAAAAAATATTTTTTCGCATTTTTGATGTTTTTGGTGTCAAAATAAATACTATAACTCATGTAGATCACGAAAATAGCCTTAGAATTGCTGTACGACGCGTATTTTTCGAGATTTCGACGTTTTAAAAAAATGTATTTTTTATAGAAATGAGCATATTTTTTATGAAATTTTTTTTTTGCAATTCTCAAGTTTTTAGTGTTTAAATAAATAATATGACTCTTCTAGATTACGAAAATAACCTTAGAATCGCTGTGCGATGAGTATTTTTCGAGATATGGACGTTTGAAAAATCATGTTTTTTTTCGCTAAAAATGCCAAAATTTTCCATTTTTTTTCCATTCCTTCCTCATTATCTCTGGAAATATGAGTGCTATGCAATTGGCAATTACTATAGTCGATCGGCTAGACATCTGGCAATCTATATTCCAAATTTCAAGACAATTGAGCGACAAATATTAATTTTATAGGCAAAAGATTGAAAATTGGTCATCTCTGAAAAATGATGGCAAGGGGTACCCCTTGCGAAAATGTTGAAATTTGATAAAAAATATTTTTTCGCATTTTTGATGTTTTTAGTGTCAAAATAAATACTATAACTCATGTAGATCACGAAAATAGCCTTAGAATTGCTGTACGACGCGTATTTTTCGAGATTTCGACGTTTTAAAAAAATGTATTTTTTATAGAAATGAGCATATTTTTTATGAAAATTTTTTTTTGCAATTCTCAAGTTTTTAGTGTTTAAATAAATAATATGACTCTTCTAGATTACGAAAATAACCTTAGAATCGCTGTGCGATGAGTATTTTTCGAGATATGGACGTTTGAAAAATCATGTTTTTTTTCGCTAAAAATGCCAAAATTTCCCATTTTTTTCCATTCCTTCCTCATTATCTCTGGAAATATGAGTGCTATGCAATTGGCAATTACTATAGTCGATCGGCTAGACATCTGGCAATCTATATTCCAAATTTCAAGACAATTGAGCGACAAATATTAATTTTATAGGCAAAAGATTGAAAATTGGTCATCTCTGAAAAATGATGGCAAGGGGTACCCCTTGCGAAAATGTTGAAATTTGATAAAAAATATTTTTTCGCATTTTTGATGTTTTTGGTGTCAAAATAAATACTATAACTCATGTAGATCACGAAAATAGCCTTAGAATTGCTGTACGACGCGTATTTTTCGAGATTTCGACGTTTTAAAAAAATGTATTTTTTATAGAAATGAGCATATTTTTTATGAAATTTTTTTTTTGCAATTCTCAAGTTTTTAGTGTTTAAATAAATAATATGACTCTTCTAGATTACGAAAATAACCTTAGAATCGCTGTGCGATGAGTATTTTTCGAGATATGGACGTTTGAAACATCATGTTTTTTTTCGCTAAAAATGCCAAAATTTTCCATTTTTTTCCATTCCTTCCTCATTATCTCTGGAAATATGAGTGCTATGCAATTGGCAATTACTATAGTCGATCGGCTAGACATCTGGCAATCTATATTCCAAATTTCAAGACAATTGAAAGACAAATATTAATTTTATAGGCAAAAGATTGAAAATTGGTCATCTCTGAAAAATGATGGCAAGGGGTACCCCTTGCGAAAATGTTGAAATTTGATAAAAAATATTTTTTCGCATTTTTGATGTTTTTTGGTGTCAAAATAAATACTATAACTCATGTAGATCACGAAAATAGCCTTAGAATTGCTGTACGACGCGTATTTTTCGAAATTTCGACGTTTTAAAAAAAATGTATTTTTTATAGAAATGAGCATATTTTTTATGAAAATTTTTTTTTGCAATTCTCAAGTTTTTAGTGTTTAAATAAATAATATGACTCTTCTAGATTACGAAAATAACCTTAGAATCGCTGTGCGATGAGTATTTTTCGAGATATGGACGTTTGAAAAATCATGTTTTTTTTCGCTAAAAATGCCAAAATTTTCCATTTTTTTCCATTTCTTCCTCATTATCTCTGGAAATATGAGTGCTATGCAATTGGCAATTACTATAGTCGATCGGCTAGACATCTGGCAATCTATATTTCAAATTTCAAGACAATTGAAAGACAAATATTAATTTTATAGGCAAAAGATTGAAAATTGGTCATCTCTGAAAAGTGAAATCAAGGCTATACCCTTCAAAAAATGCCGAAATTTGATAAAAAATATTTTTTCGCATTTTTGATGTTTTTGGTGTCAAAAATAAATACTATAACTCATGTAGATCACGAAAATAGCCTTAGAATTGCTGTACGACGCGTATTTTTCGAGATTTCGACGTTTTAAAAAAAATGTATTTTTTATAGAAATGAGCATATTTTTTATGAAAATTTTTTTTTGCAATTCTCAAGTTTTTAGTGTTTAAATAAATAATATGACTCTTCTAGATTACGAAAATAACCTTAGAATCGCTGTGCGATGAGTATTTTTCGAGATATGGACGTTTGAAAAATCATGTTTTTTTTTCGCTAAAAATGCCAAAATTTTCCATTTTTTTCCATTTCTTCCTCATTATCTCTGGAAATATGAGTGCTATGCAATTGGCAATTACTATAGTCGATCGGCTAGACATCTGGCAATCTATATTCCAAATTTCAAGACAATTGAGCGACAAATATTAATTTTATAGGCAAAAGATTGAAAATTGGTCATCTCTGAAAAATGATGGCAAGGGGTACCCCTTGCGAAAATGTTGAAATTTGATAAAAAATATTTTTTTGCATTTTTGATGTTTTTGGTGTCAAAATAAATACTATAACTCATGTAGATCACAAAATTGCCTTAGAATTGCTGTACGACGCGTATTTTTCGAGATTTCGACATTTTAAAAAAATGTATTTTTGATAGAAATGAGCATATTTTTTATGAAAATTTTTTTTTGCAATTCTCAAGTTTTTAGTGTTTAAATAAATAATATGACTCTTCTAGATTACGAAAATAACCTTAGAATCGCTGTGCGATGAGTATTTTTCGAGATATGGACGTTTGAAAAATCATGTTTTTTTTCGCTAAAAATGCCAAAATTTTCCATTTTTTTCCATTCCTTCCTCATTATCTCTGGAAATATGAGTGCTATGCAATTGGCAATTACTATAGTCGATCGGCTAGACATCTGGCAATCTATATTCCAAATTTCAAGACAATTGAAAGACAAATATTAATTTTATAGGCAAAAGATTGAAAATTGGTCATCTCTGAAAAGTGAAATCAAGGCTATACCTTCAAAAAATGCCGAAATTTGATAAAAAATATTTTTTCGCATTTTTGATGTTTTTGGTGTCAAAATAAATACTATAACTCATGTAGATCACGAAAATAGCCTTAGAATTGCTGTACGACGCGTATTTTTCGAGATTTCGACGTTTTAAAAAAATGTATTTTTTATAGAAATGAGCATATTTTTTATGAAAATTTTTTTTTGCAATTCTCAAGTTTTTAGTGTTTAAATAAATAATATGACTCTTCTAGATTACGAAAATAACCTTAGAATCGCTGTGCGATGAGTATTTTTCGAGATATGGACGTTTGAAAAATCATGTTTTTTTTCGCTAAAAATGCCAAAATTTTCCATTTTTTTCCATTTCTTCCTCATTATCTCTGGAAATATGAGTGCTATGCAATTGGCAATTACTATAGTCGATCGGCTAGACATCTGGCAATCTATATTCCAAATTTCAAGACAATTGAGCGACAAATATTAATTTTATAGGCAAAAGATTGAAAATTGGTCATCTCTGAAAAATGATGGCAAGGGGTACCCCTTGCGAAAATGTTGAAATTTGATAAAAAATATTTTTTTGCATTTTTGATGTTTTTGGTGTCAAAATAAATACAATAACTCATGTAGATCACAAAATTGCCTTAGAATTGCTGTACGACGCGTATTTTTCGAGATTTCGACATTTTAAAAAAAATGTATTTTTGATAGAAATGAGCATATTTTTTATGAAAATTTTTTTTTTGCAATTCTCAAGTTTTTAGTGTTTAAATAAATAATATGACTCTTCTAGATTACGAAAATAACCTTAGAATCGCTGTGCGATGAGTATTTTTCGAGATATGGACGTTTGAAAAATCATGTTTTTTTTCGCTAAAAATGCCAAAATTTTCCATTTTTTTCCATTCCTTCCTCATTATTGTTGGTTTTGGGTGTTAATTTAATTACAAAAACTGTATTCACTTCAAGATGCTCTAGACTAAACAAATATTATAATGTCTCAATATCAGGTCACGTCTTTCTTTCTGATGACGTTTTTACTATGCATACAAATCATTTTAATTCTGTGTATATTTTTGTAACCACACACAACAGCCCCTCGACTCTTTGAGATAGTTAGTTAGATGAAAGTTCTCATATTGAAAGGATCTTAATTTACAATAAATATTAAAGAACTTATTTACACTCACTGCGTTTTAATTAATTTAAACCATACCTTCCTTTAGGTTATGGGCCCAGACACCGCGAGTGACCGCGAGTGAGTGTATTGTATTTTTGTGATTTGAAATAGTGAGAAAAATACAGTGGAATTAACTATGGCTAGTGGCGTGTTGAGTGCATTAAAACGCAATATGAAACTATTTGATGGTGAAAATTATTTTATGTGGAAATTTAGACTATTAGAAATTATTGAGCAAGAAGGTGCTAGTAAAGTGCTAAATGAAGATCCGCCAACACCAATTACTGATGAGTGGATTAAATGGGAACGATTTGCCAGGGGAACATTAATTGAGTACCTAGATGATACAATAATTTCGCAAATACCGCCAGGTCGTGCGACAGCGCGACAAATTTTGGAAAAATTTGATGGTCTTTACGCCTGTAAAAAGGTATCAACCCAGCTATGTCTTCAAGATCGATTGTTCAATTGCAAGCTTAAACCAGGTACGTCACTTAAGAAGCACATGATCGAAATTGATGAAATGGTGCGTGATATGGTTGCCTGTGGCGGGGAAGTAAATGAGACGACTAAAGTATGGTATACTCTAAACTCATTGCCATCGAGTTATGCGCCAATTAAAGCTGCAATGAAAACAATGAGTGATGATAGACTAACATTAGCACTCGTAAAAGGAATGTTGCTGGAACATGAAGAATATTTAGAACGTGAAACTACTGATACAAGTATGAAAGCTCTTCATTTTCGCACCACAAATTCATATGAAAATAAAAAGAAGAATTGGAAGTTCACCAAAAGAAATAAGCAAATGTTTAAAAATAAACAGGTGCAAAAATGTTTCCATTGTGGACGCACAAATCATGTTAAACGTGATTGCTATTTCTACAAGCAAAGTTTAAAATCAAACGATAAACGTAATAAAAGAAGCAATCATGAAGCCAGTGCGTCAACAGCGGTGATTGATGAATCATTTGCTTTCATGATTTGTAATGAAAATCAGTGCGAAGGACGTAAACAAAACATCAAGGCGTTTTGTTCTGGATTCCGGTGCAACAGAACACATTATTAAGGATTTCAGTCTTTTTACTGAATGCGAACAGCTGGAGGAGCCAATTCGAATAACTGTGGCAAAAAATAGGGACAGTAATTGAGGCGACACATATCGGAAGGATACAAGTCACCACTTCACTTGGCTACAATGGCGAGCTGAAGAATGTCCTCTACAGCAAAAGTGTACCAACCAACCTCATCTCCGTAAGACGCATCCAGGAGGCTGGAATGTCGGTGTTATTTACGGAAGCTGGAGATGTGGAGGTCATAAAAGGAGGTACAACAGTCATTAAAGGTAAGCGCATAAATAATCTGTATATTATAGAATTAATAATACAAAATGCGCATAAAACAGCACGGGCTGTAAGTCACGTGGCTGAGGCAAATATTATTGATAAAAATAAAATGTGGCATGAGCGATTGGGCCACATAAGTAGAGAAAAATTTACAAAAATTAAAGTAAATGAGTTAGCATTTGATAATATTTGTTTAAAGAATATTAATCCTATTGATTCGTTGTGCGAATCTTGTATTAGCGGAAAACAAGTACGTCTTCCTTTCGCCAGGATGAAAGATAAAGAGTATATAAAAAGGCCTTTATTTATTGTGCACTCAGATGTGTGTGGGCCGATTACACCATCTACGATAGATGGAAAGAATTATTTTGTGAATTTTATCGATGAATATACTCATTATACTGTAACGTATTTATTAACTAATAAATCAGAAGTATTCACTTATTTTAAAGATTATGTTGCAAAAAGTGAAGCTCAATTTGATACAAAGTTGGTTACTTTATATAGTGATAACGGAAGCGAGTATTTATCTGGCGAAATGAAAGAATACTGTAAACAAAAAGGGATAACATATCATCTCACGGTTCCGTACACTCCACAACAAAACGGAGTGGCAGAAAGAATGAATCGAACTTTGTTGGAGAAAGCGCGTGCTATGTTACATAGTGCGAGTCTAAATAAATGCTTCTGGGGTGAGGCAATCTTAACTGCAACTTATTTGGTAAACAGATCTCCAACAAAAGCGATAAAGTTCAAGAACACACCGTATGAGATGTGGCATGATAAAAAACCAAAATTAGGTCATTTAAAAATATTCGGATGCACGGCTTATGTGCATAATAAAACGAGAAAAAGTAAATTCGATAGTAAATCGTCTAAAGGGATTCTCGTGGGTTATGTGCCAAATGGATATAAAATTTTTGATTCAGATTCAGAAAAATTCATAGTTGCACGTGATGTAGTTTTTGATGAAATTACATATAAAACATCAAGACAAGAACTTGATGATATGGGTGAAATTGGTAGCGAAGTAAATACAGATAAAAATGTACAAACAGGTACAAATAATATTTCAGCAGGGGGTGCTGCTGATTATAAATCTGTAGAAAAGATCACACCTGGCCAAACGGACGATAAAAAGTGCAAGCAAACCCTTAGTGAAAAAGGTGTCACTGAAAATTGCACTCAAGGTCAAACATCCTCATTAAAGGATGTCCCTGAACCAACCAGTATGAGCTCAGATAGTGAGAGTGAAAGTCCGTGTACCTCTACTAAAAAGTTGAGGAAATTAAATAGCGAGCAGGATGTGAGAAGGAGCGAAAGAATAAAGAATAAACCAATAATATCATATAAAGATTATGATTTCGATATAAATAGCTATTTGGTAGTTAATCAAATGTTTGAAAATGATATTCCCACATGTTATCAAGACGTTTTTAAAAATGCGTTTAGAACAAAATGGGAAAAAGCTATAAAAGATGAGTTAAAATCATTAGAACAAAATAAAACATGGACATTGATACAGAAACCATGTAATGTAAACATTGTCGACTGTAAATGGGTATTTACAATAAAAACAGCAAGTAATGGAAATTTGGAAAGATATAAAGCCCGTTTAGTAGCGCGCGGTTTTAGCCAAAGAAAAACATTAGATTATAATGAAACATTCGCACCGGTTGCGCGAATTGGTACGTTCAGGTGCGTGCTTGCGTTAGCAAATCAATTTGAACTATTAATTCATCAAATGGATGTAAAAACGGCATTTCTCAATGGGAAATTAAAAGAAAATATTTATATGAGGGTGCCTGACGGTGTTGCAGTTCAAACAGATAATATTGTATGTAAACTAAATAAATCTTTATACGGTTTGAAGCAGTCAGCTCGATGCTGGTATGAGTGTTTTAATAACATAATGCTTGAAAAAGGATTTGTAAATTCGTCAGCCGATAATTGTTTGTATTTCTTAGACAAAGGCCATGTTCATAAAAACATTTATGTAATATTATATGTAGATGATTTAGTTATCGCTACTAAAGATATAAATACAATGAATGATTTTAAGAAGTTTTTAATGAAACAATTTGAAATGATAGATTTGAAAGAAATTAATTACTTTCTTGGAATAAAAATAAAAAGATCAGGATCTGAAATTTCACTCGATCAAACAACATACTTGAAATCAATATTAGTAAAATTTAAAATGAATGAATGCAACCCGGTCAGTACACCGTTGCCTATGAAATTAGACTATTCAGCATTAAATTCAGATGATAGTTATGATGCACCCTGTAGAAATTTGATTGGCTGTTTAATGTACGCAATGCTTTGTACGCGACCTGATTTATGTACTGCAATAAATCTACTAAGTAGATATCAAACTAAATGCAATAAAGAACTCTGGCTATGTTTAAAGCGAGTATTAAGATATGTAAAAGGAACGATTAACATGAAATTAATATATAAACGTAACATGAATTACAAAGAAAATTTGATAGGATATGTTGATGCGGATTAGGCTAGTAATGAATTAGATCGTCGAAGTACAACAGGTTGCTTATTCAAATTATTTGAAAATTGTACAGTAACATGGATTACACGACGACAAAATTCAGTTGCTGTGTCCTCAACAGAGGCTGAATACATGGCTGTATTTGAGGCAGTAAAAGAGGCCTTATGGATTAAATCATTATTAAATGGTATTAATGTCAATATGTCAGAACCAATAATATTGTATGAAGACAATCAAAGTTGTATAGCAATTGCAAATAATCCAGCTAATCATAAACGTTCAAAACATATTGACGTAAAATACCATTTTATACGTGAGCAAGTAGAGAACAACACTGTCTGTTTGAAATATTTGCCTACAGGTCATCAGGAGGCTGACCTATTGACAAAATCTCTACCATCCCATCAGTTCAAGGATCTGAGGGAGAAGATGGGAGTACAAGAAAAATAGAAAAATAAATTCTATGGAAATTCTAGTTATAAGTTGTTTAACAAAATGTATATTGTTATTCATTTGAAATTGTTCATGGTCTGGTTGGGTTTTTGTGGGGGTTTTTCCTAATCCTTGCAACGAATGTTGGATCATTAGTTGTTACTCTCCCCGTAAACTGCTAAATATAAGTTCATACATTTTTTGAGGGGGTGTGTTGGTTTTGGGTGTTAATTTAATTACAAAAACTGTATTCACTTCAAGATGCTCTAGACTAAACAAATATTATAATGTCTCAATATCAGGTCACGTCTTTCTTTCTGATGACGTTTTTACTATGCATACAAATCATTTTAATTCTGTGTATATTTTTGTAACCACACACAACAGCCCCTCGACTCTTTGAGATAGTTAGTTAGATGAAAGTTCTCATATTGAAAGGATCTTAATTTACAATAAATATTAAAGAACTTATTTACACTCACTGCGTTTTAATTAATTTAAACCATACCTTCCTTTAATTATCTCTGGAAATATGAGTGCTATGCAATTGGCAATTACTATAGTCGATCGGCTAGACATCTGGCAATCTATATTCCAAATTTCAAGACAATTGAAAGACAAATATTAATTTTATAGGCAAAAGATTGAAAATTGGTCATCTCTGAAAAGTGAAATCAAGGCTATACCCTTCAAAAAATGCCGAAATTTGATAAAAAATATTTTTTCGCATTTTTGATGTTTTTGGTGTCAAAATAAATACTATAACTCATGTAGATCACGAAAATAGCCTTAGAATTGCTGTACGACGCGTATTTTTCTAAATTTCGACGTTTTAAAAAAATGTATTTTTTATAGAAATGAGCATATTTTTTATGAAAATTTTTTTCTGCAATTCTCAAGTTTTTAGTGTTTAAATAAATAATATGACTCTTCTAGATTACGAAAATAACCTTAGAATCGCTGTGCGATGAGTATTTTTCGAGATATGGACGTTTGAAAAATCATGTTTTTTTTCGCTAAAAATGCCAAAATTTTCCATTTTTTTCCATTTCTTCCTCATTATCTCTGGAAATATGAGTGCTATGCAATTGGCAATTACTATAGTCGATCGGCTAGACATCTGGCAATCTATATTCCAAATTTCAAGACAATTGAAAGACAAATATTAATTTTATAGGCAAAAGATTGAAAATTGGTCATCTCTGAAAAATGATGGCAAGGGGTACCCCTTGCGAAAATGTTGAAATTTGATAAAAAATATTTTTTCGCATTTTTGATGTTTTTGGTGTCAAAATAAATACTATAACTCATGTAAATCACGAAAATAGCCTTAGAATTGCTGTACGACGCGTATTTTTCGAGATTTCGACGTTTTAAAAAAATTTATTTTTTATAGAAATGAGCATATTTTTTATGAAAATTTTTTTTTGCAATTCTCAAGTTTTTAGTGTTTAAATAAATAATATGACTCTTCTAGATTACGAAAATAACCTTAGAATCGCTGCGCGATGAGTATTTTTCGAGATATGGACGTTTGAAAAATCATGTTTTTTTTCGCTAAAAATGCTAAAATTTTCCATTTTTTTCCATTCCTTCCTCATTATCTCTGGAAATATGAGTGCTATGCAATTGGCAATTACTATAGTCGATCGGCTAGACATCTGGCAATCTATATTCCAAATTTCAAGACAATTGAAAGACAAATATTAATTTTATAGGCAAAAGATTGAAAATTGGTCATCTCTGAAAAGTGAAATCAAGGCTATACCCTTCAAAAAATGCCGAAATTTGATAAAAAATATTTTTTCGCATTTTTGATGTTTTTGGTGTCAAAATAAATACTATAACTCATGTAGATCACGAAAATAGCCTTAGAATTGCTGTACGACGCGTATTTTTCGAGATTTCGACGTTTTAAAAAAATGTATTTTTTATAGAAATGAGCATATTTTTTATGAAAATTTTTTTTTGCAATTCTCAAGTTTTTAGTGCTTAAATAAATAATATGACTCTTCTAGATTACGAAAATAACCTTAGAATCGCTGTGCGATGAGTATTTTTCGAGATATGGACGTTTGAAAAATCATGTTTTTTTTCGCTAAAAATGCCAAAATTTTCCATTTTTTTCCATTTCTTCCTCATTATCTCTGGAAATATGAGTGCTATGCAATTGGCAATTACTATAGTCGATCGGCTAGACATCTGGCAATCTATATTCCAAATTTCAAGACAATTGAAAGACAAATATTAATTTTATAGGCAAAAGATTGAAAATTGGTCATCTCTGAAAAGTGAAATCAAGGCTATACCCTTCAAAAAATGCCGAAATTTGATAAAAAATATTTTTTCGCATTTTTGATGTTTTTGGTGTCAAAATAAATACTATAACTCATGTAGATCAAGAAAATAGCCTTAGAATTGCTGTACGACGCGTATTTTTCTAAATTTCGACGTTTTAAAGAAATGTATTTTCAATAGAAATGAGCATATTTTTTATGAAAATTTTTTTTTGCAATTCTCAAGTTTTTAGTGTTTAAATAAATAATATGACTCTTCTAGATTACGAAAATAACCTTAGAATCGCTGTGCGATGAGTATTTTTCGAGATATGGACGTTTGAAAAATCATGTTTTTTTTCGCTAAAAATGCCAAAATTTTCCATTTTTTTCCATTTCTTCCTCATTATCTCTGGAAATATGAGTGCTATGCAATTGGCAATTACTATAATCGATCGGCTAGACATCTGGCAATCTATATTCCAAATTTCAAGACAATTGAGCGACAAATATTAATTTTATAGGCAAAAGATTGAAAATTGGTCATCTCTGAAAAATGATGGCAAGGGGTACCCCTTGCGAAAATGTTGAAATTTGATAAAAAATATTTTTTCGCATTTTTGATGTTTTTGGTGTCAAAATAAATACTATAACTCTTGTAGATCACGAAAATAGCCTTAGAATTGCTGTACGACGCGTATTTTTCGAGATTTCGACGTTTTAAAAAAATTTATTTTTTATAGAAATGAGCATATTTTTTATGAAAATTTTTTTTTTGCAATTCTCAAGTTTTTAGTGTTTAAATAAATAATATGACTCTTCTAGATTACGAAAATAACCTTAGAATCGCTGCGCGATGAGTATTTTTCGAGATATGGACGTTTGAAAAATCATGTTTTTTTTCGCTAAAAATGCTAAAATTTTCCATTTTTTTCCATTCCTTCCTCATTATCTCTGGAAATATGAGTGCTATGCAATTGGCAATTACTATAGTCGATCGGCTAGACATCTGGCAATCTATATTCCAAATTTCAAGACAATTGAAAGACAAATATTAATTTTATAGGCAAAAGATTGAAAATTGGTCATCTCTGAAAAGTGAAATCAAGGCTATACCCTTCAAAAAATGCCGAAATTTGATAAAAATTATTTTTTCGCATTTTTGATGTTTTTGGTGTCAAAATAAATACTATAACTCATGTAGATCACGAAAATAGCCTTAGAATTGCTGTACGACGCGTATTTTTCGAGATTCCGACGTTTTAAAAAAATGTATTTTTTATAGAAATGAGCATATTTTTTATGAAAATTTTTTTTTGCAATTCTCAAGTTTTCAGTGTTTAAATAAGTAATATGACTCTTCTAGATTACAAAAATAACCTTAGAATCGCTGTGCGATGAGTATTTTTCGAGATATGGACGTTTGAAAAATCATGTTTTTTTTCGCTAAAAATGCCAAAATTAACCATTTTTTTCCATTCCTTCCTCATTATCTCTGGAAATATGAGTGCTATGCAATTGGCAATTACTATAGTCGATCGGCTAGACATCTGGCAATCTATATTCCAAATTTCAAGACAATTGAAAGACAAATATTAATTTTATAGGCAAAAGATTGAAAATTGGTCATCTCTGAAAAGTGAAATCAAGGCTATACCCTTCAAAAAATGCCGAAATTTGATAAAAAATATTTTTTCGCATTTTTGATGTTTTTGGTGTCAAAATAAATACTATAACTCATGTAGATCACGAAAATAGCCTTAGAATTGCTGTACGACGCGTATTTTTCGAGATTTCGACGTTTTAAAAAAATGTATTTTTTATAGAAATGAGCATATTTTTTATGAAAATTTTTTTTTGCAATTCTCAAGTTTTTAGTGTTTAAATAAATAATATGACTCTTCTAGATTACGAAAATAACCTTAGAATCGCTGTGCGATGAGTATTTTTCGAGATATGGACGTTTGAAAAATCATGTTTTTTTTCGCTAAAAATGCCAAAATTTTCCATTTTTTTCCATTACTTCCTCATTATCTCTGGAAATATGAGTGCTATGCAATTGGCAATTACTATAGTCGATCGGCTAGACATCTGGCAATCTATATTCCAAATTTCAAGACAATTGAAAGACAAATATTAATTTTATAGGCAAAAGATTGAAAATTGGTCATCTCTGAAAAATGATGGCAAGGGGTACCCCTTGCGAAAATGTTGAAATTTGATGAAAAATATTTTTTCGCATTTTTGATGTTTTTGGTGTCAAAATAAATACTATAACTCATGTAGATCACGAAAATAGCCTTAGAATTGCTGTACGACGCGTATTTTTCGAGATTCCGACGTTTTGAAAAAATGTATTTTTTATAGAAATGAGCATATTTTTTATGAAAATTTTTTTTTGCAATTCTCAAGTTTTTAGTGTTTAAATAAATAATATGACTCTTCTAGATTACGAAAATAACCTTAGAATCGCTGTGCGATGAGTATTTTTCGAGATATGGACGTTTGAAAAATCATGTTTTTTTTCGCTAAAAATGCAAAAATTTTCCATTTTTTTCCATTCCTTCCTCATTATCTCTGGAAATATGAGTGCTATGCAATTGGCAATTACTATAGTCGATCGGCTAGACATCTGGCAATCTATATTCCAAATTTCAAGACAATTGAAAGACAAATATTAATTTTATAGGCAAAAGATTGAAAATTGGTCATCTCTGAAAAATGATGGCAAGGGGTACACCCCTTGCGAAAATGTTGAAATTTGATAAAAAATATTTTTTCGCATTTTTGATGTTTTTGGTGTCAAAATAAATACTATAACCCATGTAGATCACGAAAATAGCCTTAGAATTGCTGTACGACGCGTATTTTTCGAGATTTCGACGTTTTAAAAAAATTTATTTTTTATAGAAATGAGCATATTTTTTATGAAAATTTTTTTTTGCAATTCTCAAGTTTTTAGTGTTTAAATAAATAATATGACTCTTCTAGATTACGAAAATAACCTTAGAATCGCTGTGCGATGAGTATTTTTCGAGATATGGACGTTTGAAAAATCATGTTTTTTTTCGCTAAAAATGCCAAAATTTTCCATTTTTTTCCATTCCTTCCTCATTATCTCTGGAAATATGAGTGCTATGCAATTGGCAATTACTATAGTCGATCGGCTAGACATCTGGCAATCTATATTCCAAATTTCAAGACAATTGAAAGACAAATATTAATTTTATAGGCAAAAGATTGAAAATTGGTCATCTCTGAAAAGTGAAATCAAGGCTATACCCTTCAAAAAATGCCGAAATTTGATAAAAAATATTTTTTCGCATTTTTGATGTTTTTGGTGTCAAAATAAATACTATAACTCATGTAGATCACGAAAATAGCCTTAGAATTGCTGTACGACGCGTATTTTTCGAGATTTCGACGTTTTAAAACAATGTATTTTTTATAGAAATGAGCATATTTTTTATGAAAATTTTTTTTTGCAATTCTCAAGTTTTTAGTGTTTAGATAAATAATATGACTCTTCTAGATTACGAAAATAACCTTAGAATCGCTGTGCGATGAGTATTTTTCGAGATATGGACGTTTGAAAAATCATGTTTTTTTTCGCTAAAAATGCCAAAATTTTTCATTTTTTTCCATTACTTCCTCATTATCTCTGGAAATATGAGTGCTATGCAATTGGCAATTACTATAGTCGATCGGCTAGACATCTGGCAATCTATATTCCAAATTTCAAGACAATTGAAAGACAAATATTAATTTTATAGGCAAAAGATTGAAAATTGGTCATCTCTGAAAAATGATGGCAAGGGGTACCCCTTGCGAAAATGTTGAAATTTGATGAAAAATATTTTTTCGCATTTTTGATGTTTTTGGTGTCAAAATAAATACTATAACTCATGTAGATCACGAAAATAGCCTTAGAATTGCTGTACGACGCGTATTTTTCGAGATTTCGACGTTTTAAAACAATGTATTTTTTATAGAAATGAGCATATTTTTTATGAAAATTTTTTTTTGCAATTCTCAAGTTTTTAGTGTTTAAATAAATAATATGACTCTTCTAGATTACGAAAATAACCTTAGAATCGCTGTGCGATGAGTATTTTTCGAGATATGGACGTTTGAAAAATCATGTTTTTTTTCGCTAAAAATGCCAAAATTTTTCATTTTTTTCCATTACTTCCTCATTATCTCTGGAAATATGAGTGCTATGCAATTGGCAATTACTATAGTCGATCGGCTAGACATCTGGCAATCTATATTCCAAATTTCAAGACAATTGAAAGACAAATATTAATTTTATAGGCAAAAGATTGAAAATTGGTCATCTCTGAAAAATGATGGCAAGGGGTACCCCTTGCGAAAATGTTGAAATTTGATGAAAAATATTTTTTCGCATTTTTGATGTTTTTGGTGTCAAAATAAATACTATAACTCATGTAGATCACGAAAATAGCCTTAGAATTGCTGTACGACGCGTATTTTTCGAGATTCCGACGTTTTAAAAAAATGTATTTTTTATAGAAATGAGCATATTTTTTATGAAAATTTTTTTTTGCAATTCTCAAGTTTTTAGTGTTTAAATAAATAATATGACTCTTCTAGATTACGAAAATAACCTTAGAATCGCTGTGCGATGAGTATTTTTCGAGATATGGACGTTTGAAAAATCATGTTTTTTTTCGCTAAAAATGCCAAAATTTTCCATTTTTTTCCATTCCTTCCTCATTATCTCTGGAAATATGAGTGCTATGCAATTGGCAATTACTATAGTCGATCGGCTAGACATCTGGCAATCTATATTCCAAATTTCAAGACAATTGAAAGACAAATATTAATTTTATAGGCAAAAGATTGAAAATTGGTCATCTCTGAAAAATGATGGCAAGGGGTACCCCTTGCGAAAATGTTGAAATTTGATAAAAAATATTTTTTCGCATTTTTGATGTTTTTGGTGTCAAAATAAATACTATAACCCATGTAGATCACGAAAATAGCCTTAGAATTGCTGTACGACGCGTATTTTTCGAGATTTCGACGTTTTAAAAAAATTTATTTTTTATAGAAATGAGCATATTTTTTATGAAAATTTTTTTTTGCAATTCTCAAGTTTTTAGTGTTTAAATAAATAATATGACTCTTCTAGATTACGAAAATAACCTTAGAATCGCTGTGCGATGAGTATTTTTCGAGATATGGACGTTTGAAAAATCATGTTTTTTTTCGCTAAAAATGCCAAAATTTTCCATTTTTTTCCATTCCTTCCTCATTATCTCTGGAAATATGAGTGCTATGCAATTGGCAATTACTATAGTCGATCGGCTAGACATCTGGCAATCTATATTCCAAATTTCAAGACAATTGAAAAACAAATATTAATTTTATAGGCAAAAGATTGAAAATTGGTCATCTCTGAGAAGTGAAATCAAGGCTATACCCTTCAAAAAATGCCGAAATTTGATAAAAAATATTTTTTCGCATTTTTGATGTTTTTGGTGTCAAAATAAATACTATAACTCATGTAGATCAAGAAAATAGCCTTAGAATTGCTGTACGACGCGTATTTTTCGAGATTTCGACGTTTTAAAAAAATGTATTTTTTATAGAAATGAGCATATTTTTTATGAAAATTTTTTTTTGCAATTCTCAAGTTTTTAGTGTTTAAATAAATAATATGACTCTTCTAGATTACGAAAATAACCTTAGAATCGCTGTGCGATGAGTATTTTTCGAGATATGGACGTTTGAAAAATCATGTTTTTTTTCGCTAAAAATGCCAAAATTTTCCATTTTTTTCCATTTCTTCCTCATTATCTCTGGAATTATGAGTGCTATGCAATTGGCAATTACTATAGTCGATCGGCTAGACATCTGGCAATCTATATTCCAAATTTCAAGACAATTGAAAGACAAATATTAATTTTATAGGCAAAAGATTGAAAATTGGTCATCTCTGAAAAATGATGGCAAGGGGTACCCCTTGCGAAAATGTTGAAATTTGATAAAAAATATTTTTTCGCATTTTTGATGTTTTTGGTGTCAAAATAAATACTATAACCCATGTAGATCACGAAAATAGCCTTAGAATTGCTGTACGACGCGTATTTTTCGAGATTACGAAAATAACCTTAGAATCGCTGTGCGATGAGTATTTTTCGAGATATGGACGTTTGAAAAATCATGTTTTTTTTTCGCTAAAAATGCCAAAATTTTCCATTTTTTTCCATTTCTTCCTCATAATCTCTGGAAATATGAGTGCTATGCAATTGGCAATTACTATAGTCGATCGGCTAGACATCTGGCAATCTATATTCCAAATTTCAAGACAATTGAAAGACAAATATTAATTTTATAGGCAAAAGATTGAAAATTGGTCATCTCTGAAAATGATGGCAAGGGGTTTTTTTTCATTTTTTCGATGTTTTTGGTGTCAAAATAAATAGAATGATTAATCTAGATTACGAAAATGACCTTAGAATTGCTATGCGATTAGTATTTTCCGAGATATAGCCGTTTTAAAAATTGTATTTTTTGCAAAAATTACTGATTTTTTTTTCGTTTTTTCGATATTTTTGGTGTCAAAATAAATAGAATGATTAATCTAGATTACGAAAATGACTTTAGAATTGCTATGCGATAAGTATTTTCCGAGATATGGGTGTTTTAAAAATTGTATTTTTTGCAAAAATTACTGATTTTTTTTTCGCTTTTTCGATGTTTTTGGTGTCAAAATGAATAGAATGATTAATCTAGATTACGAAAATGACCTTAGAATTGCTATGCGATTAGTATTTTCCGAGATATAGCCGTTTTAAAAATTGTATTTTTTGCAAAAATTACTGATTTTTTTTTCGTTTTTTCGATGTTTTTGGTGTCAAAATAAATAGAATGATTAATCTAGATTACGAAAATGACCTTAGAATTGCTATGCGATTAGTATTTTCCGAGATATAGCCGTTTTAAAAATTGTATTTTTTGCAAAAATTACTGATTTTTTTTTCGTTTTTTCGATGTTTTTGGTGTCAAAATAAATAGAATGATTAATCTAGATTACGAAAATGACTTTAGAATTGCTATGCGATAAGTATTTTCCGAGATATGGCCGTTTTAAAAATTATATTTTTTGCAAAAATTTCTGATTTTTTTTCGCTTTTTCGATGTTTTTGGTGTCAAAATAAATAGAATGATTAATCTGGATTACGAAAATGACTTTAGAATTGCTATGCGATAAGTATTTTCCGAGATATGGGTGTTTTAAAAATTGTATTTTTTGCAAAAATTTCTGATTTTTTTTCGCTTTTTCGATGTTTTTGGTGTCAAAATAAATAGAATGATTAATCTAGATTACGAAAATGACTTTAGAATTGCTATGCGATAAGTATTTTCCGAGATATGGGTGTTTTAAAAATTGTATTTTTTGCAAAAATTACTGATTTTTTTTTCGCTTTTTCGATGTTTTTGGTGTCAAAATGAATAGAATGATTAATCTAGATTACGAAAATGACCTTATAATTGCTATGCGATTAGTATTTTCCGAGATATAGCCGTTTTAAAAATTGTATTTTTTGCAAAAATTACTGATTTTTTTTTCGTTTTTTCGATGTTTTTGGTGTCAAAATAAATAGAATGATTAATCTAGATTACGAAAATGACCTTAGGATTGCTATGCGATTAGTATTTTCCGAGATATAGCCGTTTTAAAAATTGTATTTTTTGCAAAAATTACTGATTTTTTTTTCGTTTTTTCGATGTTTTTGGTGTCAAAATAAATAGAATGATTAATCTAGATTACGAAAATGACCTTAGAATTGCTATGCGATTAGTATTTTCCGAGATATAGCCGTTTTAAAAATTGTATTTTTTGCAAAAATTACTGATTTTTTTTTCGTTTTTTCGATGTTTTTGGTGTCAAAATAAATAGAATGATTAATCTAGATTACGAAAATGACTTTAGAATTGCTATGCGATAAGTATTTTCCGAGATATGGGTGTTTTAAAAATTATATTTTTTGCAAAAATTTCTGATTTTTTTTCGCTTTTTCGATGTTTTTGGTGTCAAAATAAATAGAATGATTAATCTGGATTACGAAAATGACTTTAGAATTGCTATGCGATAAGTATTTTCCGAGATATGGGTGTTTTAAAAATTGTATTTTTTGCAAAAATTTCTGATTTTTTTTCGCTTTTTCGATGTTTTTGGTGTCAAAATAAATAGAATGATTAATCTAGATTACGAAAATGACTTTAGAATTGCTATGCGATAAGTATTTTCCGAGATATGGGTGTTTTAAAAATTGTATTTTTTGCAAAAATTACTGATTTTTTTTTCGCTTTTTCGATGTTTTTGGTGTCAAAATGAATAAAATGATTAATCTAGATTACGAAAATGACCTTAGAATTGCTATGCGATTAGTATTTTCCGAGATATAGCCGTTTTAAAAATTGTATTTTTTGCAAAAATTACTGATTTTTTTTTCGTTTTTTCGATGTTTTTGGTGTCAAAATAAATAGAATGATTAATCTAGATTACGAAAATGACCTTAGAATTGCTATGCGATTAGTATTTTCCGAGATATAGCCGTTTTAAAAATTGTATTTTTTGCAAAAATTACTGATTTTTTTTTCGCTTTTTCGATGTTTTTGGTGTCAAAATAAATAGAATGATTAATCTAGATTACGAAAATGACCTTAGAATTGCTATGCGATAAGTATTTTCCGAGATATGGCCGTTTTAAAAATTGTATTTTTTGCAAAAATTACTGATTTTTTTTTCGCTTTTTCGATGTTTTTGGTGTCAAAATAAATAGAATGATTAATCTGGATTACGAAAATGACTTTAGAATTGCTATGCGATAAGTATTTTCCGAGATATGGGTGTTTTAAAAATTGTATTTTTTGCAAAAATTACTGATTTTTTTTTCGCTTTTTCGATGTTTTTGGTGTCAAAATAAATAGAATGATTAATCTAGATTACGAAAATGACTTTAGAATTGCTATGCGATGAGTATTTTCCGAGATATGGCCGTTTTAAAAATTGTATTTTTTGCAAAAATTACTGATTTTTTTTTCGCTTTTTCGATGTTTTTGGTGTCAAAATAAATAGAATGATTAATCTAGATAACGAAAATGACCTTAGAATTGCTATGCGATAAGTATTTTCCGAGATATGGCCGTTTTAAAAATTGTATTTTTTGCAAAAATTACTGATTTTTTTTTCGCTTTTTCGATGTTTTTGGTGTCAAAATAAATAGAATGATTAATCTGGATTACGAAAATGACTTTAGAATTGCTATGCGATAAGTATTTTCCGAGATATGGACGTTTTAAAAATTGTATTTTTTGCAAAAATTACTGATTTTTTTTTCGCTTTTTCGATGTTTTTGGTGTCAAAATAAATAGAATGATTAATCTGGATTACGAAAATGACTTTAGAATTGCTATGCGATAAGTATTTTCCGAGATATGGGTGTTTTAAAAATTGTATTTTTTGCAAAAATTTCTGATTTTTTTTCGCTTTTTCGATGTTTTTGGTGTCAAAATAAATAGAATGATTAATCTAGATTACGAAAATGACTTTAGAATTGCTATGCGATAAGTATTTTCCGAGATATGGGTGTTTTAAAAATTGTATTTTTTGCAAAAATTACTGATTTTTTTTTCGCTTTTTCGATGTTTTTGGTGTCAAAATGAATAGAATGATTAATCTAGATTACGAAAATGACCTTAGAATTGCTATGCGATTAGTATTTTCCGAGATATAGCCGTTTTAAAAATTGTATTTTTTGCAAAAATTACTGATTTTTTTTTCGCTTTTTCGATGTTTTTGGTGTCAAAATAAATAGAATGATTAATCTGGATTACGAAAATGACTTTAGAATTGCTATGCGATAAGTATTTTCCGAGATATGGGTGTTTTAAAAATTGTATTTTTTGCAAAAATTACTGATTTTTTTGTCGCTTTTTCGATGTTTTTGGTGTCAAAATAAATAGAATGATTAATCTAGATTACGAAAATGACTTTAGAATTGCTATGCGATGAGTATTTTCCGAGATATGGCCGTTTTAAAAATTGTATTTTTTGCAAAAATTACTGATTTTTTTTTCGCTTTTTCGATGTTTTTGGTGTCAAAATAAATAGAATGATTAATCTGGATTACGAAAATGACTTTAGAATTGCTATGCGATAAGTATTTTCCGAGATATGGACGTTTTAAAAATTGTATTTTTTGCAAAAATTACTGATTTTTTTTTCGCTTTTTCGATGTTTTTGGTGTCAAAATAAATAGAATGATTAATCTGGATTACGAAAATGACTTTAGAATTGCTATGCGATAAGTATTTTCCGAGATATGGGTGTTTTAAAAATTGTATTTTTTGCAAAAATTTCTGATTTTTTTTCGCTTTTTCGATGTTTTTGGTGTCAAAATAAATAGAATGATTAATCTAGATTACGAAAATGACTTTAGAATTGCTATGCGATAAGTATTTTCCGAGATATGGGTGTTTTAAAAATTGTATTTTTTGCAAAAATTACTGATTTTTTTTTCGCTTTTTCGATGTTTTTGGTGTCAAAATGAATAGAATGATTAATCTAGATTACGAAAATGACCTTAGAATTGCTATGCGATTAGTATTTTCCGAGATATAGCCGTTTTAAAAATTGTATTTTTTGCAAAAATTACTGATTTTTTTTTCGTTTTTTCGATGTTTTTGGTGTCAAAATAAATAGAATGATTAATCTAGATTACGAAAATGACCTTAGAATTGCTGTGCGATTAGTATTTTCCGAGATATAGCCGTTTTAAAAATTGTATTTTTTGCAAAAATTACTGATTTTTTTTTCGCTTTTTCGATGTTTTTGGTGTCAAAATAAATAGAATGATTAATCTAGATTACGAAAATGACCTTAGAATTGCTATGCGATAAGTATTTTCCGAGATATGGCCGTTTTAAAAATTGTATTTTTTGCAAAAATTACTGATTTTTTTTTTCGCTTTTTCGATGTTTTTGGTGTCAAAATAAATAGAATGATTAATCTGGATTACGAAAATGACTTTAGAATTGCTATGCGATAAGTATTTTCCGAGATATGGGTGTTTTAAAAATTGTATTTTTTGCAAAAATTACTGATTTTTTTTTCGCTTTTTCGATGTTTTTGGTGTCAAAATAAATAGAATGATTAATCTAGATTACGAAAATGACCTTAGAATTGCTATGCGATGAGTATTTCCCGAGATATGGGTGTTTTAAAAATTGTATTTTTTGCAAAAATTACTGATTTTTTTTTCGCTTTTTCTATGTTTTTGGTGTCAAAATAAATAGAATGAGTAATCTAGATTACGAAAATGACCTTAGAATTGCTATGCGATAAGTATTTTCCGAGATATGGCCGTTTTAAAAATTGTATTTTTTGCAAAAATTACTGATTTTTTTTTCGCTTTTTCGATGTTTTTGGTGTCAAAATAAATAGAATGATTAATCTAGATTACGAAAATGACCTTAGAATTGCTATGCGATAAGTATTTTCCGAGATATAGCCGTTTTAAAAATTGTATTTTTTGCAAAAATTACTGATTTTTTTTCCGCTTTTTCGATGTTTTTGGTGTCAAAATAAATAGAATGATTATTCTAGATTACGAAAATGACCTTAGAATTGCTATGCGATAAGTATTTTCCGAGATATGGCCGTTTTAAAAATTGTATTTTTTGCAAAAATTACTGATTTTTTTTTCGTTTTTTCGATGTTTTTGGTGTCAAAATAAATAGAATGATTAATCTAGATTACGAAAATGACCTTAGAATTGCTATGCGATAAGTATTTTCCGAGATATGGGCGTTTTAAAAATTGTATTTTTTGCAAAAATTACTGATTTTTTTTCGCTTTTTCGATGTTTTTGGTGTCAAAATAAATAGAATGATTAATCTAGATTACGAAAATGACCTTAGAATTGCTATGCGATTAGTATTTTCCGAGATATAGCCGTTTTAAAAATTGTATTTTTTGCAAAAATTACTGATTTTTTTTTCGCTTTTTCGATGTTTTTGGTGTCAAAATAAATAGAATGATTATTCTAGATTACGAAAATGACCTTAGAATTGCTATGCGATAAGTATTTTCCGAGATATGGCCGTTTTAAAAATTGTATTTTTTGCAAAAATTACTGATTTTTTTTCCGCTTTTTCGATGTTTTTGGTGTCAAAATAAATAGAATGTATAATCTAGATTACGAAAATGACCTTAGAATTGCTATGCGATTAGTATTTTCCGAGATATAGCCGTTTTAAAAATTGTATTTTTTGCAAAAATTACTGATTTTTTTTTTCGCTTTTTCGATGTTTTTGGTGTCAAAATAAATAGAATGATTAATCTAGATTACGAAAATGACCTTAGAATTGCTATGCGATAAGTATTTTCCGAGATATGGCCGTTTTAAAAATTGTATTTTTTGCAAAAATTACTGATTTTTTTTTCGCTTTTTCGATGTTTTTGGTGTCAAAATAAATAGGATGATTAATCTAGATTACGAAAATGACGAGAGATACGCAATTGGCAATTACTATAGTTGGTCGACTATACATTTGGCAATATCTATTCGTAATTTCAAGACAATTGGACAAGAAATAAAAAAATGTTTTCGCTCTTATTTCTTCATAATTATTGGGTTTGCTGTTTTATTAATATAATATATATTTTCGACCGAATGTTGAAGAAAATTGAATGAAAAATTTATTATTCTAGTCCTTAAAAATTACTTTTAATGAATTTGACATTGTTTTTATCCTCAAATTATTGCCAAGTGGAAATAATTATTCAAAATCAATTCAAATTCAAATCTTTTTTTGCTGAAAAATTATACTAAATCAATATTTGTGGCTTTCAGCCTCCCCTTCTAGCCATTCCTTATTTCAAAAGTTTTAAAATATGTCGATGGTAATAAAAATTACAAATATAACAAAATTACTATTGTTGTTTTTTCAATCTTTCTCATTTTGATATTTATGAGTCGGGGAGTTTTAATATTATTTTAGCATTTCGCGGCAAGAACTCTGTTCCAGCATGTCCTCGATCTAGGATACGCTGAAATAGAGTCACCCTACAACTCTTAGCTCCGAGGTGTAAAGTGCCTCCCTAACACATGAGCTAGCCCTACCTAACACATTTTAATGGATCGCAACCTGAAACCTAAAAAAAATCTGAAACCTACAAAAGATTAGCGGGAGGGCAAGTGTAAGTGTCACTTAATTATGTTCCTGAACCAAGACCATGCGATGAAACCAGTGTGAAGCACCAATTCGATCCAAAGTCTTTACCTAATAATTCAGGAACGCGTGTAGTCTGAGGTTGCAAAGAAACACCGTGAACTGCTGAAAATGACCAAAGTGCAATGCGTAATACCAGGGCCGTACTACGCTTTAGTCTCTTTAAATTCCAGCAGACACAATCTGTGAAAAAAAAGCCTGAAAAAAAATACATACACAAATAAAAAAACAAATCCCACATCCCACCCTCAATCAAAACGTTTCGCGGCATGAAATTACAAATTGAGTTTAATATTTAACCGAATTCAAACCCCAAAATCAACTGTGTATTAATTTACTTTATATAAGTACAGCAAAAAATAACCTCTAATAAAAAATTGATTCAATCGCGAATGCGTTATGTTTTTTTTTTTGGTTCATCAGAATTTCAAATTATTTCCCTCGCTGGTACAGCTCTGGTTATTCAGAGCCATACAAGACCTCCCGCGTGGGTGAAGTCCCCTTGGACCCCACAAAATTTGAACGAGCGAATAAAAAAGTTAAGATGACTAAAAGTGAACGCGCGCCCCGCTTGTGTCATAAATATCATGATTGCATTGTTAACTTAATTGCATCAATATTTAAAAAGTTTATTTATAATCACGATATTTACTCAATAATTAATATTTATTAAAATATTATTTACTGAGGAATACAAAAGGCACAAGCCTAAATCTAAACACTAACCTTGCACACGTACTCTACAGCACCTCTGAAACAAAAGAAAAACAAAATCAATCACTTCAATTCAATTGAATTTATGTGAAATAAAGTCTCAATGAAATAAAGCCTCATGCATAATACGAAATTAGTAGTTAATGTTTGAGTTATGGTTAGGAACTTGTATATTTGAAATTAGAAATGTGATGACTGAATTTAAGTGGTTTATCTTCTGCGCATGCGTCGAAAATTTTCTAACCCTAAGATAATTTTCCTCCAACACTCTGTTGAGGCCGGTGAAGGAAAAGTTTATTACTTTCCTTAATCTAGTGTGTTTTGGGTTTAAACATCTATCTTGAAAGAAATAAAAATTAACAATGTAAACGTAACTATGGGAGGTTAGTTTTAAAGCAAGGGATGTAACATCTATTTGGACTAATTTGGAGTTGTTGTTGTCAATATATTCATTGAATGGAATATACTTAATAAAATTTCAATACACTAGTGGAAGAAGCAAGACGTAATTCGATGGCTGCTTTAATTTTGGTGTCTGTCCGCTAGCACAAAGGCAGTGGATTCTTGATCGAGAAATTTGGTATAAAATTGGAAAAATTAAATTGGTGAAGAGTTTAGAGCCTTTTTGGAAAAACCATCAAAATTTTGGATTTGTATTGTTGGTAAATTGATATCAAGCAAGAAAATTAAGTCGAAATTTTGGATTAAAAAAGGTATCGTATCGTAAAGATATTTAATATATACAGTCCACTTTTTAAAATGTGACTTATTTAATAAGATTGTACCTGCCAAACTACTAAAGCCGTGATGTGAACAAGACTAACAAAAAAAAAAAAAAATTGAAAAATATTTACCGGTTTGCTGTATGCACAGTTCAGTCCGCTAGAACTCTGCAACTCGAACAGGAACTCATCTGGTTTCAGGAACACTGGAACTCTGCACTTCAAGATCTGCTGGCTTCAGGAACACTGGAACATCCGGAAATGAATTTTGCCTTTTCTTTTAAAATTTGTACAGGCATTTTAAAACTCTTGATGTTGCAATAATTTTTTTTTTAATCTTGCAATTAGCTTCTACCGTTGATACCGTTTTGATTTGCAAGGTCCTAACGGAAGTGGAGAAGCCCGAAGTATCCATAGAAAAAGCTTCCTTCAAGTTAAAAAGACAGTCAAAGAATTGGCCAATATATCTTCAAATTGATTTGATCATTTCTGTAAATTGAAAAAAATTGTTTAAAATAAATATTAAAATATTTTAAAGTTTTTATTCACCTGTTGATTTGGCCATTGATTTTTTGAATTGTTGGATAACTTCCGTAATATTAATTGATATAGAAATCGAAACACACTACTGCAGTTCCTGATATTTTTTGTACTTCAATCTTCTTTTTAATGCTTGTGGACATAAATTTGTCGTTGCTAATTCCCAAAGAAACTCTTCAAAAAATACGACTAAATATTACCGGAAATCTGCAGGGGCGAAGCACAACCGATTATTTAAAATTGTATTCTTATTTTTACAACTAAGGGACTGGAGTAACTTCTACGGTTAATACTGTTGTAGTAGACGAGTTGGTGGAACCAAGGGAGCTTGAACTTTGCACAAAAAGCTTTTCTGCAATTAAAATATAATTTATTAACAAGATTAAAAAAAAAAAAGGTTTGTCTTATTCACCTGTACTTTTTGCTATTTGCAAGTATCTTCTTGCTTCTGGCATCAAAGTTACTGACAATAATTGGAGTTACTTTTGGTTGTGTTTATTGTTGATTTTTCAAGTCCACTTGGGTAAATATTCAACAGGGTGGGCAGGGGACTCAATCAAATCATTAAATGCACATTTTTCGATCACATTTCCTCAAAATATTAATATTCACAGCACTGACAAAGCTATATTAATATCTTGGAACTGAATCTGCATTCAATCATTTGCTAAAACTAAAAATGTATAAATCCATATCTTTTGTTTCAAAGCGCCACATCAGGCTTAATTTTGGAAAATTAATTATGAAAATATTATTGGACAGACAAGATTTATGCATACGGCACAATTTTTAATGAAATTGGCCCATTTTAAATAATGCCACAGCCAAAGGATTAACAAATCGAATAAAATTACACAAATCTGCTACAAAACACGAAACTTAGCTCAATGGCTATAACATTATTCAAATAACTGTCAACTACATTTATTGTAGTTTTGTTCATCAATATACAAACTCAGTTAAATTTGGAAAAAATTTACTAAAAAAAAGTTTGTATAAATTTGGAAAAAAAAATTAATAAAAAGTTTGAGAACTGAGATTGCACACAACTTAAAAATAATACAAAAAGCGTATTCTTTTGCAAATTATCATGTTTGAATAATAAAATGAAGCAGCAGTTATTGGAGCTTTTTGTCGACTTGATGAGGTTGCAGCCAAATTTGTGGATGAAGCAGCGTACATAAATAAGCAGTAAATTATTGAGATTTTGTGCAAAAAGAATACTTACATTAAAATACTTATAAACTAACAGATAAAATAATATCAAATATAAATAAACACCATTAGGTGTAATAAAAACAAAATTTGAAAATAAAATTCAAGTACTAATAAGTAATTTCCACTTACTAATACTTTTTAAGAAAAGTTAATTATGAACATTTGATATTAGTTTTAACTGTTCAAAAATTGGGGGGATTTCAAAGGGTGGACCTATCAAACAACCAAATGAACATTTAAATTTAAACATCTTTACAAAGACTCGACATTTGATCATTTGACAAAATTGGGATCTTTATTGAGCACAATTTAAAAAAATTGGCTTATTTAAAATAATGCCACAGCCCAAGGATAAATTTTTGTAAACAAAATTTGGAAAATATAATAAATTTAATAAACGGAATTTGGCACAAGGGCTGTAACATTATTTGAATTTTTTATTAGGGGCAGAGAGGGCTTTGATTTACAATAAATGGAGGGAGAGAGTTGGTGATACAATTGTAATTTTTATTGGAAATTTGTTTCAACAGAGATCATTGTCCTTTTTAATTCCTTTTTTTTTGGTGGTAGTTATTTGCTGCTATTTTCGATTAGTAATTGAAACCTTCTATCTTCAATTGAATACTTCATAACTTCTATTTTGCTTCGGTAATTTGCTGCTTTTATTTTGCTGACTGAACTGTCTAAATTTTCTTGGATCGGTAACCCATAGCTTCCATTTTGAATTAGATAATTGTTTGCTGCTGGCTGAATGAATCTTCTCCTGATTTTGTAAGCCTGGGAGCGAAACTCATTTCTGAGCTGACCAACCTGAAACATAAATTAATGTTGAAAAATTATATTAGCATTGTTTTTGTGACTTGGGCCTACATTATTGGCACTCCCTTTCATTCAAATAAATATTTTCCAATAATAAACAAATATTCAGAAAATAAAATCCTAATAAATCTTTCTGCTTGTAACTTGTTGAAAACAGTAAGTGTAGATAAAAATTGAATTTAAAATCTGTTTGCAATCTGAATTAAAAATTGATGTATGTTGTTGTAGTTTATATCTGTTGGAGGGCCCTACGAGAATTTTGATCTTTCCTGATAATTTTATTTTATTTTAAACAGACGAAATTATGGATTTATTTCTAAAAAAATTCGAATACGGATTAATATTTTTAATATAATAATTATGTAACTACTAATGTGCCACATGAAAAAGATATAGCAGAAATATGTTTTTTTCTGAAATATTACATAACATCTTGAATCACATTTCAAAAAATAGATTCTAAATCATAAAAAATGTATAAAATATGAAAAAGGAATAGAGAAAAAGGGCACATGCTTTTATACTGAAGCTTAGCCAAAAAATAAATTTAATAAACAGAAATAATTTTCCCAAAAGCTATGCATACCTTCAGAAAGCGAATTTTTTTATCTCAATACAACTCTGCAGCTTTCTGGACCACATGAAAGCCTTTTCCACTATTCACACTATAATATTTCCGCATTTTGAACACTATTTTCCCATAAAGTACTACTGAAATGTCCGTCTTTCTTGAATTCCTACATAGAACTATACCAAGCCCAACGTAGTGAAGCTACACCTGCTACATCACATCGCGCTTGTTCAAACCGAATTTATCAATTAAAAATTATTAATACTGAATAAATCGACACTAAAATGGAAGATTTTAAAATTATTTATTTTGATACTTTTGAAGTAAAATTCAACACAACTGATTCCAAACACGATTTTAAGGATTTGATGCTTTTTTGATTAGTACTGGAATATCACCCCATCTAAAATATTAAATTAAAGTTAGCTAACAAATTATAATTATAATTTTGACGTAATGTTACATACATAATATCGGAATTTCATATATACAGGGGGTTTGAAATAAAGTCCATGATATGAGATTGCTTGAGCTATGATCATTCCAATTAAATAACAATATAATGTAAGAGAACTGTTTGCAAAATGGGTCCCTTGATCGCTCACAAAATTAATTTCAGACGTCATTTACTTCAATTACTGTGGTTGTAATATAGATGTACCACTATACTTTTTTGAGACCAAAGGACAGTCCCAACAATGAATTTTCAACAAAGAATCCGCACCAAAAAGGATGTGGAAGCTTTTTTTAAGTAATAAATAATTGATAATCGGTGTTTTAGCATCTGGTAGACAATTGAAAAATGAAATTAAAAGTTCCCAACAAAATTTTTGATACAATAGCCGTTAGCTAAAAAAATATATTTATTTGCCATTTATTCCAAACGAGCTTTGTGGTGCCACCTCTGCAACAAAATGTAAACTTATAGCTGGACTTGATCAAAATATCTAATGAAAAGTTCGTATATTGATATCTCGGAAAAATTCAATACATAATATTTAAGGGAGTTTTTGAATTTGAATTGCATATTCTAGGGTAGTAAATTACCTACCAAACGTTAGTCCAGTGATATCTTTAGATATTAATAAAGGGCAAAATACTGAAATTCATTTAATTTTGAATACATTACAATCGATAGTTTATAACAATCTAACAGGCAGCAGACATCAACTCAAATGACATATTTAGGTATTGTAAACAAGCAGTTAGTGAAGACACTAATTAAGATTAAACGTCAGCTCAGTTATTATTAGTGATTATTAGAATTAATTCAATTTCAAACACTTTTTATCATATTGATATCTCGGAAAAATTCTTTAGATAAACTTTTATGAACAATCAGTTGAACTGTCAAACTTCTTCTGGTATTTAATTGTGCTGCCATCTCTGTGTTGATCGCAGAACTTTTTCGAACTGTACAATTTGAAGTTTAACTGTTAACAGTTTATTATGCACATTTTTCATTTGCAATATTCAATTGATTCTCTAAATATATTTTCTTGCATTCAAAATACCCCGAGGGAGCTCTTTAATAACTTCAATTGTAAACTGGTTCTGCCATCTCTGTACTAAACAGTAAACTTCATTTTAGTTCAACCTTAGACTCATAGATGGCGTACATCTACCATTATATATTTTGAGGTTATCTGTCAAATTGATGCGGTCGTAAAATGTTTCCGTCAAGTACTCAAAAAAAGCATTGAATCATAACTACGTAAAAATGCTAATTTGAAATGTAAAACAAGATAATACAGCTGTAGGTATTAATTTTATGCTCAAATTATTTATTATTGAGGTTATGTTATTATTAAGAACGTAAATATGAAATAAATTTACGTGAGTTTTGCAGAAGATTTCAGCCACCTATGCCTAAATACGTAATTGGAACAGCCTTCCAGGATTTTGAAAGGTTTTATATTCATAATTTCGTAATGAATTATCATCCAAAAGAGATAATGTACGTATTGAAGTAATATTTCACTAAATATGTAGTAACGTTGTTATTTTAGGGTCATCTGCGTGTATCTAGATGTAAACATCAATATATCTATTAGCTAATTTATTGCTTATATCAAAGGTGATACGGAGAAGACTGCAGATATTGTTTCAAATAATGAATTATTGCTGATGAAACAATTGACTATTCATAATCCGTTTAGGCCCGTTTAAGGGCTTCTACTCGATAATAAGGTATAAAATGCTTCATGTTTTGTTCCGTTTCTATGTACAACAGCAGATGCTATTTTATTGAAAAAACAATAACACTTTAATTGAACTAACCTTTCAAAAATCGGCAGAAAAATCAATCCTCTTGCTTGCATCCATTTTAACACTAAACAAATACAGTCAAATACATCACTCATTGCACTTATTTTCTTATAAAAGTCAGTCTAACAGTTCCACAAAACAAACATCGTACGTATTTCACCAACAAGTCTATTACGTGCAAGTTCATTCGTTTGACGAGGTTTTCCGAAAGCCTCATCGTACTATTACAATTTATTTATCGAATATTGCAATTTAACACGAAATTTTTGTTTAAATATTACTAAGAAACATTCAAGTAACTGTTTTGATTATTTTTAGTTTAAAAATCACTGTTTTACATCAATAAATTGCTTTTTTAAACCCACTGACGCTATGTGGCAAAATAACAGCAAATAACAATTGAATTATGAATATCAACAACTTGCAAGAAGGGTGGGCCAATTTAGCGCCAGACTGAGACCGAATTAAAGAATTAATAATTCATTTTGAACAAATGTTGTATGAATATTATTAATAAACATTTAAATCACTATTTGCACACTTTTTTTGTAAATATTACTGTTTGACGTGAATAAATCTGTTATTAATAATCCAAACAATTTCCCCCGCGAAATGACAGCAAATAACAATTGAATTACGAAATCAACATATCCTGAAACAATGAAGTTATAAATATTTTTTATTAATTATAATTAAAGCTTTTTGTACCATAAGTAATCAATGAATTTTTGATACAAGCAGCTGTTTAAATAAATAAATATATTAACGTTTTATGTATTCCAAACGAGCTACGTAGTGCCATCTGTGTAACAAAATGTCAACTAATAGCTGGACTTTACGAAATGTTTATTGAGGAAATTTAAATTATTCTCAGAATTAGTTTAGTAGATAGTAGTTTCCAATATAATTTAATTCAAATAAGTTCCAAGTCAGAAGTAAACTAAAAAACTCTCCGCAAGACAATAAATGCTTCCAAAGAAGTATTTGGAGAATAAAGTCATTTGAATCGTTCAAAAATATCAAATTTTATTAAAATTATATATTTAATATGAATAAATATGCCAAATAGTCGCTATTTTTTAACATTCATAAAAACTGTTTCTGAAATGTGCTAGGTGCTGCCACCTTCAAATGAATAGCTGAACTAGCTGGTCATTTGTTGGGCGACTATGTATTCTGTTTCGGCGGAGTAAAAAAAGGGAATTAAACAATTTCAGTCTTCTTTTAGTTATCATTATTAGGAAATATAAACTTTCTATTGGAAATTATTCTTTAATGTACGGTTATCTGCTGAGTATATAAAGTACGTAAATGATAAGTGACAGATTCTTGCAATATTTGTCTCTCATTCGAATAAAAAGTGTTGAATCTGGTTTTCAAATGAATAAAACAGTAAAAGCTACTAGGGGCTGATTTATTGCATTTATTTTAATGGAACTAAATTATCTTGTTTTCTTTGGGGGTTATAATATAAATGATTTGCTACTGGGCAAATGGATCTAAGCAGTTTTGGATTATCAGTCTAGAGAGTTTAT
Organism: Dromius quadrimaculatus; assembly: GCA_963989225.1. Lineage (NCBI taxonomy): Eukaryota > Metazoa > Arthropoda > Insecta > Coleoptera > Carabidae > Dromius > Dromius quadrimaculatus. The sequence continues at coordinate 65,457,689 of OZ022328.1, read as the reverse complement.
TTTGTCTAAGATATTAAGACGAGATCTTTTATTACATCATATCCAATTATGTATATTTTATATTTTGAAAAGGTGTTGTTTTTTTAAAGCGAAAAGGAGCTTTTCTTTCTGATTTTTTCATATTCGGTATCCAGCCTCCAAGCTTCAAATTAAATGCGAATTATGCAAGAACTAGGGGCCCTACTTAAATTTAGATACACATATTTTGAAAAGTATTGATAAATTTGAATTTATCTCTTCATATTCTGATTCCATGAGCCTTAAACCTATACGAAAATATACTTTTCGTTAGAGAGTCAAATGAATTAATAAATATGTCACGAAAATGGTTTAAAAATGCAAAATAAAAAGCGAATTATGCAAGAATTAAAGCCCCTATTTAAATTTACATTGCAAATTTGGATTCACGAAATTGGCAGTGAAATTAAATTTATAAATAAATTATAATAAAAATCAATAGGGGCACTAATCAAAAATAATAAGACTGCTCTATGAATCATAATGAAAATCAAAAGGGTTGTATTCTGATTAATCTATCAAAAAAGAAAAAATAATCACTGAAATTGGTTTAGAATTGTGATCTATAATGAGTCATATGTACAGGTGGAAAAAAATTAATTTGTCATTCTTTATAGTTGCCAATCACGAAATTAGCAATAAAAATAAAACTATAAGACAAATCCTAACAAAAATCAATAGGATTCTATTCGAATTAATTGATTGAAAAAGAATTGCCGAAATTGGTTCAAACTAAAAACGGAAATGTATGTAGATTTTTTAAAGGCAAATTTATGTCAATAAATATTTCATTTTGTGGAGGAAAGTCTTCTAGAATATTTTTTCTAGTCAATACACCATGTGCAGATCTTATTTCTACAGCAGTCAATGACCGTTTATACTTCTTATTCTGCATATTTTCTTTTAAAAATTAAATATATTTATAAATTTCCATTACTGTGCTAACCTTTATTCAAGAATGTTTCCTTAATCCTTTTCTTATGAACTTAAAAACTAGAAATTTTGAAAATACTTAATTATAATGCACCCTGTATCATCTATAAGACTAATTTGTAATATATTTCAACGTTTCGGCGAATTTAAAGCGCGACATTAACCCGCACTTGCTATCAAAATGAATATTCATAAAATATTAATTTGCGTTCTTTCCCATTGAAATTAAGTTTTAGGCTTCTTTAATTGTTAGGAGCATGAAATATTACATGAAATTCATTTGGTTATTTTGGTGCGCGTTAATTGTATTTCAAGCAAGGAAAATGCTTTGAGATACAGCAAATTAAATTTGTAAGTAAATATTACATAGTAAGTGTTTAATTTTTGTAGGGGAGCATATATAAAATACAGCTTGAACCGTTTTTATTCACCTATCGAGATTTTGATGAAAATATCCGTTTTGAGCATCCCTGAATCCATTTTGACTATTTTTGGCTTAATGTCGGTACGTGTGTGCGTGCGCGCGTGCGTTCGTTCGTAACTCGCGAATCTCAAAACTTGTTGAATGTATAATGTTGAAATTTTGTATTTAAGTCTGATATAGGATCTAGTTGTGTACCTCGCATTATGGTGCCAATCGTCTGTACCGGAAATGCACTTTACTTGAAACTTTTTTTCAATTTTGTTGTATAAATTCTTATTAAAATATTTGAAGAATTTTGTTTGTTTGTACAGATTTTGCGTCGTAACTTTTGCAAGCCGTTGAAATTGGGGTCAAATCACGAGCAAAAAATAACATTCTACAATTGGGTTGAATTTTTTCAACGATTTACAGCATGCAGCTGAATTTTTATATTCCAAAAACAATCTGCTGAGGCTATTACAAATCATAGCGATCATCCTAGCTTTACTGAGTTTGAAGTAATACAGCGTGAAAGTTTCCAACTACAATGAAACGTTCACAAAATCACAGCCCAGCGTGACGTGCTACAATCCTTACTTTTTTAGGTGGAATGCTTCTTACAAAATAAATCTTACCAAAAGATGTGAAAGTACGGGCATTTTTCATGAAAAAAATGATCCTTGTTCCTAATAAGATGGTCTCTAGGCGGGGTTAAACTGAACTGCTTCGCCATAGGTTGCACCCTATTGATTCGGGGAGAAGCAGCAACTCTCGGGTGGTGAACAAAGGTGCTAAAAAGAGACAAATAACATTAGTATATCTTTCTCCCTTACAAATAATATTCATAAAAGAAATTAATTTTACACAAAATGTCTCAAATAGTTCTTCCTCTAAAATTAATAATTAAATCTTGAATCACATTCCAAAGAAAGTACGGTTATCTGTTTAGCAAACAATACATACCTAAGACAGATCCTTGCAATATTTGACTCCCATTCGAATAAAAAGGGTTGGATCTGGTTTTTAAATGGATAAAACAGTAAAAGCTTCCTACTAGGGGTTGATTGATTGCATTTATTTCAATAAAACTAAATTATATTGTTTTCTTTGGAGGTTATAATTGTAAATAATTTGCTATTGGGAAAATCGATTTAAGTTTTGGATTATCAGTCTAGAGAGTTTATTTGTCCAATACATTGAGACAAAATCTCTTATTACATCATATCCAATTATGTAGAATATTATATATTTTGAAAAGGTGATTTTTTAAAAATCGGTATACAACCTCCAAGCTCCAAATTTAATGTAAATTATGCAAGAACTATTCAAATTTAGATTCAAAAAAATGCTCTTATTCTGTGGAGGAAAGTCCTCTCTTTCTAAAAAGCTATAATATTTTTCAAAATTTATAATGCAATCAGTTAAATTTCCATTATTGTGCTGCATTCAAAAATGTTTCAATTGAAGGCTTCCTTAATCCTTTTCTTCTGAACTTAAAAACTAGAATTTGTTCAACTATTTAATTATAATGCACCCTGTATCATCTTTAAACTAATTTGTAATATATTTCAACGTTTTGACGAATATAAAGCGCGACACTAACCCGCACTTTCATGGCATATTTTCCATTTGAATATATAAGGATAAAACAATAATAAAAATAACATTCATATTTTGATGACATTTTAAAAATAATATAAAAACAATTTTCAGCTTCTAAATGTATTTAAATCTTACGAACTAAGTACTTCCAGTCGTTATTGGAGCTGAGAGAAAAATCTTATCGCTTGGAAGATGGTCCAGTTGTCCTTCCGGTAGTTTTCTGTAAATATTCAACAGTTTTTTCAATAAATAAACTCTTTGTACAGAAAAAACATTTTAATAATTTCTGGTTTTACTTTTGAAATTAATATTACTCATGTCGGATTTTATTTATTTTAGGGTGAATAAAATGTACTTTATTGAATGACAGTCAGCAATATTTCTATCAGGTATTTACAAAGCCCAAAAAAAAATTGGACATAGGTTCCCCGTCTCCGGGAGGTTTATTAATTAACCCCCCTTCCTCTTGGAAGGTAGGTTTACTAATAAATCTCCAAAATACTATTTAGCTATAAAAACAATAAAACAATTAAATATTAAACGCCTGAAAGAAATATTACACATAAATAAATGATTGTGGAGCTCTTGGTTCTCAACTTTGAATTAGGGGAGTTGATTAAGCCCTATCACCTCGACAAGGTGTCTCCACTAGATAGGGGGGGGCCTGCGCAGGCGGAAAAGGGTGGAAAGGAACTAAAATTCTATCATACACTGAAAAACAAAAATAATTAAAGCACACACTCAAACATTCAGGTGGCCACCTTTTATACGCACATACACACACCGTCGCGACGCCGGCACTCTCAGCTCCTGAAAAGAAACAATAAACCAAAATTAATCTCAATATCAATTTAATACAATATTTAATAATAATTTCCGAACAATATTTTCATGAAAATAAATAATATTTACTAGAAAATTGTTTTAATAATTTTAAGGTACAAAAATAAATGGCTCGTACTATGACTGTTTCAAAAATATTCTCATTTAAATAATTGGAACATTTTCATTACTCTAAAACAATGCTTCTTGAATTAAAAATGGAGCTCGTGATATCAGCCAATATTTTTATTAATTATTCAACGAAAAAAAGTATTTTCAGTTTAAACTAATTCTAAAATCAATTAAATGCCATGAAAATATTGTTCGAAATCTATTCATTAATTATTCTAAGGTTTTTTTTTTGGAATTTTGTGACAATTTTGAAATAAAATCAAGTTAAAATTATAATTTATTACTGTATTTAATTTATTTATTGAAACTGTATTCAAAATTTAAGTTTATGGAACATAAATAAATATTTTGGGGCAGTTATTTCAATTGATTTATTTGATTTTTTTTTTTTGTAATTAAAGAGGATTTCTAGTGAAATAAATAAATTTGACTTACTGTTGAAGAACTGGGGTGCCTCTGTCTATCTTGGCTTCGCTTCCCTCCGAGTTTGGGTCTCCTCCTCCTCCCTCCAGGCTTGGATAACGGCCAGAAAGTAACATCCTCCTGTATAATCAAATAAAAACATTCAAAATTAATTTATAAAGTAGCGCAATTTGTGAAAGAAAGTCATGCATTAATTTTTGAAACAAATTATTTTTATTATACTTATTTTTAATATTTTAAAACGAAAATATTTATAATAACTTGCCAGTAAAACCAAAGGATGCCTCTATCTGACCGCCTACTGAGCCCCTTGACTTGTGGACCTGGAACTGCTGGGCTAGGCTGCTTGATGGGACTGCTTGGCGGGACTGCTTGGCGGGACTGCTTGGCTCATCAGCTTCACGTTAGGGCTCAACAATTGCCAGATAAAACTGTACAATGAGTACTCTCACAGTGTAGTTTAGAACGATCAAACAATAAAAGCCTAGTTTGGAATGGACCAAACCCGCAATCATTTGGAATGAACCAAATAGCGGCTCTCACTACCCAATCCGATCCGCCCCACACTGCGATACTGCAATAACGGTTTCGTAAAAATATACTAGTTCAACTAGTTTCGTAGAAATCACCGATAAAGCGTTCCCCATTGCACAATCGTCTCCGATCAAAAGATCGCCCCAACGACCCTTGTTTGCTCATTACTACCGTATTGACGGGACAGAACTACTAATTATAGTAGCTACTAGAAAAGTACCATGCCCTCTTGCCTGTATCATGCAAGTCTCAGAACTTGTGTCGGGGCCCTCGACACGCATTCCTGTGACTCTACCAATCATACGCCAGTGATCACCTCAAAGTGGGTAGCGAACCCACTCCATGCAACCGCTATTATGTATGAAAGATTCGACACAGGCTCAAGAGCACGCCTATCCGCAACGAGCAAACAAGGTAAGTGCATTCGGATTGAATACACTGTTTCAACCCTCTAGACTGCTACCCCCTCATGAATGGACTGCTACTTCCTTCCAGTATTCCTCTTCCATAATTTGTTTGTGTGTATGTGCATTCACTCCAATACCAAACACAATTCACATAAAGAATCATTCAAACACACACATCTAATTAGGTTTAGGAATAAGAGAAAGGATTTGATGATCCATTGGAAACCTGAAACAGAAAAAAAAAAATCCAGACTGCGCCCATCCATCCTGCACGAATTTGAACTCGGGTGTCATCTAATTGGACTGCAACTCCTTTGAATTATTTATCCAGACTGTGGTCATCATCTTGAACGAATTTGAATTTGGGTTGCCATGCAATTGAACTGCAATTCCTTTGGATTATTTATTCAGGTTGCGGCCATCATCCTGCTCCAATTTAAACTTGAGTTGCCATATAATTGGACTCCTTTGAATTATTTATCAAGACTGCGGTTATCATCCTGCACGAATTTGAATCCAGATTGTCTTCTATCCTTTGGATTATTTCGTCTATCCATCATATTTCCTAAAACAAATTTTAAAATATTTAAAATAAAATAAAACATTCAAAACTTCTTTTAAAACTTGTACTACAATGTACAAAATAAATAAAAATTTTATTTATTAAACATTCTTTAATCAATTTGTTCACGAAACAGGCAAGAAAGTACGAGAAATAATTACGTAACACATCACGCCATGTATTCAAAAACTCAAAAATTCGATTTAAATGTAAAAAAAACAGTCCGAATAATCCTTTAAATAATATATTTCGATTCAAAATGTGAATTTCAGGTTTTAAATTTGGATCAATTTTATATTGGAAAAGTTTAAAATATAATAATTGCATAAAATTCAAAATTTTGCAATAAATAATATAATTTGAAAGCTTAAAAGCTTATAATAAATGAAATAAATAAAATAAAAGCATTTAACTTCTAATAAATTGTAAAAAAAAATCCATTTACATCCCAAAAATTTTCTATTTTATTATTTATTGAATGAAATTAATTTCTGGTTACAATATACACTTACTTTGAACGAATTTGTTGATTCAATTCAAGCTACGTTTCCAAAAACAATTCTTTTCTTCAAGGTACGCTATCAGGGGACGCCAACCAATTAAGTATTAATTAAGCAGCAGCACTCTATTGTTTAAACGTCCGATTTGTTCAACTACTGGCTTGTAAATGATCGTTTCAATGCAAATAATGGCGTCAGAAGCAGTCGGAGCCTGGCCGGAAGCATCACCTCACAACTGAAAGCCAATCGTAAACTAATTAAATTATTATTACCAATAAGCAATAAGAATCTTGGCGCGTTACTATTTCAACAGGAAACTAACATATTGGCATCATATTTAAAAACTGTACGAGATTAAAAATTCGGGTAAAATGGATCTGTTCTAAAAATATTAGGGCCGTTTGACACAGTGCATTAAATGTTGCATTTTGCTTTACAATTTTATGTATTTTTTTTTGCATTAAAATGCAAGGAAAAATACGTACGTTTGTATTGTATATTACTATGTCAGGAACTTTCACGTAAACGCTAACAACAATTATTCAAAGTTTCAACTCAACCGGATGAGCGATGCATAAACGAACAAATACAACTCGTGTGCCACTTTGTACGTTAATTTTACTGTCAAAAACCTTCAAAGAGCTAACAATAACTATATAAAATTTCAATTTATTATTATTTTTAAGGTATCGAAATTTATTATACAGGGTGTTTAATTTAAGCGGCGTACTGTTTCTAGCTCAAGAACTATAATACATTCAAAGTTGGTTGAACGAACAAACAATTCTTATATTACAGCGATACAAGATTTTTAGATCAGTCGCTCTCAAAATACTTTTATTCGATTTAGTTTTTTTTTCTGATTTCAACGATATATCATTTTAATGCACTCACATAACGAAAAATTAACTAATGCTATAATATGAAAATTTTTTACTTATTTTATCTATTTGTATCTGATAGTTCTCGAAATAGTAATGGTGCTCGACTTAAATTACACATTCTTTATTATTTTATTATACTATTTCACAATGAAAAGCAACATAAAAATTTATATTTAATTTCAATTGAAAAATAGTTGAGGGCCTTTTCTCTTGGTTGCCACAAAGTCTTCATACTTTTAAATACAACCCTAAATATTTGACATCTGAATTATTGTGTATCTGGAATTAATTACAGATTCCAATATATATATATATTTTTTTTTGCATACTTGATGAAAATGTTTAGGTTTAATATGTAGAAATCCGTAAAGAAAAGTGCCAGTTTTCTAATTAGCAACACTTTTCTAATTAGCAATAAAATTAACAAAAAATACATTATGACACGCGCCCAAATTACAGTTTTGACCTAATTAAGAAAAAATTACAGAATAAACATATAAGAAAAGAAAAATTCCCTCGATTTCGCCGGAAACAAATATAAAGTCGCTTCTTTAACTACATCCAAAATTTCGCGAGAATCTTAAGCTTCTGATAAATTAATTTTTAATATTATTTATTTGATACTACGCTTTTATTTAATAGTTGTAGTAGTTTTCTCTACTTGTTAAACAATCTACTATTTTTATGATCATGTGTAAAATAGGTTTTTTTCCGCACCATAAACGATACGAAAAGTAAGGCTTTTTCGCGTCTCAGCTTCAACATTATTTAAAGTAACGGAAGTTAAATTTCTGTGAACGGATTGATCCATTTGTTGGATCTTAAATCTAAATGTCATTCTGTCTTTCTGACTCTTTTGCTATATATTTAATAATTATCAAAATATGGAATTTTAAAATTGTAGAAAATAGTAATTTATGCAACAAGAGTATAAAGTTAAGCATTATAACATGGGACCAGGTATTTGGTGAAGAGACTTGCCGAGTCACTAAAATTATGTTATGTTATTCCGGGAACGCTCTTTAAATGCATAGTGCTTGCTTACACTCGTATTGCGTATAAGTTTTTATTCTACGGCTCTCAATTTTAATATTTCAATATTTCAACAATATTAAACAGAAAGCAAATCTGACATTTAGATTCAATAAATATCTAAACTAATGGATCAGTGAAAAAAGCTACAAACATAAATTTACCGAAATTTAATTGCTACGCATTTAAATGGTGATGAAACTAGGACGCAAAAAAGATTCGCTTCATACATCAATTGCGATGCATAAAATATATACTTTAGGTATGCCCCTAGAAAATTTTTTATGCAATACGGATATAAACAATCAATGTGACATTTCGTTAATAATTTTAATGACGAGGCTCGGCCTCATATCACTTTTATTGCATAAATTACTATTTTTATTCTAATCGATTTTATTTCAAGAATTATTATTATTTGCGCTATTACAAACTTTGACAGAGTAATTGAATTTAGAAATGTGGAACTATTAGTCACTATCTCCAAAAATCATTATTATTATTACGCATAGCTAGACCTAAATTTATAATTTCAATTTTTAAGGTATTAATTTTCCACCAGTTTTTCATTAAAAGATTTCAAATAAGAAGAAAGGTTCAAATAAATTTTGAATCCATCAAATTGAAGCTATAAGATTGGCCAACTTATAGTATTTTTAAAACCATTGAAAATTCATAAATTGATTTCTTGTAGGATGCTTTTTCTTTAGTTGAAATAGTCAATTCAATTACGTTGAACAACTTGTTTTTTTACTTTGAAATTGAGATTTCAATTTTTATTATAAAAAACAGTAAAATACGGGTTTTTAAACAATTTAGTGCAAATATAGTACAACGAATTAAAAAAAGTGTTAGTGAAAGTGTAGTGCGATTCAAGTGTTAAACTACAAAAAAGCCAAAGAAATTAGGATGCATTAATTATTTTTCTGTTTTAGATTTGTGAGACAAATTGGGTGCAAATCCAATATTTTGAGAATAAGTTTGGATACAAGCAAGACGAAAAGTAGGAGCTCTTCGAAAATACTGGTACTGTGACCTATTTTTGATTGTGAATTATGTGTTTTAATTATTAATGTGTTTGAGAGCACATAAGGTGTTTCTCTATACAATTTAAAATGATTTTATGATTGTACTTTTGAAATTGTGGCATAAGAACACATGAGGTGTTTTGCTGCAGATGATTAAATGAAAAATTATTTTAGTTTTAATAGCGGTCTTGAAATTGCGGCTTAATATTATATGAAATATATTTGCGATTTATTGGCTAAAAAATAATTTTAAATTTAAAGAGCATGAACATACGTTAGGCTTATACGGAGAGTTTGATAAGGTGTTATTCTTGTCTTGAAATTGTAGCTTGTTGTTGCATAAAGGGTTTCTGAGATTTATTATACAAAGTATGGTTATAGATTTAAGTAAAAGAAAAACGAATTTGATGTAGTTATATTTTTTGTGTCTTGAGGTTGCAAAAAGTGTTTCAGCATTTGATTGAATTGAATAAGGTTTGGTATTAGTGATTGAGTTATTGAGGACTTGAAATTAAGGATTAAAAGCATATGAGATGCTTCTTTCCGATTTATTATCGAAAATATGATTTTAGTTTTAATTGGAATAAAATTAGGTAGGACTATAAAACCCAGCTGCTGTGCTGAGAGATCAGCCAGTTCTACAGGACTCATTTTATTTTTAAAAAATATATAAATACTAGTATTGTGACCTAATTATTATTTGTATCAAAATAAGAAGCTCCTTACGCTTGCGAATTATTTGATATTTAATTCAGATTAAACAATGTTTAAGGTCTTAAAATTGCGCTTGAGAGCACATAAGGTGTTTTTCTAAACAAGTTTATAAGATTTTATGATTGTGGTATTGAATATGAAGCATAAAAACACATCAAGTGTTTTACTAAAAATGATCAAATAAAAATTGTTTTAGTTTTAAGAGAAATAAAGTTTGATAAATATTGTTGCGGTCTTGAAATTGCGGCTTGATTTTATGATTGGTTGAAAAATGGTTGTAGGTTCAAACAAAAAGAAAATACGTGAAAGTTTGTGGAAATGGTTTTATGTTTGGCGTCTCGAAGTTGTGACTTATTATTGCATAAGAGATTCCTGCGATTTATCAAACAGAACCTGGTTTTGGACTTAAGTGAAAGAGAATATGGCTTGATGTGGTTTTATTTCTGCGTTTTAAGGTTGCATAAAGTGTTTTTGCGATTAATTAACAGGAGTAAAGTTTAATATTAGTTATTAAGGTTTTGAGGACTTGAAATTACGGATTCAAAGCATACGAGATGCTTCTTTTCGATTTAGTACTGAAAATATGATTCTAGTATTGCTGCATTGACTCATCAGATTTAAAAAAATACAAATAATTATTAAAAATTGACACATAAAACTATGCATAGTTCATGTTAAATATATTTAAACATTATTTTTTCAAATATTATAGTGAATCTTTTTATTGTGAATCACCCGGAAGGTTCGCAAAGTTAAAAGTAGCTACATTATTAATATTATCCACAATTATCCTTTTTCCGTTTATGTTCTTATTAGCTTAAGTTATTTGATCAAATTGTAATAGGGAGGTACTTTATACCCGATTAAAGGGTGCAAAGTGGTTCTACTTTGTCGTGGAAGCAGGGCTTGGCCATCACTTTTTGGTGATGAACAGTTTCGCATTTCTAAATTCAATTACTTTGTAATATTCAATACCTCTAAGATATTACCATAATATTGCAATTAATTAGAACAAAGTTAGCTGGAAGCGGACGTATTTCCCAACAAAATTACAGGTTTATAAGAAGATCAGTTTTGAAACAGATTTAGAAAGGTTCTTTTGGCTCCCGCCTGCGTCATTTCTTCCATCTGTAGCTTGTAAGATGATTACCAATACCATTAGCTGTGTTTTCTTGAGACAAATTACTCATTTATTTCTAAACAAGGGTTCCAAAAGCTATGAAACTTTGTGTACATTTAGAGGAAGGATTGAGGTATGTGTAACTATGAAATCAAGAATTTATTGTTTCCCGTTCATAAGTTATTGATATCAATGGATAATTAAATTTACCTGTGTTCTCCCAGCATTTATCCTCAAATAAGGGCTCTAAAAATTATGCAACTATTTGTGCATTTAGATAGCACGTGCACAGTATATTTCTTGACTGATGTTTCAATAAATGCAAGCCTGAGGTAAATCAATTTGAAGTTTAACACCAGTGGAAAGTCCAATTTTAAAAATATTCGGGAAGGTTTATCATTCCTTTCATCCATTGATGCAGCCTTCAAGTTTGTAGACCTAAACAACAAAATAAATTTAAAGAAACAGTTACAGTACCAATTACTTTAATGTACTTTTAAGTAAATCTGATAGCAGTATTTACTCTTTTACAATTACAACTGAATTTTGTGAATGCATTACTCAACCTGTTTTTCGGTAAAAAAAAAGCCTGTATCATCCACGATGCTGTAAAACTGGCTAATACATTACAGGATTATCTAAATTCATGTATTCATCTAATAAAAAGTTATCTCCTCAAAAGAAAATGATGTTGCCTTCGAGCCTTTTTCTTATTCAGTTGTTAATTCTGAGACATTTTGTTCTGCTGTATGGGAACATTGGTTGCATTCATATTTTAGAATTAAAAACTATCACACAGAAATAGAATAAGTATTAAAATTCAAATATTTGTGATTCAAATCATATTTTCTAATTTTAATTAGTTAAAATGACAAACAAAATATACTTTTTGACAGTTTTATAGTAATTTAATGCCGTTTTTCTTCTAGTTCTGTGTAGCACAAAATAATTAAGTTGCGAACTAACCTCAACAGTCTATTCTATTGATAAATAATAGTCTCGAAAGCTCTTCACGTGCATATAAAAACTGTCCATGGCTTTGTGGCATGCAAATTGATAATTGAAGACTCTAGAAGAGGACTAGCGTTCTGACCGACGATTGTACTTCCCATTGCGACATAATGTGTAAGTTGGGGCGCCTAAAGGGAAAGTTTTTTGGGGCTAATTTTCGTAATAATAATTGATATAGAAATCGAAGCACACTTGCTTGAGATTATACAGTTCTTGGTATTTTTTTGTACTACATTTTTTTTTTAATGCTAGCAGGCATAAATTTATCGTTGCTAATTCCCGAAGAAACTCTTCAAAAAATACGACTAAAAATTGTCGAAAAATTGCAGGGGCGAAAACCGATTATTTAAAATTGTATTCATATTTATACAACTAAGGGATTGGGGCTAACTTTTACAGTTGATACTGTTGTAGTAAACGAGTTGGTGGAATCAAGGGAGCTTGAACTTTGCACAAAAGCTTTTCTGAAATTAAAATATAATTTATTAACAAGATTATTAAAAAAAAAAAAGGTTTGTTTTATTCACCTGTACTTTTTGCAATTTGCAATTATCTTCTTGCTTCTGGTATCAAAGTTACTGATAATAATTGGAATTACTTTTAGTTGTGTTTGTTGTTGATTTTTCAAGTCCACTTGGGTTAATATTCAACAGGGTGGGCAGGGGGTTCAATCAAATCATTAAATGCACATTTTTCGATTACATTTCCTCAAAATATTAATATTCACAGCACTGACAAAGCTATATTAATATTTTGGAACTGAATCTGCATTCAATCATTTGCTAAAACTAAAAATGCATAAATCCATATCTTTTGTTTCAAAGCGCCACATCAGGCTTAATTTTGGAAAATTAATTATAAAAATATAATTGGACAAACAAGATTTATGCATACGGCACAATTTTAAATGAAATTGGCCCATTTTAAATAATGCCACAGCCAAAGGATCAACAAATCGAATAAAATTACACAAATCTGCTACAAAACACGAAACTTAACTCAATGGCTATAACATTATTTAAATAACAGTCAACTACATTTTTTGTAGTTTCGTTAATAAATATACAAACTCAGTTAAATTTGGAAAAATTTTACTAGAAAAAATTTGTATAAATTTGGAAAAAAAATTAATAAAAAATTTGTAAACTGAGATTGCACACAACTTAAAAATAATACAAAAAGTGTATTCTTTTGCAAATTATTATGTTTGAATAATAAAATAAAGCAGCAGCTATTGGAGCTTTTTGTCGACTTGATGAGGTTTTGCAGCCAAATTTGTGGATGAAGCAGCGTACATAAATAAGCAGCAGATTATTAAGATTTTGTGCAAAAAGAATACTCACATTGAAATACTTATAAACTAACAGTTAAAATAATATCAAATATAAATATACACCATTAGGTGTAATAAAAACAAAATTTGAACATAAAATTTAAGTACTAATAAGTAATTTCCACTTACTAATACTTTTTAAGAAAAGTTAATTATGAAAATTTGATATTAGTTTTAACTGTTTGAAAATTGAGGGCTTTTAAAAGGTGGGCCTATCAAACAACCAAATGAACATTTAAATTTAAACATCTTTGCAAAAACTCGACATTTGATCATTTGACAAAATTGGGATTTTTATTGAGCACAATTTAAAAAAATTGGCTCATTCAAAATAATGCCACAGCCCAAGGATAAATTTTTGGAAACAAAATTTGGAAAATATAATAAATTTAATAAACGGAATTTGGCACAAAGGCTGTAACATTATTTGAATTTTTATTAAGGGTAGAGAGGGCTTCGATTTACAATAAATGGAGGGAGAGATTTGGTAATACAATTGTATCAGGAGAATTTTGCTGTTGACTCATTTTGTCATATTTTTTTTATTGGTGGTAATTACTTGCTACTATTTTTGATTAGTAACTGAAATCTTCTATCTTCGAATAAATATTTTGGTCCGGTAATTTGCTGCTTTTATTTTGCTGGCTTCCATTTCAATTAGACAATTGTTTGCTGCTGATGATTCCAATACAACTTGTAGATTCCTTCAAACTTCGGAAAAAAGTATCTTTGACTGACTGAATGAAACTTCTTCTGATTTCGGCTGCCAAAATATAAATCCATGGAACAAAATTGCTGCTTCTATCCTTTGACTGATAAATTTTGACTGTAATCTTCATGTGGAATAAATTATTGCCTCTCCAAGCTCCAATTTTTGATTGGAAATCTGAATAAAAACGAAAAAATTATGAATTATTCAATAGCCTCAAAATTTGGAAATAGAAAGAATAATAAATTTGAAAATAAAAATTACAAAAATAAAACTTGAAAATAAAGAAATGAATATCGATTTTAAGTATTTTATCTGCACAAAACAAGTTCACATCGGTTATTTATTTAACTAAAAATTACCACGGCTAACCATATCAAACAAAATAAATCTTAAATTATTTGCATTCAGCATTCAACAATAAAATATTTAAATATAGTGCAATAATATTCATTATTGTGGTTCAAATACTGACCCTTTATTGATTTTTAGGCAAAAAACAAAACAACTGCTGTGATAACAAGAAACAACCGAACAAAACCAATTGCGTAACCAAAAAATAATTGCCCATCTTACATTATTTATTCAAATATTCGCTTATATTTCTAATATTGTTTGAAAATCAGCTCTTTTGTGAAACTACTATACTTAGAATTCAGTTAAATTTAAGAATATTTACTGTAATAATTGTTCAATAAACTAATTTTCAAATTCCATAAATTTAGGATATAATTTTGAAAAAACAATTTACTTTATAGTCCTCGAGATGCCACTAGATCATTGAATCCTAGATCCTTCGGTATTTAGTACATCCTGCTCCTTATTCTGCATTTTTTATCACCTTTCTTCGTTTAAAAACATTCTTGAACTTCTAAAACATCAGCCTTCTTGACCACCATATCGCATATTACGTACAAGTTCAGTAGCTCCAACTGGCTTGATAGTACGAAAAACGCATGCGTCAATATCATGACATTGTTTAATACCAGTGAATCTCAAACATTTTTGAAGCTGTTAAAATGAATATTTATAAAATATTAATTTGCGTTTTTATTCATTGAAATTAAGTTTTAGGCTTGTTTAATTGTTAGAATAAAATATTATTTATGATGAAACTCATTTGGCTATTTTGGTGCGCAACTGCCAGAAGTTCCAATTTGTTAATTGTATTTATAAGCAAGGAAAATGCTTTGGGGTACAGCAAATTAAATTTGTAAGTAAATATGACATGATAATTGTTTTATTTATGTGGAGGAGCATTATATGAAATACAGTTTGAACCGTTTTTACTTTAAAAAGTACATTTGTATCATTGCAGAAGTGTAAGGTATAGTAACAAATCGTACCTATTTTTCCAATTCAATTGTTATTTTTAGCTGCAGCACAAATTTGGCATCCTTCTGAAAGATTAATCCTGGTTTGGAAACCACAAAAGGCACGTTTTAACTTCAGATTTTGGAAAAAAGCTCCCAGCGGGTGCATAAAATCAATTCTGGAACAGTAAACTACATTTTGAGCTACAGCGTATCAAAATATTTAAAGAATTTTGTTTGTTTGCACAGATTTTGTGTCCTAACTTTTGCAAGCCGTTGAAATTAGGGTCATAAATCACGAGCTTCGCTCGAATTGCCCGACGAACCTTTGTCGGACAAAAAATAACAACATTTTACAATTCTCAACGATTTACAACATGCAGCTGGACTTTCACTGAGTTTGAAGTAAAAGCAATGGAACGATCACAAAATCACAGTCCATCTTGACGTGTTACAATCTTAATTTTTTTAGGTGCAACAAAAAATGTGAGATTGCGGGCCTGAATTATCGGCATTTCTCATAAAAAATTGATTGATCTTTGTTCCTTTGGCGGGGTTAAACTAAACTGCTTCGCCATTTTTACAGCAGAATTCAAAACTGTAGTTAAAAATGAGGGTTTCTATTCAAGAAATTTGAGTTTTCAACATTTTAGTTCTCAAATTTTGAAGCCACTTTATACATACCCTGTATAATATTCATGGAAATCATTGACATCATGTGAAGCCTCATTTCATTGTGGACACTTATGCACAAAATTAAATTTTTTCAACGACGTGAATTCCAAATATTCGTGTTTTAGTAACACCCTGTTCATCTTCAAAACTATAGCTCCAATTAAAAAAAGTTATATAAAGTACCTCCCTTAATTCCGAAAAATGATAGGTTTTTATTTTAAATTTTTTTCCGGATTTTACTCCTATTTCCAAATAGCCGGGGTTCAAACTGTTCTTTTTTTGGGCTCATTAGGGCACTGTTAAAAAAAGTTTCAAGTAAAGTCATATTATTTTTCAATTATTAACGCCTTTTGGTTACATTTCCAAAAATTAAAGCTGTAATTTTCTATCTATGAATTATTAATTGATTTTCTTCAATATAAGTATTTCTGAATCATTACATTGGTCCATTAATAATGGACAAGTTTCTGGAATTCATCCCTCTATTCTTGACACCCTATAACAAAAAAAAATAATCAATTTTTCGCAAGAGACACATAAAAAATTAACAAAGGTTCTTAGAAGATAAAATACTTATCATTTATTGAACAAGATGGTTCAAAAAATTTGAAAATGAGTCTACTAATAGTTTAGGCTCAGGGGCTCAATAAATGAAAGCTATGATTTTCTAGCTATCTATTATTATTATTATTTTATCACAGTTATCCGCACTTGGCACACCAATGCTTTTTGAGCTAACCACTAATCCAGAAAACTCGAATTTTGGTTACGTATTAATGATGGATGTATATAGGTATATTTAGAGTGAGTATCAATCAATAATTGTTATTGGTATACGAGCCGCAAACATAAGAATTCAATATATTAATTAATAAACAATTAATATTTTATTACCATAAACTGCACTTGGCACATCAATGTTTTTTAGGCTAATTATTGTTACCAGAAAACTCAAATTGTGAGTACGTATTATTCATGGATGTAGGTATATTTCAAGCATCAATTAACAATTGTTATTTGTACACGAGCCACAAGCTTGAGAATTAAATATATTAAATTGATGTTTTACTACAGTAAACTGCTCTTGGCACACCAATATTTTTTGAGCTAACCACTGATTCCAGAAAACTCGAGTTTTGAGGTCGTATTAATGATAGATGTAGGTATATTTAAATTATCAATCAACAATTGTTATAGGTACACGAGCCGCAGACTTGAGAATTCAATAAATTAATTAATAAACACTCAATATTTTATAACAGTAAATTGCACTTTTATTTTCCATAGAAGGAAATCATTCGAAACTCAATGATACATTTTCTTTTGGACAGTTTCCTTCATATTCCTCAATATCAATTTGACTGTTCAACAGGAGCATTCTTTAATGTTTCATAATAAACCTGCAAAGTAATTAATATATGCATAAACTTGAGCTGAAATACGAAAAAGTTGTTATTTCTAAGCGTCAGCTTTGCTCGAAAATCAATTATATCAGCTCACACAATACAGATAATCCGTTTTAATCTTTTGAACACTGGACATTTCTGTATCAATTCTTTAGCTTCATTTAATGTAAAACCCAATAACTGTTTGATATTCAACATTTTTCATGATATGAAATGATGTGACTGCGGTTTGTGAGGTTAGCCTTGATTACAATCAACCAAGCAAATAGTGTGTATTTAAAAATAATAATAAATGACCGTGAGATGAAATTTATATATTGATTTCTATTTGAATACATTTTAAATCATTCAAACATAAAATTTCAATGAAATTGTATGTATTTATATTTTAAAATAACTGTCATAAAAAGCAAACTGCATTACCTACAAGGCCTCATGACATAAACTAAAAATGACGCTTTTTTTGTATTGTGCAATTAATGATAGGTGCGGTTTTTCACAAATATCACATTTAATAAGTTAGGAATACAGAAAATTCAATAAAAACCCAAAAAACTCAAAAAAAACTGGTCCATAGACTTATCTCCATACCGGACTGGACACTACAGCTAGTAAAAGTGAACACAAGGTAACTAGTGACACTAGTGGTCAAATTTATAACTAAATTTTTGTGTCCATTTTTACTAGCTGTAGTGTCTAGTCTGGTACGAAGATGAGTCTATGGATCAGTATTTTTTGAGTTTTTTGGGTTTTTATTGAATTTTCTGTATTTTTGTCTTATTAAATGTGATATTTGTGGGAAACTGCAGCTATTATGAGTACAATAATACAAAAAAAGCATCATTTTTAATTTAATTATTTCATGAGGCACAGTAGGTAATACAGTTGTTTACTCTTTATGACAATTATCTTATAATATAAATACATGCAATTTCATTGTCAATTTCATAGTAAAACAATATGAAATGTATTCAAATAGAAAATAATTCATAAATCTCACCTTACGGTCATTTTTTATCATTTTTAAATACACATTATTTGTTTGGTTGATTGTAATCGATGATAACCTCACAAATAACTGCTAGTGTCACAAAATTTTATATTATGAAAAATTTTTAGTAGACGTATGCTGTTGATTTTATTTAAAGTTATTCCTAATTTGTTGTTAATATACATTATTTCTTAATCCAGTAGTTCAAAAAATTTGTAACTGTGACTACTCGGTCGCTGCCATCCGTAGGCCTTCATTCTACAGGTAGTACACCTGGTGACTCCTGGCCGAAGGGTGGGTGTGAAAGTGCCAGAAGCATGCAATCATGTGATAGATCTATAGCCAGGGGGAAACTAAGGAGTAGCCGCTACGTGGCAGGTATAGGTCGCGTTTTAGGCGTTAAACACCGGAGTTCGGCAGGGACCCACGTAAACTCTCAACAAACACGCGGCGGTGTTAGTTCTTTTTTTTTTAATTAGCTCGCGAACTGCGAATTGCGGTTTTGAATGGTATGTGATGAATGTTGAATGAATGCTTAATCAAAATTCCCTTTCAGTACATCATCATTATCATCAACAGGACGTAAGTTGACTAAAAAAAACATATTTGTTCCAGATTTCTAATCTATTTTTTTTTCTATCAATTTTCAGATCGGAGGAGTCGTATGTTAATTAATAAAATATTTACAGATCGTTGGAAAGGTAATATTTTTGTTTAATAGTTTGGAATTCTGACAGTTTAATTAATTTTTGTGTGTATTTTATGATTGCAGGACTTCAAGCTTCAAGTAGCAGTCTTCCGTCGTTGGAAGTGGCCCAGCAGTTTTCATCTTTAAGTCCAGCTGCTAAAAATCAACCACCGTGGGAGCGCCCCGCCAAACTAATCAAAACCTTCCCTTTCAGCTCAAAATCATTGCCACAACATCAACACGTAAGTTTTATTCAAAATAATGATGAAAAACTTTAGTATTTTTTATGTCTTTAGGCTATTCAGCAGCGGAATCAGAGTCCAGTAGCAGAATTAGAGCCCAGCAGCAGAACCAGAGTCCAACAGCAAAATCGGAGCCTAGAAGCGAAATCGGAACCCAGCAGCAAAATCAGAGCCCAGCAGCGAAATCAGAGCCCAGCAGTCGTCCAAAAAGTCCTCCAGTAGCTGCAGAAGATCAGTACATCAGTAGCAGCTGTTCCTGTCCCCAGATTCAACTTTAAAGAAATCAACTGAATAATTTTGGCCTGCTGCTTGCAAAGTTCAAGTGAGTTCAATTTCTTTTTAAATTTTCCGACTTGTAGTAATTAATTTGTTGTTACAGTTGCAGCATGCGAAGAAACCACTTCTCTGGTCTAGGTTTCGTTGGAGTTTTCCTAGACCCAAAGGGAAAATTCTTCTCGGAGAAGAGTTCGTCTCTTTCGCCTTAGTCATTGCTTGGGGACGAACAAGGCTTACAACAACGCAACAGCATCGCGAACAAGACTTTCAACAACACAGCAGCATCGAGAAATCAACAATTAATTTTCAAACCTTTGTACCGTTTCCTTACTTCCAAAATAAACTCATTCTCCCAAAATTTACTGTTGCATTTATTTCTAAAACCCATTTTTATTGTTTTCAGGAATAGTTAGGAAGATAAATGTATTGTTAAATAGTTTGCAAAATAAATTAAATTCATTAATAACTTGTATGTTTAATTTTTTAAATAAATACAATTGAAAATTAAGATTGTATTATTGTTGAGATTTGAATATCATAAAGATGTGTTGATTGTTGACGTACGAGCTTTTATACATCATTTTTGATTAAAATATACTCTTTTTTAAATTCTTACAAGATGATTTATAAATTTGCAGTTATCTGTTGAGCAGATAAAAATTATTTAGGAGATATATAAGTTCTCTGTTAGAAAATGACATTTGAAACTACGGTTTTTTGTTGAGCAATTAGTTCACGAGTATTAAAGAGATGGCAGCATGTACCTCGTTTTGAGAATCTCTAAAGTAATTTTATTTTTTTGTAGCTAAATGGCAACTTATTTCGGAAAAATTTTCAAGATAATGTCACCCTTAATTACAAAGTAAACATAAAATATTTTTTGTATTCAGCACTAGTTTGCGGGGGTAGAGATTATTGATTACAGCCCTCACAAGGGCTTAAATCCGAAAGATATTGAAATAAATTATATTATAGATCAAAAATAAATACAATTGATTCAAAAGTTTCTTCCTGTACCTCATAATACTAAAGGTATTAGTATTTTTATAATTTTATGATTTTCTCTTAAATAAGGAAATTTAATCTAAAAATTTTAATTGAAGTACTCCACTTATTTTCCAAAAATAATATGACTTTTTGTCTTCGAGGAACAACCAAATTTTGGTGATTTCGGGATCTATTAATTAATAGATCTTTAACAAAGATAATTGAGAAACCGGGTGTCACAACAACTACGCGTAGTATCGTGACGCTCGTCGACACTAAAAGACCGATAATTAGTTCAATTATTAAACAATTTCTATAATAAACAAATGGATGAATTATTCAAAGTATAATTGTGCCCAATTCGCGGCCCGTCTGACAAAATTAGATTTTAATCGCTTAACGATTCAAGGCGGTGTTGAAAAATGTCAACGTGATAAAAAGAAAGATTAAAAAAAGTCGGAGACGAGAAAAAATTACTAAAGGAACGACAGTCATTTGTTTATTTAATTTTATTTCATATTCTAATGTAATTTCAGACCATAATGAGCACTGAAAACTAATTAAAAAAATTTCCTAGTTGCGAAATTTTATATTGCACAACTTTTGTTTGAAATATCTTTTTATAAAATGATTTTTTATGAAACGAAAATATAATAATAAGTCAACACCAGTTATTCTATTCCGTACCTCTTAACCGGCGATCGACGCATCGTTTGCCGGCATTGTATTTATCTAAATATTTCTTGAAGCATCATATGAATAATTTATATATATTATGAATCTTCTTTAGAATTTAATATAGAGTCTATTATTGATCAAAAGTAATTTATTAAACATTGAACAAGCTCGTAATATTAGGTTTTATTTAGGTCAGCACCAATATTCTTTGCGATACAACTAGTTCAGTCATTTTGTCAGAGGTGGCAGCACCTATCACGTTTTGGAACTAAATTTTATTAATAATAAAAAATAGCGACTATTTGGCATATTTATTTACCCCAAAGGGTTTTTAATATTTTATTTTAATTGAATTTATTATTTTTGAACGTTAACATCAACAAATAATTTTTATTTAATAAATATTTTTTTTGCTGGCACTTATTGACAGGTGCTGCCGCTAGCGGAGAATTTTTGAACTTTACTCCTGACGTTTGACTCCAAACAACAATAAAATTTATTCTAATATATTTAAATTTCAGCAATACAATTCATATTTACTTCAAGAATTAAATATACAGGACTTGAAATTATCTTACAAACCAATTAACAAATTAAAATTAACCCCGAAAACAATTCAAATTGTATTTACATCAAAAATAGAAAATACAAGTTATTATTGAATTTAATTTATTCTGAAAACTATTTAACAATACATTTATTTTTCTAAGTACACCTGAAAACAATAAAAATAGGTTTTAGAAATAAAACAACTGTTAATTTTGTGGAAATGATTTTATTTTGGGAATAAGGAAAGGGTACAAAGGTTCGAAGATTAATTGTTGATTACTCGATGCTGTTGTCTTGTTGAAAGTCTTCTTTGCGATGCTGTTGCGTTGTTGTAAGCCTTGTTCGCCCCCAGGCAATGACTAAGGGGAAAGAGACGAACTCTTCTCCGGGAATTCTCCCTTTGGGCCTAGGAAAACCCCAGCGAAACCTAGACCAGAGAAGTGGCTTCTTCGCTCGCTGCAACTGAAAAAACAAAATAATTATTACAAGTCGGAAAATTTAAAAAGAAATTTAACTCACTTGAACTTTGCAAGCGGCGGGCTAAAATTAATCAGTTGTCTTCTTTGAAGTTGAATCAGGGGACAGGAACAGCTGTTACTGATGTACTGATCTTCTGCAACTATTGGAGGACTTCTTTGACGGCTGCTGGGCTCTGGTTCTGCTACTGAACTCTGATTTTGCTGTTGGGCTCATTCTGATTCTGCTGCTGGGCTCGGGTTCTGTTGCTGGGCTCGGGTTCTGATGCTGGGTTCTGATTCCACTGCTGGGCTCTGAAGTCTGGTTGTTACTGCAGCTGCAAGTTGCCATCTCCTGGACTCTAAATTTAAATTATAAATTCGAATATTAGACAAATTATTTCAGCAGTAATTAAAAACAGTTATACAATGAGTAATATTATATTACCTAGCTGATGATGCGGTGATGTTATGAAGATCCACGGCTGGCGACCTGAAACAGAAACTTAAAACAAATTTTGGTGAATCACATTCAACAAAACAAATATTGAGAGTTGATTTTGGCTGCTGGGCTCATCCTCAGCTCCTCCCACGATGTCCATTCCCACGATGTCCATTCCCTCGTTGTCCACCTCATCAGCTGGGCTCATCCTCTGCAAATGATCTGAAAAAGTACAAATTAATTAGTAATTTGCAAAAAAGCAATACAAAATAACTGAAAAAAAAAATTGATTAGAACCTGAAAAGCAAAGTTTATTAGTCAACTTACGTCCTGGTTTTAATTTGTTGGAGGTGGTAATGATGAATTGAAAAGCTGAAAGGGAACTTTTTTTGATTAGTTGCATACATTCAACATTCGTTCAACATTCAAACGTGTTTTGTGTGTGTTTGGCGCCTTTTCGGAAAGTTAACGCGATTGATTGTTGCTTTTTAATTTCGCGAGATAATTTAAAAGTGTTCGGTTATATTATGCTACTGATTGACTCTACTTTACTACCCCAATGAGTGCCTGAGCGCTCAGACACCCAAGCACCGGTGTGCTCGTCGTTTGCAAAAAAAAAAAAATACGTTGTTTGAATACGTGGCCAATGCATATTCCGAGGCCCGCGATACCGCCTAATTACGCGATATGGTAACCTTAAGTATCGGTCTCAGCTAATGTCGTTTCTTGAACTTAATCAAGGACCCCCGCCAGCTACCATATTTTCCCGACTTCCGATAGGTACATATCGAGAGTATGCCGTTACTCCCTAATTAGATCGCTCGTTCGCCCTAGAACTCATTGCAACCCCACGCGGTGGTGTTCATCAGGGGGGGTGCCTCTCGTAGCGGTACCTACGTGTGCACCGATTCCCACGTTGGACCTTTCATTACAGGCCTTTGCAAAAAAAACCAAGACATTTTATTTATTTATTACATAATAAAAGCAAAGACTAACATCGCAAATACGTGCCCCTAATGGACACGCAATGCGGAACAAATTCACCCCAATTTACATATTTGAATACACAAAATTTTGATCTCTACGTTAATAAGCAAAATTCACAACCCCAAATATAATGAAACACTTTTAAAATATTTATATTTTCAACGTATTTCACGAGAACAGAGTAACGCACTTCTGTTCTATTCGATATTCAAGCAAACAATGGACCGTTCCCAGCAAACTCCAACTCAATTTATTTTCAATCTCAGAGCTACGTTCAGCTGTCCATAGCGTGCAATGTGTTAGAAAGAATACACAATATCAAAAGATACCTCGTAGCGCTCATGCAGTTTACGGCCAAGCCCGCACGAAACCAAACCAAACAAGATTGTGCAATCGGAAACTTTAATTTAATTAAAAATTTATTTAAAATTGATGAATAAATTTGAATTTTGTATATTTGAAGAATAAAAATATTCAATAAATATTGAAAAAAATCAATTCAAAGTGCATTTTGAATGCAAATTACAATTTTGCCAAAATATTGTTTAATTTTATGTGATTATTTGTTGATATATTATTTTTTGAGATAAAAATTAGACAGTTAAACCCTAAAGTATTTGATAATATTTTAAAACTGCTCAAGGGGTGTAGATTTATGCAGCCCCTGATCATAATTGGTACACGAGCCATAAATTATAAATTTGAGAATTAAATATCTCAAAGACAGTTGATAATTTGTTATATTGCATCGCTTGAAATAAATAATCTTTTTTTGCATATACCGGGGGTTGTAGAAAACTCAAATTGTAAGTAAGTACTCAGGATGGATGTACCTATATGTAGAATAATTGGAAGCTCTTAATCGCAATTGGTACACGAGCTATAAATTTTTAAATTAAATATTCTAAAAAAAAGAGTTCAATTTATTAAATTTTACCGTTCGAAACAAATTATTTTTTTTTGCGTATACCAGGTGTTGTAGAAAATTCAAATTGTAGCTACATACTCAGGATAGATGTACCTATACGCAAAATAATTGGCAGTCATTAATAGTAATTGGTGCACGAGCTATAAATTCAAGAATTGAATGTTCTAAGAAACAGTTAAATTAATTATATTTCACCATTCGAAACAAATTATTATTTTTTGCGTATACTAGGTGTTGTAGGAAATTCGAATTGTTTCAAAGTATTTAGGATGGATGTACGTATACGCAGAATAATTGGCAGTCTTTAATTGTAATTGGTGCACGAGCTATGAATTTATAAATTTAATATTCAAATTTTATTACAATAAACCGCTTAAAATGAATAATTTTTTTCTGCGTATACCAGATGTTGTAGAAAATTCAAATTGTAGGTATATACTGAGAATAGGTGTACGTGTTATTGGTGCACGAGGTATAAATTTAAGAAGTGAATATTTTAAATCGGTTAATAAATTTATTACATTACACCGCTCCGAATAAACAATTTTTTTTACATATACCAGGTGCCGTAGAGAAATTCGAATTGTGGGTACATTGTCAGGCTGGATGTACGTATACGCAGAATAATTGGCAGTCATTAATAGTAATTGGTGCAAGAGCTATGAATTTAAGAATTGAATATCTCAAAGACAGGTAATAGTTTATTATATTAAACCGCTCACAATACATATATTTTTTTTGCGTATACCAGGAGTTCCAGAAAACTCAAATTGGGGGTATGCACTCAAAATAGATAGAATAAAATTATTGGCAGCCATTAATTATAATTAGTGCACGAGCTATAAATTTATGAATTAAATATTCTAAAGCAGTTGATAATTTTTCACAGTATACCGCTCAGAACAAACAATTTTTTATTTAGTATACCAGGACCTATAGAAGACTCAAAATGTGAGCACGTATTCACGATGGATGTAGGTATATGCAAAATAATTGGCAGCCATTAATTGTGATTGGGTGATACAAGCTTGGAAAGTGTAACGAATTTTCGTTGCATCATCTAAATTGACATGACTGAAATAAAGACGCTTAGAACTGGTTTTATATTAAATAACAAAACAACTAAAGTGGCACATTTTGGTTGCAATATTTGATCCCCTAATCTAATAAGGTTGTAATATAAAGGGTTGAAACTAATTCTATAATAAATGATATAATATAATCTTTTAAATAGCATTTGGTTCATTATTCTGCAATCATTATTTAAAGAGTAATAAGTTTTTGAATTGTAACATATTTTTGTTGCAACATTCGACTCCCTAATCCGCTTGAGTTGAAAGATCAAAGCTTCAAACTAATTTTATAATAAATGGTATTATATAAGCTTTCAATTAGCGTTTGATTTATTACTTTACGATTATTATTTTAGTAGATACAGTGATTTAAAGTGTGATAGATTTTGGTTGCTACGTTCAACCCCCTAAGCCCACAGGGTAGAAATATAAAGGGTTGAAACTGGTTTTATAATAAATGATACTGTATAAATTTAAACTAGAATTTGGTTCATTATTCTACTATTATTAATTTAGGACATACGAGCTTTAAAAATGTTCTGTTATATTTTTGCGAATTGAAAACCTTTTTTTTGGGGTAAATTTTGAATGTCATTGCAACAAATTTATACTAAAATGACGAAAATTATATGCATTTAATAAAAACACACTGAAAAACTGCATTAAAATCGCCCAATAATTTAAAAATTGAGAAAAACTTATTTTGAGTATTTGAGTATACAAATAATGGAGAGAAAAAATTGCTGATAGCATCGATCGGTTAGGCATACTATATACTATGAATGCTCCAAATTTCAAAGCGATTGGTTCAGAATTACAGATTCTATAGAGAAAAATCTCAGAATAGGCAAAATCCTGAACTCAAAGCGAAGAGTGAGCCATGATAAAAAATATTAAATTTTTTTGATCCCAATTATTTTGAGTTTGGCATGAAATCATATAGTTTCATTCATGTAGATTACGAATCTAGGAGACAAAATTGGATCTGGAGGATATTTTCCAAAATATCGAGAATTTAAAAATCCAGTCCGGAAGCGGAGCCGGAAGCGGGGAGTCAAAAACTCATACAAATAATGGAGAGAAAAAATTGCTGATAGCATCGATCGGTTAGGCATACTATATACTACGAATTCTACAAATTTCAAAGCGATTGGTTCAGAATTACAGATTCTATAGAGAAAAATCTCAGAATAGGCAAAATCCTGAACTCAAAGCGAAGAGTGAGCCATGATAAAAAATATTAAATTTTTTTGATCCCAATTATTTTGAGTTTGGCATGAAATCATATAGTTTCATTCATGTAGATTACGAATCTAGGAGACAAAATTGGATCTGGAGGATATTTTCCAAAATATCGAGAATTTAAAAATCCAGTCCGGAAGCGGAGCCGGAAGCGGGGAGTCAAAAACTCATACAAATAATGGAGAGAAAAAATTGCTGATAGCATCGATCGGTTAGGCATACTATATACTATGAATGCTCCAAATTTCAAAGCGATTGGTTCAGAATTACAGATTCTATAGAGAAAAATCTCAGAATAGGCAAAATCCTGAACTCAAAGCGAAGAGTGAGCCATGATAAAAAATATTAAATTTTTTTGATCCCAATTATTTTAAGTTTGGCATTAAATCATATAGTTTCATTCATGTAGATTACGAATCTAGGAGACAAAATTGGATCTGGAGGATATTTTCCAAAATATCGAGAATTTAAAAATCCAGTCCGGAAGCGGAGCCGGAAGCGGGGAGTCAAAAACTCATACAAATAATGGAGAGAAAAAATTGCTGATAGCATCGATCGGTTAGGCATACTATATACTACGAATTCTACAAATTTCAAAGCGATTGGTTCAGAATTACAGATTCTATAGAGAAAAATCTCAGAATAGGCAAAATCCTGAACTCAAAGCGAAGAGTGAGCCATGATAAAAAATAATAAATTTTTTTGATCCCAATTATTTTAAGTTTGGCATTAAATCATATAGTTTCATTCATGTAGATTACGAATCTAGGAGACAAAATTGGATCTGGAGGATATTTTCCAAAATATCGAGAATTTAAAAATCCAGTCCGGAAGCGCAGCCGGAAGCGGGGAGTCAAAAACTCATACAAATAATGGAGAAAAGAAATTGCTGATAGCATCGATCGGTTAGGCATACTATATACTATGAATGCTCCAAATTTCAAAGCGATTGGTTCAGAATTACAGATTCTATAGAGAAAAATCTCAGAATAGGCAAAATCCTGAACTCAAAGCGAAGAGTGAGCCATGATAAAAAATATTAAATTTTTTTGATCCCAATTATTTTGAGTTTGGCATGAAATCATATAGTTTCATTCATGTAGATTACGAATCTAGGAGACAAAATTGGATCTGGAGGATATTTTCCAAAATATCGAGAATTTAAAAATCCAGTCCGGAAGCGGAGCCGGAAGCGGGGAGTCAAAAACTCATACAAATAATGGAGAGAAAAAATTGCTGATAGCATCGATCGGTTAGGCATACTATATACTATGAATGCTCCAAATTTCAAAGCGATTGGTTCAGAATTACAGATTCTATAGAGAAAAATCTCAGAATAGGCAAAATCCTGAACTCAAAGCGAAGAGTGAGCCATGATAAAAAATATTAAATTTTTTTGATCCCAATTATTTTAAGTTTGACATTAAATCATATAGTTTCATTCATGTAGATTACGAATCTAGGAGACAAAATTGGATCTGGAGGATATTTTCCAAAATATCGAGAATTTAAAAATCCAGTCCGGAAGCGGAGCCGGAAGCGGGGAGTCAAAAACTCATACAAATAATGGAGAGAAAAAATTGCTGATAGCATCGATCGGTTAGGCATACTATATACTACGAATTCTACAAATTTCAAAGCGATTGGTTCAGAATTACAGATTCTATAGAGAAAAATCTCAGAATAGGCAAAATCCTGAACTCAAAGCGAAGAGTGAGCCATGATAAAAAATAATAAATTTTTTTGATCCCAATTATTTTAAGTTTGGCATTAAATCATATAGTTTCATTCATGTAGATTACGAATCTAGGAGACAAAATTGGATCTGGAGGATATTTTCCAAAATATCGAGAATTTAAAAATCCAGTCCGGAAGCGCAGCCGGAAGCGGGGAGTCAAAAACTCATACAAATAATGGAGAAAAGAAATTGCTGATAGCATCGATCGGTTAGGCATACTATATACTATGAATGCTCCAAATTTCAAAGCGATTGGTTCAGAATTACAGATTCTATAGAGAAAAATCTCAGAATAGGCAAAATCCTGAACTCAAAGCGAAGAGTGAGCCATGATAAAAAATATTAAATTTTTTTGATCCCAATTATTTTGAGTTTGGCATGAAATCATATAGTTTCATTCATGTAGATTACGAATCTAGGAGACAAAATTGGATCTGGAGGATATTTTCCAAAATATCGAGAATTTAAAAATCCAGTCCGGAAGCGGAGCCGGAAGCGGGGAGTCAAAAACTCATACAAATAATGGAGAGAAAAAATTGCTGATAGCATCGATCGGTTAGGCATACTATATACTATGAATGCTCCAAATTTCAAAGCGATTGGTTCAGAATTACAGATTCTATAGAGAAAAATCTCAGAATAGGCAAAATCCTGAACTCAAAGCGAAGAGTGAGCCATGATAAAAAATATTAAATTTTTTTGATCCCAATTATTTTGAGTTTGGCATGAAATCATATAGTTTCATTCATGTAGATTACGAATCTAGGAGACAAAATTGGATCTGGAGGATATTTTCCAAAATATCGAGAATTTAAAAATCCAGTCCGGAAGCGGAGCCGGAAGCGGGGAGTCAAAAACTCATACAAATAATGGAGAGAAAAAATTGCTGATAGCATCGATCGGTTAGGCATACTATATACTATGAATTCTACAAATTTCAAAGCGATTGGTTCAGAATTACAGATTCTATAGAGAAAAATCTCAGAATAGGCAAAATCCTGAACTCAAAGCGAAGAGTGAGCCATGATAAAAAATATTAAATTTTTTTGATCCCAATTATTTTGAGTTTGGCATGAAATCATATAGTTTCATTCATGTAGATTACGAATCTAGGAGACAAAATTGGATCTGGAGGATATTTTCCAAAATATCGAGAATTTAAAAATCCAGTCCGGAAGCGGAGCCGGAAGCGGGGAGTCAAAAACTCATACAAATAATGGAGAGAAAAAATTGCTGATAGCATCGATCGGTTAGGCATACTATATACTATGAATGCTCCAAATTTCAAAGCGATTGGTTCAGAATTACAGATTCTATAGAGAAAAATCTCAGAATAGGCAAAATCCTGAACTCAAAGCGAAGAGTGAGCCATGATAAAAAATATTAAATTTTTTTGATCCCAATTATTTTGAGTTTGGCATGAAATCATATAGTTTCATTCATGTAGATTACGAATCTAGGAGACAAAATTGGATCTGGAGGATATTTTCCAAAATATCGAGAATTTAAAAATCCAGTCCGGAAGCGGAGCCGGAAGCGGGGAGTCAAAAACTCATACAAATAATGGAGAGAAAAAATTGCTGATAGCATCGATCGGTTAGGCATACTATATACTATGAATGCTCCAAATTTCAAAGCGATTGGTTCAGAATTACAGATTCTATAGAGAAAAATCTCAGAATAGGCAAAATCCTGAACTCAAAGCGAAGAGTGAGCCATGATAAAAAATATTAAATTTTTTTGATCCCAATTATTTTGAGTTTGGCATGAAATCATATAGTTTCATTCATGTAGATTACGAATCTAGGAGACAAAATTGGATCTGGAGGATATTTTCCAAAATATCGAGAATTTAAAAATCCAGTCCGGAAGCGGAGCCGGAAGCGGGGAGTCAAAAACTCATACAAATAATGGAGAGAAAAAATTGCTGATAGCATCGATCGGTTAGGCATACTATATACTATGAATTCTACAAATTTCAAAGCGATTGGTTCAGAATTACAGATTCTATAGAGAAAAATCTCAGAATAGGCAAAATCCTGAACTCAAAGCGAAGAGTGAGCCATGATAAAAAATAATAAATTTTTTTGATCCCAATTATTTTAAGTTTGGCATTAAATCATATAGTTTCATTCATGTAGATTACGAATCTAGGAGACAAAATTGGATCTGGAGGATATTTTCCAAAATATCGAGAATTTAAAAATCCAGTCCGGAAGCGGAGCCGGAAGCGGGGAGTCAAAAACTCATACAAATAATGGAGAGAAAAAATTGCTGATAGCATCGATCGGTTAGGCATACTATATACTACGAATTCTACAAATTTCAAAGCGATTGGTTCAGAATTACAGATTCTATAGAGAAAAATCTCAGAATAGGCAAAATCCTGAACTCAAAGCGAAGAGTGAGCCATGATAAAAAATAATAAATTTTTTTGATCCCAATTATTTTAAGTTTGGTATTAAATCATATAGTTTCATTCATGTAGATTACGAATCTAGGAGACAAAATTGGATCTGGAGGATATTTTCCAAAATATCGAGAATTTAAAAATCCAGTCCGGAAGCGCAGCCGGAAGCGGGGAGTCAAAAACTCATACAAATAATGGAGAAAAGAAATTGCTGATAGCATCGATCGGTTAGGCATACTATATACTATGAATGCTCCAAATTTCAAAGCGATTGGTTCAGAATTACAGATTCTATAGAGAAAAATCTCAGAATAGGCAAAATCCTGAACTCAAAGCGAAGAGTGAGCCATGATAAAAAATATTAAATTTTTTTGATCCCAATTATTTTGAGTTTGGCATGAAATCATATAGTTTCATTCATGTAGATTACGAATCTAGGAGACAAAATTGGATCTGGAGGATATTTTCCAAAATATCGAGAATTTAAAAATCCAGTCCGGAAGCGGAGCCGGAAGCGGGGAGTCAAAAACTCATACAAATAATGGAGAGAAAAAATTGCTGATAGCATCGATCGGTTAGGCATACTATATACTACGAATTCTACAAATTTCAAAGCGATTGGTTCAGAATTACAGATTCTATAGAGAAAAATCTCAGAATAGGCAAAATCTTGAACTCAAAGCGAAGAGTGAGCCATGATAAGAAATATTAAATTTTTTTGATCCCAATTATTTTGAGTTTGGCATGAAATCATATAGTTTCATTCATGTAGATTACGAATCTAGGAGACAAAATTGGATCTGGAGGATATTTTCCAAAATATCGAGAATTTAAAAATCCAGTCCGGAAGCGCAGCCGGAAGCGGGGAGTCAAAAACTCATACAAATAATGGAGAAAAGAAATTGCTGATAGCATCGATCGGTTAGGCATACTATATACTATGAATGCTCCAAATTTCAAAGCGATTGGTTCAGAATTACAGATTCTATAGAGAAAAATCTCAGAATAGGCAAAATCCTGAACTCAAAGCGAAGAGTGAGCCATGATAAAAAATATTAAATTTTTTTGATCCCAATTATTTTGAGTTTGGCATGAAATCATATAGTTTCATTCATGTAGATTACGAATCTAGGAGACAAAATTGGATCTGGAGGATATTTTCCAAAATATCGAGAATTTAAAAATCCAGTCCGGAAGCGGAGCCGGAAGCGGGGAGTCAAAAACTCATACAAATAATGGAGAGAAAAAATTGCTGATAGCATCGATCGGTTAGGCATACTATATACTACGAATTCTACAAATTTCAAAGCGATTGGTTCAGAATTACAGATTCTATAGAGAAAAATCTCAGAATAGGCAAAATCTTGAACTCAAAGCGAAGAGTGAGCCATGATAAGAAATATTAAATTTTTTTGATCCCAATTATTTTGAGTTTGGCATGAAATCATATAGTTTCATTCATGTAGATTACGAATCTAGGAGACAAAATTGGATCTGGAGGATATTTTCCAAAATATCGAGAATTTAAAAATCCAGTCCGGAAGCGCAGCCGGAAGCGGGGAGTCAAAAACTCATACAAATAATGGAGAAAAGAAATTGCTGATAGCATCGATCGGTTAGGCATACTATATACTATGAATGCTCCAAATTTCAAAGCGATTGGTTCAGAATTACAGATTCTATAGAGAAAAATCTCAGAATAGGCAAAATCCTGAACTCAAAGCGAAGAGTGAGCCATGATAAAAAATATTAAATTTTTTTGATCCCAATTATTTTGAGTTTGGCATGAAATCATATAGTTTCATTCATGTAGATTACGAATCTAGGAGACAAAATTGGATCTGGAGGATATTTTCCAAAATATCGAGAATTTAAAAATCCAGTCCGGAAGCGGAGCCGGAAGCGGGGAGTCAAAAACTCATACAAATAATGGAGAGAAAAAATTGCTGATAGCATCGATCGGTTAGGCATACTATATACTACGAATTCTACAAATTTCAAAGCGATTGGTTCAGAATTACAGATTCTATAGAGAAAAATCTCAGAATAGGCAAAATCTTGAACTCAAAGCGAAGAGTGAGCCATGATAAGAAATATTAAATTTTTTTGATCCCAATTATTTTGAGTTTGGCATGAAATCATATAGTTTCATTCATGTAGATTACGAATCTAGGAGACAAAATTGGATCTGGAGGATATTTTCCAAAATATCGAGAATTTAAAAATCCAGTCCGGAAGCGCAGCCGGAAGCGGGGAGTCAAAAACTCATACAAATAATGGAGAAAAGAAATTGCTGATAGCATCGATCGGTTAGGCATACTATATACTATGAATGCTCCAAATTTCAAAGCGATTGGTTCAGAATTACAGATTCTATAGAGAAAAATCTCAGAATAGGCAAAATCCTGAACTCAAAGCGAAGAGTGAGCCATGATAAAAAATATTAAATTTTTTTGATCCCAATTATTTTGAGTTTGGCATGAAATCATATAGTTTCATTCATGTAGATTACGAATCTAGGAGACAAAATTGGATCTGGAGGATATTTTCCAAAATATCGAGAATTTAAAAATCCAGTCCGGAAGCGGAGCCGGAAGCGGGGAGTCAAAAACTCATACAAATAATGGAGAGAAAAAACTGCTGATAGCATCGATCGGTTAGGCATACTATATACTATGATTGCTCCAAATTTCAAAGCGATTGGTTCAGAATTACAGATTCTATAGAGAAAAATCTCAGAATAGGCAAAATCCTGAACTCAAAGCGAAGAGTGAGCCATGATAAAAAATATTAAATTTTTTTGATCCCAATTATTTTGAGTTTGGCATGGAATCATATAGTTTCATTCATGTAGATTACGAATCTAGGAGACAAAATTGGATCTGGAGGATATTTTCCAAAATATCGAGAATTTAAAAATCCAGTCCGGAAGCGGAGCCGGAAGCGGGGAGTCTAAAACTCATACAAATAATGGAGAGAAAAAATTGCTGATAGCATCGATCGGTTAGGCATACTATATACTACGAATGGTCCAAATTTCAAAGCGATTGGTTCAGAATTACAGATTCTATAGAGAAAAATCTCAGAATAGGCAAAATCCTGAACTCAAAGCGAAGAGTGAGCCATGATAAAAAATATTAAATTTTTTTGATCCCAATTATTTTGAGTTTGGCATGAAATCATATAGTTTCATTCATGTAGATTACGAATCTAGGAGACAAAATTGGATCTGGAGGATATTTTCCAAAATATCGAGAATTTAAAAATCCAGTCCGGAAGCGGAGCCGGAAGCGGGGAGTCAAAAACT
This sequence comes from Dromius quadrimaculatus, assembly GCA_963989225.1. Classification (NCBI taxonomy): domain Eukaryota; kingdom Metazoa; phylum Arthropoda; class Insecta; order Coleoptera; family Carabidae; genus Dromius; species Dromius quadrimaculatus. The sequence goes on along the minus strand of OZ022328.1, from coordinate 65,423,135 downwards.
CATACAAATAATGGAGAGAAAAAATTGCTGATAGCATCGATCGGTTAGGCATACTATATACTATGAATGCTCCAAATTTCAAAGCGATTGGTTCAGAATTACAGATTCTATAGAGAAAAATCTCAGAATAGGCAAAATCCTGAACTCAAAGCGAAGAGTGAGCCATGATAAAAAATATTAAATTTTTTTGATCCCAATTATTTTGAGTTTGGCATGAAATCATATAGTTTTATTCATGTAGATTACGAATCTAGGAGACAAAATTGGATCTGGAGGATATTTTCCAAAATATCGAGAATTTAAAAATCCAGCCCGGAAGCGGAGCCGGAAGCGGGGAGTCAAAAACTCATACAAATAATGGAGAGAAAAGATTGCTGATAGCATCGATCGGTTAGGCATACTATATACTATTAATGCTCCAAATTTCAAAGCGATTGGTTCAGAATTACAGATTCTATAGAGAAAAATCTCAGAATAGGCAAAATCCTGAACTCAAAGCGAAGAGTGAGCCATGATAAAAAATAATAAATTTTTTTGATCCCAATTATTTTGAGTTTGGCATTAAATCATATAGTTTCATTCATGTAGATTACGAATCTAGGAGACAAAATTTGATCTGGAGGATATTTTCCAAAATATCGAGAATTTAAAAATCCAGCCCGGAAGCGGAGCCGGAAGCGGGGAGTCAAAAACTCATACAAATAATGGAGAGAAAAAATTGCTGATAGCATCGATCGGATAGGCATACTATATACTATGAATGCTCCAAATTTCAAAGCGATTGGTTCAAAATTACAGATTCTATAGAGAAAAATCTCAGAATAGGCAAAATCCTGAACTCAAAGCGAAGAGTGAGCCATGATAAAAAATAATAAATTTTTTTGATCCCAATTATTTTGAGTTTGGCATGAAATCATATAGTTTCATTCATGTAGATTACGAATCTAGGAGACAAAATTTGATCTGGAGGATATTTTCCAAAATATCGAGAATTTAAAAATCCAGCCCGGAAGCGGAGCCGGAAGCGGGGAGTCAAAAACTCATACAAATAATGGAGAGAAAAAATTGCTGATAGCATCGATCGGATAGGCATACTATATACTATGAATGCTCCAAATTTCAAAGCGATTGGTTCAAAATTACAGATTCTATAGAGAAAAATCTCAGAATAGGCAAAATCCTGAACTCAAAGCGAAGAGTGAGCCATGATAAAAAATATAAAATTTTTTTGATCCCAATTATTTTGAGTTTGGCATGAAATCATATAGTTTCATTCATGTAGATTACGAATCTAGGAGACAAAATTGGATCTGGAGGATATTTTCCAAAATATCGAGAATTTAAAAATCCAGTCCGGAAGCGGAGCCGGAAGCGGGGAGTCAAAAACTCATACAAATAATAGAGAGAAAAAATTGCTGATAGCATCGATCGGTTAGGCATACTATATACTATGATTGCTCCAAATTTCAAAGCGATTGGTTCAAAATTACAGATTCTATGGAGAAAAATCTCAGAATAGGCAAAATCCTGAACTCAAAGCGAAGAGTGAGCCATGATAAAAAATATAAAATTTTTTTGATCCCAATTATTTTGAGTTTGGCATGAAATCATATAGTTTCATTCATGTAGATTACGAATCTAGGAGACAAAATTTGATCTGGAGGATATTTTCCAAAATATCGAGAATTTAAAAATCCAGCCCGGAAGCGGAGCCGGAAGCGGGGAGTCAAAAACTCATACAAATAATGGAGAGAAAAAATTGCTGATAGCATCGATCGGATAGGCATACTATATACTATGAATGCTCCAAATTTCAAAGCGATTGGTTCAAAATTACAGATTCTATAGAGAAAAATCTCAGAATAGGCAAAATCCTGAACTCAAAGCGAAGAGTGAGCCATGATAAAAAATGATAAATTTTTTTGATCCCAATTATTTTGAGTTTGGCATGAAATCATATAGTTTCATTCATGTAGATTACGAATCTAGGAGACAAAATTGGATCTGGAGGATATTTTCCAAAATATCGAAAATTTAAAAATCCAGTCCGGAAGCGGAGCCGGAAGCGGGGAGTCAAAAACTCATACAAATAATGGAGAGAAAAAATTGCTGATAGCATCGATCGGTTAGGCATACTATATACTATGAATGCTCCATATTTCAAAGCGATTGGTTCAGAATTACAGATTCTATAGAGAAAAATCTCAGAATAGGCAAAATCCTGAACTCAAAGCGAAGAATGAGCCATGATAAAAAATATTAAATTTTTTTGATCCCAATTATTTTGAGTTTGGCATGAAATCATATAGTTTCATTCATGTAGATTACGAATCTAGGAGACAAAATTGGATCTGGAGGATATTTTCCAAAATATCGAGAATTTAAAAATCCAGCCCGGAAGCGGAGCCGGAAGCGGGGAGACAAAAACTCATACAAATAATGGAGAGAAAAAATTGCTGATAGCATCGATCGGTTAGGCATACTATATACTATGAATGGTCTAAATTTCAAAGCGATTGGTTCAGAATTACAGATTCTATAGAAAAAAATCTCAGAATAGGCAAAATCCTGAACTCTAAGCGAAGAGTGAGCCATGATAAAAAATATTAAATTTTTTTGATCCCAATTATTTTGAGTTTGGCATGAAATCATATAGTTTCATTCATGTAGATTACGAATCTAGGAGACAAAATTGGATCTGGAGGATATTTTCCAAAATATCGAGAATTTAAAAATCCAGTCCGGAAGCGGAGCCGGAAGCGGGGAGTCAAAAACTCATACAAATAAAGGAAAGAAAAAATTGCTGATAGCATCGATCGGTTAGGCATACTATATACTATGAATGCTCCAAATTTCAAAGCGATTGGTTCAGAATTACAGATTCTATAGAGAAAAATCTCAGAATAGGCAAAATCCTGAACTCAAAGCGAAGAGTGAGCCATGATAAAAAATATTAAATTTTTTTGATCCCAATTATTTTAACTTTGGCATTAAATCATATAGTTTCATTCATGTAGATTACGAATCTAGGAGACAAAATTGGATCTGGAGGATATTTTCCAAAATATCGAGAATTTAAAAATCCAGTCCGGAAGCGGAGCCGGAAGCGGGGAGTCAAAAACTCATACAAATAAAGGAAAGAAAAAATTGCTGATAGCATCGATCGGTTAGGCATACTATATACTATGAATGCTCCAAATTTCAAAGCGATTGGTTCAGAATTACAGATTCTATAGAGAAAAATCTCAGAATAGGCAAAATCCTGAACTCAAAGCGAAGAGTGAGCCATGATAAAAAATATTAAATTTTTTTGATCCCAATTATTTTCCGTTTGGCATGAAATCATATAGTTTCATTCATGTAGATTACGAATCTAGGAGACAAAATTGGATCTGGAGGATATTTTCCAAAATATCGAGAATTTAAAAATCCAGTCCGGAAGCGGAGCCGGAAGCGGGGAGTCAAAAACTCATACAAATAATGGAGAGAAAAAATTGCTGATAGCATCGATCGGTTAGGCATACTATATACTATGAATGCTCCAAATTTCAAAGCGATTGGTTCAGAATTACAGATTCTATAGAGAAAAATCTCAGAATAGGCAAAATCCTGAACTCAAAGCGAAGAGTGAGCCATGATAAAAAATAATAAATTTTTTTGATCCCAATTATTTTAAGTTTGGCATTAAATCATATAGTTTCATTCATGTAGATTACGAATCTAGGAGACAAAATTGGATCTGGAGGATATTTTCCAAAATATCGAGAATTTAAAAATCCAGTCCGGAAGCGGAGCCGGAAGCGGGGAGTCAAAAACTCATACAAATAAAGGAAAGAAAAAATTGCTGATAGCATCGATCGGTTAGGCATACTATATACTATGAATGCTCCAAATTTCAAAGCGATTGGTTCAGAATTACAGATTCTATAGAGAAAAATCTCAGAATAGGCAAAATACTGAACTCAAAGCGAAGAGTGAGCCATGATAAAAAATATTAAATTTTTTTGATCCCAATTATTTTGAGTTTGGCAAGAAATCATATAGTTTCATTCATGTAGATTACGAATCTAGGAGACAAAATTGGATCTGGAGGATATTTTCCAAAATATCGAGAATTTAAAAATCCAGCCCGGAAGCGGAGCCGGAAGCGGGGAGTCAAAAACTCATACAAATAATGGAGAGAAAAAATTGCTGATAGCATCGATCGGTTAGGCATACTATATACTATGAATGGTCCAAATTTCAAAGCGATTGGTTCAGAATTACAGATTCTATAGAGAAAAATCTCAGAATAGGCAAAATCCTGAACTCAAAGCGAAGAGTGAGCCATGATAAAAAATATTAAATTTTTTTGATCCCAATTATTTTGAGTTTGGCATGAAATCATATAGTTTTATTCATGTAGATTACGAATCTAGGAGACAAAATTGGATCTGGAGGATATTTTCCAAAATATCGAGAATTTAAAAATCCAGTCCGGAAGCGGAGCCGGAAGCGGGGAGTCAAAAACTCATACAAATAATGGAGAGAAAAAATTGCTGATAGCATCGATCGGTTAGGCATACTATATACTATGAATGCTCCAAATTTCAAAGCGATTGGTTCAAAATTACAGATTCTATAGAGAAAAATCTCAGAATAGGCAAAATCCTGAACTCAAAGCGAAGAGTGAGCCATGATAAAAAATATTAAATTTTTTTGATCCCAATTATTTTGAGTTTGGCATGAAATCATATAGTTTCATTCATGTAGATTACGAATCTAGGAGACAAAATTGGATCTGGAGGATATTTTCCAAAATATCGAGAATTTAAAAATCCAGTCCGGAAGCGGAGCCGGAAGCGGGGAGTCAAAAAACTCATACAAATAATGGAGAGAAAAAATTGCTGATAGCATCGATCGGTTAGGCATACTATATACTATTAATGCTCCAAATTTCAAAGCGATTTATTCAGAATTACAGATTCTATAGAGAAAAATCTCAGAATAGGCAAAATCCTGAACTCAAAGCGAAGAGTGAGCCATGATAAAAAATATTAAATTTTTTTGATCCCAATTATTTTGAGTTTGGCATGAAATCATATAGTTTCATTCATGTAGATTACGAATCTAGGAGACAAAATTGGATCTGGAGGATATTTTCCAAAATATCGAGAATTTAAAAATCCAGTCCGGAAGCGGAGCCGGAAGCGGGGAGTCAAAAACTCATACAAATAATGGAGAGAAAAAATTGCTAATAGCATCGATCGGTTAGGCATACTATATACTATGAATTCTACAAATTTCAAAGCGATGGGTTCAGAATTACAGATTCTATAGAGAAAAATCTCAGAATAGGCAAAATCCTGAACTCAAAGCGAAGAGTGAGCCATGATAAAAAATATTAAATTTTTTTGATCCCAATTATTTTGAGTTTGGCATGAAATCATATAGTTTCATTCATGTAGATTACGAATCTAGGAGACAAAATTGGATCTGGAGGATATTTTCCAAAATATCGAGAATTTAAAAATCCAGCCCGGAAGCGGAGCCGGAAGCGGGGAGTCAAAAACTCATACAAATAATGGAGAGAAAAAATTGCTGATAGCATCGATCGGTTAGGCATACTATATACTATGAATGCTCCAAATTTCAAAGCGATTGGTTCAGAATTACAGATTCTATAGAGAAAAATCTCAGAATAGGCAAAATCCTGAACTCAAAGCGAAGAGTGAGCCATGATAAAAAATATTAAATTTTTTTGATCCCAATTATTTTGAGTTTGGCATGAAATCATATAGTTTCATTCATGTAGATTACGAATCTAGGAGACAAAATTGGATCTGGAGGATATTTTCCAAAATATCGAGAATTTAAAAATCCAGTCCGGAAGCGGAGCCGGAAGCGGGGAGTCAAAAACTCATACAAATAATGGAGAGAAAAAATTGCTGATAGCATCGATCGGTTAGGCATACTATATACTATGAATGCTCCAAATTTCAAAGCGATTGGTTCAAAATTACAGATTCTATAGAGAAAAATCTCAGAATAGGCAAAATCCTGAACTCAAAGCGAAGAGTGAGCCATGATAAAAAATATTAAATTTTTTTGATCCCAATTATTTTGAGTTTGGCATGAAATCATATAGTTTCATTCATGTAGATTACGAATCTAGGAGACAAAATTGGATCTGGAGGATATTTTCCAAAATATCGAGAATTTAAAAATCCAGTCCGGAAGCGGAGCCGGAAGCGGGGAGTCAAAAACTCATACAAATAATGGAGAGAAAAAATTGCTGATAGCATCGATCGGTTAGGCATACTATATACTATGAATTCTACAAATTTCAAAGCGATTGGTTCAGAATTACAGATTCTATAGAGAAAAATCTCAGAATAGGCAAAATCCTGAACTCAAAGCGAAGAGTGAGCCATGATAAAAAATATTAAATTTTTTTGATCCCAATTATTTTAAGTTTGGCATTAAATCATATAGTTTCATTCATGTAGATTACGAATCTAGGAGACAAAATTGGATCTGGAGGATATTTTCCAAAATATCGAGAATTTAAAAATCCAGCCCGGAAGCGGAGCCGGAAGCGGGGAGTCAAAAACTCATACAAATAATGGAGAGAAAAAATTGCTGATAGCATCGATCGGTTAGGCATACTATATACTATGAATTCTACAAATTTCAAAGCGATTGGTTCAGAATTACAGATTCTATAGAGAAAAATCTCAGAATAGGCAAAATCCTGAACTCAAAGCGAAGAGTGAGCCATGATAAAAAATATTAAATTTTTTTGATCCCAATTATTTTGAGTTTGGCATTAAATCATATAGTTTCATTCATGTAGATTACGAATCTAGGAGACAAAATTGGATCTGGAGGATATTTTCCAAAATATCGAGAATTTAAAAATCCAGCCCGGAAGCGGAGCCGGAAGCGGGGAGTCAAAAACTCATACAAATAATGGAGAGAAAAAATTGCTGATAGCATCGATCGGTTAGGCATACTATATACTATGAATGGTCTAAATTTCAAAGCGATTGGTTCAGAATTACAGATTCTATAGAAAAAAATCTCAGAATAGGCAAAATCCTGAACTCAAAGCGAAGAGTGAGCCATGATAAAAAATATTAAATTTTTTTGATCCCAATTATTTTGAGTTTGGCATGAAATCATATAGTTTCATTCATGTAGATTACGAATCTAGGAGACAAAATTGGATCTGGAGGATATTTTCCAAAATATCGAGAATTTAAAAATCCAGTCCGGAAGCGGAGCCGGAAGCGGGGAGTCAAAAACTCATACAAATAATGGAGAGAAAAAATTGCTGATAGCATCGATCGGTTAGGCATACTATATACTATGAATTCTACAAATTTCAAAGCGATTGGTTCAGAATTACAGATTCTATAGAGAAAAATCTCAGAATAGGCAAAATCCTGAACTCAAAGCGAAGAGTGAGCCATGATAAAAAATAATAAATTTTTTTGATCCCAATTATTTTAAGTTTGGCATTAAATCATATAGTTTCATTCATGTAGATTACGAATCTAGGAGACAAAATTGGATCTGGAGGATATTTTCCAAAATATCGAGAATTTAAAAATCCAGTCCGGAAGCGGAGCCGGAAGCGTGGAGTCAAAAACTCATACAAATAAAGGAAAGAAAAAATTGCTGATAGCATCGATCGGTTAGGCATACTATATACTATGAATGCTCCAAATTTCAAAGCGATTGGTTCAGAATTACAGATTCTATAGAGAAAAATCTCAGAATAGGCAAAATCCTGAACTCAAAGCGAAGAGTGAGCCATGATAAAAAATAATAAATTTTTTTGATCCCAATTATTTTAAGTTTGGCATTAAATCATATAGTTTCATTCATGTAGATTACGAATCTAGGAGACAAAATTGGATCTGGAGGATATTTTCCAAAATATCGAGAATTTAAAAATCCAGCCCGGAAGCGGAGCCGGAAGCGTGGAGTCAAAAACTCATACAAATAAAGGAAAGAAAAAATTGCTGATAGCATCGATCGGTTAGGCATACTATATACTATGAATGCTCCAAATTTCAAAGCGATTGGTTCAGAATTACAGATTCTATAGAAAAAAATCTCAGAATAGGCAAAATCCTGAACTCAAAGCGAAGAGTGAGCCATGATAAAAAATAATAAATTTTTTTGATCCCAATTATTTTGAGTTTGGCATGAAATCATATAGTTTCATTCATGTAGATTACGAATCTAGGAGACAAAATTGGATCTGGAGGATATTTTCCAAAATATCGAGAATTTAAAAATCCAGTCCGGAAGCGGAGCCGGAAGCGGGGAGTCAAATACTCATACAAATAATGGAGAGAAAAAATTGCTGATAGCATCGATCGGTTAGGCATACTATATACTATGAATTCTACAAATTTCAAAGCGATTGGTTCAGAATTACAGATTCTATAGAGAAAAATCTCAGAATAGGCAAAATCCTGAACTCAAAGCGAAGAGTGAGCCATGATAAAAAATATTAAATTTTTTTGATCCCAATTTTTTTGAGTTTGGCATTAAATCATATAGTTTCATTCATGTAGATTACGAATCTAGGAGACAAAATTGGATCTGGAGGATATTTTCCAAAATATCGAGAATTTAAAAATCCAGCCCGGAAGCGGAGCCGGAAGCGGGGAGTCAAAAACTCATACAAATAATGGAGAGAAAAAATTGCTGATAGCATCGATCGGTTAGGCATACTATATACTATGAATGGTCTAAATTTCAAAGCGATTGGTTCAGAATTACAGATTCTATAGAAAAAAATCTCAGAATAGGCAAAATCCTGAACTCAAAGCGAAGAGTGAGCCATGATAAAAAATATTAAATTTTTTTGATCCCAATTATTTTGAGTTTGGCATGAAATCATATAGTTTCATTCATGTAGATTACGAATCTAGGAGACAAAATTGGATCTGGAGGATATTTTCCAAAATATCGAGAATTTAAAAATCCAGCCCGGAAGCGGAGCCGGAAGCGGGGAGTCAAAAACTCATACAAATAATGGAGAGAAAAAATTGCTGATAGCATCGATCGGTTAGGCATACTATATACTATGAATGCTCCAAATTTCAAAGCGATTGGTTCAGAATTACAGATTCTATAGAGAAAAATCTCAGAATAGGCCAAATCCTGAACTCAAAGCGAAGAGTGAGCCATGATAAAAAATATTAAATTTTTTTGATCCCAATTATTTTGGGTTTGGCATGAAATCATATAGTTTCATTCATGTAGATTACGAATCTAGGAGACAAAATTGGATCTGGAGGATATTTTCCAAAATATCGAGAATTTAAAAATCCAGTCCGGAAGCGGAGCCGGAAGCGGGGAGTCAAAAACTCATACAAATAATGGAGAGAAAAAATTGCTGATAGCATCGATCGGTTAGGCATACTATATACTATGAATGCTCCATATTTCAAAGCGATTGGTTCAGAATTACAGATTCTATAGAGAAATATCTCAGAATAGGCAAAATACTGAACTCAAAGCGAAGAGTGAGCCATGATAAAAAATATTAAATTTTTTTGATCCCAATTATTTTGAGTTTGGCATGAAATCATATAGTTTCATTCATGTAGATTACGAATCTAGGAGACAAAATTGGATCTGGAGGATATTTTCCAAAATATCGAGAATTTAAAAATCCAGTCCGGAAGCGGAGCCGGAAGCGGGGAGTCAAAAACTCATACAAATAATGGAGAGAAAAAATTGCTGATAGCATCGATCGGTTAGGCATACTATATACTATGAATGGTCCAAATTTCAAAGCGATTGGTTCAGAATTACAGATTCTATAGAAAAAAATCTCAGAATAGGCAAAATCCTGAACTCAAAGCGAAGAGTGAGCCATGATAAAAAATATTAAATTTTTTTGATCCCAATTATTTTGAGTTTGGCATGAAATCATATAGTTTCATTCATGTAGATTACGAATCTAGGAGACAAAATTGGATCTGGAGGATATTTTCCAAAATATCGAGAATTTAAAAATCCAGTCCGGAAGCGGAGCCGGAAGCGGGGAGTCAAAAACTCATACAAATAATGGAGAGAAAAAATTGCTGATAGCATCGATCGGTTAGGCATACTATATACTATGAATTCTACAAATTTCAAAGCGATTGGTTCAGAATTACAGATTCTATAGAGAAAAATCTCAGAATAGGCAAAATCCTGAACTCAAAGCGAAGAGTGAGCCATGATAAAAAATATTAAATTTTTTTGATCCCAATTATTTTGAGTTTGGCATGAAATCATATAGTTTTATTCATGTAGATTACGAATCTAGGAGACAAAATTGGATCTGGAGGATATTTTCCAAAATATCGAGAATTTAAAAATCCAGTCCGGAAGCGGAGCCGGAAGCGGGGAGTCAAAAACTCATACAAATAATGGAGAGAAAGAATTGCTGATAGCATCGATCGGTTAGGCATACTATATACTATGAATGCTTTAAATTTCAAAGCGATTGGTTCAAAATTACAGATTCTATAGAGAAAAATCTCAGAATAGGCAAAATCCTGAACTCAAAGCGAAGAGTGAGCCATGATAAAAAATATTAAATTTTTTTGATCCCAATTATTTTGAGTTTGGCATGAAATCATATAGTTTCATTCATGTAGACTACGAATCTAGGAGACAAAATTGGATCTGGAGGATATTTTCCAAAATATCGAGAATTTAAAAATCCAGTCCGGAAGCGGAGCCGGAAGCGGGGAGTCAAAAACTCATACAAATAATGGAGAGAAAAAATTGCTGATAGCATCGATCGGTTAGGCATACTATATACTATTAATGCTCCAAATTTCAAAGCGATTGGTTCAGAATTACAGATTCTATAGAGAAAAATCTCAGAATAGGCAAAATCCTGAACTCAAAGCGAAGAGTGAGCCATGATAAAAAATATTAAATTTTTTTGATCCCAATTATTTTGAGTTTGGCATGAAATCATATAGTTTCATTCATGTAGATTACGAATCTAGGAGACAAAATTGGATCTGGAGGATATTTTCCAAAATATCGAGAATTTAAAAATCCAGCCCGGAAGCGGAGCCGGAAGCGGGGAGTCAAAAACTCATACAAATAATGGAGAGAAAAAATTGCTGATAGCATCGATCGGTTAGGCATACTATATACTATTAATGCTCCAAATTTCAAAGCGATTGGTTCAGAATTACAGATTCTATAGAGAAAAATCTCAGAATAGGCAAAATCCTGAACTCAAAGCGAAGAGTGAGCCATGATAAAAAATATTAAATTTTTTTGATCCCAATTATTTTGAGTTTGGCATGAAATCATATAGTTTCATTCATGTAGATTACGAATCTAGGAGACAAAATTGGATCTGGAGGATATTTTCCAAAATATCGAGAATTTAAAAATCCAGCCCGGAAGCGGAGCCGGAAGCGGGGAGTCAAAAACTCATACAAATAATGGAGAGAAAAAATTGCTGATAGCATCGATCGGTTAGGCATACTATATACTATGAATGCTCCAAATTTCAAAGCGATTGGTTCAGAATTACAGATTCTATAGAGAAAAATCTCAGAATAGGCAAAATCCTGAACTCAAAGCGAAGAGTGAGCCATGATAAAAAATATTAAATTTTTTTGATCCCAATTATTTTGAGTTTGGCATGAAATCATATAGTTTCATTCATGTAGATTACGAATCTAGGAGACAAAATTGGATCTGGAGGATATTTTCCAAAATATCGAGAATTTAAAAATCCAGTCCGGAAGCGGAGCCGGAAGCGGGGAGTCAAAAACTCATACAAATAATGGAGAGAAAGAAGTGCTGATAGCATCGATCGGTTAGGCATACTATATACCATGAATGCTCCAAATTTCAAAGCGATTGGTTCAAAATTACAGATTCTATAGAGAAAAATCTCAGAATAGGCAAAATCCTGAACTCAAAGCGAAGAGTGAGCCATGATAAAAAATATTAAATTTTTTTGATCCCAATTATTTTGAGTTTGGCATGAAATCATATAGTTTCATTCATGTAGATTACGAATCTAGGAGACAAAATTGGATCTGGAGGATATTTTCCAAAATATCGAGAATTTAAAAATCCAGTCCGGAAGCGGAGCCGGAAGCGGGGAGTCAAAAACTCATACAAATAATGGAGAGAAAAAATTGTTGATAGCATCGATCGGTTAGGCATACTATATACTATGAATGCTCCAAATTTCAAAGCGATTGGTTCAGAATTACAGATTCTATAGAGAAAAATCTCAGAATAGGCAAAATCCTGAACTCAAAGCGAAGAGTGAGCCATGATAAAAAATAATAAATTTTTTTGATCCCAATTATTTTGAGTTTGGCATGAAATCATATAGTTTCATTCATGTAGATTACGAATCTGGGAGACAAAATTGGATCTGGAGGATATTTTCCAAAATATCGAGAATTTAAAAATCCAGTCCGGAAGCGGAGCCGGAAGCGGGGAGTCAAAAACTCATACACATAATGGAGAGAAAAAATTGCTGATAGCATCGATCGGTTAGGCATACTATATACTATGAATGCTCCAAATTTCAAAGCGATTGGTTCAGAATTACAGATTCTATAGAGAAAAATCTCAGAATAGGCAAAATCCTGAACTCAAAGCGAAGAGTGAGCCATGATAAAAAATAATAAATTTTTTTGATCCCAATTATTTTGAGTTTGGCATGAAATCATATAGTTTCATTCATGTAGATTACGAATCTAGGAGACAAAATTGGATCTGGAGGATATTTTCCAAAATATCGAGAATTTAAAAATCCAGCCCGGAAGCGGAGCCGGAAGCGGGGAGTCAAAAACTCATACAAATAATGGAGAGAAAAAATTGCTGATAGCATCGATCGGTTAGGCATACTATATACTATGAATGGTCCAAATTTCAAAGCGATTGGTTCAGAATTACAGATTCTATAGAGAAAAATCTCAGAATAGGCAAAATCCTGAACTCAAAGCGAAGAGTGAGCCATGATAAAAAATATTAAATTTTTTTGATCCCAATTATTTTGAGTTTGGCATGAAATCATATAGTTTCATTCATGTAGATTACGAATCTAGGAGACAAAATTGGATCTGGAGGATATTTTCCAAAATATCGAGAATTTAAAAATCCAGTCCAGAAGCGGAGCCGGAAGCGGGGAGTCAAAAACTCATACAAATAAAGGAGAGAAAAAATTGCTGATAGCATCGATCGGTTAGGCATACTATATACTATGAATGCTCCAAATTTCAAAGCGATTGGTTCAAAATTACAGATTCTATAGAGAAAAATCTCAGAATAGGCAAAATCCTGAACTCAAAGCGAAGAGTGAGCCATGATAAAAAATATTAAATTTTTTTGATCCCAATTATTTTGAGTTTGGCATGAAATCATATAGTTTCATTCATGTAGATTACGAATCTAGGAGACAAAATTGGATCTGGAGGATATTTTCCAAAATATCGAGAATTTAAAAATCCAGCCCGGAAGCGGAGCCGGAAGCGGGGAGTCAAAAACTCATACAAATAATGGAGAGAAAAAATTGCTGATAGCATCGATCGGTTAGGCATACTATATACTATGAATGCTCCAAATTTCAAAGCGATTGGTTCAAAATTACAGATTCTATAGAGAAAAATCTCAGAATAGGCAAAATCCTGAACTCAAAGCGAAGAGTGAGCCATGATAAAAAATATTAAATTTTTTTGATCCCAATTATTTTGAGTTTGGCATGAAATCATATAGTTTCATTCATGTAGATTACGAATCTAGGAGACAAAATTGGATCTGGAGGATATTTTCCAAAATATCGAGAATTTAAAAAACCAGCCCGGAAGCGGAGCCGGAAGCGGGGAGTCAAAAACTCATACAAATAATGGAGAGAAAAAATTGCTGATAGCATCGATCGGTTAGGCATACTATATACTATGAATGGTCCAAATTTCAAAGCGATTGGTTCAGAATTACAGATTCTATAGAGAAAAATCTCAGAATAGGCAAAATCCTGAACTCAAAGCGAAGAGTGAGCCATGATAAAAAATATTAAATTTTTTTGATCCCAATTATTTTGAGTTTGGCATGAAATCATATAGTTTCATTCATGTAGATTACGAATCTAGGAGACAAAATTGGATCTGGAGGATATTTTCCAAAATATCGAGAATTTAAAAATCCAGTCCGGAAGCGGAGCCGGAAGCGGGGAGTCAAAAACTCATACAAATAAAGGAAAGAAAAAATTGCTGATAGCATCGATCGGTTGGGCATACTATATACTATGAATGCTCCAAATTTCAAAGCGATTGGTTCAAAATTACAGATTCTATAGAGAAAAATCTCAGAATAGGCAAAATCCTGAACTCAAAGCGAAGAGTGAGCCATGATAAAAAATATTAAATTTTTTTGATCCCAATTATTTTGAGTTTGGCATGAAATCATATAGTTTCATTCATGTAGATTACGAATCTAGGAGACAAAATTGGATCTGGAGGATATTTTCCAAAATATCGAGAATTTAAAAATCCAGCCCGGAAGCGGAGCCGGAAGCGGGGAGTCAAAAACTCATACAAATAATGGAGAGAAAAAATTGCTGATAGCATCGATCGGTTAGGCATACTATATACTATGAATGCTCCAAATTTCAAAGCGATTGGTTCAGAATTACAGATTCTATAGAGAAAAATCTCAGAATAGGCCAAATCCTGAACTCAAAGCGAAGAGTGAGCCATGATAAAAAATATTAAATTTTTTTGATCCCAATTATTTTGGGTTTGGCATGAAATCATATAGTTTCATTCATGTAGATTACGAATCTAGGAGACAAAATTGGATCTGGAGGATATTTTCCAAAATATCGAGAATTTAAAAATCCAGTCCGGAAGCGGAGCCGGAAGCGGGGAGTCAAAAACTCATACAAATAATGGAGAGAAAAAATTGCTGATAGCATCGATCGGTTAGGCATACTATATACTATGAATGCTCCATATTTCAAAGCGATTGGTTCAGAATTACAGATTCTATAGAGAAATATCTCAGAATAGGCAAAATACTGAACTCAAAGCGAAGAGTGAGCCATGATAAAAAATATTAAATTTTTTTGATCCCAATTATTTTGAGTTTGGCATGAAATCATATAGTTTCATTCATGTAGATTACGAATCTAGGAGACAAAATTGGATCTGGAGGATATTTTCCAAAATATCGAGAATTTAAAAATCCAGTCCGGAAGCGGAGCCGGAAGCGGGGAGTCAAAAACTCATACAAATAATGGAGAGGAAAAATTGCTGATAGCATCGATCGGTTAGGCATACTATATACTATGAATGCTCCATATTTCAAAGCGATTGGTTCAGAATTACAGATTCTATAGAGAAAAATCTCAGAATAGGCAAAATCCTGAACTCAAAGCGAAGAGTGAGCCATGATAAAAAATATTAAATTTTTTTGATCCCAATTATTTTGAGTTTGGCATGAAATCATATAGTTTCATTCATGTAGATTACGAATCTAGGAGACAAAATTGGATCTGGAGGATATTTTCCAAAATATCGAGAATTTCAAAATCCAGTCCGGTAGCGGAGCCGGAAACGGGGAGTCAAAAACTCATACAAATAATGGAGAGAAAAAATTGCTGATAGCATCGATCGGTTAGGCATACTATATACTATGAATGGTCCAAATTTCAAAGCGATTGGTTCAGAATTACAGATTCTATAGAGAAAAATCTCAGAATAGGCAAAATCCTGAACTCAAAGCGAAGAGTGAGCCATGATAAAAAATATTAAATTTTTTTGATCCCAATTATTTTGAGTTTGGCATGAAATCATATAGTTTCATTCATGTAGATTACGAATCTAGGAGACAAAATTGGATCTGGAGGATATTTTCCAAAATATCGAGAATTTAAAAATCCAGTCCGGAAGCGGAGCCGGAAGCGGGGAGTCAAAAACTCATACAAATAATGGAGAGAAAAAATTGCTGATAGCATCGATCGGTTAGGCATACTATATACTATGAATGCTCCATATTTCAAAGCGATTGGTTCAGAATTACAGATTCTATAGAGAAAAATCTCAGAATAGGCTAAATCCTGAACTCAAAGCGAAGAGTGAGCCATGATAAAAAATATTAAATTTTTTTGATCCCAATTATTTTGAGTTTGGCATGAAATCATATAGTTTCATTCATGTAGATTACGAATCTAGGAGACAAAATTGGATCTGGAGGATATTTTCCAGAATATCGAGAATTTAAAAATCCAGCCCGGAAGCGGAGCCGGAAGCGGGGAGTCAAAAACTCATACAA
Source organism: Dromius quadrimaculatus (assembly GCA_963989225.1). Lineage (NCBI taxonomy): Eukaryota > Metazoa > Arthropoda > Insecta > Coleoptera > Carabidae > Dromius > Dromius quadrimaculatus. The sequence continues at coordinate 65,406,818 of OZ022328.1, read as the reverse complement.
ATAATGGAGAGAAAAAATTGCTGATAGCATCGATCGGTTAGGCATACTATATACTATGAATGCTCCAAATTTCAAAGCGATTGGTTCAGAATTACAGATTCTATAGAGAAAAATCTCAGAATAGGCAAAATCCTGAACTCAAAGCGAAGAGTGAGCCATGATAAAAAATATTAAATTTTTTTGATCCCAATTATTTTGAGTTTGGCATGGAATCATATAGTTTCATTCATGTAGATTACGAATCTAGGAGACAAAATTGGATCTGGAGGATATTTTCCAAAATATCGAGAATTTAAAAATCCAGTCCGAAAGCGGAGCCGGAAGCGGGGAGTCAAAAACTCATACAAATAATGGAGAGAAAAAATTGCTGATAGCATCGATCGGTTAGGCATACTATATACTATGAATGCTCCATATTTCAAAGCGATTGGTTCAGAATTACAGATTCTATAGAGAAAAATCTCAGAATAGGCAAAATCCTGAACTCAAAGCGAAGAGTGAGCCATGATAAAAAATAATAAATTTTTTTGATCCCAATTATTTTGAGTTTGGCATGAAATCATATAGTTTCATTCATGTAGATTACGAATCTAGGAGACAAAATTGGATCTGGAGGATATTTTCCAAAATATCGAGAATTTCAAAATCCAGTCCGGTAGCGGAGCCGGAAACGGGGAGTCAAAAACTCATACAAATAATAGAGAGAAAAAATTGCTGATAGCATCGATCGGTTAGGCATACTATATACTATGAATGCTCCAAATTTCGAAGCGATTGGTTCAGAATTACAGATTCTATAGAGAAAAATCTCAGAATAGGCAAAATCCTGAACTCAAAGCGAAGAGTGAGCCATGATAAAAAATATTAAATTTTTTTGATCCCAATTATTTTGAGTTTGGCATGAAATCATATAGTTTCATTCATGTAGATTACGAATCTAGGAGACAAAATTGGATCTGGAGGATATTTTCCAAAATATCGAGAATTTCAAAATCCAGTCCGGAAGCGGAGCCGGAAGCGGGGAGTCAAAAACTTATACAAATAATGGAGAGAAAAAATTGCTGATAGCATCGATCGGTTAGGCATACTATATACTATGAATGCTCCAAATTTCGAAGCGATTGGTTCAGAATTACAGATTCTATAGAGAAAAATCTCAGAATAGGCAAAATCCTGAACTCAAAGCGAAGAGTGAGCCATGATAAAAAATGATAAATTTTTTTGATCCCAATTATTTTAAGTTTGGCATGAAATCATATAGTTTCATTCATGTAGATTACGAATCTAGGAGACAAAATTGGATCTGGAGGATATTTTCCAAAATATCGAGAATTTAAAAATCCAGTCCGGAAGCGGAGCCGGAAGCGGGGAGTCAAAAACTCATACAAATAATGGAGAGAAAATATTGCTGATAGCATCGATCGGTTAGGCATACTATATACTATGAATGCTCCAAATTTCGAAGCGATTGGTTCAGAATTACAGATTCTATAGAGAAAAATCTCAGAATAGGCAAAATCCTGAACTCAAAGCGAAGAGTGAGCCATGATAAAAAATATTAAATTTTTTTGATCCCAATTATTCTGAGTTTGGCATGAAATCATATAGTTTCATTCATGTAGATTACGAATCTAGGAGACAAAATTGGATCTGGAGTATATTTTCCAAAATATCGAGAATTTAAAAATCCAGTCCAGAAGCGGAGCCGAAAGCGGGGAGTCAAAAACTCATACAAATAATGGAGAGAAAAAATTGCTGATAGCATCGATCGGTTACGCATACTATATACTATGAATGCTCCAAATTTCAAAGCGACTGGTTCAGAATTACAGATTCTATAGAGAAAAATCTCAGAATAGGCACAATCCTGAACTCAAAGCGAAGAGTGAGCCATGATAAAAAATATTAAATTTTTTTAATCCCAATTATTTTGAGTTTGGCATGAAATCATATAGTTTCATTCATGTAGATTACGAATCTAGGAGACAAAATTGGATCTGGAGGATATTTTCCAAAATATCGAGAATTTAAAAATCCAGCCCGGAAGCGGAGCCGGAAGCGGGGAGTCAAAAACTCATACAAATAATGAAGAGAAAAAATTGCTGATAGCATCGATCGGTTAGGCATACTATATACTATGAATGCTCCAAATTTCAAAGCGATTGGTTCAGAATTACAGATTCTATAGAGAAAAATCTCAGAATAGGCAAAATCCTGAACTCAAAGCGAAGAGTGAGCCATGATAAAAAATATTAAATTTTTTTGATCCCAATTATTTTGAGTTTGGCATGAAATCATATAGTTTCATTCATGTAGATTACGAATCTAGGAGACAAAATTGGATCTGGAGTATATTTTCCAAAATATCGAGAATTTAAAAATCCAGTCCAAGAGCGGAGCCGAAAGCGGGGAGTCAAAAACTCATACAAATAATGGAGAGAAAAAATTGCTGATAGCATCGATCGGTAAGGCATACTATATACTATGAATGCTCCAAATTTCAAAGCGACTGGTTCAGAATTACAGATTCTATAGAGAAAAATCTCAGAATAGGCAAAATCCTGAACTCAAAGCGAAGAGTGAGCCATGATAAAAAATAATAAATTTTTTTGATCCCAATTATTTTGAGTTTGGCATGAAATCATATAGTTTCATTCATGTAGATCACGAATCTAGGAGACAAAATTGGATCTGGAGGATATTTCCCAAAATATCGAGAATTCAAAAATCCAGTCCGGAAGCGGAGCCGGAAGCGGGGAGTCAAAAACTCATACAAATAATGGGAAGAAAAAATTGCTGATAGCATCGATCGGTTAGGCATACTATATACTATAAATGCTCCAAATTTCAAAGCGATTGGTTCAAAATTACAGATTCTATAGAGAAAAATCTCAGAATAGGCAAAATCCTGAACTCAAAGCGAAGAGTGAGCCATGATAAAAAATAATAAATTTTTTTGATCCCAATTATTTTGAGTTTGGCATGAAATCATATAGTTTCATTCATGTAGATTACGAATCTAGGAGACAAAATTGGATCTGGAGTATATTTTCCAAAATATCGAGAATTTAAAAATCCAGTCCGGAAGCGGAGCCGGAAGCGGGGAGTCAAAAACTCATACAAATAATGGAGAAAAACAATTGCTGATAGCATCGATCGGTTAGGCATACTATATACTATGAATGCTCCAAATTTCAAAGCGATTGGTTCAAAATTACAGATTCTATAGAGAAAAATCTCAGAATAGGCAAAATCCTGAACTCAAAGCGAAGAGTGAGCCATGATAAAAAATAATAAATTTTTTTGATCCCAATTATTTTGAGTTTGGCATGAAATCATATAGTTTCATTCATGTAGATTACAAATCTAGGAGACAAAATTGGATCTGGAGGATATTTTCCAAAATATCGAGAATTCAAAAATCCAGTCCGGAAGCGGAGCCGGAAGCGGGGAGTCAAAAACTCATACAAATAATGAAGAGAAAAAATTGCTGATAGCATCGATCGGTTAAGCATACTATATACTATGAATGCTCTGAATTTCAAAGCGATTGGTTCAGAATTACAGATTCTATGGAGAAAAATCTCAGAATAGGCAAAATCCTGAACTCAAAGCGAAGAGTGAGCCATGATAAAAAATAATAAATTTTTTTGATCCCAATTATTTTGAGTTTGGCATGAAATCATATAGTTTCATTCATGTAGATTACGAATCTAGGAGACAAAATTGGATCTGGAGTATATTTTCCAAAATATCGAGAATTTAAAAATCCAGCCCGGAAGCGGAGCCGGAAGCGGGGAGTCAAAAACTCATACAAATAATGGAGAGAAAAAATTGCTGATAGCATCGATCGGTTAGGCATACTATATACTATGAATGCTCCAAATTTCAAAGCGATTGGTTCAAAATTACAGATTCTATAGAGAAAAATCTCAGAATAGGCAAAATCCTGAACTCAAAGCGAAGAGTGAGCCATGATAAAAAATAATAAATTTTTTTGATCCCAATTATTTTGAGTTTGGCATGAAATCATATAGTTTCATTCATGTAGATTACGAATCTAGGAGACAAAATTGGATCTGGAGGATATTTTCCAAAATATCGAGAATTTAAAAATCCAGCCCGGAAGCGGAGCCGGAAGCGGGGAGTCAAAAACTCATACAAATAATGGAGAGAAAAAATTGCTGATAGCATCGATCGATTAGGCATACTATATACTATGAATGCTCCAAATTTCAAAGCGATTGGTTCAGAATTACAGATTCTATAGAGAAAAATCTCAGAATAGGCAAAATCCTGAACTCAAAGCGAAGAGTGAGCCATGATAAAAAATAATAAGTTTTTTTGATCCCAATTATTTTGAGTTTGGCATGAAATCATATAGTTTCATTCATGTAGATTACAAATCTAGGAGACAAAATTGGATCTGGAGGATATTTTCCAAAATATCGAGAATTCAAAAATCCAGTCCGGAAGCGGAGCCGGAAGCGGGGAGTCAAAAACTCATACAAATAATGAAGAGAAAAAATTGCTGATAGCATCGATCGGTTAAGCATACTATATACTATGAATGCTCTGAATTTCAAAGCGATTGGTTCAGAATTACAGATTCTATGGAGAAAAATCTCAGAATAGGCAAAATCCTGAGCTCAAAGCGAAGAGTGAGCCATGATAAAAAATAATAAATTTTTTTGATCCCAATTATTTTGAGTTTGGCATGAAATCATATAGTTTCATTCATGTAGATTACGAATCTAGGAGACAAAATTGGATCTGGAGTATATTTTCCAAAATATCGAGAATTTAAAAATCCAGTCCGGAAGCGGAGCCGAAAGCGGGGAGTCAAAAACTCATACAAATAATGGAGAAAAACAATTGCTGATAGCATCGATCGGTTAGGCATACTATATACTATGAATGCTCCAAATTTCAAAGCGATTGGTTCAAAATTACAGATTCTATAGAGAAAAATCTCAGAATAGGCAAAATCCTGAACTCAAAGCGAAGAGTGAGCCATGATAAAAAATAATAAATTTTTTTGATCCCAATTATTTTGAGTTTGGCATGAAATCATATAGTTTCATTCATGTAGATTACAAATCTAGGAGACAAAATTGGATCTGGAGGATATTTTCCAAAATATCGAGAATTCAAAAATCCAGTCCGGAAGCGGAGCCGGAAACGGGGAGTCAAAAACTCATACAAATAATGAAGAGAAAAAATTGCTGATAGCATCGATCGGTTAAGCATACTATATACTATGAATGCTCTAAATTTCAAAGCGATTGGTTCAGAATTACAGATTCTATGGAGAAAAATCTCAGAATAGGCAAAATCCTGAGCTCAAAGCGAAGAGTGAGCCATGATAAAAAATAATAAATTTTTTTGATCCCAATTATTTTGAGTTTGGCATGAAATCATATAGTTTCATTCATGTAGATTACGAATCTAGGAGACAAAATTGGATCTGGAGTATATTTTCCAAAATATCGAGAATTTAAAAATCCAGTCCGGAAGCGGAGCCGAAAGCGGGGAGTCAAAAACTCATACAAATAATGGAGAGAAACAATTGCTGATAGCATCGATCGGTTGAGCATACTATATACTATGAATGCTCCAAATTTCAAAGCGATTGGTTCAAAATTACAGATTCTATAGAGAAAAATCTCAGAATAGGCAAAATCCTGAACTCAAAGCGAAGAGTGAGCCATGATAAAAAATAATAAATTTTTTTGATCCCAATTATTTTGAGTTTGGTATGAAATCATATAGTTTCATTCATGTAGATTACGAATCTAGGAGACAAAATTGGATCTGGAGTATATTTTCCAAAATATCGAGAATTTAAAAATCCAGTCTGGAAGCGGAGCCGGAAGCGGGGAGTCAAAAACTCATACAAATAATGGAGAGAAAAAAGTGCTGATAGCATCGATCGGTTAGGCATACTATATACCATGAATGCTCCAAATTTCGAAGCGATTGGTTCAGAATTACAGATTCTATAGAGAAAAATCTCAGAATAGGCAAAATCCTGAACTCAAAGCGAAGAGTGAGCCATGATAAAAAATATTAAATTTTTTTGATCCCAATTATTTTGAGTTTGGCATGAAATCATATAGTTTTATTCATGTAGATCACGTATCTAGAAGACGAAATTGGATCTGGAGGATATTTTCCAAAATATCGAGAATTTAAAAATCCAGTCCGGAAGCGGAGCCGGAAGCGGGGAGTCAAAAACTCATACAAATAATGGAGAGAAAAAATTGCTGATAGCATCGATCGGTTAGGCATACTATATACTATGAATGCTCCAAATTTCAAAGCGATTGGTTCAGAATTACAGATTCTATAGAGAAAAATCTCAGAATAGGCAAAATCCTGAACTCAAAGCGAAGAGTGAGCCATGATAAAAAATATTAAATTTTTTTGATCCCAATTATTTTGAGTTTGGCATGAAATCATATAGTTTTATTCATGTAGATCACGTATCTAGAAGACAAAATTGGATCTGGAGGATATTTTCCAAGATATCGAGAATTTAAAAATCCAGTCCGGAAGCGGAGCCGGAAGCGGGCAGTCAAAAACTCATACAAATAATGGAGAGAAAAAAGTGCTGATAGCATCGATCGGTTAGGCATACTATATACCATGAATGCTCCAAATTTCAAAGCGATTGGTTCAGAATTACAGATTCTATAGAGAAAAATCTCAGAATAGGCAAAATCCTGAACTCAAAGCGAAGAGTGAGCCAAGATAAAAAATATTAAATTTTTTTGATCCCAATTATTTTGAGTTTGGCATGAAATCATATAGTTTTATCCATGTAGATCACGTATCTAGAAGACAAAATTGGATCTGGAGGATATTTTCCAAAATATCGAGAATTTAAAAATCCAGTCCGGAAGCGGAGCCGGAAGCGGGGAGTCAAAAACTCATACAAATAATGGAGAGAAAAAAATGCTGATAGCATCGATCGGTTAGGCATACTATATACTATGAATGCTCCAAATTTCAAAGCGATTGGTTCAGAATTACAGATTCTATAGAGAAAAATCTCAGAATAGGCAAAATCCTGAACTCAAAGCGAAGAGTGAGCCATGATAAAAAATATTAAATTTTTTTGATCCCAATTATTTTGGGTTTGTCATAAAATCATATAGTTTTATTCATGTAGATCACGTATCTAGAAGACAAAATTGGATCTGGAGGATATTTTCCAAGATATCGAGAATTTAAAAATCCAGTCCGGAAGCGGAGCCGGAAGCGGGGAGTCAAAAACTCATACAAATAATGGAGAGAAAAAAGTGCTGATAGCATCGATCGGTTAGGCATACCATATACCATGAATGCTACAAATTTCAAAGCGATTGGTTCAGAATTACAGATTCTATAGAGAAAAATCTCAGAATAGGCAAAATCCTGAACTCAAAGCGAATAGTGAGCCATGATAAAAAATATTAAATTTTTTTGATCCCAATTATTTTGAGTTTGGCATGAAATCATATAGTTTTATTCATGTAGATCACGTATCTAGAAGACAAAATTGGATCTGGAGGATATTTCCCAAAATATCGAGAATTTAAAAATCCAGTCCGGAAGCGGAGCCGGAAGCGGGGAGTCAAAAACTCATACAAATAATGGAGAGAAAAAATTGCTGATAGCATCGATCGGTTAGGCATACTATATACTATGAATGCTCCAAATTTCAAAGCGATTGGTTCAGAATTACAGATTCTATAGAGAAAAATCTCAGAATAGGCAAAATCCTGAACTCAAAGCGAAGAGTGAGCCATGATAAAAAATATTAAATTTTTTTGATCCCAATTATTTTGAGTTTGGCATGAAATCATATAGTTTTATTCATGTAGATCACGTATCTAGAAGACAAAATTGGATCTGGAGGATATTTTCCAAGATATCGAGAATTTAAAAATCCAGTCCGGAAGCGGAGCCGGAAGCGGGGAGTCAAAAACTCATACAAATAATGGAGAGAAAAAATTGCTGATAGCATCGATCGGTTAGGCATACTATATACTATGAATGCTCCAAATTTCAAAGCGATTGGTTCAGAATTACAGATTCTATAGAGAAAAATCTCAGAATAGGCAAAATCCTGAACTCAAAGCGAAGAGTGAGCCATGATAAAAAATATTAAATTTTTTTGATCCCAATTATTTTGAGTTTGGCATGAAATCATATAGTTTCATTCATGTAGATCATGTATCTAGAAGACAAAATTGGATCTGGAGGATATTTTCCAAGATATCGGAAATTTAAAAATCCAGTCCGGAAGCGGAGCCGGAAGCGGGGATTCAAAAACTCATATAAATAATGGAGAGAAAAAGTTGCTGATAGCATCGATCGGTTAGGCATACTATATACTATGAATATTCCAAATTTCAAAGCGATTGGTTCAGAATTACAGATTCTATAGAGAAAAATCTCAGAATAGGCAAAATCCTGAACTCAAAGCGAAGAGTGAGCCATGATAAAAAATATTAAATTTTTTTGATCCCAATTATTTTGAGTTTGGCATGAAATCATATAGTTTTATTCATGTAGATCACGTATCTAGAAGACAAAATTGGATCTGGAGGATATTTTCCAAAATATCGAGAATTTAAAAATCCAGTCCGGAAGCGGAGCCGGAAGCGGGGAGTCAAAAACTCATACAAATAATGGAGAGAAAAAATTGCTGATAGCATCGATCGGTTAGGCATACTATATACTATGAATGCTCCAAATTTCAAAGCGATTGGTTCAGAATTACAGATTCTATAGAGAAAAATCTCAGAATAGGCAAAATCCTGAACTCAAAGCGAAGAGTGAGCCATGATAAAAAATATTAAATTTTTTTGATCCCAATTATTTTGAGTTTGGCATGAAATCATATAGTTTTATTCATGTAGATCACGTATCTAGAAGACAAAATTGGATCTGGAGGATATTTTCCAAGATATCGAGAATTTAAAAATCCAGTCCGGAAGCGGAGCCGGAAGCGGGCAGTCAAAAACTCATACAAATAATGGAGAGAAAAAAGTGCTGATAGCATCGATCGGTTAGGCATACTATATACCATGAATGCTCCAAATTTCAAAGCGATTGGTTCAGAATCACAGATTCTATAGAGAAAAATCTCAGAATAGGCAAAATCCTGAACTCAAAGCGAAGAGTGAGCCATGATAAAAAATATTAAATTTTTTTGATCCCAATTATTTTGAGTTTGGCATGAAATCATATAGTTTTATCCATGTAGATCACGTATCTAGAAGACAAAATTGGATCTGGAGGATATTTTCCAAAATATCGAGAATTTAAAAATCCAGTCCGGAAGCGGAGCCGGAAGCGGGGAGTCAAAAACTCATACAAATAATGGAGAGAAAAAAATGCTGATAGCATCGGTCGGTTAGGCATACTATATACTATGAATGCTCCAAATTTCAAAGCGATTGGTTCAGAATTACAGATTCTATAGAGAAAAATCTCAGAATAGGCAAAATCCTGAACTCAAAGCGAAGAGTGAGCCATGATAAAAAATATTAAATTTTTTTGATCCCAATTATTTTGAGTTTGGCATGAAATCATATAGTTTCATTCATGTAGATCATGTATCTAGAAGACAAAATTGGATCTGGAGGATATTTTCCAAGATATCGGAAATTTAAAAATCCAGTCCGGAAGCGGAGCCGGAAGCGGGGATTCAAAAACTCATATGAATAATGGAGAGAAAAAGTTGCTGATAGCATCGATCGGTTAGGCATACTATATACTATGAATATTCCAAATTTCAAAGCGATTGGTTCAGAATTACAGATTCTATAGAGAAAAATCTCAGAATAGGCAAAATCCTGAACTCAAAGCGAAGAGTGAGCCATGATAAAAAATATTAAATTTTTTTGATCCCAATTATTTTGAGTTTGGCATGAAATCATATAGTTTTATTCATGTAGATCACGTATCTAGAAGACAAAATTGGATCTGGAGGATATTTTCCAAAATATCGAGAATTTAAAAATCCAGTCCGGAAGCGGAGCCGGAAGCGGGGAGTCAAAAACTCATACAAATAATGGAGAGAAAAAATTGCTGATAGCATCGATCGGTTAGGCATACTATATACTATGAATGCTCCAAATTTCAAAGCGATTGGTTCAGAATTACAGATTCTATAGAGAAAAATCTCAGAATAGGCAAAATCCTGAACTCAAAGCGAAGAGTGAGCCATGATAAAAAATATTAAATTTTTTTGATCCCAATTATTTTGAGTTTGGCATGAAATCATATAGTTTTATTCATGTAGATCACGTATCTAGAAGACAAAATTGGATCTGGAGGATATTTTCCAAAATATCGAGAATTTAAAAATCCAGTCCGGAAGCGGAGCCGGAAGCGGGGAGTCAAAAACTCATACAAATAATGGAGAGAAAAAATTGCTGATAGCATCGATCGGTTAGGCATACTATATACTATGAATGCTCCAAATTTCAAAGCGATTGGTTCAGAATTACAGATTCTATAGAGAAAAATCTCAGAATAGGCAAAATCCTGAACTCAAAGCGAAGAGTGAGCCATGATAAAAAATATTAAATTTTTTTGATCCCAATTATTTTGAGTTTGGCATGAAATCATATAGTTTCATTCATGTAGATTACGAATCTAGGAGACAAAATTGGATCTGGAGGATATTTTCCAAAATATCGAGAATTTAAAAATCCAGTCCGGAAGCGCAGCCGGAAGCGGGGAGTCAAAAACTCATACAAATAATGGAGAAAAGAAATTGCTGATAGCATCGATCGGTTAGGCATACTATATACTATGAATGCTCCAAATTTCAAAGCGATTGGTTCAGAATTACAGATTCTATAGAGAAAAATCTCAGAATAGGCAAAATCCTGAACTCAAAGCGAAGAGTGAGCCATGATAAAAAATATTAAATTTTTTTGATCCCAATTATTTTGAGTTTGGCATGAAATCATATAGTTTCATTCATGTAGATTACGAATCTAGGAGACAAAATTGGATCTGGAGGATATTTTCCAAAATATCGAGAATTTAAAAATCCAGTCCGGAAGCGGAGCCGGAAGCGGGGAGTCAAAGACTCATACAAATAATGGAGAGAAAAAATTGCTGATAGCATCGATCGGTTAGGCATACTATATACTACGAATTCTACAAATTTCAAAGCGATTGGTTCAGAATTACAGATTCTATAGAGAAAAATCTCAGAATAGGCAAAATCTTGAACTCAAAGCGAAGAGTGAGCCATGATAAGAGATATTAAATTTTTTTGATCCCAATTATTTTGAGTTTGGCATGAAATCATATAGTTTCATTCATGTAGATTACGAATCTAGGAGACAAAATTGGATCTGGAGGATATTTTCCAAAATATCGAGAATTTAAAAATCCAGTCCGGAAGCGGAGCCGGAAGCGGGGATTCAAAAACTCATATAAATAATGGAGAGAAAAAGTTGCTGATAGCATCGATCGGTTAGGCATACTATATACTATGAATATTCCAAATTTCAAAGCGATTGGTTCAGAATTACAGATTCTATAGAGAAAAATCTCAGAATAGGCAAAATCCTGAACTCAAAGCGAAGAGTGAGCCATGATAAAAAATATTAATTTTTTTTGATCCCAATTATTTTAAGTTTGGCATGAAATCATATAGTTTCATTCATGTAGATCACGTATCTAGTAAACAAAATTGGATCTGGAGGATATTTTCCAAGATATCGGAAATTTAAAAATCCAGTCCGGAAGCGGAGCCGGAAGCGGGGAGTCAAAAACTTATACAAATAATGGAGAGAAAAAATTGCTGATAGCATCGATCGGTTAGGCATACTATATACTATAAATATTCCAAATTTCAAAGCGATTGGTTCAGAATTACAGATTCTATAGAGAAAAATCTCAGAATAGGCAAAATCCTGAACTCAAAGCGAAGAGTGAGCCATGATAAAAAATAATAAATTTTTTTGATCCCAATTATTTTGAGTTTGGCATGAAATCATATAGTTTTATTCATGTAGATCACGTATCTAGAAGACAAAATTGGATCTGGAGGATATTTTCCAAAATATCGAGAATTTAAAAATCCAGTCCGGAAGCGGAGCCAGGAGCGGGGAGTCAAAAACTCATACAAATAATGGAGAGAAAAAAGTGCTGATAGCATCGATCGGTTAGGCATACTATATACCATGAATGCTCCAAATTTCAAAGCGATTGGTTCAGAATTACAGATTCTATAGAGAAAAATTTCGGAATAGGCAAAATCCTGAACTCAAAGCGAAGAGTGAGCCATGATAAAAAATATTAAATTTTTTTGATCCCAATTATTTTGAGTTTGGCATGAAATCATATAGTTTTATCCATGTAGATCACGTATCTAGAAGACAAAATTGGATCTGGAGGATATTTTCCAAAATATCGAGAATTTAAAAATCCAGTCCGGAAGCGGAGCCGGAAGCGGGGAGTCAAAAACTCATACAAATAATGGAGAGAGGAAAGTGCTGATAGCATCGATCGGTTAGGCATACTATATACTATGAATGCTCCAAATTTCAAAGCGATTGGTTCAGAATTACAGATTCTATAGAGAAAAATCTCAGAATAGGCAAAATCCTGAACTCAAAGCGAAGAGTGAGCCATGATAAAAAATATTAAATTTTTTTGATCCCAATTATATTGAGTTTAGCATGAAATCATATAGTTTTATTCATGTAGATCACGTATCTAGAAGACAAAATTGGATCTGGAGGATATTTTCCAAGATATCGAGAATTTAAAAATCCAGTCCGGAAGCGGAGCCGGAAGCGGGGAGTCAAAAACTCATACAAATAATGGAGAGAAAGAAGTGCTGATAGCATCGATCGGTTAGGCATACTATATACCATGAATGCTCCAAATTTCAAAGCGATTGGTTCAGAATTACAGATTCTATAAAGAAAAATCTCAGAATAGGCAAAATCCTGAACTCAAAGCGAAGAGTGAGCCACGATAAAAAATATTAAATTTTTTTGATCCCAATTATTTTGAGTTTGGCATGAAATCATATAGTTTTATTCATGTAGATCACGTATCTAGAAGACAAAATTGGATCTGGAGGATATTTTCCAAAATATCGAGAATTTAAAAATCCAGTCCAGAAGCGGAGCCGGAAGCGGGGAGTCAAAAACTCATACAAATAATGGAGAGAAAAAATTGTTGATAGCATCGATCGGTTAGGCATACTATATACTATGAATGCTCCAAATTTCAAAGCGATTGGTTCAGAATTACAGATTCTATAGAGAAAAATCTCAGAATAGGCAAAATCCTGAACTCAAAGCGAAGAGTGAGCCATGATAAATAATATTAAATTTTTTTGATCCCAATTATTTTGAGTTTGGCATGAAATCATATAGTTTCATCCATGTAGATCATGTATCTAGAAGACGAAATTGGATCTGGAGGATATTTTCCAAGATATCGGAAATTTAAAAATCCAGTCCGGAAGCGGAGCCGGAAGCGGGGAGTCAAAAACTCATACAAATAATGGAGAGAAAAAATTGCTGATAGCATCGATCGGTTAGGCATACTATATACTATGAATGCTCCAAATTTCAAAGCGATTGGTTCAGAATTACAGATTCTATAGAGAAAAATCTCAGAATAGGCAAAATCCTGAACTCAAAGCGAAGAGTGAGCCATGATAAAAAATATTAAATTTTTTTGATCCCAATTATTTTGAGTTTGGCATGAAATCATATAGTTTCATTCATGTAGATTACGAATCTAGGAGACAAAATTGGATCTGGAGGATATTTTCCAAAATATCGAGAATTTAAAAATCCAGTCCGGAAGCGCAGCCGGAAGCGGGGAGTCAAAAACTCATACAAATAATGGAGAAAAGAAATTGCTGATAGCATCGATCGGTTAGGCATACTATATACTATGAATGCTCCAAATTTCAAAGCGATTGGTTCAGAATTACAGATTCTATAGAGAAAAATCTCAGAATAGGCAAAATCCTGAACTCAAAGCGAAGAGTGAGCCATGATAAAAAATATTAAATTTTTTTGATCCCAATTATTTTGAGTTTGGCATGAAATCATATAGTTTCATTCATGTAGATTACGAATCTAGGAGACAAAATTGGATCTGGAGGATATTTTCCAAAATATCGAGAATTTAAAAATCCAGTCCGGAAGCGGAGCCGGAAGCGGGGAGTCAAAGACTCATACAAATAATGGAGAGAAAAAATTGCTGATAGCATCGATCGGTTAGGCATACTATATACTACGAATTCTACAAATTTCAAAGCGATTGGTTCAGAATTACAGATTCTATAGAGAAAAATCTCAGAATAGGCAAAATCTTGAACTCAAAGCGAAGAGTGAGCCATGATAAGAGATATTAAATTTTTTTGATCCCAATTATTTTGAGTTTGGCATGAAATCATATAGTTTCATTCATGTAGATTACGAATCTAGGAGACAAAATTGGATCTGGAGGATATTTTCCAAAATATCGAGAATTTAAAAATCCAGTCCGGAAGCGCAGCCGGAAGCGGGGAGTCAAAAACTCATACAAATAATGGAGAAAAGAAATTGCTGATAGCATCGATCGGTTAGGCATACTATATACTATGAATGCTCCAAATTTCAAAGCGATTGGTTCAGAATTACAGATTCTATAGAGAAAAATCTCAGAATAGGCAAAATCCTGAACTCAAAGCGAAGAGTGAGCCATGATAAAAAATATTAAATTTTTTTGATCCCAATTATTTTGAGTTTGGCATGGAATCATATAGTTTCATTCATGTAGATTACGAATCTAGGAGACAAAATTGGATCTGGAGGATATTTTCCAAAATATCGAGAATTTAAAAATCCAGTCCGGAAGCGGAGCCGGAAGCGGGGAGTCAAAAACTCATACAAATAATGGAGAGAAAAAATTGCTGATAGCATCGATCGGTTAGGCATACTATATACTATGAATGCTCCAAATTTCAAAGCGATTGGTTCAGAATTACAGATTCTATAGAGAAAAATCTCAGAATAGGCAAAATCCTGAACTCAAAGCGAAGAGTGAGCCATGATAAAAAATATTAAATTTTTTTGATCCCAATTATTTTGAGTTTGGCATGGAATCATATAGTTTCATTCATGTAGATTACGAATCCAGGAGACAAAATTGGATCTGGAGGATATTTTCCAAAATATCGAGAATTTAAAAATCCAGTCCGGAAGCGGAGCCGGAAGCGGGGAGTCTAAAACTCATACAAATAATGGAGAGAAAAAATTGCTGATAGCATCGATCGGTTAGGCATACTATATACTACGAATGGTCCAAATTTCAAAGCGATTGGTTCAGAATTACGGATTCTATAGAGAAAAGTCTCAGAATAGGCAAAATCCTGAACTCAAAGCGAAGAGTGAGCCATGATAAAAAATATTAAATTTTTTTGATCCCAATTATTTTGAGTTTGGCATGAAATCATATAGTTTCATTCATGTAGATTACGAATCTAGGAGACAAAATTGGATCTGGAGGATATTTTCCAAAACATCGAGAATTTAAAAATCCAGTCCGGAAGCGGAGCCGGAAGCGGGGAGTCAAAAACTCATACAAATAATAGAGAGAAAAAATTGCTGATAGCATCGATCGGTTAGGCATACTATATACTATGAATGCTCCAAATTTCAAAGCGATTGGTTCAGAATTACAGATTCTATAGAGAAAAATCTCAGAATAGGCAAAATCCTGAACTCAAAGCGAAGAGTGAGCCATGATAAAAAATATTAAATTTTTTTGATCCCAATTATTTTGAGTTTGGCATGAAATCATATAGTTTCATTCATGTAGATTACGAATCTAGGAGACAAAATTTGATCTGGAGGATATTTTCCAAAATATCGAGAATTTAAAAATCCAGCCCGGAAGCGGAGCCGGAAGCGGGGAGTCAAAAACTCATACAAATAATGGAGAGAAAAGATTGCTGATAGCATCGATCGGTTAGGCATACTATATACTATTAATGCTCCAAATTTCAAAGCGATTGGTTCAGAATTACAGATTCTATAGAGAAAAATCTCAGAATAGGCAAAATCCTGAACTCAAAGCGAAGAGTGAGCCATGATAAAAAATAATAAATTTTTTTGATCCCAATTATTTTGAGTTTGGCATGAAATCATATAGTTTCATTCATGTAGATTACGAATCTAGGAGACAAAATTTGATCTGGGGGATATTTTCCAAAATATCGAGAATTTAAAAATCCAGCCCGGAAGCGGAGCCGGAAGCGGGGAGTCAAAAACTCATACAAATAATGGAGAGAAAAAATTGCTGATAGCATCGATCGGATAGGCATACTATATACTATGAATGCTCCAAATTTCAAAGCGATTGGTTCAAAATTACAGATTCTATAGAGAAAAATCTCAGAATAGGCAAAATCCTGAACTCAAAGCGAAGAGTGAGCCATGATAAAAAATAATAAATTTTTTTGATCCCAATTATTTTGAGTTTGGCATGAAATCATATAGTTTCATTCATGTAGATTACGAATCTAGGAGACAAAATTTGATCTGGAGGATATTTTCCAAAATATCGAGAATTTAAAAATCCAGCCCGGAAGCGGAGCCGGAAGCGGGGAGTCAAAAACTCATACAAATAATGGAGAGAAAAAATTGCTGATAGCATCGATCGGATAGGCATACTATATACTATGAATGCTCCAAATTTCAAAGCGATTGGTTCAAAATTACAGATTCTATAGAGAAAAATCTCAAAATAGGCAAAATCCTGAACTCAAAGCGAAGAGTGAGCCATGATAAAAAATATAAAATTTTTTTGATCCCAATTATTTTGAGTTTGGCATGAAATCATATAGTTTCATTCATGTAGATTACGAATCTAGGAGACAAAATTGGATCTGGAGGATATTTTCCAAAATATCGAGAATTTAAAAATCCAGTCCGGAAGCGGAGCCGGAAGCGGGGAGTCAAAAACTCATACAAATAATAGAGAGAAAAAATTGCTGATAGCATCGATCGGTTAGGCATACTATATACTATGATTGCTCCAAATTTCAAAGCGATTGGTTCAAAATTACAGATTCTATGGAGAAAAATCTCAGAATAGGCAAAATCCTGAACTCAAAGCGAAGAGTGAGCCATGATAAAAAATATAAAATTTTTTTGATCCCAATTATTTTGAGTTTGGCATGAAATCATATAGTTTCATTCATGTAGATTACAAATCTAGGAGACAAAATTTGATCTGGAGGATATTTTCCAAAATATCGAGAATTTAAAAATCCAGCCCGGAAGCGGAGCCGGAAGCGGGGAGTCAAAAACTCATACAAATAATGGAGAGAAAAAATTGCTGATAGCATCGATCGGATAGGCATACTATATACTATGAATGCTCCAAATTTCAAAGCGATTGGTTCAAAATTACAGATTCTATAGAGAAAAATCTCAGAATAGGCAAAATCCTGAACTCAAAGCGAAGAGTGAGCCATGATAAAAAATAATAAATTTTTTTGATCCCAATTATTTTGAGTTTGGCATGAAATCATATAGTTTCATTCATGTAGATTACGAATCTAGGAGACAAAATTGGATCTGGAGGATATTTTCCAAAATATCGAAAATTTAAAAATCCAGTCCGGAAGCGGAGCCGGAAGCGGGGAGTCAAAAACTCATACAAATAATGGAGAGAAAAAATTGCTGATAGCATCGATCGGTTAGGCATACTATATACTATGAATGCTCCATATTTCAAAGCGATTGGTTCAGAATTACAGATTCTATAGAGAAAAATCTCAGAATAGGCAAAATCCTGAACTCAAAGCGAAGAATGAGCCATGATAAAAAATATTAAATTTTTTTGATCCCAATTATTTTGAGTTTGGCATGAAATCATATAGTTTCATTCATGTAGATTACGAATCTAGGAGACAAAATTGGATCTGGAGGATATTTTCCAAAATATCGAGAATTTAAAAATCCAGCCCGGAAGCGGAGCCGGAAGCGGGGAGTCAAAAACTCATACAAATAATGGAGAGAAAAAATTGCTGATAGCATCGATCGGTTAGGCATACTATATACTATGAATGGTCCAAATTTCAAAGCGATTGGTTCAGAATTACAGATTCTATAGAAAAAAATCTCAGAATAGGCAAAATCCTGAACTCAAAGCGAAGAGTGAGCCATGATAAAAAATATTAAATTTTTTTGATCCCAATTATTTTGAGTTTGGCATGAAATCATATAGTTTCATTCATGTAGATTACGAATCTAGGAGACAAAATTGGATCTGGAGGATATTTTCCAAAATATCGAGAATTTAAAAATCCAGTCCGGAAGCGGAGCCGGAAGCGGGGAGTCAAAAACTCATACAAATAATGGAGAGAAAAAAGTGCTGATAGCATCGATCGGTTAGGCATACTATATACTATGAATTCTACAAATTTCAAAGCGATTGGTTCAGAATTACAGATTCTATAGAGAAAAATCTCAGAATAGGCAAAATCCTGAACTCAAAGCGAAGAGTGAGCCATGATAAAAAATATTAAATTTTTTTGATCCCAATTATTTTGAGTTTGGCATGAAATCATATAGTTTCATTCATGTAGATTACGAATCTAGGAGACAAAATTGGATCTGGAGGATATTCTCCAAAATATCGAGAATTTAAAAATCCAGCCCGGAAGCGGAGCCGGAAGCGGGGAGTCAAAAACTCATACAAATAATGGAGAGAAAAAATTGCTGATAGCATCGATCGGTTAGGCATACTATATACTATGAATGGTCTAAATTTCAAAGCGATTGGTTCAGAATTACAGATTCTATAGAAAAAAATCTCAGAATAGGCAAAATCCTGAACTCAAAGCGAAGAGTGAGCCATGATAAAAAATATAAAATTTTTTTGATCCCAATTATTTTGAGTTTGGCATGAAATCATATAGTTTCATTCATGTAGATTACGAATCTAGGAGACAAAATTGGATCTGGAGGATATTTTCCAAAATATCGAGAATTTAAAAATCCAGTCCGGAAGCGGAGCCGGAAGCGGGGAGTCAAAAACTCATACAAATAATGGAGAGAAAAAATTGCTGATAGCATCGATCGGTTAGGCATACTATATACTATGAATTCTACAAATTTCAAAGCGATTGGTTCAGAATTACAGATTCTATAGAGAAAAATCTCAGAATAGGCAAAATCCTGAACTCAAAGCGAAGAGTGAGCCATGATAAAAAATAATAAATTTTTTTGATCCCAATTATTTTAAGTTTGGCATTAAATCATATAGTTTCATTCATGTAGATTACGAATCTAGGAGACAAAATTGGATCTGGAGGATATTTTCCAAAATATCGAGAATTTAAAAATCCAGTCCGGAAGCGGAGCCGGAAGCGGGGAGTCAAAAACTCATACAAATAAAGGAAAGAAAAAATTGCTGATAGCATCGATCGGTTAGGCATACTATATACTATGAATGCTCCAAATTTCAAAGCGATTGGTTCAGAATTACAGATTCTATAGAGAAAAATCTCAGAATGGGCAAAATCCTGAACTCAAAGCGAAGAGTGAGCCATGATAAAAAATATTAAATTTTTTTGATCCCAATTATTTTCCGTTTGGCATGAAATCATATAGTTTCATTCATGTAGATTACGAATCTAGGAGACAAAATTGGATCTGGATGATATTTTCCAAAATATCGAGAATTTAAAAATCCAGTCCGGAAGCGGAGCCGGAAGCGGGGAGTCAAAAACTCATACAAATAATGGAGAGAAAAAATTGCTGATAGCATCGATCGGTTAGGCATACTATATACTAATCATGCTCCAAATTTCAAAGCGATTGGTTCAGAATTACAGATTCTATAGAGAAAAATCTCAGAATAGGCAAAATCCTGAACTCAAAGCGAAGAGTGAGCCATGATAAAAAATAATAAATTTTTTTGATCCCAATTATTTTAAGTTTGGCATTAAATCATATAGTTTCATTCATGTAGATTACGAATCTAGGAGACAAAATTGGATCTGGAGGATATTTTCCAAAATATCGAGAATTTAAAAATCCAGTCCGGAAGCGGAGCCGGAAGCGGGGAGTCAAAAACTCATACAAATAATGGAGAGAAAAAATTGCTGATAGCATCGATCGGTTAGGCATACTATATACTATGAATGCTCCAAATTTCAAAGCGATTGGTTCAAAATTACAGATTCTATAGAGAAAAATCTCAGAATAGGCAAAATCCTGAACTCAAAGCGAAGAGTGAGCCATGATAAAAAATATTAAATTTTTTTGATCCCAATTATTTTGAGTTTGGCATGAAATCATATAGTTTCATTCATGTAGATTACGAATCTAGGAGACAAAATTGGATCTGGAGGATATTTTCCAAAATATCGAGAATTTAAAAATCCAGTCCGGAAGCGGAGCCGGAAGCGGGGAGTCAAAAACTCATACAAATAATGGAGAGAAAAAATTGCTGATAGCATCGATCGGTTAGGCATACTATATACTATTAATGCTCCAAATTTCAAAGCGATTGGTTCAGAATTACAGATTCTATAGAGAAAAATCTCAGAATAGGCAAAATCCTGAACTCAAAGCGAAGAGTGAGCCATGATAAAAAATATTAAATTTTTTTGATCCCAATTATTTTGAGTTTGGCATGAAATCATATAGCTCCATTCATGTAGATCATGTATCTAGAAGACAAAATTGGATCTGGAGGATATTTTCCAAGATATCGGAAATTTAAAAATCCAGTCCGGAAGCGGAGCCGGAAGCGGGGAGTCAAAAACTCATACAAATAATGGAGAGAAAAAATTGCTGATAGCATCGATCGGTTAGGCATACTATATTCTATGAATATTCCAAATTTCAAAGCGATTGGTCCAGAATTACAGATTCTATAGGGAAAAATCTCAGAATAGGCAAAATCCTGAACTGAAAGCGAAGAGTGAGCCATGATAAAAAATATTAAATTTTTTTGATCCCAATTATTTTGAGTTTGGCATGAAATCATATAGTTTCATTCATGTAGATTACGAATCTAGGAGACAAAATTGGATCTGGAGGATATTTTCCAAAATATCGAGAATTTAAAAATCCAGTCCGGAAGCGGAGCCGGAAGCGGGGAGTCAAAAACTCATACAAATAATGGAGAGAAAAAATTGCTGATAGCATCGATCGGTTAGGCATACTATATACTATGAATGCTCCAAATTTCAAAGCGATTGGTTCAAAATTACAGATTCTATAGAGAAAAATCTCAGAATAGGCAAAATCCTGAACTCAAAGCGAAGAGTGAGCCATGATAAAAAATATTAAATTTTTTTGATCCCAATTATTTTGAGTTTGGCATGAAATCATATAGTTTCATTCATGTAGATTACGAATCTAGGAGACAAAATTGGATCTGGAGGATATTTTCCAAAATATCGAGAATTTAAAAATCCAGTCCGGAAGCGGAGCCGGAAGCGGGGAGTCAAAAACTCATACAAATAATGGAGAGAAAAAATTGCTGATAGCATCGATCGGTTAGGCATACTATATACTAATCATGCTCCAAATTTCAAAGCGATTGGTTCAAAATTACAGATTCTATAGAGAAAAATCTCAGAATAGGCAAAATCCTGAACTCAAAGCGAAGAGTGAGCCATGATAAAAAATAATAAATTTTTTTGATCCCAATTATTTTGAGTTTGGCATGAAATCATATAGTTTCATTCATGTAGATTACGAATCTAGGAGACAAAATTGGATCTGGAGGATATTTTCCAAAATATCGAAAATTTAAAAATCCAGTCCGGAAGCGGAGCCGGAAGCGGGGAGTCAAAAACTCATACAAATAATGGAGAGAAAAAATTGCTGATAGCATCGATCGGTTAGGCATACTATATACTATGAATGCTCCATATTTCAAAGCGATTGGTTCAGAATTACAGATTCTATAGAGAAAAATCTCAGAATAGGCAAAATCCTGAACTCAAAGCGAAGAATGAGCCATGATAAAAAATATTAAATTTTTTTGATCCCAAATATTTTGAGTTTGGCATGAAATCATATAGTTTCATTCATGTAGATTACGAATCTAGGAGACAAAATTGGATCTGGAGGATATTTTCCAAAATATCGAGAATTTAAAAATCCAGCCCGGAAGCGGAGCCGGAAGCGGGGAGTCAAAAACTCATACAAATAATGGAGAGAAAAAATTGCTGATAGCATCGATCGGTTAGGCATACTATATACTATGAATGCTCCAAATTTCAAAGCGATTGGTTCAGAATTACAGATTCTATAGAAAAAAATCTCAGAATAGGCAAAATCCTGAACTCAAAGCGAAGAGTGAGCCATGATAAAAAATATTAAATTTTTTTGATCCCAATTATTTTGAGTTTGGCATGAAATCATATAGTTTCATTCATGTAAATTACGAATCTAGGAGACAAAATTGGATCTGGAGGATATTTTCCAAAATATCGAGAATTTAAAAATCCAGTCCGGAAGCGGAGCCGGAAGCGGGGAGTCAAAAACTCATACAAATAATGGAGAGAAAAAATTGCTGATAGCATCGATCGGTTAGGCATACTATATACTATGAATTCTACAAATTTCAAAGCGATTGGTTCAGAATTACAGATTCTATAGAGAAAAATCTCAGAATAGGCAAAATCCTGAACTCAAAGCGAAGAGTGAGCCATGATAAAAAATATTAAATTTTTTTGATCCCAATTATTTTGAGTTTGGCATTAAATCATATAGTTTCATTCATGTAGATTACGAATCTAGGAGACAAAATTGGATCTGGAGGATATTTTCCAAAATATCGAGAATTTAAAAATCCAGCCCGGAAGCGGAGCCGGAAGCGGGGAGTCAAAAACTCATACAAATAATGGAGAGAAAAAATTGCTGATAGCATCGATCGGTTAGGCATACTATATACTATGAATGGTCTGAATTTCAAAGCGATTGGTTCAGAATTACAGATTCTATAGAAAAAAATCTCAGAATAGGCAAAATCCTGAACTCAAAGCGAAGAGTGAGCCATGATAAAAAATATTAAATTTTTTTGATCCCAATTATTTTGAGTTTGGCATGAAATCATATAGTTTCATTCATGTAGATTACGAATCTAGGAGACAAAATTGGATCTGGAGGATATTTTCCAAAATATCGAGAATTTAAAAATCCAGTCCGGAAGCGGAGCCGGAAGCGGGGAGTCAAAAACTCATACAAATAATGGAGAGAAAAAATTGCTGATAGCATCGATCGGTTAGGCATACTATATACTATGAATTCTACAAATTTCAAAGCGATTGGTTCAGAATTACAGATTCTATAGAGAAAAATCTCAGAATAGGCAAAATCCTGAACTCAAAGCGAAGAGTGAGCCATGATAAAAAATAATAAATTTTTTTGATCCCAATTATTTTAAGTTTGGCATTGAATCATATAGTTTCATTCATGTAGATTACGAATCTAGGAGACAAAATTGGATCTGGAGGATATTTTCCAAAATATCGAGAATTTAAAAATCCAGTCCGGAAGCGGAGCCGGAAGCGGGGAGTCAAAAACTCATACAAATAAAGGAAAGAAAAAATTGCTGATAGCATCGATCGGTTAGGCATACTATATACTATGAATGCTCCAAATTTCAAAGCGATTGGTTCAGAATTACAGATTCTATAGAGAAAAATCTCAGAATAGGCAAAATCCTGAACTCAAAGCGAAGAGTGAGCCATGATAAAAAATATTAAATTTTTTTGATCCCAATTATTTTCCGTTTGGCATGAAATCATATAGTTTCATTCATGTAGATTACGAATCTAGGAGACAAAATTGGATCTGGAGGATATTTTCCAAAATATCAAGAATTTAAAAATCCAGTCCGGAAGCGGAGCCGGAAGCGGGGAGTCAAAAACTCATACAAATAATGGAGAGAAAAAATTGCTGATAGCATCGATCGGTTAGGCATACTATATACTATGAATGCTCCAAATTTCAAAGCGATTGGTTCAGAATTACAGATTCTATAGAGAAAAATCTCAGAATAGGCAAAATCCTGAACTCAAAGCGAAGAGTGAGCCATGATAAAAAATAATAAATTTTTTTGATCCCAATTATTTTAAGTTTGGCATTAAATCATATAGTTTCATTCATGTAGATTACGAATCTAGGAGACAAAATTGGATCTGGAGGATATTTTCCAAAATATCGAGAATTTAAAAATCCAGTCCGGAAGCGGAGCCGGAAGCGGGGAGTCAAAAACTCATACAAATAATGGAGAGAAAAAATTGCTGATAGCATCGATCGGTTAGGCATACTATATACTATGAATGCTCCAAATTTCAAAGCGATTGGTTCAGAATTACAGATTCTATAGAGAAAAATCTCAGAATAGGCAAAATCCTGAACTCAAAGCGAAGAGTGAGCCATGATAAAAAATAATAAATTTTTTTGATCCCAATTATTTTAAGTTTGGCATTAAATCATATAGTTTCATTCATGTAGATTACGAATCTAGGAGACAAAATTGGATCTGGAGGATATTTTCCAAAATATCGAGAATTTAAAAATCCAGTCCGGAAGCGGAGCCGGAAGCGGGGAGTCAAAAACTCATACAAATAAAGGAAAGAAAAAATTGCTGATAGCATCGATCGGTTAGGCATACTATATACTATGAATGCTCCAAATTTCAAAGCGATTGGTTCAGAATTACAGATTCTATAGAGAAAAATCTCAGAATAGGCAAAATACTGAACTCAAAGCGAAGAGTGAGCCATGATAAAAAATATTAAATTTTTTTGATCCCAATTATTTTGAGTTTGGCAAGAAATCATATAGTTGCATTCATGTAGATTACGAATCTAGGAGACAAAATTGGATCTGGAGGATATTTTCCAAAATATCGAGAATTTAAAAATCCAGTCCGGAAGCGGAGCCGGAAGCGGGGAGTCAAAAACTCATACAAATAATGGAGAGAAAAAATTGCTGATAGCATCGATCGGTTAGGCATACTATATACTAATCATGCTCCAAATTTCAAAGCGATTGGTTCAAAATTACAGATTCTATAGAGAAAAATCTCAGAATAGGCAAAATCCTGAACTCAAAGCGAAGAGTGAGCCATGATAAAAAATATTAAATTTTTTTGATCCCAATTATTTTGAGTTTGGCATGAAATCATATAGTTTCATTCATGTAGATTACGAATCTAGGAGACAAAATTGGATCTGGAGGATATTTTCCAAAATATCGAGAATTTAAAAATCCAGTCCGGAAGCGGAGCCGGAAGCGGGGAGTCAAAAACTCATACAAATAATGGAGAGAAAAAATTGCTGATAGCATCGATCGGTTAGGCATACTATATACTATGAATGCTCCAAATTTCAAAGCGATTGGTTCAGAATTACAGATTCTATAGAGAAAAATCTCAGAATAGGCAAAATCCTGAACTCAAAGCGAAGAGTGAGCCATGATAAAAAATAATAAATTTTTTTGATCCCAATTATTTTAAGTTTGGCATTAAATCATATAGTTTCATTCATGTAGATTACGAATCTAGGAGACAAAATTGGATCTGGAGGATATTTTCCAAAATATCGAGAATTTAAAAATCCAGTCCGGAAGCGGAGCCGGAAGCGGGGAGTCAAAAACTCATACAAATAATGGAGAGAAAAAATTGCTGATAGCATCGATCGGTTAGGCATACTATATACTATGAATGCTCCAAATTTCAAAGCGATTGGTTCAGAATTACAGATTCTATAGAGAAAAATCTCAGAATAGGCAAAATCCTGAACTCAAAGCGAAGAGTGAGCCATGATAAAAAATAATAAATTTTTTTGATCCCAATTATTTTAAGTTTGGCATTAAATCATATAGTTTCATTCATGTAGATTACGAATCTAGGAGACAAAATTGGATCTGGAGGATATTTTCCAAAATATCGAGAATTTAAAAATCCAGTCCGGAAGCGGAGCCGGAAGCGGGGAGTCAAAAACTCATACAAATAATGGAGAGAAAAAATTGCTGATAGCATCGATCGGTTAGGCATACTATATACTATGAATGCTCCAAATTTCAAAGCGATTGGTTCAGAATTACAGATTCTATAGAGAAAAATCTCAGAATAGGCAAAATCCTGAACTCAAAGCGAAGAGTGAGCCATGATAAAAAATAATAAATTTTTTTGATCCCAATTATTTTAAGTTTGGCATTAAATCATATAGTTTCATTCATGTAGATTACGAATCTAGGAGACAAAATTGGATCTGGAGGATATTTTCCAAAATATCGAGAATTTAAAAATCCAGTCCGGAAGCGGAGCCGGAAGCGGGGAGTCAAAAACTCATACAAATAATGGAGAGAAAAAATTGCTGATAGCATCGATCGGTTAGGCATACTATATACTAATCATGCTCCAAATTTCAAAGCGATTGGTTCAAAATTACAGATTCTATAGAGAAAAATCTCAGAATAGGCAAAATCCTGAACTCAAAGCGAAGAGTGAGCCATGATAAAAAATATTAAATTTTTTTGATCCCAATTATTTTGAGTTTGGCATGAAATCATATAGTTTCATTCATGTAGATTACGAATCTAGGAGACAAAATTGGATCTGGAGGATATTTTCCAAAATATCGAGAATTTAAAAATCCAGTCCGGAAGCGGAGCCGGAAGCGGGGAGTCAAAAACTCATACAAATAATGGAGAGAAAAAATTGCTGATAGCATCGATCGGTTAGGCATACTATATACTATGAATGCTCCAAATTTCAAAGCGATTGGTTTAAAATTACAGATTCTATAGAGAAAAATCTCAGAATAGGCAAAATCCTGAACTCAAAGCGAAGAGTGAGCCATGATAAAAAATATTAAATTTTTTTGATCCCAATTATTTTGAGTTTGGCATGAAATCATATAGTTTCATTCATGTAGATTACGAATCTAGGAGACAAAATTGGATCTGGAGGATATTTTCCAAAATATCGAGAATTTAAAAATCCAGCCCGGAAGCGGAGCCGGAAGCGGGGAGTCAAAAACTCATACAAATAATGGAGAGAAAAAATTGCTGATAGCATCTATCGGTTAGGCATACTATATACTATGAATGGTCCAAATTTCAAAGCGATTGGTTCAGAATTACAGATTCTATAGAGAAAAATCTCAGAATAGGCAAAATCCTGAACTCAAAGCGAAGAGTGAGCCATGATAAAAAATATTAAATTTTTTTGATCCCAATTATTTTGAGTTTGGCATGAAATCATATAGTTTTATTCATGTAGATTACGAATCTAGGAGACAAAATTGGATCTGGAGGATATTTTCCAAAATATCGAGAATTTAAAAATCCAGTCCGGAAGCGGAGCCGGAAGCGGGGAGTCAAAAACTCATACAAATAATGGAGAGAAAGAATTGCTGATAGCATCGATCGGTTAGGCATACTATATACTATGAATGCTCCAAATTTCAAAGCGATTGGTTCAAAAGTACAGATTCTATAGAGAAAAATCTCAGAATAGGCAAAATCCTGAACTCAAAGCGAAGAGTGAGCCATGATAAAAAATATTAAATTTTTTTGATCCCAATTATTTTGAGTTTGGCATGAAATCATATAGTTTCATTCATGTAGATTACGAATCTAGGAGACAAAATTGGATCTGGAGGATATTTTCCAAAATATCGAGAATTTAAAAATCCAGTCCGGAAGCGGAGCCGGAAGCGGGGAGTCAAAAACTCATACAAATAATGGAGAGAAAAAATAGCTGATAGCATCGATCGGTTAGGCATACTATATACTATTAATGCTCCAAATTTCAAAGCGATTGGTTTAGAATTACAGATTCTATAGAGAAAAATCTCAGAATAGGCAAAATCCTGAACTCAAAGCGAAGAGTGAGCCATGATAAAAAATATTAAATTTTTTTGATCCCAATTATTTTGAGTTTGGCATGAAATCATATAGTTTCATTCATGTAGATTACGAATCTAGGAGACAAAATTGGATCTGGAGGATATTTTCCAAAATATCGAGAATTTAAAAATCCAGCCCGGAAGCGGAGCCGGAAGCGGGGAGTCAAAAACTCATACAAATAATGGAGAGAAAAAATTGCTGATAGCATCGATCGGTTAGGCATACTATATACTATTAATGCTCCAAATTTCAAAGCGATTGGTTCAGAATTACAGATTCTATAGAGAAAAATCTCAGAATAGGCAAAATCCTGAACTCAAAGCGAAGAGTGAGCCATGATAAAAAATATTAAATTTTTTTGATCCCAATTATTTTGAGTTTGGCATGAAATCATATAGTTTCATTCATGTAGATTACGAATCTAGGAGACAAAATTGGATCTGGAGGATATTTTCCAAAATATCGAGAATTTAAAAATCCAGCCCGGAAGCGGAGCCGGAAGCGGGGAGTCAAAAACTCATACAAATAATGGAGAGAAAAAATTGCTGATAGCATCGATCGGTTAGGCATACTATATACTATGAATGCTCCAAATTTCAAAGCGATTGGTTCAGAATTACAGATTCTATAGAGAAAAATCTCAGAATAGGCAAAATCCTGAACTCAAAGCGAAGAGTGAGCCATGATAAAAAATATTAAATTTTTTGATCCCAATTATTTTGAGTTTGGCATGAAATCATATAGTTTCATTCATGTAGATTACGAATCTAGGAGACAAAATTGGATCTGGAGGATATTTTCCAAAATATCGAGAATTTAAAAATCCAGTCCGGAAGCGGAGCCGGAAGCGGGGAGTCAAAAACTCATACAAATAATGGAGAGAAAAAATTGCTGATAGCATCGATCGGTTAGGCATACTATATACTATGAATGCTCCAAATTTCAAAGCGATTGGTTCAAAATTACAGATTCTATAGAGAAAAATCTCAGAATAGGCAAAATCCTGAACTCAAAGCGAAGAGTGAGCCATGATAAAAAATATTAAATTTTTTGATCCCAATTATTTTGAGTTTGGCATGAAATCATATAGTTTCATTCATGTAGATTACGAATCTAGGAGACAAAATTGGATCTGGAGGATATTTTCCAAAATATCGAGAATTTAAAAATCCAGTCCGGAAGCGGAGCCGGAAGCGGGGAGTCAAAAACTCATACAAATAATGGAGAGAAAAAATTGCTGATAGCATCGATCGGTTAGGCATACTATATACTATGAATGCTCCAAATTTCAAAGCGATTGGTTCAGAATTACAGATTCTATAGAGAAAAATCTCAGAATAGGCAAAATCCTGAACTCAAAGCGAAGAGTGAGCCATGATAAAAAATAATAAATTTTTTTGATCCCAATTATTTTGAGTTTGGCATGAAATCATATAGTTTCATTCATGTAGATTACGAATCTAGGAGACAAAATTGGATCTGGAGGATATTTTCCAAAATATCGAGAATTTAAAAATCCAGTCCGGAAGCGGAGCCGGAAGCGGGGAGTCAAAAACTCATACAAATAATGGAGAGAAAAAATTGCTGATAGCATCGATCGGTTAGGCATACTATATACTATGAATGCTCCATATTTCAAAGCGATTGGTTCAGAATTACAGATTCTATAGAGAAAAATCTCAGAATAGGCAAAATCCTGAACTCAAAGCGAAGAGTGAGCCATGATAAAAAATAATAAATTTTTTTGATCCCAATTATTTTGAGTTTGGCATGAAATCATATAGTTTCATTCATGTAGATTACGAATCTAGGAGACAAAATTGGATCTGGAGGATATTTTCCAAAATATCGAGAATTTAAAAATCCAGTCCGGAAGCGGAGCCGGAAGCGGAGCTGGAAGCGGGGAGTCAAAAACTCATACACATAATGGAGAGAAAAAATTGCTGATAGCATCGATCGGTTAGGCATACTATATACTATGAATGCTCCAAATTTCAAAGCGATTGGTTCAAAATTACAGATTCTATAGAGAAAAATTTCAGAATAGGCAAAATCCTGAACTCAAAGCGAAGAGTGAGCCATGATAAAAAATATTAAATTTTTTTGATCCCAATTATTTTGAGTTTGGCATGAAATCATATAGTTCCATTCATGTAGATTACGAATCAAGGAGACAAAATTGGATCTGGAGGATATTTTCCAAAATATCGAGAATTTAAAAATCCAGTCCGGAAGCGGAGCCGGAAGCGGGGAGTCAAAAACTCATACAAATAATGGAGAGAAAAAATTGCTGATAGCATCGATCGGTTAGGCATACTATATACTATGAATGCTCCAAATTTCAAAGCGATTGGTTCAGAATTACAGATTCTATAGAGAAAAATCTCAGAATAGGCAAAATCCTGAACTCAAAGCGAAGAGTGAGCCATGATAAAAAATAATAAATTTTTTTGATCCCAATTATTTTGAGTTTGGCATGAAATCATATAGTTTCATTCATGTAGATTACGAATCTAGGAGACAAAATTGGATCTGGAGGATATTTTCCAAAATATCGAGAATTTAAAAATCCAGTCCGGAAGCGGAGCCGGAAGCGGGAAGTTAAAAACTCATGCAAATAATGGAGAGAAAAAATTGCTGATAGCATCGATCGGTTAGGCATACTATATACTATGAATGCTCCAAATTTCAAAGCGATTGGTTCAGAATTACAGATTCTATAGAGAAAAATCTCAGAATAGGCAAAATCCTGAACTCAAAGCGGAGAGTGAGCCATGATAAAAAATATTAAATTTTTTTGATCCCAATTATTTTGAGTTTGGCATGAAATCATATAGTTTCATTCATGTAGATTACGAATCTAGGAGACAAAATTGGATCTGGAGGATATTTTCCAAAATATCGAGAATTTAAAAATCCAGCCTGGAAGCGGAGCCGGAAGCGGGGAGTCAAAAACTCATACAAATAATGGAGAGAAAAAATTGCTGATAGCATCGATCGGTTAGGCATACTATATACTATGAATGCTCCAAATTTCAAAGCGATTGGTTCAAAATTACAGATTCTATAGAGAAAAATCTCAGAATAGGCAAAATCCTGAACTCAAAGCGAAGAGTGAGCCATGATAAAAAATATTAAATTTTTTTGATCCCAATTATTTTGAGTTTGGCATGAAATCATATAGTTTCATTCATGTAGATTACGAATCTAGGAGACAAAATTGGATCTGGAGGATATTTTCCAAAATATCGAGAATTTAAAAATCCAGCCCGGAAGCGGAGCCGGAAGCGGGGAGTCAAAAACTCATACAAATAATGGAGAGAAAAAATTGCTGATAGCATCGATCGGTTAGGCATACTATATACTATGAATGGTCCAAATTTCAAAGCGATTGGTTCAGAATTACAGATTCTATAGAGAAAAATCTCAGAATAGGCAAAATCCTGAACTCAAAGCGAAGAGTGAGCCATGATAAAAAATATTAAATTTTTTTGATCCCAATTATTTTGAGTTTGGCATGAAATCATATAGTTTCATTCATGTAGATTACGAATCTAGGAGACAAAATTGGATCTGGAGGATATTTTCCAAAATATCGAGAATTTAAAAATCCAGTCCGGAAGCGGAGCCGGAAGCGGGGAGTCAAAAACTCATACAAATAAAGGAAAGAAAAAATTGCTGATAGCATCGATCGGTTGGGCATACTATATACTATGAATGCTCCAAATTTCAAAGCGATTGGTTCAAAATTACAGATTCTATAGAGAAAAATCTCAGAATAGGCAAAATCCTGAACTCAAAGCGAAGAGTGAGCCATGATAAAAAATATTAAATTTTTTTGATCCCAATTATTTTGAGTTTGGCATGAAATCATATAGTTTCATTCATGTAGATTACGAATCTAGGAGACAAAATTGGATCTGGAGGATATTTTCCAAAATATCGAGAATTTAAAAATCCAGCCCGGAAGCGGAGCCGGAAGCGGGGAGTCAAAAACTCATACAAATAATGGAGAGAAAAAATTGCTGATAGCATCGATCGGTTAGGCATACTATATACTATGAATGCTCCAAATTTCAAAGCGATTGGTTCAGAATTACAGATTCTATAGAGAAAAATCTCAGAATAGGCCAAATCCTGAACTCAAAGCGAAGAGTGAGCCATGATAAAAAATATTAAATTTTTTTGATCCCAATTATTTTAGGTTTGGCATGAAATCATATAGTTTCATTCATGTAGATTACGAATCTAGGAGACAAAATTGGATCTGGAGGATATTTTCCAAAATATCGAGAATTTAAAAATCCAGTCCGGAAGCGGAGCCGGAAGCGGGGAGTCAAAAACTCATACAAATAATGGAGAGAAAAAATTGCTGATAGCATCGATCGGTTAGGCATACTATATACTATGAATGCTCCAAATTTCAAAGCGATTGGTTCAAAATTACAGATTCTATAGAGAAAAATCTCAGAATAGGCAAAATCCTGAACTCAAAGCGAAGAGTGAGCCATGATAAAAAATATTAAATTTTTTTGATCCCAATTATTTTGAGTTTGGCATGAAATCATATAGTTTCATTCATGTAGATTACGAATCTAGGAGACAAAATTGGATCTGGAGGATATTTTCCAAAATATCGAGAATTTAAAAATCCAGCCCGGAAGCGGGGAGTCAAAAACTCATACAAATAATGGAGAGAAAAAATTGCTGATAGCATCGATCGGTTAGGCATACTATATACTATGAATGCTCCAAATTTCAAAGCGATTGGTTCAAAATTACAGATTCTATAGAGAAAAATCTCAGAATAGGCAAAATCCTGAACTCAAAGCGAAGAGTGAGCCATGATAAAAAATATTAAATTTTTTTGATCCCAATTATTTTGAGTTTGGCATGAAATCATATAGTTTCATTCATGTAGATTACGAATCTAGGAGACAAAATTGGATCTGGAGGATATTTTCCAAAATATCGAGAATTTAAAAATCCAGCCCGGAAGCGGGGAGTCAAAAACTCATACAAATAATGGAGAGAAAAAATTGCTGATAGCATCGATCGGTTAGGCATACTATATACTATGAATGGTCCAAATTTCAAAGCGATTGGTTCAGAATTACAGATTCTATAGAGAAAAATCTCAGAATAGGCAAAATCCTGAACTCAAAGCGAAGAGTGAGCCATGATAAAAAATATTAAATTTTTTTGATCCCAATTATTTTGAGTTTGGCATGAAATCATATAGTTTCATTCATGTAGATTACGAATCTAGGAGACAAAATTGGATCTGGAGGATATTTTCCAAAATATCGAGAATTTAAAAATCCAGTCCGGAAGCGGAGCCGGAAGCGGGGAGTCAAAAACTCATACAAATAATGGAGAGAAAAAATTGCTGATAGCATCGATCGGTTAGGCATACTATATACTATGAATGCTCCATATTTCAAAGCGATTGGTTTAGAATTACAGATTCTATAGAGAAATATCTCAGAATAGGCAAAATCCTGAACTCAAAGCGAAGAGTGAGCCATGATAAAAAATATTAAATTTTTTTGATCCCAATTATTTTGAGTTTGGCATGAAATCATATAGTTTCATTCATGTAGATTACGAATCTAGGAGACAAAATTGGATCTGGAGGATATTTTCCAAAATATCGAGAATTTAAAAATCCAGTCCGGAAGCGGAGCCGGAAGCGGGGAGTCAAAAACTCATACAAATAATGGAGAGAAAAAATTGCTGATAGCATCGATCGGTTAGGCATACTATATACTATGAATGCTCCATATTTCAAAGCGATTGGTTCAGAATTACAGATTCTATAGAGAAAAATCTCAGAATAGGCTAAATCCTGAACTCAAAGCGAAGAGTGAGCCATGATAAAAAATATTAAATTTTTTTGATCCCAATTATTTTGAGTTTGGCATGAAATCATATAGTTTCATTCATGTAGATTACGAATCTAGGAGACAAAATTGGATCTGGAGGATATTTTCCAGAATATCGAGAATTTAAAAATCCAGCCCGGAAGCGGAGCCGGAAGCGGGGAGTCAAAAACTCATACAAATAATGGAGAGAAAAAATTGCTGATAGAATCGATCGGTTAGGCATACTATATACTATGAATGCTCCAAATTTCAAAGCGATTGGTTCAGAATTACAGATTCTATAGAGAAAAATCTCAGAATAGGCAAAATCCTGAACTCAAAGCGAAGAGTGAGCCATGATAAAAAATATTAAATTTTTTTGATCCCAATTATTTTGAGTTTGGCATGGAATCATATAGTTTCATTCATGTAGATTACGAATCTAGGAGACAAAATTGGATCTGGAGGATATTTTCCAAAATATCGAGAATTTAAAAATCCAGCCCGGAAGCGGAGCCGGAAGCGGGGAGTCAAAAACTCATACAAATAATGGAGAGAAAAAATTGCTGATAGCATCGATCGGTTAGGCATACTATATACTATGAATGCTTCAAATTTCAAAGCGATTGGTTCAGAATTACAGATTCTATAGAGAAAAATCTCAGAATAGGCAAAATCCTGAACTCAAAGCGAAGAGTGAGCCATGATAAAAAATATTAAATTTTTTTGATCCCAATTATTTTGAGTTTGGCATGGAATCATATAGTTTCATTCATGTAGATTACGAATCTAGGAGACAAAATTGGATCTGGAGGATATTTTCCAAAATATCGAGAATTTAAAAATCCAGTCCGAAAGCGGAGCCGGAAGCGGGGAGTCAAAAACTCATACAAATAATGGAGAGAAAAAATTGCTGATAGCATCGATCGGTTAGGCATACTATATACTATGAATGCTCCATATTTCAAAGCGATTGGTTCAGAATTACAGATTCTATAGAGAAAAATCTCAGAATAGGCAAAATCCTGAACTCAAAGCGAAGAGTGAGCCATGATAAAAAATAATAAATTTTTTTGATCCCAATTATTTTGAGTTTGGCATGAAATCATATAGTTTCATTCATGTTGATTACGAATCTAGGAGACAAAATTGGATCTGGAGGATATTTTCCAAAATATCGAGAATTTCAAAATCCAGTCCGGTAGCGGAGCCGGAAACGGGGAGTCAAAAACTCATACAAATAATGGAGAGAAAAAATTGCTGATAGCATCGATCGGTTAGGCATACTATATACTATGAATGCTCCAAATTTCGAAGCGATTGGTTCAGAATTACAGATTCTATAGAGAAAAATCTCAGAATAGGCAAAATTCTGAACTCAAAGCGAAGAGTGAGCCATGATAAAAAATATTAAATTTTTTTGATCCCAATTATTTTGAGTTTGGCATGAAATCATATAGTTTCATTCATGTAGATTACGAATCTAGGAGACAAAATTGGATCTGGAGGATATTTTCCAAAATATCGAGAATTTCAAAATCCAGTCCGGAAGCGGAGCCGGAAGCGGGGAGTCAAAAACTCATACAAATAATGGAGAGAAAAAATTGCTGATAGCATCGATCGGTTAGGCATACTATATACTATGAATGCTCCAAATTTCGAAGCGATTGGTTCAGAATTACAGATTCTATAGAGAAAAATCTCAGAATAGGCAAAATCCTGAACTCAAAGCGAAGAGTGAGCCATGATAAAAAATGATAAATTTTTTTGATCCCAATTATTTTAAGTTTGGCATGAAATCATATAGTTTCATTCATGTAGATTACGAATCTAGGAGACAAAATTGGATCTGGAGGATATTTTCCAAAATATCGAGAATTTGAAAATCCAGTCCAGAAGCGGAGCCGAAAGCGGGGAGTCAAAAACTCATACAAATAATGGAGAGAAAAAATTGCTGATAGCATCGATCGGTTACGCATACTATATACTATGAATGCTCCAAATTTCAAAGCGACTGGTTCAGAATTACAGATTCTATAGAGAAAAATCTCAGAATAGGCAAAATCCTGAACTCAAAGCGAAGAGTGAGCCATGATAAAAAATATTAAATTTTTTTGATCCCAATTATTCTGAGTTTGGCATGAAATCATATAGTTTCATTCATGTAGATTACGAATCTAGGAGACAAAATTGGATCTGGAGTATATTTTCCAAAATATCGAGAATTTGAAAATCCAGTCCAGAAGCGGAGCCGAAAGCGGGGAGTCAAAAACTCATACAAATAATGGAGAGAAAAAATTGCTGATAGCATCGATCGGTTACGCATACTATATACTATGAATGCTCCAAATTTCAAAGCGACTGGTTCAGAATTACAGATTCTATAGAGAAAAATCTCAGAATAGGCAAAATCCTGAACTCAAAGCGAAGAGTGAGCCATGATAAAAAATATTAAATTTTTTTAATCCCAATTATTTTGAGTTTGGCATGAAATCATATAGTTTCATTCATGTAGATTACGAATCTAGGAGACAAAATTGGATCTGGAGGATATTTTCCAAAATATCGAGAATTTAAAAATCCAGCCCGGAAGCGGAGCCGGAAGCGGGGAGTCAAAAACTCATACAAATAATGAAGAGAAAAAATTGCTGATAGCATCGATCGGTTAGGCATACTATATACTATGAATGCTCCAAATTTCAAAGCGATTGGTTCAGAATTACAGATTCTATAGAGAAAAATCTCAGAATAGGCAAAATCCTGAACTCAAAGCGAAGAGTGAGCCATGATAAAAAATATTAAATTTTTTTGATCCCAATTATTTTGAGTTTGGCATGAAATCATATAGTTTCATTCATGTAGATTACGAATCTAGGAGACAAAATTGGATCTGGAGGATATTTTCCAAAATATCGAGAATTTAAAAATCCAGTCCAAGAGCGGAGCCGAAAGCGGGGAGTCAAAAACTCATACAAATAATGGAGAGAAAAAATTGCTGATAGCATCGATCGGTTAGGCATACTATATACTATGAATGCTCCAAATTTCAAAGCGACTGGTTCAGAATTACAGATTCTATAGAGAAAAATCTCAGAATAGGCAAAATCCTGAACTCAAAGCGAAGAGTGAGCCATGATAAAAAATAATAAATTTTTTTGATCCCAATTATTTTGAGTTTGGCATGAAATCATATAGTTTCATTCATGTAGATCACGAATCTAGGAGACAAAATTGGATCTGGAGGATATTTCCCAAAATATCGAGAATTCAAAAATCCAGTCCGGAAGCGGAGCCGGAAGCGGGGAGTCAAAAACTCATACAAATAATGGGAAGAAAAAATTGCTGATAGCATCGATCGGTTAGGCATACTATATACTATAAATGCTCCAAATTTCAAAGCGATTGGTTCAGAATTACAGATTCTATAGAAAAAAATCTCAGAATAGGCAAAATCCTGAACTCAAAGCGAAGAGTGAGCCATGATAAAAAATAATAAATTTTTTTGATCCCAATTATTTTGAGTTTGGCATGAAATCATATAGTTTCATTCATGTAGATTACGAATCTAGGAGACAAAATTGGATCTGGAGTATATTTTCCAAAATATCGAGAATTTAAAAATCCAGCCCGGAAGCGGAGCCGGAAGCGGGGAGTCAAAAACTCATACAAATAATGGAGAGAAAAAATTGCTGATAGCATCGATCGGTTAGGCATACTATATACTATGAATGCTCCAAATTTCAAAGCGATTGGTTCAAAATTACAGATTCTATAGAGAAAAATCTCAGAATAGGCAAAATCCTGAACTCAAAGCGAAGAGTGAGCCATGATAAAAAATAATAAATTTTTTTGATCCCAATTATTTTGAGTTTGGCATGAAATCATATAGTTTTATTCATGTAGATTACGAATCTAGGAGACAAAATTGGATCTGGAGGATATTTTCCAAAATATCGAGAATTTAAAAATCCAGCCCGGAAGCGGAGCCGGAAGCGGGGAGTCAAAAACTCATACAAATAATGGAGAGAAAAAATTGCTGATAGCATCGATCGGTTAGGCATACTATATACTATGAATGCTCCAAATTTCAAAGCGATTGGTTCAGAATTACAGATTCTATAGAGAAAAATCTCAGAATAGGCAAAATCCTGAACTCAAAGCGAAGAGTGAGCCATGATAAAAAATAATAAATTTTTTTGATCCCAATTATTTTGAGTTTGGCATGAAATCATATAGTTTCATTCATGTAGATTACAAATCTAGGAGACAAAATTGGATCTGGAGGATATTTTCCAAAATATCGAGAATTCAAAAATCCAGTCCGGAAGCGGAGCCGGAAGCGGGGAGTCAAAAACTCATACAAATAATGAAGAGAAAAAATTGCTGATAGCATCGATCGGTTAAGCATACTATATACTATGAATGCTCTAAATTTCAAAGCGATTGGTTCAGAATTACAGATTCTATGGAGAAAAATCTCAGAATAGGCAAAATCCTGAGCTCAAAGCGAAGAGTGAGCCATGATAAAAAATAATAAATTTTTTTGATCCCAATTATTTTGAGTTTGGCATGAAATCATATAGTTTCATTCATGTAGATTACGAATCTAGGAGACAAAATTGGATCTGGAGTATATTTTCCAAAATATCGAGAATTTAAAAATCCAGTCCGGAAGCGGAGCCGGAAGCGGGGAGTCAAAAACTCATACAAATAATGGAGAAAAACAATTGCTGATAGCATCGACCGGTTAGGCATACTATATACTATGAATGCTCCAAATTTCAAAGCGATTGGTTCAAAATTACAGATTCTATAGAGAAAAATCTCAGAATAGGCAAAATCCTGAACTCAAAGCGAAGAGTGAGCCATGATAAAAAATAATAAATTTTTTTGATCCCAATTATTTTGAGTTTGGCATGAAATCATATAGTTTCATTCATGTAGATTACAAATCTAGGAGACAAAATTGGATCTGGAGGATATTTTCCAAAATATCGAGAATTCAAAAATCCAGTCCGGAAGCGGAGCCGGAAGCGGGGAGTCAAAAACTCATACAAATAATGAAGAGAAAAAATTGCTGATAGCATCGATCGGTTAAGCATACTATATACTATGAATGCTCTAAATTTCAAAGCCATTGGTTCAGAATTACAGATTCTATGGAGAAAAATCTCAGAATAGGCAAAATCCTGAACTCAAAGCGAAGAGTGAGCCATGATAAAAAATAATAAATTTTTTTGATCCCAATTATTTTGAGTTTGGCATGAAATCATATAGTTTCATTCATGTAGATTACGAATCTAGGAGACAAAATTGGATCTGGAGTATATTTTCCAAAATATCGAGAATTTAAAAATCCAGCCCGGAAGCGGAGCCGGAAGCGGGGAGTCAAAAACTCATACAAATAATGGAGAGAAAAAATTGCTGATAGCATCGATCGGTTAGGCATACTATATACTATGAATGCTCCAAATTTCAAAGCGATTGGTTCAAAATTACAGATTCTATAGAGAAAAATCTCAGAATAGGCAAAATCCTGAACTCAAAGCGAAGAGTGAGCCATGATAAAAAATAATAAATTTTTTTGATCCCAATTATTTTGAGTTTGGCATGAAATCATATAGTTTCATTCATGTAGATTACGAATCTAGGAGACAAAATTGGATCTGGAGGATATTTTCCAAAATATCGAGAATTTAAAAATCCAGCCCGGAAGCGGAGCCGGAAGCGGGGAGTCAAAAACTCATACAAATAATGGAGAGAAAAAATTGCTGATAGCATCGATCGATTAGGCATACTATATACTATGAATGCTCCAAATTTCAAAGCGATTGGTTTAGAATTACAGATTCTATAGAGAAAAATCTCAGAATAGGCAAAATCCTGAACTCAAAGCGAAGAGTGAGCCATGATAAAAAATAATAAGTTTTTTTGATCCCAATTATTTTGAGTTTGGCATGAAATCATATAGTTTCATTCATGTAGATTACAAATCTAGGAGACAAAATTGGATCTGGAGGATATTTTCCAAAATATCGAGAATTCAAAAATCCAGTCCGGAAGCGGAGCCGGAAGCGGGGAGTCAAAAACTCATACAAATAATGAAGAGAAAAAATTGCTGATAGCATCGATCGGTTAAGCATACTATATACTATGAATGCTCTAAATTTCAAAGCGATTGGTTCAGAATTACAGATTCTATGGAGAAAAATCTCAGAATAGGCAAAATCCTGAGCTCAAAGCGAAGAGTGAGCCATGATAAAAAATAATAAATTTTTTTGATCCCAATTATTTTGAGTTTGGCATGAAATCATATGGTTTCATTCATGTAGATTACGAATCTAGGAGACAAAATTGGATCTGGAGTATATTTTCCAAAATATCGAGAATTTAAAAATCCAGTCCGGAAGCGGAGCCGGAAGCGGGGAGTCAAAAACTCATACAAATAATGGAGAAAAACAATTGCTGATAGCATCGATCGGTTAGGCATACTATATACTATGAATGCTCCAAATTTCAAAGCGATTGGTTCAAAATTACAGATTCTATAGAGAAAAATCTCAGAATAGGCAAAATCCTGAACTCAAAGCGAAGAGTGAGCCATGATAAAAAATAATAAATTTTTTTGATCCCAATTATTTTGAGTTTGGCATGAAATCATATAGTTTCATTCATGTAGATTACAAATCTAGGAGACAAAATTGGATCTGGAGGATATTTTCCAAAATATCGAGAATTCAAAAATCCAGTCCGGAAGCGGAGCCGGAAGCGGGGAGTCAAAAACTCATACAAATAATGAAGAGAAAAAATTGCTGATAGCATCGATCGGTTAAGCATACTATATACTATGAATGCTCTAAATTTCAAAGCGATTGGTTCAGAATTACAGATTCTATGGAGAAAAATCTCAGAATAGGCAAAATCCTGAGCTCAAAGCGAAGAGTGAGCCATGATAAAAAATAATAAATTTTTTTGATCCCAATTATTTTGAGTTTGGCATGAAATCATATAGTTTCATTCATGTAGATTACGAATCTAGGAGACAAAATTGGATCTGGAGTATATTTTCCAAAATATCGAGAATTTAAAAATCCAGTCCGGAAGCGGAGCCGAAAGCGGGGAGTCAAAAACTCATACAAATAATGGAGAGAAACAATTGCTGATAGCATCGATCGGTTGAGCATACTATATACTATGAATGCTCCAAATTTCAAAGCGATTGGTTCAAAATTACAGATTCTATAGAGAAAAATCTCAGAATAGGCAAAATCCTGAACTCAAAGCGAAGAGTGAGCCATGATAAAAAATAATAAATTTTTTTGA
Organism: Dromius quadrimaculatus; assembly: GCA_963989225.1. NCBI lineage: Eukaryota > Metazoa > Arthropoda > Insecta > Coleoptera > Carabidae > Dromius > Dromius quadrimaculatus. The sequence goes on along the minus strand of OZ022328.1, from coordinate 65,365,702 downwards.
TCCCAATTATTTTGAGTTTGGCATGAAATCATATAGTTTCATTCATGTAGATTACGAATCTAGGAGACAAAATTGGATCTGGAGTATATTTTCCAAAATATCGAGAATTTAAAAATCCAGTCCGGAAGCGGAGCCGGAAGCGGGGAGTCAAAAACTCATACAAATAATGGAGAGAAAAAAGTGCTGATAGCATCGATCGGTTAGGCATACTATATACTATGAATGCTCCAAATTTCGAAGCGATTGGTTCAGAATTACAGATTCTATAGAGAAAAATCTCAGAATAGGCAAAATCCTGAACTCAAAGCGAAGAGTGAGCCATGATAAAAAATATTAAATTTTTTTGATCCCAATTATTTTGAGTTTGGCATGAAATCATATAGTTTTATTCATGTAGATCACGTATCTAGAAGACAAAATTGGATCTGGAGGATATTTTCCAAAATATCGAGAATTTAAAAATCCAGTCCGGAAGCGGAGCCGGAAGCGGGGAGTCAAAAACTCATACAAATAATGGAGAGAAAAAATTGCTGATAGCATCGATCGGTTAGGCATACTATATACTATGAATGCTCCAAATTTCAAAGCGATTGGTTCAGAATTACAGATTCTATAGAGAAAAATCTCAGAATAGGCAAAATCCTGAACTCAAAGCGAAGAGTGAGCCATGATAAAAAATATTAAATTTTTTTGATCCCAATTATTTTGAGTTTGGCATGAAATCATATAGTTTTATTCATGTAGATCACGTATCTAGAAGACAAAATTGGATCTGGAGGATATTTTCCAAGATATCGAGAATTTAAAAATCCAGTCCGGAAGCGGAGCCGGAAGCGGGCAGTCAAAAACTCATACAAATAATGGAGAGAAAAAAGTGCTGATAGCATCGATCGGTTAGGCATACTATATACCATGAATGCTCCAAATTTCAAAGCGATTGGTTCAGAATTACAGATTCTATAGAGAAAAATCTCAGAATAGGCAAAATCCTGAACTCAAAGCGAAGAGTGAGCCAAGATAAAAAATATTAAATTTTTTTGATCCCAATTATTTTGAGTTTGGCATGAAATCATATAGTTTTATCCATGTAGATCACGTATCTAGAAGACAAAATTGGATCTGGAGGATATTTTCCAAAATATCGAGAATTTAAAAATCCAGTCCGGAAGCGGAGCCGGAAGCGGGGAGTCAAAAACTCATACAAATAATGGAGAGAAAAAAATGCTGATAGCATCGATCGGTTAGGCATACTATATACTATGAATGCTCCAAATTTCAAAGCGATTGGTTCAGAATTACAGATTCTATAGAGAAAAATCTCAGAATAGGCAAAATCCTGAACTCAAAGCGAAGAGTGAGCCATGATAAAAAATATTAAATTTTTTTGATCCCAATTATTTTGGGTTTGGCATAAAATCATATAGTTTTATTCATGTAGATCACGTATCTAGAAGACAAAATTGGATCTGGAGGATATTTTCCAAGATATCGAGAATTTAAAAATCCAGTCCGGAAGCGGAGCCGGACGCGGGGAGTCAAAAACTCATACAAATAATGGAGAGAAAAAAGTGCTGATAGCATCGATCGGTTAAGCATACTATATACTATGAATGCTCTAAATTTCAAAGCGATTGGTTCAGAATTACAGATTCTATAGAGAAAAATCTCAGAATAGGCAAAATCCTGAGCTCAAAGCGAAGAGTGAGCCATGATAAAAAATAATAAATTCTTTTGATCCCAATTATTTTGAGTTTGGCATGAAATCATATAGTTTCATTCATGTAGATTACAAATCTAGGAGACAAAATTGGATCTGGAGGATATTTTCCAAGATATCGAGAATTTAAAAATCCAGTCCGGAAGCGGAGCCGGAAGCGGGGAGTCAGAAACTCATACAAATAATGGAGAGAAAAAATTGCTGATAGCATCGATCGGTTAGGCATACTATATACTATGAATGCTCCAAATTTCAAAGCGATTGGTTCAGAATTACAGATTCTATAGAGAAAAATCTCAGAATAGGCAAAATCCTGAACTCAAAGCGAAGAGTGAGCCATGATAAAAAATAATAAATTTTTTTGATCCCAATTATTTTGAGTTTGGCATGAAATCATATAGTTTTATTCATGTAGATCACGTATCTAGAAGACAAAATTGGATCTGGAGGATATTTTCCAAGATATCGAGAATTTAAAAATCCAGTCCGGAAGCGGAGCCGGAAGCGGGCAGTCAAAAACTCATACAAATAATGGAGAGAAAAAAGTGCTGATAGCATCGATCGGTTAGGCATACTATATACCATGAATGCTCCAAATTTCAAAGCGATTGGTTCAGAATTACAGATTCTATAGAGAAAAATCTCAGAATAGGCAAAATCCTGAACTCAAAGCGAAGAGTGAGCCATGATAAAAAATATTAAATTTTTTTGATCCCAATTATTTTGAGTTTGGCATGAAATCATATAGTTTTATCCATGTAGATCACGTATCTAGAAGACAAAATTGGATCTGGAGGATATTTTCCAAGATATCGAGAATTTAAAAATCCAGTCCGGAAGCGGAGCCGGAAGCGGGCAGTCAAAAACTCATACAAATAATGGAGAGAAAAAAGTGCTGATAGCATCGATCGGTTAGGCATACTATATACCATGAATGCTCCAAATTTCAAAGCGATTGGTTCAGAATTACAGATTCTATAGAGAAAAATCTCAGAATAGGCAAAATCCTGAACTCAAAGCGAAGAGTGAGCCATGATAAAAAATATTAAATTTTTTTGATCCCAATTATTTTGAGTTTGGCATGAAATCATATAGTTTTATTCATGTAGATCACGTATCTAGAAGACAAAATTGGATCTGGAGGATATTTCCCAAAATATCGAGAATTTAAAAATCCAGTCCGGAAGCGGAGCCGGAAGCGGGGAGTCAAAAACTCATACAAATAATGGAGAGAAAAAAATGCTGATAGCATCGGTCGGTTAGGCATACTATATACTATGAATGCTCCAAATTTCAAAGCGATTGGTTCAGAATTACAGATTCTATAGAGAAAAATCTCACAATAGGCAAAATCCTGAACTCAAAGCGAAGAGTGAGCCATGATAAAAGATATTAAATTTTTTTGATCCCAATTATTTTGAGTTTGGCATAAAATCATATAGTTTTATTCATGTAGATCACGTATCTAGAAGACAAAATTGGATCTGGAGGATATTTTCCAAGATATCGAGAATTTAAAAATCCAGTCCGGAAGCGGAGCCGGAAGCGGGGAGTCAAAAACTCATACAAATAATGGAGAGAAAAAATTGCTGATAGCATCGATCGGTTAGGCATACTATATACTATGAATGCTCCAAATTTCAAAGCGATTGGTTCAGAATTACAGATTCTATAGAGAAAAATCTCAGAATAGGCAAAATCCTGAACTCAAAGCGAAGAGTGAGCCATGATAAAAAATAATAAATTTTTTTGATCCCAATTATTTTGAGTTTGGCATGAAATCATATAGTTTTATTCATGTAGATCACGTATCTAGAAGACAAAATTGGATCTGGAGGATATTTTCCAAGATATCGAGAATTTAAAAATCCAGTCCGGAAGCGGAGCCGGAAGCGGGCAGTCAAAAACTCATACAAATAATGGAGAGAAAAAAGTGCTGATAGCATCGATCGGTTAGGCATACTATATACCATGAATGCTCCAAATTTCAAAGCGATTGGTTCAGAATTACAGATTCTATAGAGAAAAATCTCAGAATAGGCAAAATCCTGAACTCAAAGCGAAGAGTGAGCCATGATAAAAAATATTAAATTTTTTTGATCCCAATTATTTTGAGTTTGGCATGAAATCATATAGTTTTATCCATGTAGATCACGTATCTAGAAGACAAAATTGGATCTGGAGGATATTTTCCAAAATATCGAGAATTTAAAAATCCAGTCCGGAAGCGGAGCCGGAAGCGGGGAGTCAAAAACTCATACAAATAATGGAGAGAAAAAAGTGCTGATAGCATCGATCGGTTAGGCATACTATATACCATGAATGCTCCAAATTTCAAAGCGATTGGTTCAGAATTACAGATTCTATAGAGAAAAATCTCAGAATAGGCAAAATCCTGAACTCAAAGCGAAGAGTGAGCCATGATAAAAAATATTAAATTTTTTTGATCCCAATTATTTTGAGTTTGGCATGAAATCATATAGTTTTATTCATGTAGATCACGTATCTAGAAGACAAAATTGGATCTGGAGGATATTTTTCAAGATATCGAGAATTTAAAAATCCAGTCCGGAAGCGGAGCCGGAAGCGGGGAGTCAAAAACTCATACAAATAATGGAGAGAAAAAATTGCTGATAGCATCGATCGGTTAGGCATACTATATACTATGAATGCTCCAAATTTCAAAGCGATTGGTTCAGAATTACAGATTCTATAGAGAAAAATCTCAGAATAGGCAAAATCCTGAACTCAAAGCGAAGAGTGAGCCATGATAAAAAATAATAAATTTTTTTGATCCCAATTATTTTGAGTTTGGCATGAAATCATATAGTTTTATTCATGTAGATCACGTATCTAGAAGACAAAATTGGATCTGGAGGATATTTTCCAAGATATCGAGAATTTAAAAATCCAGTCCGGAAGCGGAGCCGGAAGCGGGCAGTCAAAAACTCATACAAATAATGGAGAGAAAAAAGTGCTGATAGCATCGATCGGTTAGGCATACTATATACCATGAATGCTCCAAATTTCAAAGCGATTGGTTCAGAATTACAGATTCTATAGGGAAAAATCTCAGAATAGGCAAAATCCTGAACTCAAAGCGAAGAGTGAGCCATGATAAAAAATATTAAATTTTTTTGATCCCAATTATTTTGAGTTTGGCATGAAATCATATAGTTTTATCCATGTAGATCACGTATCTAGAAGACAAAATTGGATCTGGAGGATATTTTCCAAAATATCGAGAATTTAAAAATCCAGTCCGGAAGCGGAGCCGGAAGCGGGGAGTCAAAAACTCATACAAATAATGGAGAGAAAAAAGTGCTGATAGCATCGATCGGTTAGGCATACTATATACCATGAATGCTCCAAATTTCAAAGCGATTGGTTCAGAATTACAGATTCTATAGAGAAAAATCTCAGAATAGGCAAAATCCTGAACTCAAAGCGAAGAGTGAGCCATGATAAAAAATATTAAATTTTTTTGATCCCAATTATTTTGAGTTTGGCATGAAATCATATAGTTTTATTCATGTAGATCACGTATCTAGAAGACAAAATTGGATCTGGAGGATATTTTCCAAGATATCGAGAATTTGAAAATCCAGTCCGGAAGCGGAGCCGGAAGCGGGGAGTCAAAAACTCATACAAATAATGGAGAGAAAAAAGTGCTGATAGCATCGATCGGTTAGGCATACTATATACCATGAATGCTCCAAATTTCAAAGCGATTGGTTCAGAATTACAGATTCTATAGAGAAAAATCTCAGAATAGGCAAAATCCTGAACTCAAAGCGGAGAGTGAGCCATGATAAAAAATATTAAATTTTTTTGATCCCAATTATTTTGAGTTTGGCATGAAATCATATAGTTTTATTCATGTAGATCACGTATCTAGAAGACAAAATTGGATCTGGAGGATATTTTCCAAGATATCGAGAATTTAAAAATCCAGTCCGGAAGCGGAGCCGGAAGCGGGGAGTCAAAAACTCATACAAATAATGGAGAAAAAGAAGTGCTGATAGCATCGATCGGTTAGGCATGCTATATACCATGAATGCTCCAAATTTCAAAGCGATTGGTTCAGAATTACAGATTCTATAGAGAAAAATCTCAGAATAGGCAAAATCCTGAACTCAAAGCGAAGAGTGAGCCATGATAAAAAAAATTAAATTTTTTTGATCCCAATTATTTTGAGTTTGGCATGAAATCATATAGTTTTATTCATGTAGATCACGTATCTAGAAGACAAAATTGGATCTGGAGGATATTTTCCAAAATATCGAGAATTTAAAAATCCAGTCCGGAAGCGGAGCCAGGAGCGGGGAGTCAAAAACTCATACAAATAATGGAGAGAAAAAAGTGCTGATAGCATCGATCGGTTAGGCATACTATATACCATGAATGCTCCAAATTTCAAAGCGATTGGTTCAGAATTACAGATTCTATAGAGAAAAATTTCGGAATAGGCAAAATCCTGAACTCAAAGCGAAGAGTGAGCCATGATAAAAAATATTAAATTTTTTTGATCCCAATTATTTTGAGTTTGGCATGAAATCATATAGTTTTATCCATGTAGATCACGTATCTAGAAGACAAAATTGGATCTGGAGGATATTTTCCAAAATATCGAGAATTTAAAAATCCAGTCCGGAAGCGGAGCCGGAAGCGGGGAGTCAAAAACTCATACAAATAATGGAGAGAGGAAAGTGCTGATAGCATCGATCGGTTAGGCATACTATATACTATGAATGCTCCAAATTTCAAAGCGATTGGTTCAGAATTACAGATTCTATAGAGAAAAATCTCAGAATAGGCAAAATCCTGAACTCAAAGCGAAGAGTGAGCCATGATAAAAAATATTAAATTTTTTTGACCCCAATTATTTTGAGTTTAGCATGAAATCATATAGTTTTATTCATGTAGATCACGTATCTAGAAGACAAAATTGGATCTGGAGGATATTTTCCAAGATATCGAGAATTTAAAAATCCAGTCCGGAAGCGGAGCCGGAAGCGGGGAGTCAAAAACTCATACAAATAATGGAGAGAAAGAAGTGCTGATAGCATCGATCGGTTAGGCATACTATATACCATGAATGCTCCAAATTTCAAAGCGATTGGTTCAGAATTACAGATTCTATAGAGAAAAATCTCAGAATAGGCAAAATCCTGAACTCAAAGCGAAGAGTGAGCCACGATAAAAAATATTAAATTTTTTTGATCCCAATTATTTTGAGTTTGGCATGAAATCATATAGTTTCATTCATGTAGATCACGTATCTAGTAAACAAAATTGGATCTGGAAAATATTTTCCAAGATATCGGAGATTTAAAAATCCAGTCCGGAAGCGGAGCCGGAAGCGGGGAGTCAAAAACTCATACAAATAATGGAGAGAAAAAATTGCTGATAGCATCGATCGGTTAGGCATACTATATACTATGAATATTCCAAATTTCAAAGCGATTGGTTCAGAATTACAGATTCTATAGAGAAAAATCTCAGAATAGGCAAAATCCTGAACTCAAAGCGAAGAGTGAGCCATGATAAAAAATATTAAATTTTTTTGATCCCAATTATTTTGAGTTTGGCATGAAATCATATAGTTTCATTCATGTAGATCACGTATCTAGTAAACAAAAATGGATCTGGAGGATATTTTCCAAGATATCGGAAATTTAAACATCCAGTCCGGAAGCGGAGCCGGAAGCGGGGAGTCAAAAACTCATACAAATAATGGAGAGAAAAAATTGCTGATAGCATCGATCGGTTAGGCATACTATATACTATGGATATTCCAAATTTCGAAGCGATTGGTTCAGAATTACAGATTCTATAGAGAAAAATCTCAGAATAGGCAAAATCCTGAACTCAAAGCGAAGAGTGAGCCATGATAAAAAATATTAAATTTTTTTGATCCCAATTATTTTGAGTTTGGCATGAAATCATATAGTTTAATTCATGTAGATCACGTATCTATTAAACAAAATTGGATCTGGAGGATATTTTCCAAGATATCGGAAATTTAAACATCCAGTCCGGAAGCGGAGCCGGAAGCGGGGAAACAAAAACTCATACAAATAATGGAGAGAAAAAATTGCTGATAGCATCGATCGGTTAGGCATACTATATACTATGAATATTCCAAATTTCAAAGCGATTGGTTCAGAATTACAGATTCTATAGAGAAAAATCTCAGAATAGGCAAAATCCTGAACTCAAAGCGAAGAGTGAGCCATGATAAAAAATATTAAATTTTTTTGATCCCAATTATTTTGAGTTTGGCATGAAATCATATAGATTCATTCATGTAGATCACGTATCTAGTAAACAAAATTGGATCTGGAGGATATTTCCCAAGATATCGAAAATTAAAAATCCAGTCCGGAAGCGGAGCCGGAAGCGGGGAGTCAAAAACTCATACAAATAATGGAGAGAAAAAATTGCTGATAGCATCGATCGGTTAGGCATACTATATACTATGAATATTCCAAATTTCAAAGCGATTGGTTCAGAATTACAGATTCTATAGAGAAAAATCTCAGAATAGGCAAAATCCTGAACTCAAAGCGAAGAGTGAGCCATGATAAAAAATATTAAATTTTTTTGATCCCAATTATTTTGAGTTTGGCATGAAATCATATAGTTTCATTCATGTAGATCACGTATCTAGGAGACAAAATTGGATCTGGAGGATATTTTCCAAGATATCGGAAATTTAAAAATCCAGTCCGGAAGCGGAGCCGGAAGCAGGGAGTCAAAAACTCATACAAATAATGAAGAGAAAGAATTGCTGATAGCATCGATCGGTTAGGCATACTATATACTATGAATATTCCAAATTTCAAAGCGATTGGTTCAGAATTACAGATCCTATAGAGAAAAATCTCAGAATAGGCAAAATCCTGAACTCAAAGCGAAGAGTGAGTCATGATAAAAAATATTAAATTTTTTTGATCCCAATTATTTTGAGTTTGGCATGAAATCATATAGTTTCATTCATGTAGATCACGTATCTAGTAAACAAAATTGGATCTGGAGGATATTTTCCAAGATATCGGAAATTTAAAAATCCAGTCCGGAAGCGGAGCCGGAAGCGGGGAGTCAAAAACTCATACAAATAATGGAGAGAAAAAATTGCTGATAGCATCGATCGGTTAGGCATACTATATACTATGAATATTCCAAATTTCAAAGCGATTGGTTCAGAATTACAGATTCTATAGAGAAAAATCTCAGAATAGGCAAAATCCTGAACTCAAAGCGAAGAGTGAGCCATGATAAAAAATATTAAATTTTTTTGATCCCAATTATTTTGAGTTTGGCATGAAATCATATAGTTTCATTCATGTAGATCACGTATCTAGTAAACAAAATTGGATCTGGAGGATATTTTCCAAGATATCGGAAATTTAAAAATCCAGTCCGGAAGCGGAGCCGCAAGCGGGGAGTCAAAAACTCATACAAATAATGGAGAGATAAAATTGCTGATAGCATCGATCGGTTAGGCATGCTATATACTATAAATATTCCAAATTTCAAAGCGATTGGTTCAGAATTACAGATTCTATAGAGAAAAATCTCAGAATAGGCAAAATCCTGAACTCAAAGCGAAGAGTGAGCCATGATGAAAAATATTAAATTTTTTTGATCCCAATTATTTTGAGTTTGGCATGAAATCATATAGTTTCATTCATGTAGATCACGTATCTAGTCAACAAAATTGGATCTGGAGGTTATTTTCCAAGATATCGGAAATTTAAAAATCCAGTCCGGAAGCGGAGCCGGAAGCGGGGAGTCAAAAACTCATACAAATAATGGAGAGAAAAAATTGCTGATAGCATCGATCGGTTAGGCATACTATATACTATAAATATTCCAAATTTCAAAGCGATTGGCTCAGAATTATAGATTCTATAGAGAAAAATCTCAGAATAGGCAAAATCCTGAACTCAAAGCGAAGAGTGAGCCATGATAAAAAATATTAAATTTTTTTGATCCCAATTATTTTGAGTTTGGCATGAAATCATATAGTTTCATTCATGTAGATCACGTATCTAGTAAACAAAATTATATCTGGAGGATATTTTCCAAGACATCGGAAATTTAAAAATTCAGTCCGGAAGCGGAGCCGGAAGCGGGGAGTCAAAAACTCATACAAATGATGGAGAGAAAAAATTGCTGATAGCATCGATCGGTTAGGCATACTATATACTATGAATATTCCAAATTTCAAAGCGATTGGTTCAGAATTACAGATTCTATAGAGAAAAATCTCAGAATAGGCAAAATCCTGAACTCAAAGCGAAGAGTGAGCCATGATAAAAAATATTAAATTTTTTTGATCCCAATTATTTTGAGTTTGGCATTAAATCATATAGTTTCATTCATGTAGATAATGTATCTAGAAGACAAAATTGGATCTGGAGGATATTTTCCAAGATATCGGAAATTTAAAAATCCAGTCCGGAAGCGGAGCCGGAAGCGGGGAGTCAAAAACTCATACAAATAATGGAGAGAAAAAATTGCTGAGAGCATCGATCGGTTAGGCTAATTATATACTATAAATATTCCAAATTTCAAAGCGATTGGTTCAGAATTACAGATTCTATAGAGAAAAATCTCAGAATAGGCAAAATCCTGAACTCAAAGCGAAGAGTGAGCCATGATAAGAATATTAAATTTTTTTGATCCCAATTATTTTGAGTTTGGCATGAAATCATATAGTTTCATTCATGTAGATCACGTATCTAGTAAACAAAATTGGATCTGGAGGATATTTTCCAAGATATCGGAAATTTAAAAATCCAGTCCGGAAGCGGAGCCAGAAGCGGGGAGTCAAAAACTCATACAAATGATGGAGAGAAAAAATTGCTGATAGCATCGATCGGTTAGGCATACTATATACCATGAATATTCCAAATTTCAAAGCGATTGGTTCAGAATTACAGATTCTATAGAGAAAAATCTCAGAATAGGCAAAATCCTGAACTCAAAGCGAAGAGTGAGCCATGATCAAAAATATTAAATTTTTTTGATCCCAATTATTTTGAGTTTGGACTGAAATCATATAGTTTTATTCATGTAGATCCTGTATCTAGAAGACAAAATTGGATCTGGAGGATATTTTCCAAGATATCGGAAATTTAAAAATCCAGTCCAGAAGCGGAGCTGGAAGCGGGGAGTCAAAAACTCATACAAATAATGGAGAGAAAAAATTGCTGATAGCATCGTTCGGTTAGGCATACTATATACTATGAATATTTCAAATTTCAAAGCGATTGGTTCAGAATTACAGATTCTATAGAGAAAAATCTCAGAATAGGCAAAATCCTGAACTCAAAGCGAAGAGTGAGCCATGATAAAAAATATTAAATTTTTTTGATCCCAATTATTTTGAGTTTGGCATGAAATCATATAGTTTCATTCATGTAGATCACGTATCTAGTATACAAAATTGGATCTGGAGGATATTTTCCAAGATATCGGAAATTTAAAAATCCAGTCCGGAAGCGGAGCCGGAAGCGGGGAGTCAAAAACTCATACAAATAATGGAGAGAGAAAATTGCTGATAGCATCGATCGGTTAGGCATACTATATACTATGAATATTCCAAATTTCAAAGCGATTGGTTCAGAATTACAGATTCTATAGAGAAGAATCTCAGAATAGGCAAAATCCTGAACTCAAAGCGAAGAGTGAGCCATGATAAAAAATATTAAATTTTTTTGATCCCAATTATTTTGAGTTTGGCATGAAATCATATAGTTTTATTCATGTAGATCATGTATCTAGAAGACAAAATTGGATCTGGAGGATATTTTCCAAGATATCGGAAATTTAAAAATCCAGTCCGGAAGCGGAGCCGGAAGCGGGGAATCAAAAACTCATACAAATAATAGAGAGAAAAAATTGCTGATAGCATCGATCGGTTAGGCATACTATATACTATAAATATCCTAAATTTCAGAGCGATTGGTTCAGAATTACAGATTCTATAGAGAAAAATCTCAGAATAGGCAAAATCCTGAACTCAAAGCGAAGAGTGAGCCATGATAAAAAATATTAAATTTTTTTGATCCCAATTATTTTGAGTTTGGCATGAAATCATATAGTTTCATTCATGTAGATCACGTATCTAGTAAACAAAATTGGATCTGGAGGATATTTTCCAAGATATCGGTAATTTAAAAATCCAGTCCGGAAGCGGAGCCGGAAGCGGGGAGTCAAAAACTCATACAAATAATAGAGAGAAAAAATTGCTGATAGCATAGATCGGTTAGGCATACTATATACTATGAATATTCCAGATTTCAAAGCGATTGGTTCAGAATTACAGATTCTATAGGGAAAAATCTCAGAATAGGCAAAATCCTGAACTCAAAGCGAAGAGTGAGCCATGATAAAAAATATTAAATTTTTTTGATCCCAATTATTTTGAGTTTGGCATGAAATCATATAGTTTTATTCATGTAGATCACGTATCTAGAAGACAAAATTGGATCTGGAGGATATTTTCCAAGATATCGGAAATTTAAAAATCCAGTCCAGAAGCGGAGCCGGAAGCGGGGAATCAAAAACTCATACAAATAATGGAGAGAAAAAATTGCTGATAGCATCGATTGGTTAGGCATACTATATACTATAAATATTCCAAATTTCAAAGCGATTGGTTCAGAATTACAGATTCTATAGAGAAAAATCTCAGAATAGGCAAAATCCTAAACTCAAAGCGAAGAGTGAGCCATGATAAAAAATATTAAATTTTTTTGATCCCAATTATTTTGAGTTTGCCATGAAATCATATAGTTTCATTCATGTAGATCACGTATCTAGTAAACAAAATTGGATCTGGAGGATATTTTCCAAGATATCGGAAATTTAAAAATCCAGTCCGGAAGCGGAGCCGGAAGCGGGGAATCAAAAACTCATACAAATAATGGAGAGAAAAAATTGCTGATAGCATCGATTGGTTAGGCATACTATATACTATAAATATTCCAAATATCAAAGCGATTGGTTCAGAATTACAGATTCTATAGAGAAAAATCTCAGAATAGGCAAAATCCTGAACTCAAAGCGAAGAGTGAGCCATGATAAAAAATATTAAATTTTTTTGATCCCAATTATTTTGAGTTTGGCATGAAATCATATAGTTTCATTCATGAAGATCACGTATCTAGTAAACAAAATTGGATCTGGAGGATATTTTCCAAGATATCGGAAATTTAAAAATCCAGTCCGGAAGCGGAGCCGGAAGCGGGGAATCAAAAACTCATACAAATAATGGAGAGAAAAAATTGCTGATAGCATCGATCGGTTAGGCATACTATATACTATGAATATTCCAAATTTCAAAGCGATTGGTTCAGAATTACAGATTCTATAGAGAAAAATCTCAGAATAGGCAAAATCCTGAACTCAAAGCGAAGAGTGAGCCATGATAAAAAATATTAAATTTTTTTGATCCCAATTATTTTGAGTTTGGCATGAAATCATATAGTTTCATTCATGTAGATCACGTATCTAGGAGACAAAATTGGATCTGGAGGATATTTCCCAAGATATCGGAAATTTAAAAATCCAGTCCGGAAGCGGAGCCGGAAGCGGGGAGTCAAAAACTCATACAAATAATGGAGAGAAAAAATTGCTGATAGCATCGATCGGTTAGGCATACTATATACTATAAATATTCCAAATTTCAAAGCGATTGGTTCAGAATTACAGATTCTATAGAGAAAAATCTCAGAATAGGCAAAATCCTGAACTCAAAGCGAAGAGTGAGCCATGATAAAAAATATTAAATTTTTTTGATCCCAATTATTTTGAGTTTGGCATGAAATCATATAGTTTTATTCATGTAGATCACGTATCTAGAAGACAAAATTGGATCTGGAGGATATTTTCCAAGATATCGGAAATTTAAAAATCCAGTCCGGAAGCGGAGCCGGAAGCAGGGAGTCAAAAACTCATACAAATAATAGAGAGAAAAATATGCTGATAGCATCGATCGGTTAGGCATACTACATACTATAAATATTCCAAATTTCAAAGCGATTGGTTCAGAATTACAGATTCTATAGAGAAAAATCTCAGAATAGGCAAAATCCTGAGCTCAAAGCGAAGAGTGAGCCATGATAAAAAATATTAAATTTTTTTGATCCCAATTATTTTGAGTTTGGCATGAAATCGTATAGTTTCATTCATGTAGATCACGTATCTAGTAAACAAAATTGGATCTGGAGGATATTTTCCAAGATATCGGAAATTTAAAAATCCAGTCCGGAAGCGGAGCCGGAAGCGGGGAGTCAAAAACTCATACAAATAATGGAGAGAAAAAATTGCTGATAGCATCGATCGGTTAGGCATACTATATACTATAAATATTCCAAATTTCAAAGCGATTGGTTCAGAATTACAGATTCTATAGAGAAAAATCTCAGAATAGGCAAAATCCTGAACTCAAAGCGAAGAGTGAGCCATGATAAAAAATATTAAATTTTTTTGATCCCAATTATTTTGAGTTTGGCATGAAATCATATAGTTTCATTCATGTAGATCACGTATCTAGGAGACAAAATTGGATCTGGAGGATATTTCCCAAGATATCGGAAATTTAAAAATCCAGTCCGGAAGCGGAGCCGGAAGCGGGGAGTCAAAAACTCATACAAATAATAGAGAGAAAAAATTGCTGATAGCATCGATCGGTAAGGCATACTATATACTATAAATATTCCAAATTTCAAAGCGATTGGTTCAGAATTACAGATTCTATAGAGAAAAATCTCAGAATAGGCAAAATCCTGAACTCAAAGCGAAGAGTGAGCCATGATAAAAAATATTAAATTTTTTTGATCCCAATTATTTTGAGTTTGGCATGAAATCATATAGTTTCATTCATGTAGATCACGTATCTAGGAGACAAAATTGGATCTGGAGGATATTTCCCAAGATATCGGAAATTTAAAAATCCAGTCCGGAAGCGGAGCCGGAAGCGGGGAGTCAAAAACTCATACAAATAATGGAGAGAAAGAATTGCTGATAGCATTGATCGGTTAGGCATACTATATACTATAAATATTCCAAATTTCAAAGCGATTGGTTCAGAATTACAGATTCTATAGAGAAAAATCTCAGAATAGGCAAAATCCTGAACTCAAAGCGAAGAGTGAGCCATGATAAAAAATATTAAATTTTTTTGATCCCAATTATTTTGAGTTTGGCATGAAATCATATAGTTTCATTCATGTAGATCACGTATCTAGAAGACAAAATTGGATCTGGAGGATATTTTCCAAGATATCGGAAATTTAAAAATCCAGTCCGGAAGCGGAGCCGGAAGCAGGGAGTCAAAAACTCATACAAATAATAGAGAGAAAAAATTGCTGATAGCATCGATCGGTTAGGCATACTATATACTATAAATATTCCAAATTTCAAAGCGATTGGTTCAGAATTACAGATTCTATAGAGAAAAATCTCAGAATAGGCAAAATCCTGAACTCAAAGCGAAGAGTGAGCCATGATAAAAAATATTAAATTTTTTTGATCCCAATTATTTTGAGTTTGGCATGAAATCGTATAGTTTCATTCATGTAGATCACGTATCTAGTAAACAAAATTGGATCTGGAGGATATTTTCCAAGATATCGGAAATTTAAAAATCCAGTCCGGAAGCGGAGCCGGAAGCGGGGAGTCAAAAACTCATACAAATAATGGAGAGAAAGAATTGCTGATAGCATCGATCGGTTAGGCATACTATATACTATAAATATTCCAAATTTCAAAGCGATTGGTTCTGAATTACAGATTCTATAGAGAAAAATCTCAGAATAGGCAAAATCCTGAACTCAAAGCGAAGAGTGAGCCATGATAAAAAATATTAAATTTTTTTGATCCCAATTATTTTGAGTTTGGCATGAAATCATATAGTTTCATTCATGTAGATCACGTATCTAGAAGACAAAATTGGATCTGGAGGATATTTTCCAAGATATCGGAAATTTAAAAATCCAGTCCGGAAGCGGAGCCGAAAGCGGGGAATCAAAAACTCATACAAATAATGGAGAGAAAAAATTGCTGATAGCATCGATCGGTTAGGCATACTATATACTATGAATATTTCAAATTTGGAAGCGATTGGTTCACAATTACAGATTCTATAGAGAAAAATCTCAGAATAGGCAAAATCCTGAACTCAAAGCGAAGAGTGAGCCATGATAAAAAATATTAAATTCTTTTGATCCCAATTATTTTGAGTTTGGCATGAAATCATATAGTTTCATTCATGTAGATCACGTATCTAGAAGACAAAATTGGATCTGGAGGATATTTTCCAAGATATCGGAAATTTAAAAATCCAGTCCGGGAGCGGAGCCGGAAGCGGGGAGTCAAAAACTCATACAAATAATGGAGAGAAAAAATTGCTGATAGCATCGATCGGTTAGGCATACTATATACTATAAATATTTCAAATTTCAAAGCGATTGGTTCAGAATTACAGATTCTATAGAGAAAAATCTCAGAATAGGCAAAATCCTGAACTCAAAGCGAAGAGTGAGCCATGATAAAAAATATTAAATTTTTTTGATCCCAATTATTTTGAGTTTGGCATGAAATCATATAGTTTCATTCATGTAGATCACGTATCTAGAAGATAAAATTGGATCTGGAGGATATTTTCCAAGATATCGGAAATTTAAAAATCCAGTCCGGAAGCGGAGCCGAAAGCGGGGAATCAAAAACTCATACAAATAATGGAGAGAAAAAATTGCTGATAGCATCGATCGGTTAGGCATACTATATACTATGAATATTTCAAATTTCAAAGCGATTGGTTCAGAATTACAGATTCTATAGAGAAAAATCTCAGAATAGGCAAAATCCTGAACTCAAAGCGAAGAGTGAGCCATGATAAAAAATATTAAATTTTTTTGATCCCAATTATTTTGAGTTTGGCATGAAATCATATAGTTTCATTCATGTAGATCACGTATCTAGGAGACAAAATTGGATCTGGAGGATATTTTCCAAGATATCGGAAATTTAAAAATCCAGTCCGGAAGCGGAGCCGGAAGCGGGGAGTCAAGAACTCATACAAATAATGGAGAAAAAAAATTGCTGATAGCATCGATCGGTTAGGCATACTATATACTATGAATATTTCAAATTTCAAAGCGATTGGTTCAGAATTACAGATTCTATAGAGAAAAATCTCAGAATAGGCAAAATCCTGAACTCAAAGCGAAGAGTGAGCCATGATAAAAAATATTAAATTTTCTTGATCCCAATTATTTTGAGTTTGGCATGAAATCATATAGTTTCATTCATGTAGATCACGTATCTAGAAGACAAAATTGGATCTGGAGGATATTTTCCAAGATATCGGAAATTTAAAAATCCAGTCCGGAAGCGGAGCCGAAAGCGGGGAATCAAAAACTCATACAAATAATGGAGAGAAAAAATTGCTGATAGCATCGATCGGTTAGGCATACTATATACTATGAATATTTCAAATTTGGAAGCGATTGGTTCACAATTACAGATTCTATAGAGAAAAATCTCAGAATAGGCAAAATCCTGAACTCAAAGCGAAGAGTGAGCCAAATATTAAATTTTTTTGATCCCAATTATTTTGAGTTTGGCATGAAATCATATAGTTTCATTCATGTAGATCACGTATCTAGAAGACAAAATTGGATCTGGAGGATATTTTCCAAGATATCGGAAATTTAAAAATCCAGTCCGGAAGCGGAGCCGGAAGCGGGGAGTCAAAAACTCATACAAATAATGGAGAGAAAAAATTGCTGATAGCATCGATCGGTTAGGCATACTATATACTATAAATATTCCAAATTTCAAAGCGATTGGTTCAGAATTACAAATAGGCAAAATCCTGAACTCAAAGCGAAGAGTGAGCCATAATAAAAAATATTAAATTTTTTTGATCCCAATTATTTTGAGTTTGGCATGAAATCATATAGTTTCATTCATGTAGATCACGTATCTAGTATACAAAATTGGATCTGGAGGATATTTTCCAAGATATCGGAAATTTAAAAATCCAGTCCGGAAGCGGAGCCGGAAGCGGGGAGTCAAAAACTCATACAAATGATGGAGAGAAAAAATTGCTGATAGCATCGATCGGTTAGGCATACTATATACTATGAATATTCCAAATTTCAAAGCGATTGGTTCAGAATTACAGATTCTATAGAGAAAAATCTCAGAATAGGCAAAATCCTGAACTCAAAGCGAAGAGTGAGCCATGATCAAAAATATTAAATTTTTTTGATCCCAATTATTTTGAGTTTGGACTGAAATCATATAGTTTCATTCATGTAGATCCTGTATCTAGAAGACAAAATTGGATCTGGAGGATATTTTCCAAGATATCGGAAATTTAAAAATCCAGTCCGGAAGCGGAGCTGGAAGCGGGGAGTCAAAAACTCATACAAATAATGAAGAGAAAAAATTGCTGGTAGCATCGATCGGTTAGGCATACTATATACTATGAATATTCCAAATTTCAAAGCGATTGGTTCAGAATTACAGATTCTATAGAGAAAAATCTCAGAATAGGCAAAATCCTGAACTCAAAGCGAAGAGTGAGCCATGATCAAAAATATTAAATTTTTTTGATCCCAATTATTCTGAGTTTGGACTGAAATCATATAGTTTCATTCATGTAGATCCTGTATCTAGAAGACAAAATTGGATCTGGAGGATATTTTCCAAGATATCGGAAATTTAAAAATCCAGTCCGGAAGCGGAGCCGGAAGCGGGGAGTCAAAAACTCATACAAATAATGAAGAGAAAAAATTGCTGGTAGCATCGATCGGTTAGGCATACTATATACTATGAATATTCCAAATTTCAAAGCGATTGGTTCAGAATTACAGATTCTATAGAGAAAAATCTCAGAATAGGCAAAATCCTGAACTCAAAGCGAAGAGTGAGCCATGATAAAAAATATTAAATTTTTTTGATCCCAATTATTTTGAGTTTGGCATGAAATCATATAGTTTCATCCATGTAGATCACGTATCTAGTATACAAAATTGGATCTGGAGGATATTTTCCAAGATATCGGAAATTTAAAAATCCAGTCTGGAAGCGGAGCCGGAAGCGGGGAGTCAAAAACTCATACAAATAATGGAGAGAAAAAATTGCTGATAGCATCGATCGGTTAGGCATACTATATACTATGAATATTCCAAATTTCAAAGCGATTGGTTCAGAATTACAGATTCTATAGAGAAGAATCTCAGAATAGGCAAAATCCTGAACTCAAAGCGAAGAGTGAGCCATGATAAAAAATATTAAATTTTTTTGATCCCAATTATTTTGAGTTTGGCATGAAATCATATAGTTTCATTCATGTAGATCATGTATCTAGAAGACAAAATTGGATCTGGAGGATATTTTCCAAGATATCGGAAATTTAAAAATCCAGTCCGGAAGCGGAGCCGGAAGCGGGGAATCAAAAACTCATACAAATAATAGAGAGAAAAAATTGCTGATAGCATCGATTGGTTAGGCATACTATATACTATAAATATTCCAAATTTCGAAGCGATTGGTTCAGAATTACAGATTCTATAGAGAAAAATCTCAGAATAGGCAAAATCCTGAACTCAAAGCGAAGAGTGAGCCATGATAAAAAATATTAAATTTTTTTGATCCCAATTATTTTGAGTTTGGCATGAAATCATATAGTTTTATTCATGTAGATCACGTATCTAGAAGACAAAATTGGATCTGGAGGATATTTTCCAAGATATCGGAAATTTAAAAATCCAGTCCGGAAGCGGAGCCGGAAGCAGGGAGTTAAAAACTCATACAAATAATAGAGAGAAAAAATTGCTGATAGCATCGATCGGTTAGGCATACTATATACTATAAATATTCCAAATTTCAAAGCGATTGGTTCAGAATTACAGATTCTATAGAGAAAAATCTCAGAATAGGCAAAATCCTGAACTCAAAGCGAAGAGTGAGCCATGATAAAAAATATTAAATTTTTTTGATCCCAATTATTTTGAGTTTGGCATGAAATCGTATAGTTTCATTCATGTAGATCACGTATCTAGTAAACAAAATTGGATCTGGAGGATATTTTCCAAGATATCGGAAATTTAAAAATCCAGTCCGGAAGCGGAGCCGGAAGCGGGGAGTCAAAAACTCATACAAATAATGGAGAGAAAAAATTGCTGATAGCATCGATCGGTTAGGCATACTATATACTATAAATATTCCAAATTTCAAAGCGATTGGTTCAGAATTACAGATTCTATAGAGAAAAATCTCAGAATAGGCAAAATCCTGAACTCAAAGCGAAGAGTGAGCCATGATAAAAAATATTAAATTTTTTTGATCCCAATTATTTTGAGTTTGGCATGAAATCATATAGTTTCATTCATGTAGATCACGTATCTAGGAGACAAAATTGGATCTGGAGGATATTTCCCAAGATATCGGAAATTTAAAAATCCAGTCCGGAAGCGGAGCCGGAAGCGGGGAGTCAAAAACTCATACAAATAATGGAGAGAAAAAATTGCTGATAGCATCGATCGGTTAGGCATACTATATACTATAAATATTCCAAATTTCAAAGCGATTGGTTCAGAATTACAGATTCTATAGAGAAAAATCTCAGAATAGGCAAAATCCTGAACTCAAAGCGAAGAGTGAGCCATGATAAAAAATATTAAATTTTTTTGATCCCAATTATTTTGAGTTTGGCATGAAATCATATAGTTTTATTCATGTAGATCACGTATCTAGAAGACAAAATTGGATCTGGAGGATATTTTCCAAGATATCGGAAATTTAAAAATCCAGTCCGGAAGCGGAGCCGGAAGCAGGGAGTCAGAAACTCATACAAATAATAGAGAGAAAAAATTGCTGATAGCATCGATCGGTTAGGCATACTATATACTATAAATATTCCAAATTTGAAAGCGATTGGTTCAGAATTACAGATTCTATAGAGAAAAATCTCAGAATAGGCAAAATCCTGAACTCAAAGCGAAGAGTGAGCCATGATAAAAAATATTAAATTTTTTTGAACCCAATTATTATGAGTTTGGCATGAAATCGTATAGTTTCATTCATGTAGATCACGTATCTAGTAAACAAAATTGGATCTGGAGGATATTTTCCAAGATATCGGAAATTTAAAAATCCAGTCCGGAAGCGGAGCCGGAAGCGGGGAGTCAAAAACTCATACAAATAATGGAGAGAAAAAATTGCTGATAGCATCGATCGGTTAGGCATACTATATACTATAAATATTTCAAATTTCAAAGCGATTGGTTCTGAATTACAGATTCTATAGAGAAAAATCTCTGAATAGGCAAAATCCTGAACTCAAAGCGAAGAGTGAGCCATGATAAAAAATATTAAATTTTTTTGATCCCAATTATTTTGAGTTTGGCATGAAATCATATAGTTTCATTCATGTAGATCACGTATCTAGAAGACAAAATTGGATCTGGAGGATATTTTCCAAGATATCGGAAATTTAAAAATCCAGTCCGGGAGCGGAGCCGGAAGCGGGGAGTCAAAAACTCATACAAATAATGGAGAGAAAAAATTGCTGATAGCATCGATCGGTTAGGCATACTATATACTATGAATATTCCAAATTTGGAAGCGATTGGTTCACAATTACAGATTCTATAGAGAAAAATCTCAGAATAGGCAAAATCCTGAACTCAAAGCGAAGAGTGAGCCATGATAAAAAAATTTAAATTCTTTTGATCCCAATTATTTTGAGTTTGGCATGAAATCATATAGTTTTATTCATGTAGATCACGTATCTAGGAGACAAAATTGGATCTGGAGGATATTTTCCAAGATATCGGAAATTTAAAAATCCAGTCCGGGAGCGGAGCCGGAAGCGGGGAGTCAAAAACTCATACAAATAATGGAGAGAAAAAATTGCTGATAGCATCGATCGGTTAGGCATACTATATACTATAAATATTTCAAATTTCAAAGCGATTGGTTCAGAATTACAGATTCTATAGAGAAAAATCTCAGAATAGGCAAAATCCTGAACTCAAAGCGAAGAGTGAGCCATGATAAAAAATATTAAATTTTTTTGATCCCAATTATTTTGAGTTTGGCATGAAATCATATAGTTTCATTCATGTAGATCACGTATCTAGAAGACAAAATTGGATCTGGAGGATATTTTCCAAGATATCGGAAATTTAAAAATCAAGTCCGGAAGCGGAGCCGGAAGCGGGGAATCAAAAACTCATACAAATAATAGAGAGAAGAAATTGCTGATAGCATCGATCGGTTAGGCATACTATATACTATAAATATTCCAAATTTCAAAGCGACTGGTTCAGAATTACAGATTCTATAGAGAAAAATCTCAGAATAGGCAAAATCCTGAACTCAAAGCGAAGAGTGAGCCATGATAAAAAATATTAAATTTTTTTGATCCCAATTATTTTGAGTTTGGCATGAAATCATATAGTTTCATTCATGTAGATCACGTATCTAGGAGACAAAGTTGGATCTGGAGGATATTTTCCAAGATATCGGGAATTTAAAAATCCAGTCCGGAAGCGGAGCCGGAAGCAGGGAGTCAAAAACTCATACAAATAATGGAGAGAAAAAATTGCTGATAGCATCGATCGGTTAGGCATACTATATACTATAAATATTCCAAATTTCAAAGCGATTGGTTCAGAATTACAGATTCTATAGAGAAAAATCTCAGAATAGGCAAAATCCTGAACTCAAAGCGAAGAGTGAGCCATGATAAAAAATATTAAATTTTTTTGATCCCAATTATTTTGAGTTTGGCATGAAATCATATAGTTTCATTCATGTAGATCACGCATCTAGGAGACAAAGTTGGATCTGGAGGATATTTTCCAAGATATCGGAAATTTAAAAATCCAGTCCGGGAGCGGAGCCGGAAGCGGGGAGTCAAAAACTCATACAAATAATGGAGAGAAAAAATTGCTGATAGCATCGATCGGTTAGGCATACTATATACTATAAATATTTCAAATTTCAAAGCGATTGGTTCAGAATTACAGATTCTATAGAGAAAAATCTCAGAATAGGCAAAATCCTGAACTCAAAGCGAAGAGTGAGCCATGATAAAAAATATTAAATTTTTTTGATCCCAATTATTTTGAGTTTGGCATGAAATCATATAGTTTCATTCATGTAGATCACGTATCTAGAAGACAAAATTGGATCTGGAGGATATTTTCCAAGATATCGGAAATTTAAAAATCAAGTCCGGAAGCGGAGCCGGAAGCGGGGAATCAAAAACTCATACAAATAATAGAGAGAAGAAATTGCTGATAGCATCGATCGGTTAGGCATACTATATACTATAAATATTCCAAATTTCAAAGCGACTGGTTCAGAATTACAGATTCTATAGAGAGAAATCTCAGAATAGGCAAAATCCTGAACTCAAAGCGAAGAGTGAGCCATGATAAAAAATATTAAATTTTTTTGATCCCAACTATTTTGAGTTTGGCATGAAAGCATATAGTTTCATTCATGTAGATCACGTATCTAGGAGACAAAGTTGGATCTGGAGGATATTTTCCAAGATATCGGGAATTTAAAAATCCAGTCCGGAAGCGGAGCCGGAAGCAGGGAGTCAAAAACTCATACAAATAATGGAGAGAAAAAATTGCTGATAGCATCGATCGGTTAGGCATACTATATACTATGAATATTCCAAATTTCAAAGCGATTGGTTCAGAATTACAGATTCTATAGAGAGAAATCTCAGAATAGGCAAAATCCTGAACTCAAAGCGAAGAGTGAGCCATGATAAAAAATATTAAATTTTTTTGATCCCAATTATTTTGAGTTTGGCATGAAATCATATAGTTTCATTCATGTAGATCACGTATCTAGAAGACAAAATTGGATCTGGAGGATATTTTCCAAGATATCGGAAATTTAAAAATCAAGTTCGGAAGCGGAGCCGGAAGCGGGGAATCAAAAACTCATACAAATAATAGAGAGAAGAAATTGCTGATAGCATCGATCGGTTAGGCATACTATATACTATAAATATTCCAAATTTCAAAGCGACTGGTTCAGAATTACAGATTCTATAGAGGAAAATCTCAGAATAGGCAAAATCCTGAACTCAAAGCGAAGAGTGAGCCATGATAAAAAATATTAAATTTTTTTGATCCCAACTATTTTGAGTTTGGCATGAAAGCATATAGTTTCATTCATGTAGATCACGTATCTAGGAGACAAAGTTGGATCTGGAGGATATTTTCCAAGATATCGGAAATTTAAAAATCCAGTCCGGAAGCGGAGCCGGAAGCAGGGAGTCAAAAACTCATACAAATAATGGAGAGAAAAAATTGCTGATAGCATCGATCGGTTAGGCATACTATATACTATGAATATTCCAAATTTCAAAGCGATTGGTTCAGAATTACAGATTCTATAGAGAAAAATCTCAGAATAGGCAAAATCCTGAACTCAAAGCGAAGAGTGAGCCATGATAAAAAATATTAAATTTTTTTGATCCCAATTATTTTGAGTTTGGCATGAAATCATATAGTTTCATTCATGTAGATCACGTATCTAGTAAACAAAATTGGATCTGGAGGATATTTTCCAAGATATCGGAAATTTAAAAATCCAGTCCGGAAGCGGAGCCGGAAGTCAAAAACTCATACAAATAATGGAGAGAAAAAATTGCTGATAGCATCGATCGGTTAGGCATACTATATACTATAAATATTCCAAATTTCAAAGCGATTGGTTCAGAATTACAGATTCTATAGAGAGAAATCTCAGAATAGGCAAAATCCTGAACTCAAAGCGAAGAGTGAGCCATGATAAAAAATATCAAATTTTTTTGATCCCAATTATTTTGAGTTTGGCATGAAATCATATAGTTTCATTCATGTAGATCACGTATCTAGGAGACAAAATTGGATCTGGAGGATATTTTCCAAGATATCGGAAATTTAAAAATCCAGTCCGGAAGCGGAGCCGGAAGCGGGGAGTCAAAAACTCATACAAATAATGGAGAGAAAAAATTGCTGATAGCATTGATCGGTTAGGCATACTATATACTATGAATATTTCAAATTTCAAAGCGATTGGTTCAGAATTACAGATTCTATAGAGAAAAATCTCAGAATAGGCAAAATCCTGAACTCAAAGCGAAGAGTGAGCCATGATAAAAAATATTAAATTTTTTTGATCCCAATTATTTTGAGTTTGGCATGAAATCATATAGTTTCATTCATGTAGATCACGTATCTAGAAGACAAAATTGGATCTGGAGGATATTTTCCAAGATATCGGAAATTTAAAAATCCAGTCCGGAAGCGGAGCCGGAAGCGGGAAGTCAAAAACTCATACAAATAATGGAGAGAAAGAATTGCTGATAGCATCGATCGGTTAGGCATACTATATACTATAAATATTCCAAATTTCAAAGCGATTGGTTCAGAATTACAGATTCTATAGAGAAAAATCTCAGAATAGGCAAAATCCTGAACTCAAAGCGAAGAGTGAGCCATGATAAAAAATATTAAATTTTTTTGATCCCAATTATTTTGAGTTTGGCATGAAATCATATAGTTTCATTCATGTAGATCACGTATCTAGGAGACAAAATTGGATCTGGAGGATATTTTCCAAGATATCGGAAATTTAAAAATCCAGTCCGGAAGCGGAGCCGGAAGCGGGGAGTCAAAAACTCATACAAATAATGGAGAGAAAGAATTGCTGATAGCATCGATCGATTAGGCATACTATATACTATAAATACTTCAAATTTCAAAGCGATTGGTTCAGAATTACAGATTCTATAGAGAAAAATCTCAGAATAGGCAAAATCCTGAACTCAAAGCGAAGAGTGAGCCATGATAAAAAATATTAAATTTTTTTGATCCCAATTATTTTGAGTTTGGCATGAAATCATATAGTTTCATTCATGTAGATCACGTATCTAGGAGACAAAATTGGATCTGGAGGATATTCTCCAAGATATCGGAAATTTAAAAATCCAGTCCGGAAGCGGAGCCGGAAGCGGGGAGTCAAAAACTCATACAAATAATGGGGAGAAAAAATTGCTGATAGCATCGATCGATTAGGCATACTATATACTATAAATATTCCAAATTTCAAAGCGATTGGTTCAGAATTACAGATTCTATAGAGAAAAATCTCAGAATAGGCAAAATCCTGAACTCAAAGCGAAGGGTGAGCCATGATAAAAAATATTAAATTTTTTGATCCCAATTATTTTGAGTTTGGCATGAAATCATATAGTTTCATTCATGTAGATCACGTATCTAGAAGACAAAATTGGATCTGGAGGATATTTTCCAAGATATCGGAAATTTAAAAATCCAGTCCGGAAGCGGAGCCGGAAGCGGGGAATCAAAAACTCATACAAATAATGGGGAGAAAAAATTGCTGATAGCATCGATCGATTAGGCATACTATATACTATAAATATTCCAAATTTCAAAGCGATTGGTTCAGAATTACAGATTCTATAGAGAAAAATCTCAGAATAGGCAAAATCCTGAACTCAAAGCGAAGGGTGAGCCATGATAAAAAATATTAAATTTTTTGATCCCAATTATTTTGAGTTTGGCATGAAATCATATAGTTTCATTCATGTAGATCACGTATCTAGAAGACAAAATTGGATCTGGAGGATATTCTCCAAGATATCGGAAATTTAAAAATCCAGTCCGGAAGCGGAGCCGGAAGCGGGGAGTCAAAAACTCATACAAATAATGGAGAGAAAGAATTGCTGATAGCATCGATCGATTAGGCATACTATATACTATAAATACTCCAAATTTCAAAGCGATTGGTTCAGAATTACAGATTCTATAGAGAAAAATCTCAGAATAGGCAAAATCCTGAACTCAAAGCGAAGAGTGAGCCATGATAAAAAATATTAAATTTTTTTGATCCCAATTATTTTGAGTTTGGCATGAAATCATATAGTTTCATTCATGTAGATCACGTATCTAGGAGACAAAATTGGATCTGGAGGATATTTTCCAAGATATCGGAAATTTAAAAATCCAGTCCGGAAGCGGAGCCGGAAGCGGGGAGTCAAAAACTCATACAAATAATGGAGAGAAAGAATTGCTGATAGCATCGATCGATTAGGCATACTATATACTATAAATACTCCAAATTTCAAAGCGATTGGTTCAGAATTACAGATTCTATAGAGAAAAATCTCAGAATAGGCAAAATCCTGAACTCAAAGCGAAGAGTGAGCCATGATAAAAAATATTAAATTTTTTTGATCCCAATTATTTTGAGTTTGGCATGAAATCATATAGTTTCATTCATGTAGATCACGTATCTAGGAGACAAAATTGGATCTGGAGGATATTCTCCAAGATATCGGAAATTTAAAAATCCAGTCCGGAAGCGGAGCCGGAAGCGGGGAGTCAAAAACTCATACAAATAATGGGGAGAAAAAATTGCTGATAGCATCGATCGATTAGGCATACTATATACTATGAATATTCCAAATTTCAAAGCGATTGGTTCAGAATTACAGATTCTATAGAGAAAAATCTCAGAATAGGCAAAATCCTGAACTCAAAGCGAAGGGTGAGCCATGATAAAAAATATTAAATTTTTTGATCCCAATTATTTTGAGTTTGGCATGAAATCATATAGTTTCATTCATGTAGATCACGTATCTAGAAGACAAAATTGGATCTGGAGGATATTTTCCAAGATATCGGAAATTTAAAAATCCAGTCCGGAAGCGGAGCCGGAAGCGGGGAGTCAAAAACTCATACAAATAATGGGGAGAAAAAATTGCTGATAGCATCGATCGATTAGGCATACTATATACTATAAATATTCCAAATTTCAAAGCGATTGGTTCAGAATTACAGATTCTATAGAGAAAAATCTCAGAATAGGCAAAATCCTGAACTCAAAGCGAAGAGTGAGCCATGATAAAAAATATTAAATTTTTTTGATCCCAATTATTTTGAGTTTGGCATGAAATCATATAGTTTCATTCATGTAGATCACGTATCTAGAAGACAAAATTGGATCTGGAGGATATTTTCCAAGATATCGGAAATTTAAAAATCCAGTCCGGAAGCGGAGCCGGAAGCGGGGAATCAAAAACTCATACAAATAATGGAGAGAAAAAATTGCTGATAGCATCGATCGGTTAGGCATACTATATACTATAAATATTCCAAATTTCAAAGCGATTGGTTCAGAATTACAGATTCTATAGAGAAAAATCTCAGAATAGGCAAAATCCTGAACTCAAAGCGAAGAGTGAGCCATGATAAAAAATATTAAATTTTTTTGATCCCAATTATTTTGAGTTTGGCATGAAATCATATAGTTTCATTCATGTAGATCACGTATCTAGGAGACAAAATTGGATCTGGAGGATATTTTCCAAGATATCGGAAATTTAAAAATCCAGTCCGGAAGCGGAGCCGGAAGCGGGGAGTCAAAAACTCATACAAATAATGGAGAGAAAGAATTGCTGATAGCATCGATCGATTAGGCATACTATATACTATAAATACTCCAAATTTCAAAGCGATTGGTTCAGAATTACAGATTCTATAGAGAAAAATCTCAGAATAGGCAAAATCCTGAACTCAAAGCGAAGAGTGAGCCATGATAAAAAATATTAAATTTTTTGATCCCAATTATTTTGAGTTTGGCATGAAATCATATAGTTTCATTCATGTAGATCACGTATCTAGGAGACAAAATTGGATCTGGAGGATATTCTCCAAGATATCGGAAATTTAAAAATCCAGTCCGGAAGCGGAGCCGGAAGCGGGGAGTCAAAAACTCATACAAATAATGGGGAGAAAAAATTGCTGATAGCATCGATCGATTAGGCATACTATATACTATAAATATTCCAAATTTCAAAGCGATTGGTTCAGAATTACAGATTCTATAGAGAAAAATCTCAGAATAGGCAAAATCCTGAACTCAAAGCGAAGAGTGAGCCATGATAAAAAATATTAAATTTTTTTGATCCCAATTATTTTGAGTTTGGCATGAAATCATATAGTTTCATTCATGTAGATCACGTATCTAGAAGACAAAATTGGATCTGGAGGATATTTTCCAAGATATCGGAAATTTAAAAATCCAGTCCGGAAGCGGAGCCGGAAGCGGGGAGTCAAAAACTCATACAAATAATGGGGAGAAAAAATTGCTGATAGCATCGATCGATTAGGCATACTATATACTATAAATATTCCAAATTTCAAAGCGATTGGTTCAGAATTACAGATTCTATAGAGAAAAATCTCAGAATAGGCAAAATCCTGAACTCAAAGCGAAGAGTGAGCCATGATAAAAAATATTAAATTTTTTTGATCCCAATTATTTTGAGTTTGGCATGAAATCATATAGTTTCATTCATGTAGATCACGTATCTAGGAGACAAAGATGGATCTGGAGGATATTTTCCAAGATATCGGAAATTTAAAAATCCAGTCCGGAAGCGGAGCCGGAAGCGGGGAATCAAAAACTCATACAAATAATGAAGAGAAAAAATTGCTGATAGCATCGATCGGTTAGGCATACTATTTACTATAAATATTCCAAATTTCAGAGCGATTGGTTCAGAATTACAGATTCTATAGAGAAAAATCTCAGAATAGGCAAAATCCTGAACTCAAAGCGAAGAGTGAGCCATGATAAAAAATATTAAATTTTTTTGATCCCAATTATTTTGAGTTTGGCATGAAATCATATAGTTTCATTCATGTAGATCACGTATCTAGAAGACAAAATTGGATCTGGAGGATATTCTCCAAGATATCGGAAATTTAAAAATCCAGTCCGGAAGCGGAGCCGGAAGCGGGGAGTCAAAAACTCATACAAATAATGGGGAGAAAAAATTGCTGATAGCATCGATCGATTAGGCATACTATATACTATAAATATTCCAAATTTCAAAGCGATTGGTTCAGAATTACAGATTCTATAGAGAAAAATCTCAGAATAGGCAAAATCCTGAACTCAAAGCGAAGAGTGAGCCATGATAAAAAATATTAAATTTTTTTGATCCCAATTATTTTGAGTTTGGCATGAAATCATATAGTTTCATTCATGTAGATCACGTATCTAGGAGACAAAGATGGATCTGGAGGATATTTTCCAAGATATCGGAAATTTAAAAATCCAGTCCGGAAGCGGAGCCGGAAGCGGGGAATCAAAAACTCATACAAATAATGAAGAGAAAAAATTGCTGATAGCATCGATCGGTTAGGCATACTATTTACTATAAATATTCCAAATTTCAGAGCGATTGGTTCAGAATTACAGATTCTATAGACAAAAATCTCAGAATAGGCAAAATCCTGAACTCAAAGCGAAGAGTGAGCCATGATAAAAAATATTAAATTTTTTTGATCCCAATTATTTTGAGTTTGGCATGAAATCATATAGTTTCATTCATGTAGATCACGTATCTAGGAGACAAAGATGGATCTGGAGGATATTTTCCAAGATATCGGAAATTTAAAAATCCAGTCCGGAAGCGGAGCCGGAAGCGGGGAATCAAAAACTCATACAAATAATGGAGAAAAAAAATTGCTGATAGCATCGATCGGTTAGGCATACTATATACTATAAATATTCCAAATTTCAAAGCGATTGGTTCAGAATTACAGATTCTATAGAGAAAAATCTCAGAATAGGCAAAATCCTGAACTCAAAGCGAAGAGTGAGCCATGATAAAAAATATTAAATTTTTTTGATCCCAATTATTTTGAGTTTGGCATGAAATCATATAGTTTCATTCATGTAGATCACGTATCTAGGAGACAAAATTGGATCTGGAGGATATTCTCCAAGATATCGGAAATTTAAAAATCCAGTCCGGAAGCGGAGCCGGAAGCGGGGAGTCAAAAACTCATACAAATAATATGGAGAAAAAATTGCTGATAGCATCGATCGATTAGGCATACTATATACTATAAATATTCCAAATTTCAAAGCGATTGGTTTAGAATTACAGATTCTATAGAGAAAAATCTCAGAATAGGCAAAATCCTGAACTCAAAGCGAAGAGTGAGCCATGATAAAAAATATTAAATTTTTTTGATCCCAATTATTTTGAGTTTGGCATGAAATCATATAGTTTCATTCATGTAGATCACGTATCTAGAAGACAAAATTGGATCTGGAGGATATTTTCCAAGATATCGGAAATTTAAAAATCCAGTCCGGAAGCGGAGCCGGAAGCGGGGAATCAAAAACTCATACAAATAATGGAGAGAAAAAATTGCTGATAGCATCGATCGGTTAGGCATACTATATACTATAAATATTCCAAATTTCAAAGCGATTGGTTCAGAATTACAGATTCTATAGAGAAAAATCTCAGAATAGGCAAAATCCTGAACTCAAAGCGAAGAGTGAGCCATGATAAAAAATATTAAATTTTTTTGATCCCAATTATTTTGAGTTTGGCATGAAATCATATAGTTTCGTTCATGTAGATCACGTATCTAGGAGACAAAATCGGATCTGGGGTATATTTTCCAAGATATCGGAAATTCAAAAATCCAGTCCGGAAGCGGAGCCGGAAGCGGGGAGTCAAAAACTCATACAAATAATGGAGAGAAAAAATTGCTGATAGCATCGATCGGTTAGGCATACTATATACTATGAATATTCCAAATTTCAAAGCGATTGGTTCAGAATTACAGATTCTATAGAGAAAAATCTCAGAATAGGCAAAATCCTGAACTCAAAGCGAAGAGTGAGCCATGATAAAAAATATTAAATTTTTTTGATTCCAATTATTTTGAGTTTGGCATGAAATCATATAGTTTCATTCATGTAGATCACGTATCTAGGAGACAAAGATGGATCTGGAGGATATTTTCCAAGATATCGGAAATTTAAAAATCCAGTCCGGAAGCGGAGCCGGAAGCGGGGAATCAAAAACTCATACAAATAATGGAGAAAAAAAATTGCTGATAGCATCGATCGGTTAGGCATACTATATACTATAAATATTCCAAATTTCAGAGCGATTGGTTCAGAATTACAGATTCTATAGAGAAAAATCTCAGAATAGGCAAAATCCTGAACTCAAAGCGAAGAGTGAGCCATGATAAAAAATTATAAATTTTTTTGATCCCAATTATTTTGAGTTTGGCATGAAATCATATAGTTTCATTCATGTAGATCACGTATCTAGGAGACAAAGATGGATCTGGAGGATATTTTCCAAGATATCGGAAATTTAAAAATCCAGTCCGGAAGCGGAGCCGGAAGCGGGGAATCAAAAACTCATACAAATAATGGAGAGAAAAAATTGCTGATAGCATCGATCGGTTAGGCATACTATATACTATGAAAATTCCAAATTTCAAAGCGATTGGTTCAGAATTACAGATTCTATAGAGAAAAATCTCAGAATAGGCAAAATCCTGAACTCAAAGCGAAGAGTGAGCCATGATAAAAAATATTAAATTTTTTTGATCCCAATTATTTTGAGTTTGGCATGAAATCATATAGTTTCATTCATGTAGATCACGTATCTAGGAGACAAAGATGGATCTGGAGGATATTTTCCAAGATATCGGAAATTTAAAAATCCAGTCCGGAAGGGGAGCCGGAAGCGGGGAATCAAAAACTCATACAAATAATGGAGAGAAAAAATTGCTGATAGCATCGATCGGTTAGGCATACTATATACTATAAATATTCCAAATTTCAAAGCGATTGGTTCAGAATTACAGATTCTATAGAGAAAAATCTCAGAATAGGCAAAATCCTGAACTCAAAGCGAAAAGTGAGCCATGATAAAAAATATTAAATTTTTTTGATCCCAATTATTTTGAGTTTGGCATGAAATCATATAGTTTTATTCATGTAGATCACGTATCTAGGAGACAAAGATGAATCTGGAGGATATTTTCCAAGATATCGGAAATTTAAAAATCCAGTCCGGAAGCGGAGCCGGAAGCGGGGAATCAAAAACTCATACAAATAATGGAGAGAAAAAATTGCTGATAGCATCGATCGGTTAGGCATACTATATACTATGAATATTCCAAATTTCAAAGCGATTGGTTCAGAATTACAGATTCTATAGAGAAAAATCTCAGAATAGGCAAAATCCTGAACTCAAAGCGAAGAGTGAGCCATGATAAAAAATATTAAATTTTTTTGATCCCAATTATTTTGAGTTTGGCATGAAATCATATAGTTTCATTCATGTAGATCACGTATCTAGGAGACAAAATTGGATCTGGAGGATATTTCCCAAGATATCGGAAATTTAAAAATCCAGTCCGGAAGCGGAGCCGGAAGCGGGGAATCAAAAACTCATACAAATAATAGAGAGAAGAAATTGCTGATAGCATCGATCGGTTAGGCATACTATATACTATGAATATTCCAAATTTCAAAGCGATTGGTTCAGAATTACAGATTCTATAGAGAAAAATCTCAGAATAGGCAAAATCCTGAACTCAAAGCGAAGAGTGAGCCATGATAAAAAATATTAAATTTTTTTGATCCCAATTATTTTGAGTTTGGCATGAAATCATATAGTTTCATTCATGTAGATCACGCATCTAGGAGACAAAATCGGATCTGGGGTATATTTTCCAAGATATCGGAAATTTAAAAATCCAGTCCGGAAGCGGAGCCGGAAGCGGGGAGTCAAAAACTCATACAAATAATGGAGAGAAATAATTGCTGATAGCATCGATCGGTTAGGCATACTATATACTATGAATATTCCAAATTTCAAAGCGATTGGTTCAGAATTACAGATTCTATAGAGAAAAATCTCAGAATAGGCAAAATCCTGAACTCAAAGCGAAGAGTGAGCCATGATAAAAAATATTAAATTTTTTTGATTCCAATTATTTTGAGTTTGGCATGGAATCATATAGTTTCATTCATGTAGATCACGTATCTAGAAGACAAAATTGGATCTGGAGGATATTTTCCAAGATATCGGAAATTTAAAAATCCAGTCCGGAAGCGGAGCCGGAAGCGGGGAATCAAAAACTCATACAAATAATAGAGAGAAGAAATTGCTGATAGCATCGATCGGTTAGGCATACTATATACTATGAATATTCCAAATTTCAAAGCGATTGGTTCAGAATTACAGATTCTATAGAGAAAAATCTCAGAATAGGCAAAATCCTGAACTCAAAGCGAAGAGTGAGCCATGATAAAAAATATTAAATTTTTTTGATCCCAATTATTTTGAGTTTGGCATGAAATCATATAGTTTCATTCATGTAGATCACGCATCTAGGAGACAAAATCGGATCTGGGGTATATTTTCCAAGATATCGGAAATTTAAAAATCCAGTCCGGAAGCGGAGCCGGAAGCGGGGAGTCAAAAACTCATACAAATAATGGAGAGAAAAAATTGCTGATAGCATCGATCGGTTAGGCATACTATATACTATGAATATTCCAAATTTCAAAGCGATTGGTTCAGAATTACAGATTCTATAGAGAAAAATCTCAGAATAGGCAAAATCCTGAACTCAAAGCGAAGAGTGAGCCATGATAAAAAATATTAAATTTTTTTGATCCCAATTATTTTGAGTTTGGCATGAAATCATATAGTTTCATTCATGTAGATCACGTATCTAGAAGACAAAATTGGATCTGGAGGATATTTTCCAAGATATCGGAAATTTAAAAATCCAGTCCGGAAGCGGAGCCGGAAGCGGGGAATCAAAAACTCATACAAATAATAGAGAGAAGAAATTGCTGATAGCATCGATCGGTTAGGCATACTATATACTATAAATATTCCAAATTTCAAAGCGACTGGTTCAGAATTACAGATTCTATAGAGAAAACTCTCAGAATAGGCAAAATCCTGAACTCAAAGCGAAGAGTGAGCCATGATAAAAAATATTAAATTTTTTTGATCCCAATTATTTTGAGTTTGGCATGGAATCATATAGTTTCATTCATGTAGATCACGTATCTAGAAGACAAAGTTGGATCTGGAGAATATTTTCCAAGATATCGGAAATTTAAAAATCCAGTCCGGAAGCGGAGCCGGAAGCAGGGAGTCAAAAACTCAAACAAATAATAGAGAGAAAAAATTGCTGATAGCATCGATCGGTTAGGCACACTATATACTATAAATATTCCAAATTTCAAAGCGATTGGTTCAGAATTACAGATTCTATAGAGAAAAATCTCAGAATAGGCAAAATCCTGAACTCAAAGCGAAGAGTGAGCCATGATAAAAAATATTAAATTTTTTTGATCCCAATTATTTTGAGTTTGGCATGAAATCATATAGTTTCATTCATGTAGATCACGTATCTAGAAGACAAAATTAGATCTGGAGGATATTTTCCAAGATATCGGAAATTTAAATATCCAGTCCGGAAGCGGAGCCGGAAGCGGGGAATCAAAAACTCATACAAATAATGGAGAGAAAAAATTGCTGATAGCATCGATCAGTTAGGCATACTATATACTATAAATATTCCAAATTTCAAAGCGATTGGTTCAGAATTACAGATTCTATAGAGAAAAATCTCAGAATAGGCAAAATCCTGAACTCAAAGCGAAAAGTGAGCCATGATAAAAAATATTAAATTTTTTTGATCCCAATTATTTTGAGTTTGGCATGAAATCATATAGTTTCATTCATGTAGATCACGCATCTAGAAGACAAAATCGGATCTGGGGTATATTTTCCAAGATATCGGAAATTTAAAAATCCAGTCCGGAAGCGGAGCCGGAAGCGGGGAGTCAAAAACTCATACAAATAATGGAGAGAAAAAATTGCTGATAGCATCGATCGGTTAGGCATACTATATACTATGAATATTCCAAATTTCAAAGCGATTGGTTCAGAATTACAGATTCTATAGAGAAAAATCTCAGAATAGGCAAAATCCTGAACTCAAAGCGAAGAGTGAGCCATGATAAAAAATATTAAATTTTTTTGATTCCAATTATTTTGAGTTTGGCATGAAATCATATAGTTTCATTCATGTAGATCACGCATCTAGGAGACAAAATCGGATCTGGGGTATATTTTCCAAGATATCGGAAATTTAAAAATCCAGTCCGGAAGCGGAGCCGGAAGCGGGGAGTCAAAAACTCATACAAATAATGGAGAGAAAAAATTGCTGATAGCATCGATCGGTTAGGCATACTATATACTATGAATATTCCAAATTTCAAAGCGATTGGTTCAGAATTACAGATTCTATAGAGAAAAATCTCAGAATAGGCAAAATCCTGAACTCAAAGCGAAGAGTGAGCCATGATAAAAAATATTAAATTTTTTTGATCCCAATTATTTTGAGTTTGGCATGAAATCATATAGTTTCATTCATGTAGATCACGTATCTAGAAGACAAAATTGGATCTGGAGGATATTTTCCAAGATATCGGAAATTTAAAAATCCAGTCCGGAAGCGGAGCCGGAAGCGGGGAATCAAAAACTCATACAAATAATAGAGAGAAGAAATTGCTGATAGCATCGATCGGTTAGGCATACTATATACTATAAATATTCCAAATTTCAAAGCGACTGGTTCAGAATTACAGATTCTATAGAGAAAAATCTCAGAATAGGCAAAATCCTGAACTCAAAGCGAAAAGTGAGCCATGATAAAAAATATTAAATTTTTTTGATCCCAATTATTTTGAGTTTGGCATGAAATCATATAGTTTCATTCATGTAGATCACGTATCTAGAAGCCAAAGTTGGATCTGGAGGATATTTTCCAAGATATCGGAAATTTAAAAATCCAGTCCGGAAGCGGAGCCGGAAGCAGGGAGTGAAAACTCATACAAATAATAGAGAGAAAAAATTGCTGATAGCATCGATCGGTTAGGCATACTATATACTATAAATATTCCAAATTTCAAAGCGATTGGTTCAGAATTACAGATTCTATAGAGAAAAATCTCAGAATAGGCAAAATCCTGAACTCAAAGCGAAAAGTGAGCCATGATAAAAAATATTAAATTTTTTTGATCCCAATTATTTTGAGTTTGGCATGAAATCATATAGTTTTATTCATGTAGATCACGTATCTAGTAAACAAAATTGGATCTGGAGGATATTTTCCAAGATATCGGAAATTTAAAAATCCAGTCCGGAAGCGGGGAGTCAAAAACTCATACAAATAATGGAGAGAAAAAATTGCTGATAGCATCGATCGGTTAGGCATACTATATACTATAAATATTCCAAATTTCAAAGCGATTGGTTCAGAATTACAGATTCTATAGAGAAAAATCTCAGAATAGGCAAAATCCTGAACTCAAAGCGAAGAGTGAGCCATGATAAAAAATATTAAATTTTTTTGATCCCAATTATTTTGAGTTTGGGATGAAATCATATAGTTTCATTCATGTAGATCACGTATCTAGTAAACAAAATTGGATCTGGAGGATATTTTCCAAGATATCGGAAATTTAAAAATCCAGTCCGGAAGCGGAGCTGGAAGCGGGGAGTCCAAAACTCATACAAATAATGGAGAGAAAAAATTGCTGATAGCATCGATCGGTTAGGCATACTATATACTATGAATATTTCAAATTTCAAAGCGATTGGTTCAGAATTACAGATTCTATAGAGAAAAATCTCAGAATAGGCAAAATCCTGAACTCAAAGCGAAGAGTGAGCCATGATAAAAAATATTAAATTTTTTTGATCCCAATTATTTTGAGTTTGGGATGAAATCATATAGTTTCGTTCATGTAGATCACGTATCTAGTAAACAAAATTGGATCTGGAGGATATTTTCCAAGATATCGGAAATTTAAAAATCAAGTCCGGAAGCGGAGCCGGAAGCGGGGAGTCAAAAACTCATACAAATAATGGAGAGAAAAAATTGCTGATAGCATCGATCGGTTAGGCATACTATATACTATGAATATTTCAAATTTCAAAGCGATTGGTTCAGAATTACAGATTCTATAGAGAAAAATCTCAGAATAGGCAAAATCCTGAACTCAAAGCGAAGAGTGAGCCATGATAAAAAATATTAAATTTTTTTGATCCCAATTATTTTGAGTTTGGCATGAAATCATATAGTTTTATTCATGTAGATCACGTATCTAGAAGAGAAAATTGGATCTGGAGGATATTTTCCAAGATATCGGAAATTTAAAAATCCAGTCCGGAACCGGAGCCGGAAGCGGGGAGTCAAAAACTCATACAAATAATGGGGAGAAAGAATTGCTGATAGCATCGATCGGTTAGGCATACTATATACTATAAATATTCCAAATTTCAAAGCGATTGGTTCAGAATTACAGATTCTATAGAGAAAAATCTCAGAATAGGCCAAATCCTGAACTCAAAGCGAAGAGTGAGCCATGATAAAAAATATTAAATTTTTTTGATCCCAATTATTTTAAGTTTGGCATGAAATCATATAGTTTCATTCATGTAGATCACGTATCTAGAAAACAAAATTGGATCTGGAGGATATTTTCCA
Organism: Dromius quadrimaculatus; assembly: GCA_963989225.1. Taxonomy (NCBI): domain Eukaryota; kingdom Metazoa; phylum Arthropoda; class Insecta; order Coleoptera; family Carabidae; genus Dromius; species Dromius quadrimaculatus. The sequence goes on along the minus strand of OZ022328.1, from coordinate 65,327,494 downwards.
AGATATCGGAAATTTAAAAATCCAGTCCGGAAGCGGAGCCGGAAGCGGGGAGTCGAAAACTCATACAAATAATGGAGAGAAAAAATTGAGGATAGCATCGATCGGTTAGGCATACTATATACTATAAATATTCCAAATTTCAAAGCGATTGGTTCAGAATTACAGATTCTATAGAGAAAAATCTCAGAATAGGCAAAATCCTGAACTCAAAGCGAAGAGTGAGCCATGATAAAAAATATTAAATTTTTTTGATCCCAATTATTTTGAGTTTGGCATAAAATCATATAGTTTTATTCATGTAGATCACGTATCTAGAAGACAAAATTGGATCTGGAGGATATTTTCCAAGATATCGGAAATTTAAAAATCCAGTCCGGAAGCGGAGCCGGAAGCGGGGAGTCAAAAACTCATACAAATAATGGAGAGAAAAAATTGCTGATAGCATCGATCGGTTAGGCATACTATATACTATAAATGTTTCAAATTTCAAAGCGATTGGTTCAGAATTACAGATTCTATAGAGAAAAATCTCAGAATAGGCAAAATCCTGAACTCAAAGCGAAGAGTGAGCCATGATAAAAAATATTAAATTTTTTTGATCCCAATTATTTTGAGTTTGGCATGAAATCATATAGTTTTATTTATGTAGATCATGTATCTAGAAGACAAAATCGGATCTGGAGGATATTTTCCAAGATATCGGAAATTTAAAAATCCAGTCCGGAAGCGGAGCCGGAAGCGGGGAGTCAAAAACTCATACAAATAATGGAGAGAAAGAATTGCTGATAGCATCGATCGGTTAGGCATACTATATACTATGAATATTCCAAATTTCAAAGCGATTGGTTCAGAGTTATAGATTCTATAGAGAAAAATCTCTGAATAGGCAAAATCCTGAACTCAAAGCGAAGAGTGAGCCATGATAAAAAATATTAAATTTTTTTGATCCCAATTATTTTGAGTTTGGCATGAAATCATATAGTTTCATTCATGTAGATCACGTATCTAGAAAACAAAATTGGATCTGGAGGATATTTTCCAAGATATCGGAAATTTAAAAATCCAGTCCGGAAGCGGAGCCGGAGGCGGGGAGTCAAAAACTCATACAAATAATGGAGAGAAAAAATTTCTGATAGCATCGATCGGTTAGGCATACTATATACCATGAAAATTCCAAATTTCAAAGCGATTGGTTCAGAATTACAGATTCTATAGAGAAAAATCTCTGAATAGGCAAAATCCTGAACTCAAAGCGAAGAGTGAGCCATGATAAAAAATATTAAATTTTTTTGATCCCAATTATTTTGAGTTTGACATGAAATCATATAGTTTCATTCATGTAGATCATGTATCTAGAAGACAAAATTAGATCTGGAGGATATTTTCCAAGATATCGGAAATTTAAAAATCCAGTCCGGAAGCGGAGCCGAAAGCGGGGAGTCAAAAACTCATACAAATAATGGAGAAAAAAAATTGCTGATAGCATCGATCGGTTAGGCATACTATATACTATGAATATTTCAAATTTTAAAGCGATTGGTTCAGAATTACAGATTCTATAGAGAAAAATCTCAGAATAGGCAAAATCCTGAACTCAAAGCGAAGAGTGAGCCATGATAAAAAATATTAAATTTTTTTGATCCCAATTATTTTGAGTTTGGCATGAAATCATATAGTTTTATTCATGTAGATCACGTATCTAGAAGACAAAATTGGATCTGGAGGATATTTTCCAAGATATCGGAAATTTAAAAATCCAGTCCGGAAGCGGAGCCGGAAGCGGGGAGTCAAAAACTCATACAAATAATGGAGAGAAAGAATTGCTGATAGCATCGATCGGTTAGGCATACTATATACTATAAATGTTCCAAATTTCAAAGCGATTGGTTCAGAATTTCAGATTCTATAGAGAAAAATCTCAGAATAGGAAAAATCCTGAACTCAAAGCGAAGAGTGAGCCATGATAAAAAATATTAAATTTTTTTGATCCCAATTATTTTGAGTTTGGCATGAAATCATATAGTTTCATTCATGTAGATCACGTATCTAGAAAACAAAATTGGATCTGGAGGATATCTTCCAAGATATCGGAAATTAAAAATCCAGTCCGGAAGCGGAGCCGGAGGCGGGGAGTCAAAAACTCATACAAATAATGGAGAGAAAAAATTGCTGATAGCATCGATCGGTTAGGCATACTATATAATATGAATATTTCAAATTTCAAAGCGATTGGTTCAGAATTACAGATTCTATAGAGAAAAATCTCAGAATAGGCAAAATCCTGAACTCAAAGCGAAGAGTGAGCCATGATAAAAAATATTAAATTTTTTTGATCCCAATTATTTTGAGTTTGGCATGAAATCATATAGTTTCATTCATGTAGATCACGTATCTAGAAGACAAAATTGGATCTGGAGGATATTTTCCAAGATATCGGAAATTTAAAAATCCAGTCCGGAAGCGGAGCTGGAAGCGGGGAGTCAAAAACTCATACAAATAATGGAGAAAAAAAATTGCTGATAGCATCGATCGGTTAGGCATACTATATACTATGGATATTTAAAATTTCAAAGCGATTGGTTCAGAATTACAGATTCTATAGAGAAAAATCTCAGAATAGGCAAAATCCTGAACTCAAAGCGAAGAGTGAGCCATGATAAAAAATATTAAATTTTTTTGATTCCAATCATTTTGAGTTTGGACTGAAATCATATAGTTTCATTCATGTAGATTACGAATCTAGAAGACATAATTGGATCTGGAGGATATTTTTTTAAGATATCGAGAATTTGAAAATCCAGTCCGGAAGCGGAGCCGGAAGCGGGGAGTCAAAAACTCATACAAATAATGGAGAGAAAAAATTGCTGATAGCTTAGATCGGTTAGGCATACTATATACTATAAATGTTTCAAATTTCAAAGCGATTGGTTCAGAATTACAGATTCTATAGAGAAAAATCTCAGAATAGGCCAAATCCTGAACTCAAAGCGAAGAGTGAGCCATGATAAAAAATTTTAAATTTTTTTGATTCCAATCATTTCGAGTTTGGACTGAAATCATATAGTTTCATTCATGTAGATTACGAATCTAGAAGACAAAATTGGATCTGGAGGATATTTTCCAAGATATCGAGAATTTGAAAATCCAGTCCGGAAGCGGAGCCGGAAGCGGGGAGTCAAAAACTCATACAAATAATGGAGAGAAAAAATTGCTGATAGCATAGATCGGTTAGGCATACTATATACTATGAATGTTCCAAATTTCAAAGCGATTGGTTCAGAATTACAGATTCTATAGAGAAAAATCTCAGAATAGGCCAAATCCTGAACTCAAAGCGAAGAGTGAGCCATGATAAAAAATATTAAATTTTTTTGATCCCAATTATTTTGAGTTTGACATGAAATCATATAGTTTAAATCATATAGTTTAATTCATGTAGATCATGTATCTAGAAGACAAAATTGGATCTGGAGGATATTTTCCAAGATATCGGAAATTTAAAAATCAAGTCCGGAAGCGGAGCCGGAAGCGGGGAGTCAAAAACTCATACAAATAATGGAGAGAAAAAATTGCTGATAGCATCGATCGGTTAGGCATACTATATACTATGAATATTTCAAATTTCAAAGCGATTGGTTCAGAATTACAGATTCTATAGAGAAAAATCTCAGAATAGGCCAAATCCTGAACTTAAAGCGAAGAGTGAGCCATGATAAAAAATATTAAATTTTTTTGATTCCAATCATTTTGAGTTTGGACTGAAATCATATAGTTTCATTCATGTAGATTACGAATCTAGAAGACAAAATTGGATCTGGAGGATATTTTCCAAGATATCGAGAATTTAAAAATCCAGTCCGGAAGCGGAGCCGGAAGCGGGGAGTCAAAAACTCATACAAATAATGGAGAGAAAAAATTGCTGATAGCATAGATCGGTTAGGCATACTATATACTATTAATGTTCCAAATTTCGAAGCGATTGGTTTAGAATTACAGATTCTATAGAGGAAAATCTCAGAATAGGCCAAATCCTGAACTCAAAGCGAAGAGTGACCCATGATAAAAAATATCAAATTTTTTGATCCCAATTATTTTGAGTTTGGACTGAAATCATATAGTTTTATTCATGTAGATTACGAATCTAGAAGACAAAATTGGATCTGGAAGATATTTTCCAAGATATCGAGAATTTAAAAATCCAGTCCGGAAGCGGAGCCGGAAGCGGGGAGTCAAAAACTCATACAAATAATAGAGAGAAAAAATTGCTGATAGCATAGATCGGTTAGGCATACTATATACTATAAATGTTCTAAATTTCGAAGCGATTGGTTCAGAATTACAGATTCTATAGAGAAAAATCTCAGAATAGGCCAAATCCTGAACTCAAAGCGAAAAGTGGGCCATGATAAAAAATATTAAATTTTTTTGATCCCAATTATTTTTAGTTTGGACTGAAATCATATAGTTTTATTCATGTAGATTACGAATCTAGAAGACAAAATTGGATCTGGAGGATATTTTCCAAGATATCGAGAATTTAAAAATCCAGTCCGGAAGCGGAGTCGGAAGCGGGGAGTCAAAAACTCATACAAATAATGGAGAGAAGGAATTGCTGATAGCATAGATCGGTTGGGCATACTATATACTATAAATGTTCCAAATTTCGAAGCGATTAGTTCAGAATTACAGATTCTATAGAGAAAAATCTCAGATTAGGCCAAATCCTGAACTCAAAGCGAAGAGTGAGCCATGATAAAAAATATTAAATTTTTTTGATCCCAATTATTTTGAGTTTGGACTGAAATCATATAGTTTCATTCATGTAGATTACGAATCTAGAAGACAAAATTGGATCTGGAAGATATTTTCCAAGATATCGAGAATTTAAAAATCCAGTCCGGAAGCGGAGCCGGAAGCGGGGAGTCAAAAACTCATACAAATATTGAAGAAAAAAAATTGCTGATAGCATAGATCGGTTAGGCATACTATATACTATAAATGTTCCAAATTTCGAAGCGATTGGTTTAGAATTACAGATTCTATAGAGAAAAATCTCAGAATAGGCCAAATCCTGAACTCAAAGCGAAGAGTGAGCCATGATAAAAGATATTAAATTTCTTTGATCCCAATTATTTTGAGTTTGGACTGAAATCATATAGATTTATTCATGTAGATTACAAATCTAGAAGACAAAATTGGATCTGGAAGATATTTTCCAAGATATCGAGAATTTAAAAATCCAGTCCGGAAGCGGAGCCGGAAGCGGGGAGTCAAAAACTCATACAAATAATGGAGAGAAAAAATTGCTGATAGCATAGATCGGTTAGGCATACTATATACTATAAATGTTCCAGATTTCGAAGCGATTGGTTCAGAATTACAGATTCTATAGAGAAAAATCTCAGAATAGGCCAAATCCTGAACTCAAAGCGAAGAGTGAGCCATGATAAAAAATATTACATTTTTTTGATCCCAATTATTTTGAGTTTGGACTGAAATCATATAGTTTTATTCATGTAGATTACGAATCTAGAAGAAAAAATTGGATCTGGAAAATATTTTCCAAGATATCGAGAATTTAAAAATCCAGTCCGGAAGCGGAGCCGGAAGCGGGGAGTCAAAAACTCATACAAATAATGGAGAGAAAGAATTGCTGATAGCATAGATCGGTTAGGCATACTATATACTATAGGTGTTCCAAATTTCGAAGCGATTGGTTCAGAATTACAGATTCTATAGAGAAAAATCTCAGAATAGGCCAAATCCTGAACTCAAAGCGAAGAGTGAGCCATGATAAAAAATATTAAATTTTTTTGATCCCAATTATTTTGAGTTTGGACTGAAATCATATAGTTTTATTCATGTAGATTACGAATCTAGAAGACAAAATTGGATCTGGAGGATATTTTCCAAGATATCGAGAATTTAAAAATCCAGTCCGGAAGCGGAGCCGGAAGCGGGGAGTCAAAAACTCATACAAATAATGGAGAGAAAAAATTGCTGATAGCATAGATCGGTTAGGCATACTATATACTATAAATGTTCCAAATTTCGAAGCGATTGGTTCAGAATTACAGATTCTATAGAGAAAAATCTCAGAATAGGCCAAATCCTGAACTCAAAGCGAAGAGTGAGCCATGATAAAAAATATTAAATTTTTTTGATCCCAATTATTTTGAGTTTGGACTGAAATCATATAGTTTTATTCATGTAGATTACGAATCTAGAAGACAAAATTGGATCTGGAAGATATTTTCCAAGATATCGAGAATTTAAAAATCAAGTCCGGAAGCGGAGCCGGAAGCGGGGAGTCAAAAACTCATACAAATAATGGAGAGAAAAAATTGCTGATAGCATCGATCGGTTAGGCATACTATATACTATAAATGTTCCAAATTTCGAAGCGATTGGTTTAGAATTACAGATTCTATAGAGAAAAATCTCAGAATAGGCCAAATCCTGAACTCAAAGCGAAAAGTGAGCCATGATTAAAAATATTAAATTTTTTTGATCCCAATTATTTTGAGTTTGGACTGAAATCATATAGTTTTATTCATGTAGATTACGAATCTAGAAGACAAAATTGGATCTGGAGGATATTTTCCAAGATATCGAGAATTTAAAAATCCAGTCCGGAAGCGGAGCCGGAAGCGGGGAGTCAAAAACTCATACAAATAATGGAGAGAAAAAATTGCTGATAGCATAGATCGGTTAGGCATACTATATACTATAAATGTTCCAAATTTCGAAGCGATTGGTTCAGAATTACAGATTCTATAGAGAAAAATCTCAGAATAGGCCAAATCCTGAACTCAAAGCGAAGAGTGAGCCATGATAAAAAATATTAAATTTTTTTGATCCCAATTATTTTGAGTTTGGACTGAAATCATATAGTTTTATTCATGTAGATTACGAATCTAGAAGACAAAATTGGATCTGGAAGATATTTTCCAAGATATCGAGAATTTAAAAATCCAGTCCGGAAGCGGAGCCGGAAGCGGGGAGTCAAAAACTCATACAAATAATAGAGAGAAAAAATTGCTGATAGCATAGATCGGTTAGGCATACTATATACTATAAATGTTCCAAATTTCGAAGCGATTGGTTCAGAATTACAGATTCTATAGAGAAAAATCTCAGAATAGGCCAAATCCTGAACTCAAAATGAAGAGTGAGCCATGATAAAAAATATTAAATTTTTTTGATCCCAATTATTTTGAGTTTGGACTGAAATCATATAGTTTTATTCATGTAGATTACGAATCTAGAAGACAAAATTGAATCTGGAAGATATTTTCCAAGATATCGAGAATTTAAAAATCCAGTCCGGAAGCGGAGCCGGAAGCGGGGAGTCAAAAACTCATACAAATAATGGAGAGAAAAAATTGCTGATAGCATAGATCGGTTAGGCATACTATATACTATAAATGTTCCAAATTTCGAAGCGATTGGTTCAGAATTACAGATTCTATAGAGAAAAATCTCAGAATAGGCCAAATCCTGAACTCAAAGCGAAGAGTGAGCCATGATAAAAAATATTAAATTTTTTTGATCCCAATTATTTTGAGTTTGGACTGAAATCATATAGTTTTATTCATGTAGATTACGAATCTAGAAGACAAAATTGGATCTGGAAGATATTTTCCAAGATATCGAGAATTTAAAAATCCAGTCCGGAAGCGGAGCCAGAAGCGGGGAGTCAAAAACTCATACAAATAATGGAGAGAAAAAATTGCTGATAGCATAGATCGGTTAGGCATACTATATACTATAAATGTTCCAAATTTCGAAGCGATTGGTTCAGAATTACAGATTCTATAGAGAAAAATCTCAGAATAGGCCAAATCCTGAACTCAAAGCGAAGAGTGAGCCATGATAAAAAATATTAAATTTTTTTGATCCCAATTATTTTGAGTTTGGACTGAAATCATATAGTTTTATTCATGTAGATTACGAATGTAGAAGACAAAATTGGATCTGGAAGATATTTTCCCAATTATCGAGAATTTAAAAATCCAGTCCTGAAGCGGAGCCGGAAGCGGGGAGTCAAAAACTCATACAAATAATGGAGCGAAAAAATTGCTGATAGCATAGATCGGTTAGGCATACTATATACTATTAATGTTCCAAATTTCGAAGCGATTGGTTCAGAATTACAGATTCTATAGAGAAAAATCTCAGAATAGGCCAAATCCTGAACTCAAAGCGAAGAGTGAGCCATGATAAAAAATATTACATTTTTTTGATCCCAATTATTTTGAGTTTGGACTGAAATCATATAGTTTTATTCATGTAGATTACGAATCTAGAAGACAAAATTGGATCTGGAAGATATTTTCCAAGATATCGAGAATTTAAAAATCCAGTCCGGAAGCGGAGCCAGAAGCGGGGAGTCAAAAACTCATACAAATAATGGAGAGAAAAAATTGCTGATAGCATAGATCGGTTAGGCATACTATATACTATTAATGTTCCAAATTTCGAAGCGATTGGTTCAGAATTACAGATTCTATAGAGAAAAATCTCAGAATAGGCCAAATCCTGAACTCAAAGCGAAGAGTGAGCCATGATAAAAAATATTAAATTTTTTTGATCCCAATTATTTTGAGTTTGGACTGAAATCATATAGTTTTATTCATGTAGATTACGAATGTAGAAGACAAAATTGGATCTGGAAGATATTTTCCCAATTATCGAGAATTTAAAAATCCAGTCCTGAAGCGGAGCCGGAAGCGGGGAGTCAGAAACTCATACAAATAATGGAGAGAAAAAATTGCTGATAGCATAGATCGGTTAGGCATACTATATACTATTAATGTTCCAAATTTCGAAGCGATTGGTTCAGAATTACAGATTCTATAGAGAAAAATCTCAGAATAGGCCAAATCCTGAACTCAAAGCGAAGAGTGAGCCATGATAAAAAATATTACATTTTTTTGATCCCAATTATTTTGAGTTTGGACTGAAATCATATAGTTTTATTCATGTAGATTACGAATCTAGAAGACAAAATTGGATCTGGAGGATATTTTCCAAGATATCGAGAATTTAAAAATCCAGTCCGGAAGCGGAGCCGGAAGCGGGGAGTCAAAAACTCATACAAATAATGGAGAGAAAAAATTGCTGATAGCATAGATCGGTTAGGCATACTATATACTATAAATGTTCCAAATTTCGAAGCGATTGGTTCAGAATTACAGATTCTGTAGAGAAAAATCTCAGAATAGGCCAAATCCTGAACTCAAAGCGAAGAGTGAGCCATGATAAAAAATATTAAATTTTTTTGATCCCAATTATTTTGAGTTTGGACTGAAATCATATAGTTTTATTCATGTAGATTACGAATCTAGAAGACAAAATTGGATCTGGAAGATATTTTCCAAGATATCGAGAATTTAAAAATCCAGTCCGGAAGCGGAGCCAGAAGCGGGGAGTCAAAAACTCATACAAATAATGGAGAGAAAAAATTGCTGATAGCATAGATCGGTTAGGCATACTATATACTATTAATGTTCCAGATTTTGAAGCTATTGATTCAGAATTACAGATTCTATAGAGAAAAATCTCAGAATAGGCCAAATCCTGAACTCAAAGCGAAGAGTGAGCCATGATAAAAAATATTAAATTTTTTTGATCCCAATTATTTTGAGTTTGGACTGAAATCATATAGTTTTATTCATGTAGATTACGAATCTGGAAGACAAAATTGGATCTGGAAAATATTTTCCAAGATATCGAGAATTTAAAAATCCAGTCCGGAAGCGGAGCCGGAAGCGGGGAGTCAAAAACTCATACAAATAATGGAGAGAAAAAATTGCTGATAGCATAGATCGGTTAGGCATACTATATACTATGAATGTTCCAAATTTCAAAGCGATTGGTTCAGAATTACAGATTCTATAGAGAAAAATCTCAGAATAGGCCAAATCCTGAACTCAAAGCGAAAAGTGAGCCATGATAAAAAATATTAAATTTTTTTGATCCCAATTATTTTGAGTTTGGACTGAAATCATATAGTTTTATTCATGTAGATTACGAATCTAGAAGACAAAATTGGATCTGGAGGATATTTTCCAAGATATCGAGAATTTAAAAATCCAGTCCGGAAGCGGAGCCGGAAGCGGGGAGTCAAAAACTCATACAAATAATGGAGAGAAAAAATTGCTGATAGCATAGATCGGTTAGGCGCACTATATACTATAAATGTTCCAAATTTCGAAGGGATTGGTTCAGAATTACAGATTCTATAGAGAAAAATCTCAGAATAGGCCAAATCCTGAACTCAAAGCGAAGAGTGAGCCATGATAAAAAATATTAAATTTTTTTGATCCCAATTATTTTGAGTTTGGACTGAAATCATATAGTTTTATTCATGTAGACTACGAATCTAGAAGACAAAATTGGATCTGGAAGATACTTTCCAAGATATCGAGAATTTAAAAATCCAGTCCGGAAGCGGAGCCGGAAGCGGGGAGTCAAAAACTCATACAAATAATGGAGAGAAAAAATTGCTGATAGCATAGATCGGTTAGGCATACTATATACTATAAATGTTTCAAATTTCGAAGCGATTGGTTCAGAATTACAGATTCTATAGAGAAAAATCTCAGAATAGGCCAAATCCTGAACTCAAAGCGAAGAGTGAGCCATGATAAAAAATATTAAATTTTTTTGATCCCAATTATTTTGAGTTTGGACTGAAATCATATAGTTTTATTCATGTAGATTACGAATCTAGAAGACAAAATTGGATCTGGAGGATATTTTCCAAGATATCGAGAATTTAAAAATCCAGTCCGGAAGCGGAGCCGGAAGCGGGGAGTCAAAAACTCATACAAATAATGGAGAGAAAAAATTGCTGATAGCATAGATCGGTTAGGCGCACTATATACTATAAATGTTCCAAATTTCGAAGGGATTGGTTCAGAATTACAGATTCTATAGAGAAAAATCTCAGAATAGGCCAAATCCTGAACTCAAAGCGAAGAGTGAGCCATGATAAAAAATATTAAATTTTTTTGATCCCAATTATTTTGAGTTTGGACTAAAATCATATAGTTTTATTCATGTAGATTACGAATCTAGAAGACAAAATTGGATCTGGAAGATATTTTCCAAGATATCGAGAATTTAAAAATCCAGTCCGGAAGCGGAGCCGGAAGCGGGGAGTCAAAAACTCATACAAATAATGGAGAGAAAAAATTGCTGATAGCATAGATCGGTTAGGCATACTGTATACTATAAATGTTCCAAATTTCGAAGCGATTGGTGCAGAATTACAGATTCTATAGAGAAAAATCTCAGAATAGGCCAAATCCTGAACTCAAAGCGAAGAGTGAGCCATGATAAAAAATATTAAATTTTTCTGATCCCAATTATTTTGAGTTTGGACTGAAATCATATAGTTTTATTCATGTAGATTACGAATCTAGAAGACAAAATTGGATCTGGAAGATACTTTCCAAGATATCGAGAATTTAAAAATCCAGTCCGGAAGCGGAGCCGGAAGCGGGGAGTCAAAAACTCATACAAATAATGGAGAGAAAAAATTGCTGATAGCATAGATCGGTTGGGCATACTATATACTATAAATGTTCCGAATTTCGAAGCGATTGGTTCAGAATTACAGATTCTATAGAGAAAAATCTCAGAATAGGAAAAATCCTGAACTCAAAGCGAAGAGTGAGCCATGATAAAAAATATTAAATTTTTTTGATCCCAATTATTTTGAGTTTGGACTAAAATCATATAGTTTTATTCATGTAGATTACGAATCTAGAAGACAAAATTGGATCTGGAAGATATTTTCCAAGATATCGAGAATTTAAAAATCCAGTCCGGAAGCGGAGCCGGAAGCGGGGAGTCAAAAACTCATACAAATAATGGGGAGAATAAATTGCTGATAGCATAGATCGGTTAGGCATACTATATACTATAAATGTTCCAAATTTCGAAGCGATTGGTTCAGAATTACAGATTCTATAGAGGAAAATCTCAGAATAGGCCAAATCCTGAACTCAAAGCGAAGAGTGAGCCATGATAAAAAATATTAAATTTTTTTGATCCCAATTAAATTGAGTTTGGACTGAAATCATATAGTTTTATTCATGTAGATTACGAATCTAGAAGACAAAATTGGATCTGGAAGATACTTTCCAAGATATCGAGAATTTAAAAATCCAGTCCGGAAGCGGAGCCGGAAGCGGGGAGTCAAAAACTCATACAAATAATGGAGAGAAAAAATTGCTGATAGCATAGATCGGTCAGGCATACTATATACTATAAATGTTACAAATTTCGAAGCGATTGGTTCAGAATTACAGATTCTATAGAGGAAAATCTCAGAATAGGCCAAATCCTGAACTCAAAGCGAAGAGTGAGCCATGATAAAAAATATTAAATTTTTTTGATCCCAATTATTTTGAGTTTGGACTGAAATCATATAGTTTTATTCATGTAGATTACGAATCTAGAAGACAAAATTGGATCTGGAGGATATTTTCCAAGATATCGAGAATTTAAAAATCCAGTCCGGAAGCGGAGCCGGAAGCGGGGAGTCAAAAACTCATACAAATAATGGAGAGAAAAAATTGCTGATAGCATAGATCGGTCAGTCATACTATATACTATAAATGTTCCAAATTTCGAAGCGATTGGTTCAGAATTACAGATTCTATAGAGGAAAATCTCAGAATAGGCCAAATCCTGAACTCAAAGCGAAGAGTGAGCCATGATAAAAAATATTAAATTTTTTTGATCCCAATTATTTTGAGTTTGGACTGAAATCATATAGTTTTATTCATGTAGATTACGAATCTAGAAGACAAAATTGGATCTGGAGGATATTTTCCAAGATATCGAGAATTTAAAAATCCAGTCCGGAAGCGGAGCCGGAAGCGGGGAGTCAAAAACTCATACAAATAATGGAGAGAAAAAATTGCTGATAGCATAGATCGGTTAGGCGCACTATATACTATAAATGTTCCAAATTTCGAAGGGATTGGTTCAGAATTACAGATTCTATAGAGAAAAATCTCAGAATAGGCCAAATCCTGAACTCAAAGCGAAGAGTGAGCCATGATAAAAAATATTAAATTTTTTTGATCCCAATTATTTTGAGTTTGGACTGAAATCATATAGTTTTATTCATGTAGACTACGAATCTAGAAGACAAAATTGGATCTGGAAGATACTTTCCAAGATATCGAGAATTTAAAAATCCAGTCCGGAAGCGGAGCCGGAAGCGGGGAGTCAAAAACTCATACAAATAATGGAGAGAAAAAATTGCTGATAGCATAGATCGGTTAGGCATACTATATACTATAAATGTTCCAAATTTCGAAGCGATTGGTTCAGAATTACAGATTCTATAGAGAAAAATCTCAGAATAGGCCAAATCCTGAACTCAAAGCGAAGAGTGAGCCATGATAAAAAATATTAAATTTTTTTGATCCCAATTATTTTGAGTTTGGACTAAAATCATATAGTTTTATTCATGTAGATTACGAATCTAGAAGACAAAATTGGATCTGGAAGATATTTTCCAAGATATCGAGAATTTAAAAATCCAGTCCGGAAGCGGAGCCGGAAGCGGGGAGTCAAAAACTCATACAAATAATGGGGAGAATAAATTGCTGATAGCATAGATCGGTTAGGCATACTATATACTATAAATGTTCCAAATTTCGAAGCGATTGGTTCAGAATTACAGATTCTATAGAGGAAAATCTCAGAATAGGCCAAATCCTGAACTCAAAGCGAAGAGTGAGCCATGATAAAAAATATTAAATTTTTTTGATCCCAATTAAATTGAGTTTGGACTGAAATCATATAGTTTTATTCATGTAGATTACAAATCTAGAAGACAAAATTGGATCTGGAAGATACTTTCCAAGATATCGAGAATTTAAAAATCCAGTCCGGAAGCGGAGCCGGAAGCGGGGAGTCAAAAACTCATACAAATAATGGAGAGAAAAAATTGCAGATAGCATAGATCGGTCAGGCATACTATATACTATAAATGTTACAAATTTCGAAGCGATTGGTTCAGAATTACAGATTCTATAGAGAAAAATCTCAGAATAGGCCAAATCCTGAACTCAAAGCGAAGAGTGAGCCATGATAAAAAATATTAAATTTTTTTGATCCCAATTATTTTGAGTTTGGACTGAAATCATATAGTTTTATTCATGCAGATTACGAATCTAGAAGACAAAATTGGATCTGGAAGATATTTTCCAAGATATCGAGAATTTAAAAATCCAGTCCGGAAGCGGAGCCGGAAGCGGGGAGTCAAAAACTCATACAAATAATGGAGAGAAAGAATTGCTGATAGCATAGATCGGTTAGGCATACTATATACTATAAATGTTTCAAATTTCGAAGCGATTGGTTCAGAATTACAGACTCTATAGAGAAAAATCTCAGAATAGGCCAAATCCTGAACTCAAAGCGAAGAGTGAGCCATGATAAAAAATATTAAATTTTTTTGATCCCAATTATTTTGAGTTTGGACTGAAATCATATAGTTTTATTCATGTAGATTACGAATCTAGAAGACAAAATTGGATCTGGAAGATATTTTCCAAGATATCGAGAATTTAAAAATCCAGTCCGGAAGCGGAGCCGGAAGCGCGGAGTCAAAAACTCATACAAATAATGGAGAGAAAAAATTGCTGATAGCATAGATCGGTTAGGCATACTATATACTATGAATGTTACAAATTTCGAAGCGATTGGTTCAGAATTACAGATTCTATAGAGAAAAATCTCAGAATAGGCCAAATCCTGAACTCAAAGCGAAGAGTGAGCCATGATAAAAAATATTACATTTTTTTGATCCCAATTATTTTGAGTTTGGACTGAAATCATATAGTTTTATTCATGTAGATTACGAATCTAGAAGACAAAATTGGATCTGGAAGATATTTTCCAAGATATCGAGAATTTAAAAATCCAGTCCGGAAGCGGAGCCGGAAGCGGGAAGTCAAAAACCCATACAAATAATGGAGAAAAAAAATTTCTGATAGCATAGATCGGTTAGGCATACTATATACTATAAATGTTCCAAATTTCAAAGCGATTGGTTCAGAATTACAGATTCTATAGAGAAAAATCTCAGAATAGGCCAAATCCTGAACTCAAAGCGAAGAGTGAGCCATGATAAAAAATATTAAATTTTTTTGATCCCAATTATTTTGAGTTTGGACTGAAATCATATAGTTTTATTCATGTAGATTACGAATCTAGAAGACAAAATTGGATCTGGAGGATATTTTCCAAGATATCGAGAATTTAAAAATCCAGTCCGGAAGCGGAGCCGGAAGCGGGGAGTCAAAAACTCATACAAATAATGGAGAGAAAGAATTGCTGATAGCATAGATCGGTTAGGCATACTATATACTATAAATGTTTCAAATTTCGAAGCGATTGGTTCAGAATTACAGACTCTATAGAGAAAAATCTCAGAATAGGCCAAATCCTGAACTCAAAGCGAAGAGTGAGCCATGATAAAAAATATTAAATTTTTTTGATCCCAATTATTTTGAGTTTGGACTGAAATCATATAGTTTTATTCATGTAGATTACGAATCTAGAAGACAAAATTGGATCTGGAAGATATTTTCCAAGATATCGAGAATTTAAAAATCCAGTCCGGAAGCGGAGCCGGAAGCGCGGAGTCAAAAACTCATACAAATAATGGAGAGAAAAAATTGCTGATAGCATAGATCGGTTAGGCATACTATATACTATGAATGTTACAAATTTCGAAGCGATTGGTTCAGAATTACAGATTCTATAGAGAAAAATCTCAGAATAGGCCAAATCCTGAACTCAAAGCGAAGAGTGAGCCATGATAAAAAATATTAAATTTTTTTGATCCCAATTATTTTGAGTTTGGACTGAAATCATATAGTTTTATTCATGTAGATTACGAATCTAGAAGACAAAATTGGATCTGGAGGATATTTTCCAAGATATCGAGAATTTAAAAATCCAGTCCGGAAGCGGAGCCGGAAGCGGGGAGTCAAAAACTCATACAAATAATGGAGAGAAAAAATTGCTGATAGCATAGATCGGTTAGGCATACTATATACTATAAATGTTCCAAATTTCGAAGCGATTGGTTCAGAATTACAGATTCTATAGAGAAAAATCTCAGAATAGGCCAAATCCTGAACTCAAAGCGAAGAGTGAGCCATGATAAAAAATATTAAATTTTTTTGATCCCAATTATTTTGAGTTTGGACTGAAATCATATAGTTTTATTCATGTAGATTACGAATCTAGAAGACAAAATTGGATCTGGAGGATATTTTCCAAGATATCGAGAATTTAAAAATCCAGTCCGGAAGCGGAGCCGGAAGCGGGGAGTCAAAAACTCATACAAATAATGGAGAGAAAAAATTGCTGATAGCATAGATCGGTTAGGCATACTATATACTATAAATGTTCCAAATTTCGAAGCGATTGGTTCAGAATTACAGATTCTATAGAGAAAAATCTCAGAATAGGCCAAATCCTGAACTCAAAGCGAAGAGTGAGCCATGATAAAAAATATTACATTTTTTTGATCCCAATTATTTTGAGTTTGGACTGAAATCATATAGTTTTATTCATGTAGATTACGAATCTAGAAGACAAAATTGGATCTGGAAGATATTTTCCAAGATATCGAGAATTTAAAAATCCAGTCCGGAAGCGGAGCCGGAAGCGGGGAGTCAAAAACTCATACAAATAATGGAAAAAAAATTGCTGATAGCATAGATCGGTTAGGCATACTATATACTATGAATGTTCCAAATTTCAAAGCGATTGGTTCAGAATTACAGATTCTATAGAGAAAAATCTCAGAATAGGCAAAATCCTGAACTCAAAGCGAAGAGTGAGCCATGATAAAAAATATTAAATTTTTTTGATCCCAATTATTTTGAGTTTGGACTGAAATCATATAGTTTTATTCATGTAGATTACGAATCTAGAAGACAAAATTGGATCTG
Source organism: Dromius quadrimaculatus (assembly GCA_963989225.1). Lineage (NCBI taxonomy): Eukaryota > Metazoa > Arthropoda > Insecta > Coleoptera > Carabidae > Dromius > Dromius quadrimaculatus. Next base: position 65,310,494 of record OZ022328.1, on the reverse strand, counting down.
GAGGATATTTTCCAAGATATCGAGAATTTAAAAATCCAGTCCGGAAGCGGAGCCGGAAGCGGGGAGTCAAAAACTCATACAAATAATGGAGAGAAAAAATTGCTGATAGCATAGATCGGTTAGGCATACTATATACTATAAATGTTCCAAATTTCGAAGCGATTGGTTCAGAATTACAGATTCTATAGAGAAAAATCTCAGAATAGGCCAAATCCTGAACTCAAAGCGAAGAGTGAGCCATGATAAAAAATATTAAATTTTTTTGATCCCAATTATTTTGAGTTTGGACTGAAATCATATAGTTTTATTCATGTAGATTACGAATCTAGAAGACAAAATTGGATCTGGAGGATATTTTCCAAGATATCGAGAATTTAAAAATCCAGTCCGGAAGCGGAGCCGGAAGCGGGGAGTCAAAAACTCATACAAATAATGGAGAGAAAAAATTGCTGATAGCATAGATCGGTTAGGCATACTATATACTATAAATGTTCCAAATTTCGAAGCGATTGGTTCAGAATTACAGATTCTATAGAGAAAAATCTCAGAATAGGCCAAATCCTGAACTCAAAGCGAAGAGTGAGCCATGATAAAAAATATTACATTTTTTTGATCCCAATTATTTTGAGTTTGGACTGAAATCATATAGTTTTATTCATGTAGATTACGAATCTAGAAGACAAAATTGGATCTGGGAGATATTTTCCAAGATATCGAGAATTTAAAAATCCAGTCCGGAAGCGGAGCCGGAAACAGGGAGTCAAGAACTCATTCAAATAATGGAGAGAAAAAATTGCTGATAGCATAGATCGGTTAGGCATACTATATACTATAAATGTTCCAAATTTCGAAGCGATTGGTTCAGAATTACAGATTCTCTAGAGAAAAGTCTCAGAATAGGCCAAATCCTGAACTCAAAGCGAAGAGTGAGCCATGATAAAAAATATTACATTTTTTTGATCCCAATTATTTTGAGTTTGGACTGAAATCATATAGTTTTATTCATGTAGATTACGAATCTAGAAGACAAAATTGGATCTGGAAGATATCTTCCAAGATATCGAGAATTTAAAAATCCAGTCCGGAAGCGGAGCCGGAAGCGGGGAGTCAAAAACTCATACAAATAATGGAGAGAAAAAATTGCTGATAGCATAGATCGGTTAGGCATACTATATACTATAAATGTTCCAAATTTCGAAGCGATTGGTTCAGAATTACAGATTCTATAGAGAAAAATCTCAGAATAGGCCAAATCCTGAACTCAAAGCGAAGAGTGAGCCATGATAAAAAATATTACATTTTTTTGATCCCAATTATTTTGAGTTTGGACTGAAATCATATAGTTTTATTCATGTAGATTACGAATCTAGAAGACAAAATTGGATCTGGAGGATATTTTCCAAGATATCGAGAATTTAAAAATCCAGTCCGGAAGCGGAGCCGGAAGCGGGGAGTCAAAAACTCATACAAATAATGGAGAGAAAAAATTGCTGATAGCATAGATCGGTTAGGCATACTATATACTATAAATGTTCCAAATTTCGAAGCGATTGGTTCAGAATTACAGATTCTATAGAGAAAAATCTCAGAATAGGCCAAATCCTGAACTCAAAGCGAAGAGTGAGCCATGATAAAAAATATTAAATTTTTTTGATCCCAATTATTTTGAGTTTGGACTGAAATCATATAGTTTTATTCATGTAGATTACGAATCTAGAAGACAAAATTGGATCTGGGAGATATTTTCCAAGATATCGAGAATTTAAAAATCCAGTCCGGAAGCGGAGCCGGAAACAGGGAGTCAAGAACTCATTCAAATAATGGAGAGAAAAAATTGCTGATAGCATAGATCGGTTAGGCATACTATATACTATAAATGTTCCAAATTTCGAAGCGATTGGTTCAGAATTACAGATTCTCTAGAGAAAAGTCTCAGAATAGGCCAAATCCTGAACTCAAAGCGAAGAGTGAGCCATGATAAAAAATATTACATTTTTTTGATCCCAATTATTTTGAGTTTGGACTGAAATCATATAGTTTTATTCATGTAGATTACGAATCTAGAAGACAAAATTGGATCTGGAAGATATCTTCCAAGATATCGAGAATTTAAAAATCCAGTCCGGAAGCGGAGCCGGAAGCGGGGAGTCAAAAACTCATACAAATAATGGAGAGAAAAAATTGCTGATAGCATAGATCGGTTAGGCATACTATATACTATAAATGTTCCAAATTTCGAAGCGATTGGTTCAGAATTACAGATTCTATAGAGAAAAATCTCAGAATAGGCCAAATCCTGAACTCAAAGCGAAGAGTGAGCCATGATAAAAAATATTAAATTTTTTTGATCCCAATTATTTTGAGTTTGGACTGAAATCATATAGTTTTATTCATGTAGATTACGAATCTAGAAGACAAAATTGGATCTGGAGGATATTTTCCAAGATATCGAGAATTTAAAAATCCAGTCCGGAAGCGGAGCCGGAAGCGGGGAGTCAAAAACTCATACAAATAATGGAGAGAAAAAATTGCTGATAGCATAGATCGGTTAGGCATACTATATACTATAAATGTTCCAAATTTCGAAGCGATTGGTTCAGAATTACAGATTCTATAGAGAAAAATCTCAGAATAGGCCAAATCCTGAACTCAAAGCGAAGAGTGAGCCATGATAAAAAATATTAAATTTTTTTGATCCCAATTATTTTGAGTTTGGACTGAAATCATATAGTTTTATTCATGTAGATTACGAATCTAGAAGACAAAATTGGATCTGGAGGATATTTTCCAAGATATCGAGAATTTAAAAATCCAGTCCGGAAGCGGAGCCGGAAGCGGGGAGTCAAAAACTCATACAAATAATGGAGAGAAAAAATTGCTGATAGCATAGATCGGTTAGGCATACTATATACTATAAATGTTCCAAATTTCGAAGCGATTGGTTCAGAATTACAGATTCTATAGAGAAAAATCTCAGAATAGGCCAAATCCTGAACTCAAAGCGAAGAGTGAGCCATGATAAAAAATATTACATTTTTTTGATCCCAATTATTTTGAGTTTGGACTGAAATCATATAGTTTTATTCATGTAGATTACGAATCTAGAAGACAAAATTGGATCTGGAGGATATTTTCCAAGATATCGAGAATTTAAAAATCCAGTCCGGAAGCGGAGCCGGAAGCGGGGAGTCAAAAACTCATACAAATAATGGAGAAAAAAAATTGCTGATAGCATAGATCGGTTAGGCATACTATATACTATAAATGTTCCAAATTTCAAAGCGATTGGTTCAGAATTACAGATTCTATAGAGAAAAATCTCAGAATAGGCCAAATCCTGAACTCAAAGCGAAGAGTGAGCCATGATAAAAAATATTACATTTTTTTGATCCCAATTATTTTGATTTTGGACTGAAATCATATAGTTTTATTCATGTAGATTACGAATCTAGAAGACAAAATTGGATCTGGAAGATATTTTCCAAGATATCGAGAATTTAAAAATCCAGTCCGGAAGCGGAGCCGGAAGCGGGGAGTCAAAAACTCATACAAATAATGGAAAAAAAATTGCTGATAGCATAGATCGGTTAGGCATACTATATACTATGAATGTTCCAAATTTCAAAGCGATTGGTTCAGAATTACAGATTCTATAGAGAAAAATCTCAGAATAGGCCAAATCCTGAACTCAAAGCGAAGAGTGAGCCATGATAAAAAATATTAAATTTTTTTGATCCCAATTATTTTGAGTTTGGACTGAAATCATATAGTTTTATTCATGTAGATTACGAATCTAGAAGACAAAATTGGATCTGGAGGATATTTTCCAAGATATCGAGAATTTAAAAATCCAGTCCGGAAGCGGAGCCGGAAGCGAGGAGTCAAAAACTCATACAAATAATGGAGAGAAAAAATTGCTGATAGCATAGATCGGTTAGGCATACTATATACTATAAATGTTCCAAATTTCGAAGCGATTGGTTCAGAATTACAGATTCTATAGAGAAAAATCTCAGAATAGGCCAAATCCTGAACTCAAAGCGAAGAGTGAGCCATGATGAAAAATATTAAATTTTTTTGATCCCAATTATTTTGAGTTTGGACTGAAATCATATAGTTTTATTCATGTAGATTACGAATCTAGAAGACAAAATTGGATCTGGAGGATATTTTCCAAGATATCGAGAATTTAAAAATCCAGTCCGGAAGCGGAGCCGGAAGCGGGGAGTCAAAAACTCATACAAATAATGGAGAGAAAAAATTGCTGATAGCATAGATCGGTTAGGCATACTATATACTATAAATGTTCCAAATTTCGAAGCGATTGGTTCAGAATTACAGATTCTATAGAGAAAAATCTCAGAATAGGCCAAATCCTGAACTCAAAGCGAAGAGTGAGCCATGATAAAAAATATTACATTTTTTTGATCCCAATTATTTTGAGTTTGGACTGAAATCATATAGTTTTATTCATGTAGATTACGAATCTAGAAGACAAAATTGGATCTGGAGGATATTTTCCAAGATATCGAGAATTTAAAAATCCAGTCCGGAAGCGGAGCCGGAAGCGGGGAGTCAAAAACTCATACAAATAATGGAGAAAAAAATTGCTTATAGCATAGATCGGTTAGGCATACTATATACTATAAATGTTCCAAATTTCAAAGCGATTGGTTCAGAATTACAGATTCTATAGAGAAAAATCTCAGAATAGGCCAAATCCTGAACTCAAAGCGAAGAGTGAGCCATGATAAAAAATATTAAATTTTTTTGATCCCAATTATTTTGAGTTTGGACTGAAATCATATAGTTTTATTCATGTAGATTACGAATCTAGAAGACAAAATTGGATCTGTAGGATATTTTCCAAGATATCGAGAATTTAAAAATCCAGTCCGGAAGCGGAGCCGGAAGCGGGGAGTCAAAAACGCATACAAATAATGGAGAGAAAAAATTGCTGATAGCATAGATCGGTTAGGCATACTATATACTATAAATGTTTCAAATTTCGAAGCGATTGGTTCAGAATTACAGATTCTATAGAGAAAAATCTCAGAATAGGCCAAATCCTGAACTCAAAGCGAAGAGTGAGCCATGATAAAAAATATTAAATTTTTTTGATCCCAATTATTTTGAGTTTGGACTGAAATCATATAGTCTTATTCATGTAGATTACGAATCTAGAAGACAAAATTGGATCTGGAGGATATTTTCCAAGATATCAAGAATTTAAAAATCCAGTCCGGAAGCGGAGCCGGAAGCGGGGAGTCAAAAACTCATACAAATGATGGAGAAAAAAAATTGCTGATAGCATAGATCGGTTAGGCATACTATATACTATGAATGTTTCAAATCTCGAAGCGATTGGTTCAGAATTACAGATTCTATAGAGAAAAATCTCAGAATAGGCCAAATCCTGAACTCAAAGCGAAGAGTGAGCCATGATAAAAAATATTACATTTTTTTGATCCCAATTATTTTGAGTTGGGACTGAAATCATATAGTTTTATTCATGAATCTAGAAGACAAAATTGGATCTGGAGAATATTTTCCAAGATATCGAGAATTTAAAAATCCAGTCCGGAAGCGGAGCCGGAAGCGGGGAGTCAAAAACTCGTACAAATAATGGAGAGAAAAAATTGCTGATAGCATAGATCGGTTAGGCATACTATATACTATAAATGTTCCAAATTTCGAAGCGATTGGTTCAGAATTACAGATTCTATAGAGAAAAATCTCAGAATAGGCCAAATCCTGAACTCAAAGCGAAGAGTGAGCCATGATAAAAAATATTAAATTTTTTTGATCCCAATTATTTTGAGTTTGGACTGAAATCATATAGTTTTATTCATGTAGATTACGAATCTAGAAGACAAAATTGGATCTGGAAGATATTTTCCAAGATATCGAGAATTTAAAAATCCAGTCCGTAAGCGGTGCCGGAAGCGGGGAGTCAAAAACTCATACAAATAATGGAGAGAAAAAATTGCTGATAGCATAGATCGGTTAGGCATACTATATACTATAAATGTTCCAAATTTCGAAGCGATTGGTTCAGAATTACAGATTCTATAGAGAAAAATCTCAGAATAGGCCAAATCCTGAACTCAAAGCGAAGAGTGAGCCATGATAAAAAATATTAAATTTTTTTGATCCCAATTATTTTGAGTTTGGACTGAAATCATATAGTTTTATTCATGTAGATTACGAATCTAGAAGACAAAATTGGATCTGGAGGATGTTTTCCAAGATATCGAGAATTTAAAAATCCAGTCCGTAAGCGGAGCCGGAAGCGGGGAGTCAAAAACTCATACAAATAATGGAGAGAAAAAATTGCTGATAGCATAGATCGGTTAGGCATACTATATACTATAAATGTTCCAAATTTCGAAGCGATTGGTTAAGAATTACAGATTCTATAGAGAAAAATCTCAGAATAGGCCAAATCCTGAACTCAAAGCGAAGAGTGAGCCATGATAAAAAATATTAAATTTTTTGGATCCCAATTATTTTGAGTTTGGACTGAAATCATATAGTTTTATTCATGTAGATTACGAATCTAGAAGACAAAATTGGATCTGGAGGATATTTTCCAAGATATCGAGAATTTAAAAATCCAGTCCGGAAGCGGAGCCGGAAGCGGGGAGTCAAAAACTCATACAAATAATGGAGAGAAAAAATTGCTGATAGCATAGATCGGTTAGGCATACTATATACTATAAATGTTCCAAATTTCGAAGCGATTGGTTCAGAATTACAGATTCTATAGAGAAAAATCTCAGAATAGGCCAAATCCTGAACTCAAAGCGAAGAGTGAGCCATGATAAAAAATATTACATTTTTTTGATCCCAATTATTTTGAGTTTGGACTGAAATCATATAGTTTTATTCATGTAGATTACGAATCTAGAAGACAAAATTGGATCTGGAGGATATTTTCCAAAATATCGAGAATTTAAAAATCCAGTCCGTAAGCGGAGCCGGAAGCGGGGAGTCAAAAACTCATACAAATAATGGAGAGAAAAAATTGCTGATAGCATAGATCGGTTAGGCATACTATATACTATAAATGTTCCAAATTTCGAAGCGATTGGTTCAGAATTACAGATTCTATAGAGAAAAATCTCAGAATAGTCCAAATCCTGAACTCAAAGCGAAGAGTGAGCCATGATAAAAAATATTAAATTTTTTTGATCCCAATTATTTTGAGTTTGGACTGAAATCATATAGTTTTATTCATGTAGATTACGAATCTAGAAGATAAAATTGGATCTGGAGGATATTTTCCAAGATATCGAGAATTTAAAAATCCAGTCCGGAAGCGGAGCCGGAAGCGGAAGTCAAAAACTCATACAAATAATGGGGAGAAAAAATTGCTGATAGCATAGATCGGTTAGGCATACTATATACTATAAATGTTCCAAATTTCGAAGCGATTGGTTCAGAATTACAGATTCTATAGAGAAAAATCTCAGAATAGGCCAAATCCTGAACTCAAAGCGAAGAGTGAGCCATGATAAAAAATATTAAATTTTTTTGATCCAAGTTATTTTGAGTTTGGACTGAAATCATATAGTTTTATTCATGTAGATTACGAATCTAGAAGACAAAATTGGATCTGGAGGATATTTTCCAAGATATCGAGAATTTAAAAATCCAGTCCGGAAGCGGAGCCGGAAGCGGGGAGTCAAAAACTCATACAAATAATGGAGAGAAAAAATTGCTGATAGCATAGATCGGTTAGGCATACTATATACTATGAATGTTCCAAATTTCGAAGCGATTGGTTCAGAATTACAGATTCAATAGAGAAAAATCTCAGAATAGGCCAAATCCTGAACTCAAAGCGAAGAGTGAGCCATGATAAAAAATATTAAATTTTTTTGATCCCAATTATTTTGAGTTTGGACTAAAATCATATAGTTTTATTCATGTAGATTACGAATCTAGAAGACAAAATTGGATCTGGAGGATATTTTCCAAGATATCGAGAATTTAAAAACCCAGTCCGGAAGCGGAGCCGGAAGCGGGGAGTCAAAAACTCATACAAATAATGGAGAGAAAAAATTGCTGATAGCATAGATCGGTTAGGCATACTATATACTATAAATGTTTCAAATTTCGAAGCGATTGGTTCAGAATTACAGATTCTATAGAGAAAAATCTCAGAATAGGCCAAGTCCTGAACTCAAAGCGAAGACTGAGCCATGATAAAAAATATTAAATTTTTTTGATCCCAATTATTTTGAGTTTGGACTGAAATCATATAGTTTTATTCATGAAGATTACGAATCTAGAAGACAAAATTGGATCTGGAGAATATTTTCGAAGATATCGAGAATTTAAAAATCCAGTCCGGAAGCGGAGCCGGAAGCGGGGAGTCAAAAACTCATACAAATAATGGAGAGAAAAAATTGCTGATAGCATAGATCGGTTAGGCATACTATATACTATAAATGTTCCAAATTTCGAAGCGATTGGTTCAGAATTACAGATTCTATAGAGAAAAATCTCAGAATAGGCCAAATCCTGAACTCAAAGCGAAGAGTGAGCCATGATAAGAAATATTAAATTTTTTTGATCCCAATTATTTTGAGTTTGGACTGAAATCATATAGTTTTATTCATGTAGATTACGAATCTAGAAGACAAAATTGGATCTGGAAGATATTTTCCAAGATATCGAGAATTTTAAAATCCAGTCCGGAAGCGAGGCCGGAAGCGGGGAGTCAAAAACTCATACAAATAATGGAGAGAAAAAATTGCTGATAGCATAAATCGGTTAGGCATACTATATACTATAAATGTTCCAAATTTCGAAGCGATTGGTTCAGAATTACAGATTCTATAGAGAAAAATCTCAGAATAGGCCAAATCCTGAACTCAAAGCGAAGAGTGAGCCATGATAAAAAATATTAAATTTTTTTGATTCAAATTATTTTGAGTTTGGACTGAAATCATATAGTTTTATTCATGTAGATTACGAATCTAGAAGACAAAATTGGATCTGGAGGATATTTTCCAAGATATCGAGAATTTAAAAATCCAGTCCGGAAGCGGAGCCGGAAGCGGGAAGTCAAAAACCCATACAAATAATACAGAAAAAAAATTTCTGATAGCATAGATCGGTTAGGCATACTATATACTATAAATGTTCCAAATTTCGAAGCGATTGGTTCAGAATTACAGATTCTATAGAGAAAAATCTCAGAATAGGCCAAATCCTGAACTTAAAGTGAAGAGTGAGCCATGATAAAAAATATTAAATTTTTTTGATCCCAATTATTTTGAGTTTGAACTGAAATCATATAGTTTCATTCATGAAGATTACGAATCTAGAAGACAAAATTGGATCTGGAGAATATTTTCCAAGATATCGAGAATTTAAAAATCCAGTCCGGAAGCGGAGCCGGAAGCGGGGAGTCAAAAACTCATACAAATAATGGAGAGAAAGAATTGCTGATAGCATAGATCGGTTAGGCATACTATATACTATAAATGTTCCAAATTTTGAAGCGATTGGTTCAGAATTACAGATTCTATAGAGAAAAATCTCAGAATAGGCCAAATCCTGAACGCAAAGCGAAGAGTGAGCCATGATAAAAAATATTAAATTTTTTTGATCCCAATTATTTTGAGTTTGGACTGAAATCATATAGTTTTATGCATGTAGATTACGAATCTAGAAGACAAAATTGGATCTGGAAGATATTTTCCAAGATATCGAGAATTTAAAAATCCAGTCCGGAAGCGGAGCCGGAAGCGGGGAGTCAAAAACTCATACAAATAATGGAGAGAAAAAATTGCTGATAGCATAGATCGGTTAGACATACTATATACTATAAATGTTCCAAATTTCAAAGCGATTGGTTCAGAATTACAGATTCTATAGAGAAAAATCTCAGAATAGGCCAAATCCTGAACTCAAAGCGAAGAGTGAGCCATGATAAAAAATATTAAATTTTTTTGATCCCAATTATTTTGAGTTTGGACTGGAATCATATGGATTCATTCATGTAGATTACGAATCTAGAAGACAAAATTGGATCTGGAAGATATTTTCCAAGATATCGAGAATTTGAAAATCCAGTCCGGAAGCGGGGAGTTAATAACTCATACAAATGATGGAGAGAAAAAATTGTTGATAGCATAGATCGGTTAGGCATACTATATACTATAAATGTTCCAAATTTCGAAGCGATTGGTTCAGAATTACAGATTCTATAGAGAAAAATCTCAGAATAGGCCAAATCCTGAACTCAAAGCGAAGAGTGAGCCATGATAAAAAATATTAAATTTTTTTGATCCCAATTATTTTGAGTTTGGACTGAAATCATATAGTTTTATTCATGTAGATTACGAATCTAGAAGACAAAATTGGATCTGGAAGATATTTTCCAAGATATCGAGAATTTAAAAATCCAGTCCGGAAGCGAAGCCGGAAGCGGGAAGTCAAAAACCCATACAAATAATACAGAAAAAAAATTTCTGATAGCATAGATCGGTTAGGCATACTATATACTATAAATGTTCCAAATTTCGAAGCGATTGGTTTAGAATTACAGATTCTATAGAGAAAAATCTCAGAATAGGCCAAATCCTGAACTCAAAGCGAAGAGTGAGCCATGATAAAAAATATTAAATTTTTTTGATCCCAATTATTTTGAGTTTGGACTGAAATCATATAGTTTTATTCATGTAGATTACGAATCTAGAAGACCAAATTGGATCTGGAAGATATTTTCCAAGATATCGAGAATTTAAAAATCCAGTCCGGAAGCGGAGCCGGAAGCGGGGAGTCAAAAACTCATACAAATAATGGAGAGAAAAAATTGCTGATAGCATAGATCGGTTAGGCATACTATATACTATAAATGTTCCAAATTTCGAAGCGATTGGTTCAGAATTACAGATTCTATAGAGAAAAATCTCAGAATAGGCCAAATCCTGAACTCAAAGCGAAGAGTGAGCCATGATAAAAAATATTAAATTTTTTTGATCCAAGTTATTTTGAGTTTGGACTGAAATCATATAGTTTTATTCATGTAGATTACGAATCTAGAAGACAAAATTGGATCTGGAGGATATTTTCCAAGATATCGAGAATTTAAAAATCCAGTCCGGAAGCGGAGCCGGAAGCGGGGAGTCAAAAACTCATACAAATAATGGAGAGAAAAAATTGCTGATAGCATAGATCGGTTAGGCATACTATATACTATGAATGTTCCAAATTTCAAAGCGATTGGTTCAGAATTACAGATTCTATAGAGAAAAATCTCAGAATAGGCCAAATCCTGAACTCAAAGAGAAGAGTGAGCCATGATAAAAAATATTAAATCTTTTTGATCCCAATTATTTTGAGTTTGGACTGAAATCATATAAATTTATTCATGTAGATTACGAATCTAGAAGACAAAATTGGATCTGGAGGATATTTTCCAAGATATCAAGAATTTAAAAATCCAGTCCGGAAGCGGAGCCGGAAGCGGGGAGTCAAAAACTCATACAAATAATGGAGAAAAAAAATTGCTGATAGCATAGATCGGTTAGGCATACTATATACTATAAATGTTTCAAATTTCGAAGCGATTGGTTCAGAATTACAGATTCTATAGAGAAAAATCTCAGAATAGGCCAAATCCTGAACTTAAAGTGAAGAGTGAGCCATGATAAAAAATATTAAATTTTTTTGATCCAAGTTATTTTGAGTTTGGACTGAAATCATATAGTTTTATTCATGTAGATTACGAATCTAGAAGACAAAATTGGATCTGGAGGATATTTTCCAAGATATCGAGAATTTAAAAATCCAGTCCGGAAGCGGAGCCGGAAGCGGGGAGTCAAAAACTCATACAAATAATGGAGAGAAAAAATTGCTGATAGCATAAATCGGTTAGGCATACTATATACTATAAATGTTCCAAATTCCGAAGCGATTGGTTCAGAATTACAGATTCTATAGAGAAAAATCTCAGAATAGGCCAAATCCTGAACTCAAAGCGAAGAGTGAGCCATGATAAAAAATATTAAATTTTTTTGATCCCAATTATTTTGAGTTTGGACTGAAATCATATAGTTTTATTCATGTAGATTACGAATCTAGAAGACACAATTGGATCTGGAAGATATTTTCCAAGATATCGAGAATTTAAAAATCCAGTCCGGAAGCGGAGCCGGAAGCGGGGAGTCAAAAACTTATACAAATAATGGAGAGAAAAAATTGCTGATAGCATCGATCGGTTAGGCATACTATATACTATAAATATTCCAAATTTCAAAGCGATTGGTTCAGAATTACAGATTCTATAGAGAAAAATCTCAGAATAGGCAAAATCCTGAACTCAAAGCGAAGAGTGAGCCATGACAAAAAATATTAAATTTTTTTGATCCCAATTATTTTGAGTTTGGCATGAAATCATGTAGTTTCATTCATGTAGATTACGAATCTAGGAAACAAAATTGGATCTGCAGGATATTTTCCAAGAAATCGAAAATTTAAAAATCCAGTCCGGAAGCGGAGCCGGAAGCGGGGAGTCAAAAATTCATTCAAATAATGAGAAGAATGAATTGCTGATAGCATCGATCGGTTAGGCATACTATATACTATAAATGTTCCAAATTTCGAAGCGATTGGTTCAGAATTACAGATTCTATAGAGAAAAATCTCAGAATAGGCCAAATCCTGAACTCAAAGCGAAGAGTGAGCCATGATAAAAAATATTAAATTTTTTTGATCCCAATTATTTTAAGTTTGGACTGAAATCATATAGTTTTATTCATGTAGATTACGAATCTAGAAGACAAAATTGGATCTGGAAGATATTTTCCAAGATATCGAGAATTTAAAAATCCAGTCCGGAAGCGGAGCCGGAAGCGGGGAGTCAAAAACTTATACAAATAATGGAGAGAAAAAATTGCTGATAGCATAGATCGGTTAGGCATACTATATACTATAAATGTTCCAAATGTCGAAGCGATTGGTTCAGAATTACAGATTCTATAGAGAAAAATCTCAGAATAGGCCAAATCCTGAACTCAAAGCGAAGAGTGAGCCATGATAAAAAATATTAAATTTTTTTGATCCCAATTATTCTGAGTTTGGACTGAAATCATATAGTTTTATTCATGTAGATTACGAATCTAGAAGACAAAATTGGATCTGGAAGATATTTTCCAAGATATCGAGAATTTAAAAATCCAGTCCGGAAGCGGAGCCGGAAGCGGGGAGTCAAAAACTCATACAAATAATGGAGAGAAAAAATTGCTGATAGCATAAATCGGTTAGGCATACTATATACTATGAATGTTCCAAATTTCGAAGCGATTGGTTCAGAATTACAGATTCTATAAAGAAAAATCTCAGAATAGGCCAAATCCTGAACTCAAAGCGAAGAGTGAGCCATGATAAAAAATATTAAATTTTTTTGATCCCAATTATTTTGAGTTTGGACTGAAATCATATAGTTTTATTCATGTAGATTACGAATCTAGAAGACAAAATTGGATCTGGAAGATATTTTCCAAGATATCGAGAATTTAAAAATCCAGTCCGGAAGCGGAGCCGGAAGCGGGGAGTCAAAAACTTATACAAATAATGGAGAGAAAAAATTGCTGATAGCATAGATCGGTTAGGCATACTATATACTATAAATGTTCCAAATTTCGAAGCGATTGGTTCAGAATTACAGATTCTATAGAGAAAAATCTCAGAATAGGCCAAATCCTGAACTCAAAGCGAAGAGTGAGCCATGATAAAAAATATTACATTTTTTTGATCCCAATTATTCTGAGTTTGGACTGAAATCATATAGTTTTATTCATGTAGATTACGAATCTAGAAGACAAAATTGGATCTGGAAGATATTTTCCAAGATATCGAGAATTTAAAAATCCAGTCCGGAAGCGGAGCCGGAAGCGGGGAGTCAAAAACTCATACAAATAATGGAGAGAAAAAATTGCTGATAGCATAAATCGGTTAGGCATACTATATACTATAAATGTTCCAAATTTCGAAGCGATTGGTTCAGAATTACAGATTCTATAGAGAAAAATCTCAGAATAGGCCAAATCCTGAACTCAAAGCGAAGAGTGAGCCATGATAAAAAATATTAAATTTTTTTGATCCCAATTATTTTGAGTTTGGACTGAAATCATATAAATTTATTCATGTAGATTACGAATCTAGAAGACAAAATTGGATCTGGAAGATATTTCCCAAGATATCGAGAATTTAAAAATCCAGTCTGGAAGCGGAGCCGGAGGCGGGGAGTCAAAAACTTATACAAATAATGGAGAGAAAAAATTGCTGATAGCATAGATCGGTTAGGCATACTATATACTATAAATGTTCCAAATTATGAAGCGATTGGTTCAGAATTACAGATTCTATAGAGAAAAATCTCAGAATAGGCCAAATCCTGAACTCAAAGCGAAGAGTGAGCCATGATAAAAAATATTAAATTTTTTTGATCCCAATTATTTTGAGTTTGGACTGAAATCATATAGTTCTATTCATGTAGATTACGAATCTAGAAGACAAAATTGGATCTGGAAGATATTTTCCAAGATATCGAGAATTTAAAAATCCAGTCCGGAAGCGGAGCCGGAAGCGGGGAGTCAAAAACTTATACAAATAATGGGGAGAAAAAATTGCTGATAGCATAGATCGGTTAGGCATACTATATACTATAAATGTTCCAAATTTCGAAGCGATTGGTTCAGAATTACAGATTCTATAGAGAAAAATCTCAGAATAGGCCAAATCCTGAACTCAAAGCGAAGAGTGAGCCATGATAAAAAATATTAAATTTTTTTGATCCCAATTATTTTGAGTTTGGACTGAAATCATATAGTTTTATTCATGTAGATTACGAATCTAGAAGACAAAATTGGATCTGGAAGATATTTTCCAAGATATCGAGAATTTAAAAATCCAGTCCGGAAGCGGAGCCGGAAGCGGGGAGTCAAAAACTTATACAAATAATGGAGACAAAAAATTGCTGATAGCATAGATCGGTTAGGCATACTATATACTATAAATGTTCCAAATTTCGAAGCGATTGGTTCAGAATTACAGATTCTATAGAGAAAAATCTCAGAATAGGCCAAATCCTGAACTCAAAGCGAAGAGTGAGCCATGATAAAAAATATTAAATTTTTTTGATCCCAATTATTTTGAGTTTGGACTGAAATCATATAGTTTTATTCATGTAGATTACGAATCTAAAAGACAAAATTGGATCTGGAAGATATTTTCCAAGATATCGAGAATTTAAAAATCCAGTCCGGAAGCGGAGCCGGAAGCGGGGAGTCAAAAACTCATACAAATAATGGTGAGAAAAAATTGCTGATAGCATAGATCGGTTGGGCATACTATATACTATAAATGTTCCAAATTTCAAAGCGATTGGTTCAGAATTACAGATTCTATAGAGAAAAATCTCAGAATAGGCCAAATCCTGAACTCAAAGCGAAGAGTGAGCCATGATAAAAAATATTAAATTTTTTTGATCCCAATTATTTTGAGTTTGGACTGAAATCATATAGTTTTATTCATGTAGATTACGAATCTAGAAGACAAAATTGGATCTGGAAGATATTTTCCAAGATATCGAGAATTTAAAAATCCAGTCCGGAAGCGGAGCCGGAAGCGGGGAGTCAAAAACTCATACAAATAATGGAGAGAAAAAATTGCTGATAGCATAGATCGGTTAGGCATACTATATACTATAAATGTTCTAAATTTCAAAGCGATTGGTTCAGAATTACAGATTCTATAGAGAAAAATCTCAGAATAGGCCAAATCCTGAACTCAAAGCGAAGAGTGAGCCATGATAAAAAATATTAAATTTTTTTGATCCCAATTATTCTGAGTTTGGACTGAAATCATATAGTTTTATTCATGTAGATTACGAATCTAGAAGACAAAATTGGATCTGGAAGATATTTTCCAAGATATCGAGAATTTAAAAATCCAGTCCGGAAGCGGAGCCGGAAGCGGGGAGTCAAAAACTCATACAAATAATGGAGAGAAAAAATTGCTGATAGCATAGATCGGTTAGGCATACTATATACTATAAATGTTCTAAATTTCAAAGCGATTGGTTCAGAATTACAGATTCTATAGAGAAAAATCTCAGAATAGGCCAAATCCTGAACTCAAAGCGAAGAGTGAGCCATGATAAAAAATATTAAATTTTTTTGATCCCAATTATTTTGAGTTTGGACTGAAATCATATAGTTTTATTCATGTAGATTACGAATCTAGAAGACAAAATTGGATCTGGAAGATATTTTCCAAGATATCGAGAATTTAAAAATCCAGTCCGGAAGCGGAGCCGGAAGCGGGGAGTCAAAAACTCATACAAATTATGGAGAGAAAAAATTGCTGATAGCATAGATCGGTTAGGCATACTATATACTATAAATGTTCTAAATTTTAAAGCGATTGGTTCAGAATTACAGATTCTATAGAGAAAAATCTCAGAATAGGCCAAATCCTGAACTCAAAGCGAAGAGTGAGCCATGATAAAAAATATTAAATTTTTTTGATCCCAATTATTTTGAGTTTGGACTGAAATCATATAGTTTTATTCATGTAGATTACGAATCTAGAAGACAAAATTGGATCTGGAAGATATTTTCCAAGATATCGAGAATTTAAAAATCCAGTCCGGAAGCGGAGCCGGAAGCAGGGAGTCAAAAACTTATACAAATAATGGAGAGAAAAAATTGCTGATAGCATAGATCGGTTAGGCATACTATATACTATAAATGTTCCAAATTTCGAAGCGATTGGTTCAGAATTACAGATTCTATAGAGAAAAATCTCAGAATAGGCCAAATCCTGAACTCAAAGCGAAGAGTGAGCCATGATAAAAAATATTAATTTTTTTGATCCCAATTATTCTGAGTTTGGACTGAAATCATATAGTTTTATTCATGTAGATTACGAATCTAGAAGACAAAATTGGATCTGGAAGATATTTTCCAAGATATCGAGAATTTAAAAATCCAGTCCGGAAGCGGAGCCGGAAGCGGGGAGTCAAAAACTCATACAAATAATGGAGAGAAAAAATTGCTGATAGCATAAATCGGTTAGGCATACTATATACTATAAATGTTATAAATTTCGAAGCGATTGGTTCAGAATTACAGATTCTATAGAGAAAAATCTCAGAATAGGCCAAATCCTGAACTCAAAGCGAAGAGTGAGCCATGATAAAAAATATTAAATTTTTTTGATCCCAATTATTTTGAGTTTGGACTGAAATCATATAGTTTTATTCATGTAGATTACGAATCTAGAAGACAAAATTGGATCTGGAAGATATTTCCCAAGATATCGAGAATTTAAAAATCCAGTCCGGAAGCGGAGCCGGAAGCGGGGAGTCAAAAACTTATACAAATAATGGAGAGAAAAAATTGCTGATAGCATAGATCGGTTAGGCATACTATATACTATAAATGTTCCAAATTTCGAAGCGATTGGTTCAGAATTACAGATTCTATAGAGAAAAATCTCAGAATAGGCCAAATCCTGAACTCAAAGCGAAGAGTGAGCCATGATAAAAAATATTAAATTTTTTTGATCCCAATTATTTTGAGTTTGGACTGAAATCATATAGTTTTATTCATGTAGATTACGAATCTAGAAGACAAAATTGGATCTGGAAGATATTTTCCAAGATATCGAGAATTTAAAAATCCAGTCCGGAAGCGGAGCCGGAAGCGGGGAGTCAAAAACTTATACAAATAATGGAGAGAAAAAATTGCTGATAGCATAGATCGGTTAGGCATACTATATCCTATAAATGTTCCAAATTTCGAAGCGATTGGTTCAGAATTACAGATTCTATAGAGAAAAATCTCAGAATAGGCCAAATCCTGAACTCAAAGCGAAGAGTGAGCCATGATAAAAAATATTAAATTTTTTTGATCCCAATTATTCTGAGTTTGGACTGAAATCATATAGTTTTATTCATGTAGATTACGAATCTAGAAGACAAAATTGGATCTGGAAGATATTTTCCAAGATATCGAGAATTTAAAAATCCAGTCCGGAAGCGGAGCCGGAAGCGGGGAGTCAAAAACTTATACAAATAATGGAGAGAAAAAATTGCTGATAGCATAGATCGGTTAGGCATATTATATCCTATGAATGTTCCAAATTTCGAAGCGATTGGTTCAGAATTACAGATTCTATAGAGAAAAATCTCAGAATAGGCCAAATCCTGAACTCAAAGCGAAGAGTGAGCCATGATAAAAAATATTAAATTTTTTTGATCCCAATTATTTTGAGTTTGGACTGAAATCATATAGTTTTATTCATGTAGATTACGAATCTAGAAGACAAAATTGGATCTGGAAGATATTTTCCAAGATATCGAGAATTTAAAAATCCAGTCCGGAAGCGGAGCCGGAAGCGGGGAGTCAAAAACTTATACAAATAATGGAGAGAAAAAATTGCTGATAGCATAGATCGGTTAGGCATACTATATACTATAAATGTTCCAAATTTCGAAGCGATTGGTTCAGAATTACAGATTCTATAGAGAAAAATCTCAGAATAGGCCAAATCCTGAACTCAAAGCGAAGAGTGAGCCATGATAAAAAATATTAAATTTTTTTGATCCCAATTATTTTGAGTTTGGACTGAAATCATATAGTTTTATTCATGTAGATTACGAATCTAGAAGACAAAATTGGATCTGGAAGATATTTTCCAAGATATCGAGAATTTAAAAATCCAGTCCGGAAGCGGAGCCGGAAGCGGGGAGTCAAAAACTTATACAAATAATGAAGAGAAAAAATTGCTGATAGCATAGATCGGTTAGGCATACTATATCCTATAAATGTTCCAAATTTCGAAGCGATTGGTTCAGAATTACAGATTCTATAGAGAAAAATCTCAGAATAGGCCAAATCCTGAACTCAAAGCGAAGAGTGAGCCATGATAAAAAATATTAAATTTTTTTGATCCCAATTATTTTGAGTTTGGACTGAAATCATATAGTTTTATTCATGTAGATTACGAATCTAGAAGACAAAATTGGATCTGGAAGATATTTTCCAAGATATCGAGAATTTAAAAATCCAGTCCGGAAGCGGAGCCGGAAGCGGGGAGTCAAAAACTCATACAAATAATGGAGAGAAAAAATTGCTGATAGCATAAATCGGTTAGGCATACTATATACTATAAATGTTCCAAATTTCAAAGCGATTGGTTCAGAATTACAGATTCTATAGAGAAAAATCTCAGAATAGGCCAAATCCTGAACTCAAAGCGAAGAGTGAGCCATGATAAAAAATATTAAATTTTTTTGATCCCAATTATTTTGAGTTTGGACTGAAATCATATAGTTTTATTCATGTAGATTACGAATCTAGAAGACAAAATTGGATCTGGAAGATATTTTCCAAGATATCGAGAATTTAAAAATCCAGTCCGGAAGCGGAGCCGGAAGCGGGGAGTCAAAAACTTATACAAATAATGGAGAGAAAAAATTGCTGATAGCATAGATCGGTTAGGCATATTATATACTATAAATGTTCCAAATTTCGAAGCGATTGGTTCAGAATTACAGATTCTATAGAGAAAAATCTCAGAATAGGCCAAATCCTGAACTCAAAGCGAAGAGTGAGCCATGATAAAAAATATTAAATTTTTTTGATCCCAATTATTCTGAGTTTGGACTGAAATCATATAGTTTTATTCATGTAGATTACGAATCTAGAAGACAAAATTGGATCTGGAAGATATTTTCCAAGATATCGAGAATTTAAAAATCCAGTCCGGAAGCGGAGCCGGAAGCGGGGAGTCAAAAACTCATACAAATAATGGAGAGAAAAAATTGCTGATAGCATAGATCGGTTAGGCATACTATATACTATAAATGTTCTAAATTTCAAAGCGATTGGTTCAGAATTACAGATTCTATAGAGAAAAATCTAAGAATAGGCCAAATCCTGAACTCAAAGCGAAGAGTGAGCCATGATAAAAAATATTAAATTTTTTTGATCCCAATTATTTTGAGTTTGGACTGAAATCATATAGTTTTATTCATGTAGATTACGAATCTAGAAGACAAAATTGGATCTGGAAGATATTTTCCAAGATATCGAGAATTTAAAAATCCAGTCCGGAAGCGGAGCCGGAAGCGGGGAGTCAAAAACTCATACAAATTATGGAGAGAAAAAATTGCTGATAGCATAGATCGGTTAGGCATACTATATACTATAAATGTTCTAAATTTTAAAGCGATTGGTTCAGAATTACAGATTCTATAGAGAAAAATCTCAGAATAGGCCAAATCCTGAACTCAAAGCGAAGAGTGAGCCATGATAAAAAATATTAAATTTTTTTGATCCCAATTATTTTGAGTTTGGACTGAAATCATATAGTTTTATTCATGTAGATTACGAATCTAGAAGACAAAATTGGATCTGGAAGATATTTTCCAAGATATCGAGAATTTAAAAATCCAGTCCGGAAGCGGAGCCGGAAGCGGGGAGTCAAAAACTTATACAAATAATGGAGAGAAAAAATTGCTGATAGCATAGATCGGTTAGGCATATTATATACTATAAATGTTCCAAATTTCGAAGCGATTGGTTCAGAATTACAGATTCTATAGAGAAAAATCTCAGAATAGGCCAAATCCTGAACTCAAAGCGAAGAGTGAGCCATGATAAAAAATATTAAATTTTTTTGATCCCAATTATTCTGAGTTTGGACTGAAATCATATAGTTTTATTCATGTAGATTACGAATCTAGAAGACAAAATTGGATCTGGAAGATATTTTCCAAGATATCGAGAATTTAAAAATCCAGTCCGGAAGCGGAGCCGGAAGCGGGGAGTCAAAAACTCATACAAATAATGGAGAGAAAAAATTGCTGATAGCATAGATCGGTTAGGCATACTATATACTATAAATGTTCTAAATTTCAAAGCGATTGGTTCAGAATTACAGATTCTATAGAGAAAAATCTCAGAATAGGCCAAATCCTGAACTCAAAGCGAAGAGTGAGCCATGATAAAAAATATTAAATTTTTTTGATCCCAATTATTTTGAGTTTGGACTGAAATCATATAGTTTTATTCATGTAGATTACGAATCTAGAAGACAAAATTGGATCTGGAAGATATTTTCCAAGATATCGAGAATTTAAAAATCCAGTCCGGAAGCGGAGCCGGAAGCGGGGAGTCAAAAACTCATACAAATTATGGAGAGAAAAAATTGCTGATAGCATAGATCGGTTAGGCATACTATATACTATAAATGTTCTAAATTTTAAAGCGATTGGTTCAGAATTACAGATTCTATAGAGAAAAATCTCAGAATAGGCCAAATCCTGAACTCAAAGCGAAGAGTGAGCCATGATAAAAAATATTAAATTTTTTTGATCCCAATTATTCTGAGTTTGGACTGAAATCATATAGTTTTATTCATGTAGATTACGAATCTAGAAGACAAAATTGGATCTGGAAGATATTTTCCAAGATATCAAGAATTTAAAAATCCAGTCCGGAAGCGGAGCCGGAAGCGGGGAGTCAAAAACTTATACAAATAATGGAGAGAAAAAATTGCTGATAGCATAGATCGGTTAGGCATACTATATACTATAAATGTTCCAAATTTCGAAGCGATTGGTTCAGAATTACAGATTCTATAGAGAAAAATCTCAGAATAGGCCAAATCCTGAACTCAAAGCGAAGAGTGAGCCATGATAAAAAATATTAAATTTTTTTGATCCCAATTATTTTGAGTTTGGACTGAAATCATATAGTTTTATTCATGTAGATTACGAATCTAGAAGACAAAATTGGATCTGGAAGATATTTTCCAAGATATCGAGAATTTAAAAATCCAGTCCGGAAGCGGAGCCGGAAGCGGGGAGTCAAAAACTCATACAAATCATGAAGAGAAAAAATTGCTGATAGCATAGATCGGTTAGGCATACTATATACTATAAATGTTTCAAATATCGAAGCGATTGGTTCAGAATTACAGATTCTATAAAGAAAAATCTCAGAATAGGCCAAATCCTGAACTCAAAGCGAAGAGTGAGCCATGATAAAAAATATTAAATTTTTTTGATCCCAATTATTTTGAGTTTGGACTGAAATCATATAGTTTTATTCATGAAGATTACGAATCTAGAAGATAAAATTGGATCTGGAGAATATTTTCCAAGATATCGAGAATTTAAAAATCCATTCCGGAAGCGGAGCCGGAAGCGGGGAGTCAAAAACTCATACAAATGATGGAGAGAAAGAATTGCTGATAGCATTGATCGGTTAGGCATACTATATACTATAAATGTTCCAAATTTCGAAGCGATTGGTTCAGAATTACAGATTCTATAGAGAAAAATCTCAGAATAGGCCAAATCCTGAACTCAAAGCGAAGAGTGAGCCATGATAAAAAATATTAAATTTTTTTGATCCCAATTATTTTGAGTTTGGACTGAAATCATATAGTTTTATTCATGTAGATTACGAATCTAGAAGACAAAATTGGATCTGGAAGATATTTTCCAAGATATCGAGAATTTAAAAATCCAGTCCGGAAGCGGAGCCGGAAGCGGGGAGTCAAAAACTCATACAAATAATGGAGAGAAAAAATTGCTCATAGCATAGATCGGTTAGGCATACTATAAACTATAAATGTTCCAAATTTCGAAGCGATTGGTTCAGAATTACAGATTCTATAGAGAAAAATCTCAGAATAGGCCAAATCCTGAACTCAAAGCGAAGAGTGAGCCATGATAAAAAATATTAAATTTTTTTGATCCCAATTATTCTGAGTTTGGACTGAAATCATATAGTTTTATTCATGTAGATTACGAATCTAGAAGACAAAATTGGATCTGGAAGATATTTTCCAAGATATCGAGAGTTTAAAAATCCAGTCCGGAAGCGGAGCCGGAAGCGGGGAGTCAAAAACTCATACAAATAATGGAGAGAAAAAATTGCTGATAGCATAGATCGGTTAGGCATACTATATACTATAAATGTTCCAAATTTCAAAGCGATTGGTTCAGAATTACAGATTCTATAGAGAAAAATCTCAGAATAGGCCAAATCCTGAACTCAAAGCGAAGAGTGAGCCATGATAAAAAATATTAAATTCTTTTGATCCCAATTATTTTGAGTTTGGACTGAAATCATATAGTTTTATTCATGTAGATTACGAATCTAGAAGACAAAATTGGATCTGGAGAATATTTTCCAAGATATCGAGAGTTTAAAAATCCAGTCCGGAAGCGGAGCCGGAAGCGGGGAGTCAAAAACTCATACAAATAATGAAGAGAAGAAATCGCTGATAGCATAGATCGGTTAGGCATACTATATACTATAAATGTTTCAAATTTCGAAGCGATTGGTTCAGAATTACAGATTCTATAAAGAAAAATCTCAGAATAGGCCAAATCCTGAACTCACAGCGAAGAGTGAGCCATGATAACAAATATTAAATTTTTTGATCCCAATTATTTTGAGTTTGGACTGAAATCATATAGTTTCATTCATGAAGATTACGAATCTAGAAGACAAAATTGGATCTGGAGAATATTTTCCAAGATATCGAGAATTTAAAAATCCATTCCGGAAGCGGAGCCGGAAGCGGGGAGTCAAAAACTCATACAAATTATGGAGAGAAAAAATTGCTGATAGCATTGATCGGTTAGGCATACTATATACTATAAATGTCCCAAATTTCGAAACGATTGGTTCAGAATTACAGATTCTATAGAGAAAAATCTCAGAATAGGCCAAATCCTGAACTCAAAGCGAAGAGTGAGCCATGATAAAAAATATTAAATTTTTTTGATCCCAATTATTTTGAGTTTGGACTGAAATCATATAGTTTTATTCATGTAGATTACGAATCTAGAAGACAAAATTGGATCTGGAAGATATTTTTCAAGATATCGAGAATTTAAAAATCCAGTCCGGAAGCGGAGCCGGAAGCGGGGAGTCAAAAACTTATACAAATAATGGAGAGAAAAAATTGCTGGTAGCATAGATCGGTTAGGCATACTATATACTATAAATGTTCCAAATTTCGAAGCGATTGGTTCAGAATTACAGATTCTATAGAGAAAAATCTCAGAATAGGCCAAATCCTGAACTCAAAGCGAAGAGTGAGCCATGATAAAAAATATTAAATTTTTTTGATCCCAATTATTTTGAGTTTGGACTGAAATCATATAGTTTTATTCATGTAGATTACGAATCTAGAAGACAAAATTGGATCTGGAAGATATTTTCCAAGATATCGAGAATTTAAAAATCCAGTCCGGAAGCGGAGCCGGAAGCGGGGAGTCAAAAACTCATACAAATAATGGAGAGAAAAAATTGCTCATAGCATAGATCGGTTAGGCATACTATAAACTATAAATGTTCCAAATTTCGAAGCGATTGGTTCAGAATTACAGATTCTATAGAGAAAAATCTCAGAATAGGCCAAATCCTGAACTCAAAGCGAAGAGTGAGCCATGATAAAAAATATTAAATTTTTTTGATCCCAATTATTCTGAGTTTGGACTGAAATCATATAGTTTTATTCATGTAGATTACGAATCTAGAAGACAAAATTGGATCTGGAAGATATTTTCCAAGATATCGAGAGTTTAAAAATCCAGTCCGGAAGCGGAGCCGGAAGCGGGGAGTCAAAAACTCATACAAATAATGGAGAGAAAAAATTGCTGATAGCATAGATCGGTTAGGCATACTATATACTATAAATGTTCCAAATTTCAAAGCGATTGGTTCAGAATTACAGATTCTATAGAGAAAAATCTCAGAATAGGCCAAATCCTGAACTCAAAGCGAAGAGTGAGCCATGATAAAAAATATTAAATTCTTTTGATCCCAATTATTTTGAGTTTGGACTGAAATCATATAGTTTTATTCATGTAGATTACGAATCTAGAAGACAAAATTGGATCTGGAGAATATTTTCCAAGATATCGAGAGTTTAAAAATCCAGTCCGGAAGCGGAGCCGGAAGCGGGGAGTCAAAAACTCATACAAATAATGAAGAGAAGAAATCGCTGATAGCATAGATCGGTTAGGCATACTATATACTATAAATGTTTCAAATTTCGAAGCGATTGGTTCAGAATTACAGATTCTATAAAGAAAAATCTCAGAATAGGCCAAATCCTGAACTCACAGCGAAGAGTGAGCCATGATAACAAATATTAAATTTTTTGATCCCAATTATTTTGAGTTTGGACTGAAATCATATAGTTTTATTCATGTAGATTACGAATCTAGAAGACAAAATTGGATCTGGAGAATATTTTCCAAGATATCGAGAATTTAAAAATCCATTCCGGAAGCGGAGCCGGAAGCGGGGAGTCAAAAACTCATACAAATGATGGAGAGAAAAAATTGCTGATAGCATTGATCGGTTAGGCATACTATATACTATAAATGTTCCAAATTTCGAAGCGATTGGTTCAGAATTACAGATTCTATAGAGAAAAATCTCAGAATAGGCCAAATCCTGAACTCAAAGCGAAGAGTGAGCCATGATAAAAAATATTAAATTTTTTTGATCCCAATTATTTTGAGTTTGGACTGAAATCATATAGTTTTATTCATGTAGATTACGAATCTAGAAGACAAAATTGGATCTGGAAGATATTTTCCAAGATATCGAGAATTTAAAAATCCAGTCCGGAAGCGGAGCCGGAAGCGGGGAGTCAAAAACTCATACAAATAATGAAGAGAAAAAATTGCTGATAGCATAGATCGGTTAGGCATACTATATACTATAAATGTTTCAAATTTCGAAGCGATTGGTTCAGAATTACAGATTCTATAAAGAAAAATCTCAGAATAGGCCAAATCCTGAACTCAAAGCGAAGAGTGAGCCATGTTAAAAAATATTAAATTTTTTTGATCCCAATTATTTTGAGTTTGGACTGAAATCATATAGTTTTATTCATGAAGACTACGAATCTAGAAGACAAAATTGGATCTGGAGAATATTTTCCAAGATATCGAGAATTTAAAAATCCAGTCCGGAAGCGGAGCCGGAAGCGGGGAGTCAAAAACTCATACAAATGATGGAGAGAAAAAATTGCTGATAGCATTGATTGGTTAGGCATACTATATACTATAAATGTTCCAAATTTCGAAGCGATTGGTTCAGAATTACAGATTCTATAGAGAAAAATCTCAGAATAGGCCAAATCCTGAACTCAAAGCGAAGGGTGAGCCATGATAAAAAATATTAAATTTTTTTGATCCCAATTATTTTGAGTTTGGACTGAAATCATATAGTTTTATTCATGTAGATTACGAATCTAGAAGACAAAATTGGATCTGGAAGATATTTTCCAAGATATCGAGAATTTAAAAATCCAGTCCGGAAGCGGAGCCGGAAGCGGGGAGTCAAAAACTCATACAAATAATGGAGAGAAAAAATTGCTCATAGCATAGATCGGTTAGGCATACTATAAACTATAAATGTTCCAAATTTCGAAGCGATTGGTTCAGAATTACAGATTCTATAGAGAAAAATCTCAGAATAGGCCAAATCCTGAACTCAAAGCGAAGAGTGAGCCATGATAAAAAATATTAAATTTTTTTGATCCCAATTATTCTGAGTTTGGACTGAAATCATATAGTTTTATTCATGTAGATTACGAATCTAGAAGACAAAATTGGATCTGGAAGATATTTTCCAAGATATCGAGAGTTTAAAAATCCAGTCCGGAAGCGGAGCCGGAAGCGGGGAGTCAAAAACTCATACAAATAATGGAGAGAAAAAATTGCTGATAGCATAAATCGGTTAGGCATACTATATACTATAAATGTTCCAAATTTCAAAGCGATTGGTTCAGAATTACAGATTCTATAGAGAAAAATCTCAGAATAGGCCAAATCCTGAACTCAAAGCGAAAAGTGAGCCATGATAAAAAATATTAAATTTTTTTGATCCCAATTATTCTGAGTTTGGACTGAAATCATTTAGTTTTATTCATGTAGATTACGAATCTAGAAGACAAAATTGGATCTGGAAGATATTTTCCAAGATATCGAGAATTTAAAAATCCAGTCCGGGAGCGGAGCCGGAAGCGGGGAGTCAAAAACTCATACAAATAATGGAGAGAAAAAATTGCTGATAGCATAGATCGGTTAGGCATACTATATACTATAAATGTTCCAAATTTCAAAGCGATTGGTTCAGAATTACAGATTCTATAGAGAAAAATCTCAGAATAGGCCAAATCCTGAACTCAAAGCGAAGAGTGAGCCATGATAAAAAATATTAAATTCTTTTGATCCCAATTATTTTGAGTTTGGACTGAAATCATATAGTTTTATTCATGTAGATTACGAATCTAGAAGACAAAATTGGATCTGGAAGATATTTTCCAAGATATCGAGAATTTAAAAATCCAGTCCGGAAGCGGAGCCGGAAGCGGGGAGTCAAAAACTTATACAAATAATGGAGAGAAAGAATTGCTGGTAGCATAGATCGGTTAGGCATACTATATACTATAAATGTTCCAAATTTCGAAGCGATTGGTTCAGAATTACAGATTCTATAGAGAAAAATCTCAGAATAGGCCAAATCCTGAACTCAAAGCGAAGAGTGAGCCATGATAAAAAATATTAAATTTTTTTGATCCCAATTACTTTGAGTTTGGACTGAAATCATATAGTTTTATTCATGTAGATTACGAATCTAGAAGACAAAATTGGATCTGGAAGATATTTTCCAAGATATCGAGAATTTAAAAATCCAGTCCGGAAGCGGAGCCGGAAGCGGGGAGTCAAAAACTCATACAAATAAAGGAGAGAAAAAATTGCTGATAGCATAGATCGGTTGGGCATACTATAAACTATAAATGTTCCAAATTTCGAAGCGATTGGTTCAGAATTACAGATTCTATAGAGAAAAATCTCAGAATAGGCCAAATCCTGAACTCAAAGCGAAGAGTGAGCCATGATGAAAAATATTAAATTTTTTTGATCCCAATTATTTTGAGTTTGGACTGAAATCATATAGTTTCATTCATGTAGATTACGAATCTAGAAAACAAAATTGGATCTGGAAGATATTTTCCAAGATATCGAGAATTTAAAAATCCAGTCCGGAAGCGGAGCCGGAAGCGGGGAGTCAAAAACTCATACAAATAATGGAGAGAAAAAATTGCTGATAGCATAGATCGGTTAGGCATACTATATACTATAAATGTTCCGAATTTCAGAGCGATTGGTTCAGAATTACAGATTCTATAGAGAAAAATCTCAGAATAGGCCAAATCCTGAACTCAAAGCGAAGAGTGAGCCATGATAAAAAATATTAAATTTTTTTGATCCCAATTATTTTGAGTTTGGACTGAAATCATATAGTTTTATTCATGTAGATTACGAATCTAGAAGACAAAATTGGATCTGGAAGATATTTTCCAAGATATCGAGAATTTAAAAATCCAGTCCGGAAGCGGAGCCGGAAGCGGGGAGTCAAAAACTCATACAAATAATGGAGAGAAAAAATTGCTGATAGCATAGATCGGTTAGGCATACTATATTCTATGAATGTTCCAAATTTCGAAGCGATTGGTTCAGAATTACAGATTCTATAGAGAAAAATCTCAGAATAGGCCAAATCCTGAACTCAAAGCGAAGAGTGAGCCATGATAAAAAATATTAAATTTTTTTGATCCCAATTATTTTGAGTTTGGACTGAAATCATATAGTTTTATTCAGTTAGATTACGAATCTAGGAGACAAAATTGGATCTGGAAGATATTTTCCAAGATATCGAGAATTTAAAAATCCAGTCCGGAAGCGGAGCCGGAAGCGGGGAGTCAAAAACTCATACAAATAATGGAGAGAAAGAATTGCTCATAGCATAGATCGGTTAGGCATACTATATACTATAAATGTTCCAAATTTCAAAGCGATTGGTTCAGAATTACAGATTCTATAGAGAAAAATCTCAGAATAGGCCAAATCCTGAACTCAAAGCGAAGAGTGAGCCATGATAAAAAATATTAAATTTTTTTGATCCCAATTATTCTGAGTTTGGACCGAAATCATATAGTTTTGTTCATGTAGATCACGAATCTAGAAGACAAAATTGGATCTGGAAGATATTTTCCAAGATATCGAGAATTTAAAAAACCAGTCCGGAAGCGGAGCCGGAAGCGGGGAGTCAAAAACTCATACAAATAATGGAGAGAAAAAATTGCTGATAGCATAGATCGGTTAGGCATACTATATACTATAAATGTTCCAAATTTCGAAGCGATTGGTTCAGAATTACAGATTCTATAGAGAAAAATCTCAGAATAGGCCAAATCCTGAACTCAAAGCGAAGAGTGAGCCATGATAAAAAATATTAAATTTTTTTGATCCCAATTATTTTGAGTTTGGACTGAGATCATATAGTTTTATTCATGTAGATCACGAATCTAGAAGACAAAATTGGATCTGGAAGATATTTTCCAAGATATCGAGAATTTAAAAATCCAGTCCGGAAGCGGAGCCGGGAGCGGGGAGTCAAAAACTCATACAAATAATGGAGAAAAAAAATTGCTGATAGCATAGATCGGTTGGGCATACTATATACTATAAATGTTCCAAATTTCGAAGCGATTGGTTCAGAATTACAGATTCTATAGAGAAAAATCTCAGAATAGGCCAAATCCTGAACTCAAAGCGAAGAGTGAGCCATGATAAAAAATATTAAATTTTTTTGATCCCAATTATTTTGAGTTTGGACTGAAATCATATAGTTTTATTCATGTAGATTACGAATCTAGAAAACAAAATTGGATCTGGAAGATATTTTCCAAGATATCGAGAATTTGAAAATCCAGTCCGGAAGCGGAGCCGGAAGCGGGGAGTCAAAAACTCATACAAATAATGGAGAGAAAAAATTGCTGATAGCATCGATCGGTTAGGCATACTATATACTATAAATGTTCCAAACTTCAAAGCGATTGGTTCAGAATTACAGATTCTATAGAGAAAAATCTCAGAATAGGCAAAATCCTGAACTCAAAGCGAAGAGTGAGCCATGACAAAAAATATTAAAAATTTTTTGATCCCAATTATTTTGAGTTTGGCATGAAATCATGTAGTTTCATTCATGTAGATTACGAATCTAGGAGACAAAATTGGATCTGGAGGATATTTTCCAAGATATCGAAAATTTAAAAATCCAGTCCGGAAGCGGAGCCGGAAGCGGGGAGTCAAAAACTCATACAAATAATGGAGAGAAAAAATTGCTGATAGCATCGATCGGTTAGGCATACTATATACTATAAATGTTCCAAACTTCAAAGCGATTGGTTCAGAATTACAGATTCTATAGAGAAAAATCTCAGAATAGGCAAAATCCTGAACTCAAAGCGAAGAGTGAGCCATGACAAAAAATATTAAATTTTTTTGATCCCAATTATTTTGAGTTTGGCATGAAATCATGTAGTTTCATTCATGTAGATTACGAATCTAGGAGACAAAATTGGATCTGGAGGATATTTTCCAAGATATCGAAAATTTAAAAATCCAGTCCGGGAGCGGAGCCGGAAGCGGGGAGTCAAAAACTCATACAAATAATAAGAAGAAAAAATTGCTGATAGCATCGATCGGTTAGGCATACTATATACTATAGATGTTCCAAATTTCAAAGCGATTGATTCAGAATTACAGATTCTATAGAGAAAAATCTCAGAATAGGCAAAATCCTGAACTCAAAGCGAAGAGTGAGCCATGACAAAAAATATTAAATTTTTTTGATCCCAATTATTTTGAGTTTGGCATGAAATCATGTAGTTTCATTCATGTAGATTACGAATCTAGGAGACAAAATTGGATCTGGAGGATATTTTCCAAGATATCGAAAATTTAAAAATCCAGTCCGGAAGCGGAGCCGGAAGCGGGGAGTCAAAAACTCATACAAATAATGGAGAGAAAAAATTGCTGATAGCATCGATCGGTTAGGCATACTATATACTATAAATGTACCAAATTTCAAAGCGATTGGTTCAGAATTACAGATTCTATAGAGAAAAATCTCAGAATAGGCAAAATCCTGAACTCAAAGCGAAGAGTGAGCCATGACAGAAAATATTAAATTTTTTTGATCCCAATTATTCTGAGTTTGGCATGAAATCATGTAGTTTCATTCATGTAGATTACGAATCTAGGAGACAAAATTGGATCTGGAGGATATTTTCCAAGATATCGAAAATTTAAAAATCCAGTCCGGAAGCGGAGCCGGAAGCGGGGAGTCAAAAACTCATACAAATAATGAAGAGAAAAAATTGCTGATAGCATCGATCGGTTAGGCATACTATATACTATAGATGTTCCAAATTTCTAAGCGATTGATTTAGAATTACAGATTCTATAGAGAAAAATCTCAGAATAGGCAAAATCCTGAACTCAAAGCGAAGAGTGAGCCATGACAAAAAATATTAAATTTTTTTGATCCCAATTATTTTGAGTTTGGCATGAAATCATGTAGTTTCATTCATGTAGTTTACGAATCTAGGAGACAAAATTGGATCTGGAGGATATTTTCCAAGATATCGAAAATTTAAAAATCCAGTCCGGAAGCGGAGCCGGAAGCGGGGAGTCAAAAACTCATACAAATAATTAAGAGAAAAAATTGCTGATAGCATCGATCGGTTAGGCATACTATATACTATAAATGTACCAAATTTCATAGCGATTGGTTCAGAATTACAGATTCTATAGAGAAAAATCTCAGAATAGGCAAAATCCTGAACTCAAAGCGAAGAGTGAGCCATGACAAAAAATATTAAATTTTTTTGATCCCAATTATTTTGAGTTTGGCATGAAATCATGTAGTTTCATTCATGTAGATTACGAATCTAGGAGACAAAATTGGATCTGGAGGATATTTTCCAAGATATCGAAAATTTAAAAATCCAGTCCGGAAGCGGAGCCGGAAGCGGGGAGTCAAAAACTCATACAAATAATGGAGAGAAAAAATTGCTGATAGCATCGATCGGTTAGGCATACTATATACTATAAATGTTCCAAACTTCAAAGCGATTGGTTCAGAATTACAGATTCTATAGAGAAAAATCTCAGAATAGGCAAAATCCTGAACTCAAAGCGAAGAGTGAGCCATGACAAAAAATATTAAAAATTTTTTGATCCCAATTATTTTGAGTTTGGCATGAAATCATGTAGTTTCATTCATGTAGATTACGAATCTAGGAGACAAAATTGGATCTGGAGGATATTTTCCAAGATATCGAAAATTTAAAAATCCAGTCCGGAAGCGGAGCCGGAAGCGGGGAGTCAAAAACTCATACAAATAATGGAGAGAAAAAATTGCTGATAGCATCGATCGGTTAGGCATACTATATACTATAAATGTTCCAAACTTCAAAGCGATTGGTTCAGAATTACAGATTCTATAGAGAAAAATCTCAGAATAGGCAAAATCCTGAACTCAAAGCGAAGAGTGAGCCATGACAAAAAATATTAAATTTTTTTGTTCCCAATTATTTTGAGTTTGGCATGAAATCATGTAGTTTCATTCATGTAGATTACGAATCTAGGAGACAAAATTGGATCTGGAGGATATTTTCCAAGATATCGAACATTTAAAAATCCAGTCCGGAAGCGGAGCCGGAAGCGGGGAGTCAAAAACTCATACAAATAATGGAGAGAAAAAATTGCTGATAGCATCGATCGGTTAGGCATACTATATACTATAAATGTACCAAATTTCAAAGCGATTGGTTCAGAATTACAGATTCTATAGAGAAAAATCTCAGAATAGGCAAAATCCTGAACTCAAAGCGAAGAGTGAGCCATGACAAAAAATATAAAATTTTTTTGATCCCAATTATTTTGAGTTTGGCATGAAATCATGTAGTTTCATTCATGTAGATTACGAATCTAGGAGACAAAATTGGATCTGGAGGATATTTTCCAAGATATCGAAAATTTAGAAATCCAGTCCGGAAGCGGAGCCGGAAGCGGGGAGTCAAAAACTCATACAAATAATGGGAAGAAAAAATTGCTGATAGCATCGATCGGTTAGGCATACTATATGCTATAGATGTTCTAAATTTCAAAGCGATTGATTTAGAATTACAGATTCTATAGAGAAAAATCTCAGAATAGGCAAAATCCTGAACTCAAAGCGAAGAGTGAGCCATGACAGAAAATATTCAATTTTTTTGATCCCAATTATTTTAAGTTTGGCATGAAATCATGTAGTTTCATTCATGTAGATTACGAATCTAGGAGACAAAATTGGATCTGGAGGATATTTTTCAAGATATCGAAAATTTAAAAATCCAGTCCGGAAGCGGAGCCGGAAGCGGGGAGTCAAAAACTCATACAAATAATGGAGAGAAAAAATTGCTGATAGCATCGATCGGTTAGGCATACTATATACTATAGATGTTTCAAATTTCAAAGCGATTGATTTAGAATTACAGATTCTATAGAGAAAAATCTCAGAATAGGCAAAATCCTGAACTCAAAGCGAAGAGTGAGCCATGACAAAAAATATTAAATTTTTTTGATCCCAATTATTTTGAGTTTGGCATGAAATCATGTAGTTTTATTCATGTAGATTACGAATCTAGGAGACAAAATTGAATCTGGAGGATATTTTCCAAGATATCGAAAATTTAAAAATCCAGTCCGGAAGCGGAGCCGGAAGCGGGGAGTTAAAAACTCATACAAATAATGGAGAGAAAGAATTGCTGATAGCATCGATCGGTTAGGCATACTATATACTATAGATGTTCTGAATTTCAAAGCGATTGGTTCAGAATTACAGATTCTATAGAGAAAAATCTCAGAATAGGCAAAATCCTGAACTCAAAGCGAAGAGTGAGCCATGACAAAAAATATAAAATTTTTTTGATCCCAATTATTTTGAGTTTGGCATGAAATCATGTAGTTTCATTCATGTAGATTACGAATCTAGGAGACAAAATTGGATCTGGAGGATATTTTCCAAGATATCGAAAATTTAAAAATCCAGTCCGGAAGCGGAGCCGGAAGCGGGGAGTCAAAAACTCATACAAATAATGGAGAGAAAAAATTGCTGATAGCATCGATCGGTTAGGCATACTATATACTATAGATGTTCCAAATTTCTAAGCGATTGATTTAGAATTACAGACTCTATAGAGAAAAATCTCAGAATAGGCAAAATCCTGAACTCAAAGCGAAGAGTGAGCCATGACAAAAAATATTAAATTTTTTTGATCCCAATTATTTTGAGTTTGGCATGAAATCATGTAGTTTCATTCATGTAGTCTACGAATCTAGGAGACAAAATTGGATCTGGAGGATATTTTCCAAGATATCGAAAATTTAAAAATCCAGTCCGGAAGCGGAGCCGGAAGCGGGGAGTCAAAAACTCATACAAATAATGGAGAGAAAAAATTGCTGATAGCATCGATCGGTTAGGCATACTATATACTATAAATGTACAAAATTTCAGAGCGATTGGTTCAGAATTACAGATTCTATAGAGAAAAATCTCAGAATAGGCAAAATCCTGAACTCAAAGCGAAGAGTGAGCCATGACAAAAAATATTAAATTTTTTTGATCCGAATTATTTTGAGTTTGGCATGAAATCATGTAGTTTCATTCATGTAGATTACGAATCTAGGAGACAAAATTGGATCTGGAGGATATTTTCCAAGATATCGAAAATTTAAAAATCCAGTCCGGAAGCAGAGCCGGAAGCGGGGAGTCAAAAACTCATACAAATAATGGAGAGAAAAAATTGCTGATAGCATCGATCGGTTAGGCATACTATATACTATAGATGTTCCAAATTTCAAAGCGATTGATTTAGAATTACAGATTCTATAGAGAAAAATCTCAGAATAGGCAAAATCCTGAACTCAAAGCGAAGAGTGAGCCATGACAAAAAATATTAAATTTTTTTGATCTCAATTATTTTGAGTTTGGCATGAAATCATGTAGTTTCATTCATGTAGATTACGAATCTAAGAGACAAAATTGGATCTGGAGGATATTTTCCAAGATATCGAAAATTTAAAAATCCAGTCCGGAAGCGGAGCCGGAAGCGGGGAGTCAAAAACTCATACAAATAATGGAGAGAAAAAATTGCTGATAGCATCGATCGGTTAGGCATACTATATACTATAGATGTTCCAAATTTCAAAGCGATTGATTCAGAATTACAGATTCTATAGAGAAAAATCTCAGAATAGGCAAAATCCTGAACTCAAAGCGAAGAGTGAGCCATGACAAAAAATATAAAATTTTTTTGATCCCAATTATTTTGAGTTTGGCATGAAATCATGTAGTTTCATTCATGTAGATTACGAATCTAGGAGACAAAATTGGATCTGGAGGATATTTTCCAAGATATCGAAAATTTAAAAATCCAGTCCGGAAGCGGAGCCGGAAGCGGGGAGTCAAAAACTCATACAAATAATGGAGAGAAAAAATTGCTGATAGCATAGATCGGTTAGGCATACTATATGCTATGGATGTCTCAAATTTCAAAGCGATTGATTCAGAATTACAGATTCTATAGAGAAAAATCTCAGAATAGGCAAAATCCTGAACTGAAAGCGAAGAGTGAGCCATGACAAAAAATATTAAATTTTTTTGATCCCAATTATTTTGAGTTTGGCATGAAATCATGTAGTTTTATCCATGTAGATTACGAATCTAGGAGACAAAATTGGATCTGGAGGATATTTTCCAAGATATCGAAAATTTAAAAATTCAGTCCGGAAGCGGAGCCGGAGGCGGAGAGTCAAAAACTCATACAAATAATGGACATAAAAAATTACTGATAGCATTGATCGGTCAGGCATACTATATACTATAAATGTTCCAAATTTCAAAGCGATTGGTTCAGAATTACAGATTCTATAGAGAAGAATCTCAGAATAGGCAAAATCCTGAACTCAAAGCGAAGAGTGAGCCATGATAAAAAAAATTGAATTTTTTTGATTCTAATTATTTTGAGTTTGGCATGAAATTATATAGTTTTATTCATGTAGATTACGAATCTAGAAAACAAATTTGGATCTGGAGGATATTTTCCAAGATATCGAAAATTTAAAAATTCAGTCCGGTAGCGGAGCCGGAAGCGGAGGGTCAAAAACTCATACAAATTATGGACATAAAAAATTGCTGATAGCATTGATCGGTTAGGCATACTATATACTATAAATGTTCAAAATTTCAAAGCGATTGGTTCAGAATTACAGATTCTATAGAGAAGAATCTCAGAATAGGCAAAATCCTGAACTCAAAGCGAAGAGTGAGCCATGATAAAAAAAAATGAATTTTTTTGATCCTAATTATTTTGAGTTTGGCATAAAATCAAATAGTTTCATTCATGTAGATTACGAATCTGGAGAACAAATTTGGATCTGGAGGATATTTTCCAAGATATCGAAAATTTAAAAATTCTGTCCGGAAGCGGAGCCGGAAGCGGAGAGTCAAAAACTCATACAAATAATGGACATAAAAAATTGCTGATAGCATTGATCGGTTAGGCATACTATATACTATAAATGTTCCAAATTTCAAAGCGATTGGTTCAGAATTACAGATTCTATAGAAAAGAATCTCAGAATAGGCAAAATCCTGAACTCAAAGCGAAGAGTGAGCCATGATAAAAAAAAATTGAATTTTTTTGATCCTAATTATTTTGGGTTTGTCATGAAATTATATAGTTTCATTCATGTAGATTACGAATCTAGAAAACAAATTTGGATCTGGAGGATATTTCCCAAGATATCGAAAATTTAAAAATTCAGTCAGGAAGCGGAGCCAGAAGCGGAGAGTCGAAAACTCATACAAATAATGGACATAGAAAATTGCTGATAGCATTGATCGGTTAGGTATACTATATACTATGAATGTTCCAAATTTCAAAGCGATTGGTTCAGAATTACAGATTCTATAGAGAAGAATCTCAGAATAGGCAAAATCCTGAACTCAAAGCGAAGAGTGAGACATGATAAAAAAAATTGAATTTTTTTGATCCTAATTATTTTGAGTTTGGCATGAAATTATATGGTTTCATTCATGTAGATTACGAATCTACAAAACAAATTTGGATCTGGGGGATATTTTCCAAGATATCGTAAATTTAAAAATCCAGTCCGGAAGCGGAGCCGGAAGCGGGGAGTCAAAAACTCATACAAATAATGGAGAGAAGGAATTGCTGATAGCATCAATCGGTTAGGCATACTATATACTATAGATGTTCCAAATTTCAAAGCGATTGATCCAGAATTACAGATTTTATAGAGAAAAATCTCAGAATAGGCAAAATCCTGAACACAAAGCGAAGAGTGAGCCATGACAAAAAATATTAAATTTTTTTGATCCCAATTATTTTGAGTTTGGCGTGAAATCATGTAGTTTTATTCATGTAGATTACGAATCTAGGAGACAAAATTGGATCTGGAGGATATTTTCCAAGATATCGAAAATTTAAAAATCCAGTCCGGAAGCGGGGAGTCAAAAACTCATACAAATAATGGAGAGAAAAAATTGCTGATAGCATCGATCGGTTAGACATACTATATACTATAGATGTTCCAAATTTCAAAGCGATTGATTTAGAATTACAGATTCTATAGAGAAAAATCTCAGAATAGGCAAAATCCTGAACTCAAAGCGAAGAGTGAGCCATGACAAAAAATATTAAATTTTTTTGATCCCAATTATTTTGAGTTTGGCATGAAATCATGTAGTTTTATTCATGTAGATTACGAATCTAGGAGACAAAATTGATTCTGTAGGATATTTTCCAAGATATCGAAAATTTAAAAATCCAGTCCGGAAGCGGGGAGTTAAAAACTCATACAAATAATGGAGAGAAAAAATTGCTGATAGCATCGATCGGTTAGACATACTATATACTATAGATGTCCTAAATTTCAAAGCGATTGGTTCAGAATTACAGATTCTATAGAGAAAAATCTCAGAATAGGCAAAATCCTGAACTCAAAGCGAAGAGTGAGCCATGACAAAAAATATTAAATTTTTTTGATCCCAATTATTTTGAGTTTGGCATAAAATCATATAGTTTTATTCATGTAGATTACGAATCTAGGAGACAAAATTGGATCTGGAGGATATTTTCCAAGATATCGAAAATTTAAAAATCCAGTCCGGAAGCGGAGCCGGAAGCGGGGAGTCAAAAACTCATACAAATAATAGAAAGAAGAAATTGCTGATAGCATCGATCGGTTAGGCATACTATATACTATAGATGTTCCAAATTTCAAAGCGATTGATTCAGAATTACAGATTCTATAGAGAAAAGTCTCAGAATAGGCAAAATCCTGATCTCAAAGCGAAGAGTGAGCCATGACAAAAAATATTAAATTTTTTTGATCCCAATTATTTTGAGTTTGGCATGAAATCATGTAGTTTCATTCATGTAGATTACGAATCTAGGAGACAAAATTGGATCTGGAGGATATTTTCCAAGATATCGAAAATTTAAAAATCCAGTCCGGAAGCGGAGCCGGAAGCGGGGAGTCAAAAACTCATACAAATAATGGAGAGAAAAAATTGCTGATAGCATCGATCGGTTGAGCATACTATGTACTATAGATGTTCCAAATTTCAAAGCGATTGGTTCAGAATTACAGATTCTATAGAGAAAAATCTCAGAATAGGCAAAATCCTGAACTGAAAGCGAAGAGTGAGCCATGACAAAAAATATTAAATTTTTTTGATCCCAATTATTTTGAGTTTGGCATGAAATCATGTAGTTTCATTCATGTAGATTACGAATCTAGGAGATAAAATTGGATCTGAAGGATATTTTCCAAAATATCGAAAATTTAAAAATCCAGTCCGGAAGCGGAGCCGGAAGCGGGGAGTCAAAAACTCATACAAATAATGGAGAGAAAAAATTGCTGATAGCATCGATCGGTTAGGCATACTATATACTATAAATGTACCAAATTTCAAAGCGATTGGTTCAGAATTACAGATTCTATAGAGAAAAATCTCAGAATAGGCAAACTCCTGAACTCAAAGCGAAGAGTGAGCCATGACAAAAAATATTAAATTTTTTTGATCCCAATTATTTTGAGTTTGGCCTGAAATCATGTAGTTTCATTCATGTAGATTACGAATCTAGGAGACAAAATTGGATCTGGAGGATATTTTCCAAGATATCGAAAATTTAAAAATCCAGTCCGGAAGCGGAGCCGGAAGCGGGGAGTCAAAAACTCATACAAATAATGGGAAGAAAAAATTGCTGATAGCATCGATCGGTTAGGCATACTATATACTATAGATGTTCCAAATTTCAAAGCGATTGATTTAGAATTACAGATTCTATAGAGAAAAATCTCAGAATAGGCAAAATCCTGAACTCAAAGCGAAGAGTGAGCCATGACAGAAAATATTAAATTTTCTTGATCCCAATTATTTTGAGTTTGGCATGAAATCATGTAGTTTCATTCATGTAGATTACGAATCTAGGAGACAAAATTGGATCTGGAGGATATTTTCCAAGATATCGAAAATTTAAAAATCCAGTCCGGAAGCGGAGCCGGAAGCGGGGAGTCAAAAACTCATACAAATAATGGAGAGCAAAATTTGCTGATAGCATCGATCGGTTAGGCATACTATATACTATAAATGTACCAAATTTCAAAGCGATTGGTTGAGAATTTCAGATTCTATAAAGAAAAATCTCAGAATAGGCAAAATCCTGAACTCAAATCGAAGAGTGAGCCATGACAAAAAATATTAAATTTTTTTGATCCCAATTATCTTGAGTTTGGCATGAAATCATGTAGTTTCATTCATGTAGATTACGTATCTAGGAGACAAAATTGGATCTGGAGGATATTTTCCAAGATATCGAAAATTTAAAAATCCAGTCCGGAAGCGGAGCCGGAAGCGGGGAGTTAAAAACTCATACAAATAATGGAGAGAAAGAATTGCTGATAGCATCGATCGGGTAGTCATACTATATACTATGGATGTTCTAAATTTCAAAGCGATTGGTTCAGAATTACAGATTCTATAGAGAAAAATCTCAGAATAGGCAAAATCCTGAACTCAAAGCGAAGAGTGAGCCATGACAAAAAATATTAAATTTTTTTGATCCCAATTATTTTGAGTTTGGCACGAAATCATGTAGTTCCATTCATGTAGATTACGAATCTAGGAGACAAAATTGGATCTGGAGGATATTTTCCAAGATATCGAAAATTTAAAAATCCAGTCCGCAAGCGGAGCCGGAAGCGGGGAGTCAAAAACTCATACAAATAATGGAGAGAAAAAATTGCTGATAGCATCGATCGGTTAGGCATACTATATGCTATAGATGTTCTAAATTTCAAAGCGA
Organism: Dromius quadrimaculatus; assembly: GCA_963989225.1. Lineage (NCBI taxonomy): Eukaryota > Metazoa > Arthropoda > Insecta > Coleoptera > Carabidae > Dromius > Dromius quadrimaculatus. Next base: position 65,270,129 of record OZ022328.1, on the reverse strand, counting down.
TTGATTTAGAATTACAGATTCTATAGAGAAAAATCTCAGAATAGGCAAAATCCTGAACTCAAAGCGAAGAGTGAGCCATGACAGAAAATATTAAATTTTTTTGATCCCAATTATTTTGAGTTTGGCATGAAATCATGTAGTTTTATTCATGTAGATTACGAATCTAGGAGACAAAATTGAATCTGGAGGATATTTTCCAAGATATCGAAAATTTAAAAATCCAGTCCGGAAGCGGAGCCGGAAGCGGGGAGTTAAAAACTCATACAAATAATGGAGAGAAAGAATTGCTGATAGCATCGATCGGTTAGGCATACTATATACTATAGATGTTCTGAATTTCAAAGCGATTGGTTCAGAATTACAGATTCTATAGAGAAAAATCTCAGAATAGGCAAAATCCTGAACTCAAAGCGAAGAGTGAGCCATGACAAAAAATATAAAATTTTTTTGATCCCAATTATTTTGAGTTTGGCATGAAATCATGTAGTTTCATTCATGTAGATTACGAATCTAGGAGACAAAATTGGATCTGGAGGATATTTTCCAAGATATCGAAAATTTAGAAATCCAGTCCGGAAGCGGAGCCGGAAGCGGGGAGTCAAAAACTCATACAAATAATGGGAAGAAAAAATTGCTGATAGCATCGATCGGTTAGGCATACTATATGCTATAGATGTTCTAAATTTCAAAGCGATTGATTTAGAATTACAGATTCTATAGAGAAAAATATCAGAATAGGCAAAATCCTGAACTCAAAGCGAAGAGTGAGCCATGACAGAAAATATTAAATTTTTTTGATCCCAATTATTTTAAGTTTGGCATGAAATCATGTAGTTTCATTCATGTAGATTACGAATCTAGGAGACAAAATTGGATCTGGAGGATATTTTTCAAGATATCGAAAATTTAAAAATCCAGTCCGGAAGCGGAGCCGGAAGCGGGGAGTCAAAAACTCATACAAATAATGGAGAGAAAAAATTGCTGATAGCATCGATCGGTTAGGCATACTATATACTATAGATGTTTCAAATTTCAAAGCGATTGATTTAGAATTACAGATTCTATAGAGAAAAATCTCAGAATAGGCAAAATCCTGAACTCAAAGCGAAGAGTGAGCCATGACAAAAAATATTAAATTTTTTTGATCCCAATTATTTTGAGTTTGGCATGAAATCATGTAGTTTTATTCATGTAGATTACGAATCTAGGAGACAAAATTGAATCTGGAGGATATTTTCCAAGATATCGAAAATTTAAAAATCCAGTCCGGAAGCGGAGCCGGAAGCGGGGAGTTAAAAATTCATACAAATAATGGAGAGAAAGAATTGCTGATAGCATCGATCGGTTAGGCATACTATATCCTATAGATGTTCTGAATTTCAAAGCGATTGGTTCAGAATTACAGATTCTATAGAGAAAAATCTCAGAATAGGCAAAATCCTGAACTCAAAGCGAAGAGTGAGCCATGACAAAAAATATAAAATTTTTTTGATCCCAATTATTTTGAGTTTGGCATGAAATCATGTAGTTTCATTCATGTAGATTACGAATCTAGGAGACAAAATTGGATCTGGAGGATATTTTCCAAGATATCGAAAATTTAAAAATCCAGTCCGGAAGCGGAGCCGGAAGCGGGGAGTCAAAAACTCATACAAATAATGGAGAGAAAAAATTGCTGACAGCATCGATCGGTTAGGCATACTATATACTATGAATATTCCAAATTTCAAAGCAATTGGTTCAGAATTACAGATTCTATAGAGAAAAATCTCAGAATAGGCAAAATCCTGAACTCAAAGCGAAGAGTGAGCCATGATAAAAAAGATTAAATTTTTTTGATCCCAATTATTTTGAGTTTGGCATGAAATCATATAGTTTCATTCATGTAGATCACGTATCTAGTAAACAAAATTGGATCTGGAGGATATTTTCCAAGATATCGGAAATTTAAAAATCCAGTCCGGAAGCGGAGCCGGAAGCGGGGAGTCAAAAACTCATACAAATAATGGAGAGAAAAAATTGCTGATAGCATCGATCGGTTAGGCATACTATATACTATAAATATTCCAAATTTCAAAGCGATTGGTTCAGAATTACAGATTCTATAGAGAAAAATCTCAGAATAGGCAAAATCCTGAACTCAAAGCGAAGAGTGAGCCATGATAAAAAATATTAAATTTTTTTGATCCCAATTATTTTGAGTTTGGCATGAAATCATATAGTTTCATTCATGTAGATCACGTATCTAGTAAACAAAATTGGATCTGGAATATATTTTCCAAGATATCGGAAATTTAAAAATCCAGTCCGGAAGCGGAGCCGGAAGCGGGGAGTCAAAAACTCATACAAATAATGGAGAGAAAAAATTGCTGATAGCATCGATCGGTTAGGCATACTATATACTATAAATATTCCAAATTTCAAAGCGATTGGTTCAGAATTACAGATTCTATAGAGAAAAATCTCAGAATAGGCAAAATCCTGAACTCAAAGCGAAGAGTGAGCCATGATAAAAAATATTAAATTTTTTTGATCCCAATTATTTTGAGTTTGGCATGAAATCATATAGTTTCATTCATGTAGATCACGTATCTAGAAGACAAAATTGGATCTGGAGGATATTTTCCAAGATATCGGAAATTTAAAGATCCAGTCCGGAAGCGGAGCCGGAAGCGGGGAGTCAAAAACTCATACAAATAATGGAGAGAAAAAATTGCTGATAGCATCGATCGGTTAGGCATACTATATACTATAAATATACCAAATTTCGAAGCGATTGGTTCAGAATTACAGATTCTATAGAGAAAAATCTCAGAATAGGCAAAATCCTGAACTCAAAGCGAAGCGAAGAGTGAGCCATGATAAAAAATATTAAATTTTTTTGATCCCAATTATTTTGAGTTTGGCACGGAATCATATAGTTTCATTCATGTAGATCATGTATCTAGAAGACAAAATTGGATCTGGAGGATATTTTCCAAGATATCGGAAATTTAAAAATCCAGTCCGGAAGCGGAGCCGGAAGCGGGGAGTCAAAAACTCATACAAATATTGGAGAGAAAAAATTGCTGATAGCATCGATCGGTTAGGCATACTATATACTATAAATATTCCAAATTTCAAAGCGATTGGTTCAGAATTACAGATTCTATAGAGAAAAATCTCAGAATAGGCAAAATCCTGAACTCAAAGCGAAGAGTGAGCCATGATAAAAAATATTAAATTTTTTTGATCCCAATTATTTTGAGTTTGGCATGAAATCATATAGTTTCATTCATGTAGATCACGTATCAGTAAACAAAATTGGATCTGGAGAATATTTTCCAAGATATCGGAAATTTAACAATCCAGTCCGGAAGCGGAGCCGGAAGCGGGGAGTCAAAAACTCATACAAATAATGGAGAGAAAAAATTGCTGATAGCATCGATCGGTTGAGCATACTATATACTATAAATATTCCAAATTTCAAAGCGATTGGTTTAGAATTACAGATTCTATAGAGAAAAATCTCAGAATAGGCAAAATCCTGAACTCAAAGCGAAGAGTGAGCCATGATAAAAAATATTAAATTTTTTTGATCCCAATTATTTTGAGTTTGGCATGAAATCATATAGTTTCATTCATGTAGATCACGTATCTAGTAAACAAAATTGGATCTGGAGGATATTTTCCAAGATATCGGAAATTTAAAAATCCAGTCCAGGAGCGGAGCCGGAAGCGAGGAGTCAAAAACTCATACAAATAATGGAGAGAAAAAATTGCTGATAGCATCGATCGGTTAGGCATACTATATACTATAAATATTCCCAATTTCAAAGCGATTAGTTCAGAATTACAGATTCTATAGAGAAAAATCTCAGAATAGGCAAAATCCTGAACTCAAAGCGAAGAGTGAGCCATGATAAAAAATATTAAATTTTTTTGATCCCAATTATTTTGAGTTTGGCATGAAATCATATAGTTTTATTCATGTAGATCACGTATCTAGAAGACAAAATTGGATCTGGAGGATATTTTCCAAGATATCGGAAATTTAAAAATCCAGTCCGGAAGCGGAGCCGGAAGCGGGGAGTCAAAAACTCATACAAATGATGATGAGAGAAAATTGCTGATAGCATCGATCGGTTAGGCATACTATATACTATAAATATTCCAAATTTCAAAGCGATTGGTTCAGAATTACAGATTCTATAGAGAAAAATCTCAGAATAGGCAAAATCCTGAACTCAAAGCGAAGAGTGAGCCATGATAAAAAATATTAAATTTTTTTGATCCCAATTATTTTGAGTTTGGCATGATATCATATAGTTTCATTCATGTAGATCATGTATCTAGAAGACAAAATTGGATCTGGAGGATATTTTCCAAGATATCGGAAATTCAAAAATCTAGTCCGGAAGCGGAGCCGGAAGCGGGGAGTCAAAAACTCATACAAATAATGGAGAGAAAAAATTGCTGATAGCATCGATCGGTTAGGCATACTATATACTATCAATATTCCAAATTTCAAAGCGATTGGTTCAGAATTACAGATTCTATAGAGAAAAATCTCAGAATAGGCAAAATCCTGAACTCAAAGCGAAGAGTGAGCCATGATAAAAAATATTAAATTTTTTTGATCCCAATTATTTTGAGTTTGGCATGAAATCATATAGTTTCATTCATGTAGATCATGTATCTAGAAGACAAAATTGGATCTGGAGGATATTTTCCAAGATATCGGAAATTTAAAAATCCAGTCCGGAAGCGGAGCCGGAAGCGGGGAGTCAAAATCTCATACAAATAATGGGGAGAAAAAATTGCTGATAGCATCGATCGGTTAGGCATACTATATACTATAAATATTCCAAATTTCAAAGCGATTGGTTCAGAATTACAGATTCTATAGAGAAAAATCTCAGAATAGGCAAAATCCTGAACTCAAAGCGAAGAGTGAGCCATGATAAAAAATATTAAATTTTTTTGATCCCAATTATTTTGAGTTTGGCATGAAATCAGATAGTTTCATTCATGTAGATCACGTATCTAGTAACCAAAATTGGATCTGGAGGATATTTTCCAAGATATCGGAAATTTAAAAATCCAGTCCGGAAGCGGAGCCGGAAGCGGGGAGTCAAAAACTCATACAAATAATGGAGAGAAAAAATTGCTGATAGCATCGATCGGTTAGGCATACTATATACTATAAATATTCCAAATTTCAAAGCGATTGGTTCAGAATTACAGATTCTATAGAGAAAATTCTCAGAATAGGCAAAATCCTGAACTCAAAGCGAAGAGTGAGCCATGATAAAAAATATTAAATTTTTTTGATCCCAATTATTTTGAGTTTGGCATGAAATCATATAGTTTCATTCATGTAGATCATGTATCTAGAAGACAAAATTGGATCTGGAGGATATTTTCCAAGATATCGGAAATTTAAAAATCCAGTCCGGAAGCGGAGCCGGAAGCGGGGAGTCAAAAACTCATACAAATAATGGAGAGAAAAAATTGCTGATAGCATCGATCGGTTAGGCATACTATATACTATAAATATTCCAAATTTCAAAGCGATTGGTTCAGAATTACAGATTCTATAGAGAAAAATCTCAGAATAGGCAAAATCCTGAACTCAAAGCGAAGAGTGAGCCATGATAAAAAATATTAAATTTTTTTGATCCCAATTATTTTGAGTTTGGCATGAAATCATATAGTTTCATTCATGTAAATCATGTATCTAGAAGACAAAATTGGATCTGGAGGATATTTTCCAAGATATCGGAAATTTAAAAATCCAGTCCGGAAGCGGAGCCGGAAGCGGAGAGTCAAAAACTCATACAAATAATGGAGAGAAAAAATTGCTGATAGCATCGATCGGTTAGGCATACTATATACTATAAATATTCCAAATTTCAAAGCGATTGGTTCAGAATTACAGATTCTATAGAGAAAAATCTCAGAATAGGCAAAATCCTGAACTCAAAGCGAAGAGTGAGCCATGATAAAAAAAATTAAATTTTTTTGATCCCAATTATTTTGAGTTTGGCATGAAATCATATAGTTTCATTCATGTAGATCATGTATCTAGAAGACAAAATTGGATCTGGAGGATATTTTCCAAGATATCGGAAATTTAAAAATCCAGTCCGGAAGCGGAGCCGGAAGCGGGGAGCCAAAAACTGATACAAATAATGGAGAGAGAAAATTGCTGATAGCATCGATCAGTTAGGCATACTATATACTATAAATATTCCAAATTTCGAAGCGATTGGTTCAGAATTACATATTCTATAGAGAAAAATTTCAGAATAGGCAAAATCCTGAACTCAAAGCGAAGAGTGAGCCATGATAAAAAATATTAAATTTTTTTGATCCCAATTATTTTGAGTTTGGCATGAAATCATATAGTTTCATTCATGTAGATCATGTATCTAGAAGACAAAATTGGATCTGGAGGATATTTTCCAAGATATCGGAAATTTAAAAATCCAGTCCGGAAGCGGAGCCGGAAGCGGGGAGTCAAAAACTCATACAGATAATGGGGAGAAAAAATTGCTGATAGCATCGATCGGTTAGGCATACTATATACTATGAATATTCCAAATTTCAAAGCGATTGGTTCAGAATTACAGATTCTATAGAGAAAAATCTCAGAATAGCCAAAATCCTGAACTCAAAGCGAAGAGTGAGCCATGATAAAAAATATTAAATTTTTTTGATCCCAATTATTCTGGATTTGGCATGAAATCATATAGTTTCATTCATGTAGATCATGTATCTAGAAGACAAAATTGGATCTGGAGGATATTTTCCAAGATATCGGAAATTTAAAAATCCAGTCCGGAAGCGGAGCCGGAAGCGGGGAGTCAAAAACTCATACAAATAATGAAGAGAAAAAATTGCTGATAGCATCGATCGATTAGGCATACTATATACTATGAATATTCCAAATTTCAAAGCGATTGGTTCAGAATTACAGATTCTATAGAGAAAAATCTCAGAATAGGCAAAATCCTGAACTCAAAGCGAAGAGTGAGCCATGATAAAAAATATTAAATTTTTTTGATCCTAATTATTCTGAGTTTGGCATGAAATCATATAGTTTCATTCATGTAGATCATGTATCTAGAAGACAAAATTGGATCTGGAGGATATTTTCCAAGATATCGGAAATTTAAAAATCCAGTCCGGAAGCGGAGCCGGAAGCGGGGAGTCAAAAACTCATACAAATAATGGAGAGAAAAAATTGCTGATAGCATCGATCGGTTAGGCATACTATATACTATAAATATTCCAAATTTCAAAGCGATTGGTTCAGAATTACAGATTCTATAGAGAAAAATCTCAGAATAGGCAAAATCCTGAACTCAAAGCGAAGAGTGAGCCATGATAAAAAATATTAAATTTTTTTGATCCCAATTATTTTGAGTTTAGCATGAAATCATATAGTTTCATTCGTGTAGATCATGTATCTAGAAGACAAAATTGGATCTGGAGGATATTGTCCAAGATATCGGAAATTTAAAAATCTAGTCCGGAAGCGGAGCCGGAAGCGGGGAGTCAAAAACTCATACAAATAATGGAGAGAAAAAATTGCTAATAGCATCGATCGGTTAGGCATACTATATACTATAAATATTCCAAATTTCAGAGCGATTGGTTCAGAATTACAGATTCTATAGAGAAAAATCTCAGAATAGGCAAAATCCTGAACTCAAAGCGAAGAGTGAGCCATGATAAAAAATATTAAATTTTTTTGATCCCAATTATTTTGAGTTTGGCATGAAATCATATAGTTTCATTCATGTAGATCATGTATCTAGAAGACAAAATTGGATCTGGAGGATATTTTCCAAGATATCGGAAATTTAAAAATCTAGTCCGGAAGCGGAGCCGGAAGCGGGGAGTCAAAAACTCATACAAATAATGAAGAGAAAAAATTGCTAATAGCATCGATCGGTTAGGCATACTATATACTATAAATATTCCAAATTTCAAAGCGATTGGTTCAGAATTACAGATTCTATAGAGAAAAATCTCAGAATAGGCAAAATCCTGAACTCAAAGCGAAAAGTGAGCCATGATAAAAAATATTAAATTTTTTTGATCCCAATTATTTTGAGTTTGGCATGAAATCATATAGTTTCATTCATGTAGATCATGTATTCAGAAGACAAAATTGGATCTGGAGGATATTTTCCAAGATATCGGAAATTTAAAAATCCAGTCCGGAAGCGGAGCCGGAAGCGGGGAGTCAAAAACTCATACAAATAATGGAGAGAAAAAATTGCTGATAGCATCGATCGGTTAGGCATACTATATACTATAAATATTCCAAATTTCAAAGCGATTGGTTCAGAATTACAGATTCTATAGAGAAAAATCTCAGAATAGGCAAAATCCTGAACTCAAAGCGAAGAGTGAGCCATGATAAAAAATATTAAATTTTTTTGATCCCAATTATTTTGAGTTTAGCATGAAATCATATAGTTTCATTCATGTAGATCATGTATCTAGAAGACAAAATTGGATCTGGAGGATATTTTCCAAGATATCGGAAATTTAAAAATCCAGTCCGGAAGCGGAGCCGGAAGCGGGGAGTCAAAAACTCATACAAATAATGGAGAGAAAAAATTGCTGATAGCATCGATCGGTTAGGCATACTATATACTATAAATATTCCAAATTTCAAAGCGATTGGTTCAGAATTACAGATTCTATAGAGAAAAATCTCAGAATAGGCAAAATCCTGAACTCAAAGCGAAGAGTGAGCCATGATAAAAAATATTAAATTTTTTTGATCCTAATTATTCTGAGTTTGGCATGAAATCATATAGTTTCATTCATGTAGATCATGTATCTAGAAGACAAAATTGGATCTGGAGGATATTTTCCAAGATATCGGAAATTTAAAAATCCAGTCCGGAAGCGGAGCCGGAAGCGGGGAGTCAAAAACTCATACAAATAATGGAGAGAAAAAATTGCTGATAGCATCGATCGGTTAGGCATACTATATACTATAAATATTCCAAATTTCAAAGCGATTGGTTCAGAATTACAGATTCTATAGAGAAAAATCTCAGAATAGGCAAAATCCTGAACTCAAAGCGAAGAGTGAGCCATGATAAAAAATATTAAATTTTTTTGATCCCAATTATTTTGAGTTTAGCATGAAATCATATAGTTTCATTCATGTAGATCATGTATCTAGAAGACAAAATTGGATCTGGAGGATATTGTCCAAGATATCGGAAATTTAAAAATCTAGTCCGGAAGCGGAGCCGGAAGCGGGGAGTCAAAAACTCATACAAATAATGGAGAGAAAAAATTGCTAATAGCATCGATCGGTTAGGCATACTATATACTATAAATATTCCAAATTTCAGAGCGATTGGTTCAGAATTACAGATTCTATAGAGAAAAATCTCAGAATAGGCAAAATCCTGAACTCAAAGCGAAGAGTGAGCCATGATAAAAAATATTAAATTTTTTTGATCCCAATTATTCTGGATTTGGCGTGAAATCATATAGTTTCATTCATGTAGATCATGTATCTAGAAGACAAAATTGGATCTGGAGAATATTTTCCAAGATATCGGAAATTTAAAAATCCAGTCCGGAAGCGGAGCCGGAAGCGGGGAGTCAAAAACTCATACAAATAATGGAGAGAAAAAATTGCTGATAGCATCGATCGGTTAGGCATAATATATACTATAAATATTCCAAATTTCAAAGCGATTGGTTCAGAATTACAGATTCTATAGAGAAAAATTTCAGAATAGGCAAAATCCTGAACTCAAAGCGAAAAGTGAGCCATGATAAAAAATATTAAATTTTTTTGATCCCAATTATTCTGGATTTGGCATGAAATCATATAGTTTCATTCATGTAGATCATGTATCTAGAAGACAAAATTGGATCTGGAGGATATTTTCCAAGATATCGGAAATTTAAAAATCCAGTCCGGAAGCGGAGCCGGAAGCGGGGAGTAAAAAACTCATACAAATAATGGAGAGAAAAAATTGCTGATAGCATCGATCGGTTAGGTATACTATATACTATAAATATTCCAAATTTCAAAGCGATTGGTTCAGAATTACAGATTCTATAGAGAAAAATCTCAGAATAGGCAAAATCCTGAACTCAAAGCGAAGAGTGAGCCATGATAAAAAATATTAAATTTTTTTGATCCCAATTATTTTGAGTTTGGCATGATATCATATAGTTTCATTCATGTAGATCATGTATCTAGAAGACAAAATTGGATCTGGAGGATATTTTCCAAGATATCGGAAATTCAAAAATCTAGTCCGGAAGCGGAGCCGGAAGCGGGGAGTCAAAAACTCATACAAATAATGGAGAGAAAAAATTGCTAATAGCATCGATCGGTTAGGCATACTATATACTATAAATATTCCAAATTTCAAAGCGATTGGTTCAGAATTACAGATTCTATAGAGAACAATCTCAGAATAGGCAAAATCCTGAACTCAAAGCGAAGAGTGAGCCATGATAAAAAATATTAAATTTTTTTGATCCCAATTATTTTGGGTTTGGCATGAAATCATATAGTTCCATTCATGTAGATCATGTATCTAGAAGACAAAATTGGATCTGGAGGATATTTTCCAAGATATCGGAAATTCAAAAATCCAGTCCGGAAGCGGAGCCGGAAGCGGGGAGTCAAAAACTCATACAAATAATGGAGAGAAAAAATTGCTGATAGCATCGATCGGTTAGGCATACTATATACTATAAATATTCCAAATTTCGAAGCGATTGGTTCAGAATTACAGATTCTATAGAGAAAAATCTCAGAACAGGCAAAATCCTGAACTCAAAGCGAAGAGTGAGCCATGATAAAAAATATTAAATTTTTTTGATCCCAATTATTCTGGATTTGGCATGGGATCATATAGTTTCATTCATGTAGATCATGTATCTAGAAGACAAAATTGGATCTGGAGTATATTTTCCGAAATATCGGAAATTTAAAAATCCAGTCCGGAAGCGGAGCCGGAAGCGGGGAGTCAAAAACTCATACAAATAATGGAGAGAAAAAATTGCTGATAGCATCGATCGATCAGGCATACTATATACTATAAATATTTCAAATTTCAAAGCGATTGGTTCAGAATTACAGATTCTATAGAGAAAAATCTCAGAATAGGCAAAATCCTGAACTCAAAGCGAAGAGTGAGCCATGATAAAAAATATTAAATTTTTTTGATCCCAATTATTTTGAGTTTGGCATGGAATCATATAGTTTCATTCATGTAGATCATGTATCTAGAAAACAAAATTGGATCTGGAGGATATTTTCCAAGATATCGGAAATTTAAAAATCCAGTCCGGAAGCGGAGCCGGAAGCATGGAGTCAAAAACTCATACAAATAATGGAGAGAAAAAATTGCTGATAGCATCGATCGGTTAGGCATACTATATACTATCAATATTCCAAATTTCAAAGCGATTGGTTCAGAATTACAGATTCTATAGAGAAAAATCTCAGAATAGGCAAAATCCTGAACTCAAAGCGAAGAGTGAGCCATGATAAAAAATATTAAATTTTTTTGATCCCAATTATTTTGAGTTTGGCATGAAATCATATAGTTTCATTCATGTAGATCATGTATCTAGAAGACAAAATTGGATCTGGAGGATATTTTCCAAGATATCGGAAATTTAAAAATCCAGTCCGGAAGCGGAGCCGGAAGCGGGGAGTCAAAATCTCATACAAATAATGGGGAGAAAAAATTGCTGATAGCATCGATCGGTTAGGCATACTATATACTATAAATATTCCAAATTTCAAAGCGATTGGTTCAGAATTACAGATTCTATAGAGAAAAATCTCAGAATAGGCAAAATCCTGAACTCAAAGCGAAGAGTGAGCCATGATAAAAAATATTAAATTTTTTTGATCCCAATTATTTTGAGTTTGGCATGAAATCAGATAGTTTCATTCATGTAGATCACGTATCTAGTAACCAAAATTGGATCTGGAGGATATTTTCCAAGATATCGGAAATTTAAAAATCCAGTCCGGAAGCGGAGCCGGAAGCGGGGAGTCAAAAACTCATACAAATAATGGAGAGAAAAAATTGCTGATAGCATCGATCGGTTAGGCATACTATATACTATAAATATTCCAAATTTCAAAGCGATTGGTTCAGAATTACAGATTCTATAGAGAAAATTCTCAGAATAGGCAAAATCCTGAACTCAAAGCGAAGAGTGAGCCATGATAAAAAATATTAAATTTTTTTGATCCCAATTATTTTGAGTTTGGCATGAAATCATATAGTTTCATTCATGTAGATCATGTATCTAGAAGACAAAATTGGATCTGGAGGATATTTTCCAAGATATCGGAAATTTAAAAATCCAGTCCGGAAGCGGAGCCGGAAGCGGGGAGTCAAAAACTCATACAAATAATGGAGAGAAAAAATTGCTGATAGCATCGATCGGTTAGGCATACTATATACTATAAATATTCCAAATTTCAAAGCGATTGGTTCAGAATTACAGATTCTATAGAGAAAATTCTCAGAATAGGCAAAATCCTGAACTCAAAGCGAAGAGTGAGCCATGATAAAAAATATTAAATTTTTTTGATGCCAATTATTTTGAGTTTGGCATGAAATCATATAGTTTCATTCATGTAGATCATGTATCTAGAAGGCAAAATTGGATCTGGAGGATATTTTCCAAGATATCGGAAATTTAAAAATCCAGTCCGGAAGCGGAGCCGGAAGCGGGGAGTCAAAAACTCATACAAATAATGGAGAGAAAAAATTGCTGATAGCATCGATCGGTTAGGCATACTATATACTATAAATATTCCAAATTTCAAAGCGATTGGTTCAGAATTACAGATTCTATAGAGAAAAATCTCAGAATAGGCAAAATCCTGAACTCAAAGCGAAGAGTGAGCCATGATAAAAAATATTAAATTTTTTTGATCCCAATTATTTTGAGTTTGGCATGAAATCATATAGTTTCATTCATGTAGATCATGTATCTAGAAGACAAAATTGGATCTGGAGGATATTTTCCAAGATATCGGAAATTTAAAAATCCAGTCCGGAAGCGGAGCCGCAAGCGGGGAGTCAAAATCTCATACAAATAATGGGGAGAAAAAATTGCTGATAGCATCGATCGGTTAGGCATACTATATACTATAAATATTCCAAATTTCAAAGCGATTGGTTCAGAATTACAGATTCTATAGAGAAAAATCTCAGAATAGGCAAAATCCTGAACTCAAAGCGAAGAGTGAGCCATGATAAAAAATATTAAATTTTTTTGATCCCAATTATTTTGAGTTTGGCATGAAATCAGATAGTTTCATTCATGTAGATCACGTATCTAGTAAACAAAATTGGATCTGGAGGATATTTTCCAAGATATCGGAAATTTAAAAATCCAGTCCGGAAGCGGAGCCGGAAGCGGGGAGTCAAAAACTCATACAAATAATGGAGAGAAAAAATTGCTGATAGCATCGATCGGTTAGGCATACTATATACTATAAATATTTTAAATTTCAAAGCGATTGGTTCAGAATTACAGATTCTATAGAGAAAAATCTCAGAATAGGCAAAATCCTGAACTCAAAGCGAAGAGTGAGCCATGATAAAAAATATTAAATTTTTTTGATCCCAATTATTTTGAATTTGGCATGAAATCATATAGTTTCATTCATGTTGATCATGTATCTAGAAGACAAAATTGGATCTGGAGGATATTTTCCAGGATATCGGAAATTTAAAAATCCAGTCCGGAAGCGGAGCCGGAAGCGGGGAGTCAAAAACTCATACAAATAATGGGGAGAAAAAATTGCTGATAGCATCGATCGGTTAGACATACTATATACTATGAATATTCCAAATTTCAAAGCGATTGGTTCAGAATTACAGATTCTATAGAGAAAAATCTCAGAATAGCCAAAATCCTGAACTCAAAGCGAAGAGTGAGCCATGATAAAAAATATTAAATTTTTTTGATCCCAATTATTCTGGATTTGGCATGAAATCATATAGTTTCATTCATGTAGATCATGTATCTAGAAGACAAAATTGGATCTGGAGGATATTTTCCAAGATATCGGAAATTTAAAAATCCAGTCCGGAAGCGGAGCCGGAAGCGGGGAGTCAAAAACTCATACAAATAATGGAGAGAAAAAATTGCTGAAAGCATCGATCGGTTAGGCATACTATATACTATAAATATTCCAAATTTCAAAGCGATTGGTTCAGAATTACAGATTCTATAGAGAAAAATCTCAGAATAGGCAAAATCCTGAACTCAAAGCGAAGAGTGAGCCATGATAAAAAATATTAAATTTTTTTGATCCCAATTATTTTGAGTTTGGCATGAAATCATATAGTTTCATTCATGTAGATCATGTATCTTGAAGACAAAATTGGATCTGGAGAATATTTTCCAAGATATCGGAAATTTAAAAATCCAGTCCGGAAGCGGAGCCGGAAGCGGGGAGTCAAAAACTCATACAAATAATTGAGAGAAAAAATTGCTGATAGCATCGATCGGTTAGGCATACTATATACTATAAATATTCCAAATTTCAAAGCGATTGGTTCAGAATTACAGATTCTATAGAGAAAAATCTCAGAATAGGCAAAATCCTGAACTCAAAGCGAAGAGTGAGCCATGATAAAAAATATTAAATTTTTTTGATCCCAATTATTTTGAGTTTGGCATGAAATCAGATAGTTTTATTCATGTAGATCACGTATCTAGTAAACAAAATTGGATCTGGAGGATATTTTCCAAGATATCGGAAATTTAAAAATCCAGTCCGGAAGCGGAGCCGGAAGCGGGGAGTCAAAAACTGATACAAATAATATAGAGAAAAAATTGCTGATAGCATCGATCGGTTAGGCATACTATATACTATTAATATTCCAAATTTCAAAGCGATTGGTTCAGAATTACAGATTCTATAGAGAAAAATCTCAGAATAGGCAAAATCCTGAACTCAAAGCGAAGAGTGAGCCATGATAAAAAATATTAAATTTTTTTGATCCCAATTATTTTGAGTTTGGCATGAAATCATATAGTTTCATTCATGTTGATCATGTATCTAGAAGACAAAATTGGATCTGGAGGATATTTTCCAAGATATCGGAAATTTAAAAATCCAGTCCGGAAGCGGAGCCGGAAGCGGGGAGTCAAGAACTCATACAAATAATGGGGAGAAAAAATTGCTGATAGCATCGATCGGTTAGGCATACTATATACTATGAATATTCCAAATTTCAAAGCGATTGGTTCAGAATTACAGATTCTATAGAGAAAAATCTCAGAATAGCCAAAATCCTGAACTCAAAGCGAAGAGTGAGCCATGATAAAAAATATTAAATTTTTTTGATCCCAATTATTCTGGATTTGGCATGAAATCATATAGTTTCATTCATGTAGATCATGTATCTAGAAGACAAAATTGGATCTGGAGGATATTTTCCAAGATATCGGAAATTTAAAAATCCAGTCCGGAAGCGGAGCCGGAAGCGGGGAGTCAAAAACTCAAACAAATAATGAAGAGAAAAAATTGCTGATAGCATCGATCGGTTAGGCATACTATATCCTATAAATATTCCAAATTTCAAAGCGATTGGTTCAGAATTACAGATTCTATAGAGAAAAATCTCAGAATAGGCAAAATCCTGAACTCAAAGCGAAGAGTGAGCCATGATAAAAAATATTAAATTTTTTTGATCCCAATTATTTTGAGTTTGGCATGAAATCATATAGTTTCATTCATGTAGATCATGCATCTAGAAGACAAAATTGGATCTGGAGGATATTTTCCAAAATATCGGAAATTTAAAAATCCAGTCCGGAAGCGGAGCCGGAAGCGGGGAGTCAAAAACTCATACAAATAATAGAGAGAAAAAATTGCTGATAGCATCGATCGGTTAGGCATACTATATACTATGAATATTCCAAATTTCAAAGCGATTGGTTCAAAATTACAGATTCTATAGAGAAAAATCTCAGAATAGGCAAAATCCTGAACTCAAAGCGAAGAGTGAGCCATGATAAAAAATATTAAATTTTTTTGATCCCAATTATTTTGAGTTTGGCATGAAATCATATAGTTTCATTGATGTAGATCACGTATCTAGAACACAAAATTGGATCTGGAGGATATTTTCCAAGATATCGGAAATTTAAAAATCCAGTCCGGAAGCGGAGTTGGAAGCGGGGAGTCAAAAACTCATACAAATAATGGAGAGAAAAAATTGCTGATAGCATCGATCGGTTAGGCATACTATATACTATGAATATTCCAAATTTCAAAGCGATTGGTTCAGAATTACAGATTCTATAGAGAAAAATCTCAGAATAGGCAAAATCCTGAACTCAAAGCGAAGAGTGAGCTATGATAAAAAATATTAAATTTTTTTGATCCCAATTATTTTGAGTTTGGCATGAAATCATATAGTTTCATTCATGTAGATCATGTATCTAGAAGACAAAATTGGATCTGGAGGATATTTTCCAAGATATCGGAAATTTAAAAATCCAGTCCGGAAGCGGAGCCGGAAGCGGGGAGTCAAAAACTCAAACAAATAATGAAGAGAAAAAATTGCTGATAGCATCGATCGGTTAGGCATACTATATCCTATAAATATTCCAAATTTCAAAGCGATTGGTTCAGAATTACAGATTCTATAGAGAAAAATCTCAGAATAGGCAAAATCCTGAACTCAAAGCGAAGAGTGAGCCATGATAAAAAATATTAAATTTTTTTGATCCTAATTATTCTGAGTTTGGCATGAAATCATATAGTTTCATTCATGTAGATCATGTATCCAGAAGACAAAATTGGATCTGGAGGATATTTTCCAAGATATCGGAAATTTAAAAATCCAGTCCGGAAGCGGAGCCGGAAGCGGGGAGTCAAAAACTCATACAAATAATGGAGAGAAAAAATTGCTGATAGCATCGATCGGTTAGGCATACTATATACTATAAATATTCCAAATTTCAAAGCGATTGGTTCAGAATTACAGATTCTATAGAGAAAAATCTCAGAATAGGCAAAATCCTGAACTCAAAGCGAAGAGTGAGCCATGATAAAAAATATTAAATTTTTTTGATCTTAATTATTTTGAGTTTAGCATGAAATCATATAGTTTCATTCATGTAGATCATGTATCTAGAAGACAAAATTGGATCTGGAGGATATTGTCCAAGATATCGGAAATTTAAAAATCTAGTCCGGAAGCGGAGCCGGAAGCGGGGAGTCAAAAACTCATACAAATAATGGAGAGAAAAAATTGCTAATAGCATCGATCGGTTAGGCATACTATATACTATAAATATTCCAAATTTCAGAGCGATTGGTTCAGAATTACAGATTCTATAGAGAAAAATCTCAGAATAGGCAAAATCCTGAACTCAAAGCGAAGAGTGAGCCATGATAAAAAATATTAAATTTTTTTGATCCCAATTATTCTGGATTTGGCGTGAAATCATATAGTTTCATTCATGTAGATCATGTATCTAGAAGACAAAATTGGATCTGGAGAATATTTTCCAAGATATCGGAAATTTAAAAATCCAGTCCGGAAGCGGAGCCGGAAGCGGGGAGTCAAAAACTCATACAAATAATGGAGAGAAAAAATTGCTGATAGCATCGATCGGTTAGGCATAATATATACTATAAATATTCCAAATTTCAAAGCGATTGGTTCAGAATTACAGATTCTATAGAGAAAAATTTCAGAATAGGCAAAATCCTGAACTCAAAGCGAAGAGTGAGCCATGATAAAAAATATTAAATTTTTTTGATCCCAATTATTTTGAGTTTGGCATGAAATCATATAGTTTCATTCATGTAGATCATGTATCTAGAAGACAAAATTGGATCTGGAGGATATTTTCCAAGATATCGGAAATTTAAAAATCCAGTCCGGAAGCGGAGCCGGAAGCGGGGAGTCAAAAACTCATACAAATGATGGGGAGAAAAAATTGCTGATAGCATCGATCGGTTAGGCATACTATATACTATAAATATTCCAAATTTCAAAGCGATTGGTTCAGAATTACAGATTCTATAGAGAAAAATCTCAGAATAGGCAAAATCCTGAACTCAAAGCGAAGAGTGAGCCATGATAAAAAATATTAAATTTTTTTGATCCTAATTATTTTGAGTTTGGCATGAAATCATATAGTTTCATTCATGTAGATCATGTATCTAGAAGACAAAATTGGATCTGGAGGATATTTTCCAAGATATCGGAAATTTAAAAATCCAGTCCGGAAGCGGAGCCGGAAGCGGGGAGTCAAAAACTCATACAAATAATTGAGAGAAAAAATTGATGATAGCATCGATCGGTTAGGCATACTATATACTATTAATATTCCAAATTTCGAAGCGATTGGTTCAGAATTACAGATTCTATAGAGAAAAATCTCAGAACAGGCAAAATCCTGAACTCAAAGCGAAAAGTGAGCCATGATAAAAAATATTAAATTTTTTTGATCCCAATTATTCTGGATTTGGCATGAAATCATATAGTTTCATTCATGTAGATCATGTATCTAGAAGACAAAATTGGATCTGGAGGATATTTTCCAAGATATCGGAAATTTAAAAATCCAGTCCGGAAGCGGAGCCGGAAGCGGGGAGTAAAAAACTCATACAAATAATGGAGAGAAAAAATTGCTGATAGCATCGATCGGTTAGGTATACTATATACTATGAATATTCCAAATTTCAAAGCGATTGGTTCAGAATTACAGATTCTATAGAGAAAAATCTCAGAATAGGCAAAATCCTGAACTCAAAGCGAAGAGTGAGCCATGATAAAAAATATTAAATTTTTTTGATCCCAATTATTTTGAGTTTGGCATGATATCATATAGTTTCATTCATGTAGATCATGTATCTAGAAGACAAAATTGGATCTGGAGGATATTTTCCAAGATATCGGAAATTCAAAAATCTAGTCCGGAAGCGGAGCCGGAAGCGGGGAGTCAAAAACTCATACAAATAATGGAGAGAAAAAATTGCTAATAGCATCGATCGGTTAGGCATACTATATACTATAAATATTCCAAATTTCAAAGCGATTGGTTCAGAATTACAGATTCTATAGAGAACAATCTCAGAATAGGCAAAATCCTGAACTCAAAGCGAAGAGTGAGCCATGATAAAAAATATTAAATTTTTTTGATCCCAATTATTTTGGGTTTGGCATGAAATCATATAGTTCCATTCATGTAGATCATGTATCTAGAAGACAAAATTGGATCTGGAGGATATTTTCCAAGATATCGGAAATTCAAAAATCCAGTCCGGAAGCGGAGCCGGAAGCGGGGAGTCAAAAACTCATACAAATAATGGAGAGAAAAAATTGCTGATAGCATCGATCGGTTAGGCATACTATATACTATAAATATTCCAAATTTCGAAGCGATTGGTTCAGAATTACAGATTCTATAGAGAAAAATCTCAGAACAGGCAAAATCCTGAACTCAAAGCGAAGAGTGAGCCATGATAAAAAATATTAAATTTTTTTGATCCCAATTATTCTGGATTTGGCATGGGATCATATAGTTTCATTCATGTAGATCATGTATCTAGAAGACAAAATTGGATCTGGAGTATATTTTCCGAAATATCGGAAATTTAAAAATCCAGTCCGGAAGCGGAGCCGGAAGCGGGGAGTCAAAAACTCATACAAATAATGGAGAGAAAGAATTGCTGATAGCATCGATCGATCAGGCATACTATATACTATAAATATTTCAAATTTCAAAGCGATTGGTTCAGAATTACAGATTCTATAGAGAAAAATCTCAGAATAGGCAAAATCCTGAACTCAAAGCGAAGAGTGAGCCATGATAAAAAATATTAAATTTTTTTGATCCCAATTATTTTGAGTTTGGCATGGAATCATATAGTTTCATTCATGTAGATCATGTATCTAGAAAACAAAATTGGATCTGGAGGATATTTTCCAAGATATCGGAAATTTAAAAATCCAGTCCGGAAGCGGAGCCGGAAGCATGGAGTCAAAAACTCATACAAATAATGGAGAGAAAAAATTGCTGATAGCATCGATCGGTTAGGCATACTATATACTATCAATATTCCAAATTTCAAAGCGATTGGTTCAGAATTACAGATTCTATAGAGAAAAATCTCAGAATAGGCAAAATCCTGAACTCAAAGCGAAGAGTGAGCCATGATAAAAAATATTAAATTTTTTTGATCCCAATTATTTTGAGTTTGGCATGAAATCATATAGTTTCATTCATGTAGATCATGTATCTAGAAGACAAAATTGGATCTGGAGGATATTTTCCAAGATATCGGAAATTTAAAAATCCAGTCCGGAAGCGGAGCCGGAAGCGGGGAGTCAAAATCTCATACAAATAATGGGGAGAAAAAATTGCTGATAGCATCGATCGGTTAGGCATACTATATACTATAAATATTCCAAATTTCAAAGCGATTGGTTCAGAATTACAGATTCTATAGAGAAAAATCTCAGAATAGGCAAAATCCTGAACTCAAAGCGAAGAGTGAGCCATGATAAAAAATATTAAATTTTTTTGATCCCAATTATTTTGAGTTTGGCATGAAATCAGATAGTTTCATTCATGTAGATCACGTATCTAGTAACCAAAATTGGATCTGGAGGATATTTTCCAAGATATCGGAAATTTAAAAATCCAGTCCGGAAGCGGAGCCGGAAGCGGGGAGTCAAAAACTCATACAAATAATGGAGAGAAAAAATTGCTGATAGCATCGATCGGTTAGGCATACTATATACTATAAATATTCCAAATTTCAAAGCGATTGGTTCAGAATTACAGATTCTATAGAGAAAATTCTCAGAATAGGCAAAATCCTGAACTCAAAGCGAAGAGTGAGCCATGATAAAAAATATTAAATTTTTTTGATCCCAATTATTTTGAGTTTGGCATGAAATCATATAGTTTCATTCATGTAGATCATGTATCTAGAAGACAAAATTGGATCTGGAGGATATTTTCCAAGATATCGGAAATTTAAAAATCCAGTCCGGA
This sequence comes from Dromius quadrimaculatus, assembly GCA_963989225.1. NCBI lineage: Eukaryota > Metazoa > Arthropoda > Insecta > Coleoptera > Carabidae > Dromius > Dromius quadrimaculatus. The sequence continues at coordinate 65,249,075 of OZ022328.1, read as the reverse complement.
AGCGGAGCCGGAAGCGGGGAGTCAAAAACTCATACAAATAATGGAGAGAAAAAATTGCTGATAGCATCGATCGGTTAGGCATACTATATACTATGAATATTCCAAATTTCGAAGCGATTGGTTCAGAATTACAGATTCTATAGAGAAAAATCTCAGAATAGGCAAAATCCTGAACTCAAAGCGAAGAGTGAGCCATGATAAAAAATATTAAATTTTTTTGATGCCAATTATTTTGAGTTTGGCATGAAATCATATAGTTTCATTCATGTAGATCATGTATCTAGAAGGCAAAATTGGATCTGGAGGATATTTTCCAAGATATCGGAAATTTAAAAATCCAGTCCGGAAGCGGAGCCGGAAGCGGGGAGTCAAAAACTCATACAAATAATGGAGAGAAAAAATTGCTGATAGCATCGATCGGTTAGGCATACTATATACTATAAATATTCCAAATTTCAAAGCGATTGGTTCAGAATTACAGATTCTATAGAGAAAAATCTCAGAATAGGCAAAATCCTGAACTCAAAGCGAAGAGTGAGCCATGATAAAAAATATTAAATTTTTTTGATCCCAATTATTTTGAGTTTGGCATGAAATCATATAGTTTCATTCATGTAGATCATGTATCTAGAAGACAAAATTGGATCTGGAGGATATTTTCCAAGATATCGGAAATTTAAAAATCCAGTCCGGAAGCGGAGCCGGAAGCGGGGAGTCAAAATCTCATACAAATAATGGGGAGAAAAAATTGCTGATAGCATCGATCGGTTAGGCATACTATATACTATAAATATTCCAAATTTCAAAGCGATTGGTTCAGAATTACAGATTCTATAGAGAAAAATCTCAGAATAGGCAAAATCCTGAACTCAAAGCGAAGAGTGAGCCATGATAAAAAATATTAAATTTTTTTGATCCCAATTATTTTGAGTTTGGCATGAAATCAGATAGTTTTATTCATGTAGATCACGTATCTAGTAAACAAAATTGGATCTGGAGGATATTTTCCAAGATATCGGAAATTTAAAAATCCAGTCCGGAAGCGGAGCCGGAAGCGGGGAGTCAAAAACTCATACAAATAATGGAGAGAAAAAATTGCTGATAGCATCGATCGGTTAGGCATACTATATACTATAAATATTCCAAATTTCAAAGCGATTGGTTCAGAATTACAGATTCTATAGAGAAAATTCTCAGAATAGGCAAAATCCTGAACTCAAAGCGAAGAGTGAGCCATGATAAAAAATATTAAATTTTTTTGATCCCAATTATTTTGAATTTGGCATGAAATCATATAGTTTCATTCATGTTGATCATGTATCTAGAAGACAAAATTGGATCTGGAGGATATTTTCCAGGATATCGGAAATTTAAAAATCCAGTCCGGAAGCGGACCCGGAAGCGGGGAGTCAAAAACTCATACAAATAATGGGGAGAAAAAATTGCTGATAGCATCGATCGGTTAGGCATACTATATACTATAAATATTCCAAATTTCAAAGCGATTGGTTCAGAATTACAGATTCTATAGAGAAAAATCTCAGAATAGGCAAAATCCTGAACTCAAAGCGAAGAGTGAGCCATGATAAAAAATATTAAATTTTTTTGATCCCAATTATTTTGAGTTTGGCCTGAAATCATATAGTTTCATTCATGTAGATCACGTATCTAGAAGACAAAATTGGATCTGGAGGACATTTTCCAAGATATCGGAAATTTAAAAATCCAGTCCGGAAGCGGAGCCGGAAGCGGGGAGTCAAAAACTCATACAAATAATGGAGAGAAAAAATTGCTGATAGCATCGATCGGTTAGGCATACTATATACTATAAATATTCCAAATTTCAAAGCGATTGGTTCAGAATTACAGATTCTATAGAGAAAAATCTCAGAATAGGCAAAATCCTGAACTCAAAGCGAAGAGTGAGCCATGATAAAAAATATTAAATTTTTTTGATCCCAATTATTTTGAGTTTGGCCTGAAATCATATAGTTTCATTCATGTAGATCACGTATCTAGAAGACAAAATTGGATCTGGAGGACATTTTCCAAGATATCGGAAATTTAAAAATCCAGTCCGGAAGCGGAGCCGGAAGCGGGGAGTCAAAAACTCATACAAATAATGGAGAAAAAAAATTGCTGATAGCATCGATCGGTTAGGCATACTATATACTATAAATATTCCAAATTTCAAAGCGATTGGTTCAGAATTACAGATTCTATAGAGAAAAATCTCAGAATAGGCAAAATCCTGAACTCAAAGCGAAGAGTGAGCCATGATAAAAAATATTAAATTTTTTTGATCCCAATTATTTTGAGTTTGGCCTGAAATCATATAGTTTCATTCATGTAGATCACGTATCTAGAAGACAAAATTGGATCTGGAGGACATTTTCCAAGATATCGGAAATTTAAAAATCCAGTCCGGAAGCGGAGCCGGAAGCGGGGAGTCAAAAACTCATACAAATAATGGAGAGAAAAAATTGCTGATAGCATCGATCGGTTAGGCATACTATATACTATAAATACTCCAAATTTCAAAGCGATTGGTTCAGAATTACAGATTCTATAGAGAAAAATCTCAGAATAGGCAAAATCCTGAACTCAAAGCGAAGAGTGAGCCATGATAAAAAATATTAAATTTTTTTGATCCCAATTATTTTGAGTTTGGCCTGAAATCATATAGTTTCATTCATGTAGATCACGTATCTAGGAGACAAAATTGGATCTGGAGGACATTTTCCAAGATATCGGAAATTTAAAAATCCAGTCCGGAAGCGGAGCCGGAAGCGGGGAGTCAAAAACTCATACAAATAATGGAGAGAAAAAATTGCTGATAGCATCGATCGGTTAGGCATACTATATACTATAAATACTCCAAATTTCAAAGCGATTGGTTCAGAATTACAGATTCTATAGAGAAAAATCTCAGAATAGGCAAAATCCTGAACTCAAAGCGAAGAGTGAGCCATGATAAAAAATATTAAATTTTTTTGATCCCAATTATTTTGAGTTTGGCCTGAAATCATATAGTTTTATTCATGTAGATCACGTATCTAGAAGACAAAATTGGATCTGGAGGATATTTTCCAAGATATCGGAAATTTAAAAACCCAGTCCGGAAGCGGAGCCGGAAGCGGGGAGTCAAAAACTCATACAAATAATGGAGAGAAAAAATTGGTGATAGCATCGATCGGTTGGGCATACTATATACTATAAATATTACAAATTTCAAAGCGATTGGTTCAGAATTACAGATTCTATAGAGAAAAATCTCAGAATAGGCAAAATCCTGAACTCAAAGCGAAGAGTGAGCCATGATAAAAAATATTAAATTTTTTTGATCCCAATTATTTTGAGTTTGGCATGAAATCATATAGTTTCATTCATGTAGATCACGTATCTGGAAGACAAAATTGGATCTGGAGGATATTTTCCAAGATATCGGAAATTTAATAATCCAGTCCGGAAGCGGAGCCGGAAGCGGGGAGTCAAAAACTCATACAAATAATGAAGAGAAAAAATTGCTGATAGCATCGATCGGTTAGGCATACTATATACTATAAATATTCCAATTTTCAAAGCGATTGGTTCAGAATTACAGATTCTATAGAGAAAAATCCCAGAATAGGCAAAATCCTGAACTCAAAGCGAAGAGTGAGCCATGATAAAAAATATTAAATTTTTTTGATCCCAATTATTTTGAGTTTGGCATGAAATCATATAGTTTCATTCATGTAGATCACGTATCTGGAAGACAAAATTGGATCTGGAGGATATTTTCCAAGATATCGGAAATTTAATAATCCAGTCCGGAAGCGGAGCCGGAAGCGGGGAGTCAAAAACTCATACAAATAATGAAGAGAAAAAATTGCTGATAGCATCGATCGGTTAGGCATACTATATACTATAAATATTCCAATTTTCAAAGCGATTGGTTCAGAATTACAGATTCTATAGAGAAAAATCCCAGAATAGGCAAAATCCTGAACTCAAAGCGAAGAGTGAGCCATGATAAAAAATATTAAATTTTTTTGATCCCAATTATTTTGAGTTTGGCCTGAAATCATATAGTTTCATTCATGTAGATCACGTATCTAGAAGACAAAATTGGATCTGGAAGATATTTTCCAAGATATCGGAAATTTAAAAATCCAGTCCGGAAGCGGAGCCGGAAGCGGGGAGTCAAAAACTCATACAAATAATGGAGAGAAAAAATTGCTGATAGCATCGATCGGTTAGGCATACTATATTATAATAAATATTCCAAATTTCAAAGCGATTGGTTCAGAATTACAGATTCTATAGAGAAAAATCTCAGAATAGGCAAAATCCTGAACTCAAAGCGAAGAGTGAGCCATGATAAAAAATATTAAATTTTTTTGATCCCAATTATTTTGAGTTTGGCCTGAAATCATATAGTTTCATTCATGTAGATCACGTATCTAGAAGACAAAATTGGATCTGGAGGATATTTTCCAAGATATCGGAAATTTAAAAATCCAGTCCGGAAGCGGAGCCGGAAGCGGGGAGTCAAAAACTCATACAAATAATGGAGAGAAAAAATTGCTGATAGCATCGATCGGTTAGGCATACTATATTATAATAAATATTCCAAATTTCAAAGCGATTGGTTCAGAATTACAGATTCTATAGAGAAAAATCTCAGAATAGGCAAAATCCTGAACTCAAAGCGAAGAGTGAGCCATGATAAAAAATATTAAATTTTTTTGATCCCAATTATTTTGAGTTTGGCCTGAAATCATATAGTTTCATTCATGTAGATCACGTATCTAGAAGACAAAATTGGATCTGGAGGATATTTTCCAAGATATCGGAAATTAAAAAATCCAGTCCGGAAGCGGAGCCGGAAGCGGGGAGTCAAAAACTCATACAAATAATGGAGAGAAAAAATTGGTGATAGCATCGATCGGTTGGGCATACTATATACTATAAATATTACAAATTTCAAAGCGATTGGTTCAGAATTACAGATTCTATAGAGAAAAATCTCAGAATAGGCAAAATCCTGAACTCAAAGCGAAGAGTGAGCCATGATAAAAAATATTAAATTTTTTTGATTCCAATTATTTTGAGTTTGGCATGAAATCATATAGTTTCATTCATGTAGATCACGTATCTGGAAGACAAAATTGGATCTGGAGGATATTTTCCAAGATATCGGAAATTTAATAATCCAGTCCGGAAGCGGAGCCGGAAGCGGGGAGTCAAAAACTCATACAAATAATGAAGAGAAAAAATTGCTGATAGCATCGATCGGTTAGGCATACTATATACTATAAATATTCCAAATTTCAAAGCGATTGGTTCAGAATTACAGATTCTATAGAGAAAAATCTCAGAATAGGCAAAATCCTGAACTCAAAGCGAAGAGTGAGCCATGATAAAAAATATTAAATTTTTTTGATCCCAATTATTTTGAGTTTGGCATGAAATCATATAGTTTCATTCATGTAGATCACGTATCTAGAAGACAAAATTGGATCTGGAGGATATTTTCCAAGATATCGGAAATTTAAAAATCCAGTCCGGAAGCGGAGCCGGAAGCGGGGAGTCAAAAACTCATACAAATAATGGAAAGAAAAAATTGCTGATAGCATCGATCGGTTAGGCATACTATATACTATAAATAATCCAAATTTCAAAGCGATTGGTTCAGAATTACAGATTCTATAGAGAAAAATCTCAGAATAGGCAAAATCCTGAACTCAAAGCGAAGAGTGAGCCATGATAAAAAATATTAAATTTTTTTGATTCCAATTATTTTGAGTTTGGCATGAAATCATATAGTTTCATTCATGTAGATCACGTATCTGGAAGACAAAATTGGATCTGGAGGATATTTTCCAAGATATCGGAAATTTAATAATCCAGTCCGGAAGCGGAGCCGGAAGCGGGGAGTCAAAAACTCATACAAATAATGAAGAGAAAAAATTGCTGATAGCATCGATCGGTTAGGCATACTATATACTATAAATATTCCAAATTTCAAAGCGATTGGTTCAGAATTACAGATTCTATAAAGAAAAATCTCAGAATAGGCAAAATCCTGAACTCAAAGCGAAGAGTGAGCCATGATAAAAAATATTAAATTTTTTTGATCCCAATTATTTTGAGTTTGGCCTGAAATCATATAGTTTCATTCATGTAGATCACGTATCTAGAAGACAAAATTGGATCTGGAAGATATTTTCCAAGATATCGGAAATTTAAAAATCCAGTCCGGAAGCGGAGCCGGAAGCGGGGAGTCAAAAACTCATACAAATAATGGAGAGAAAAAATTGCTGATAGCATCGATCGGTTAGGCATACTATATACTATAAATATTCCAAATTTCAGAGCGATTGGTTCAGAATTACAGATTCTATAGAGAAAAATCTCAGAATAGGCAAAATCCTGAACTCAAACCGAAGAGTGAGCCATGATAAAAAATATTAAATTTTTTTGATCCCAATTATTTTGAGTTTGGCATGAAATCATATAGTTTCATTCATGTAGATCACGTATCTAGAAGACAAAATTGGATCTGGAGGATATTTTCCAAGATATCGGAAATTTAAAAATCCAGTCCGGAAGCGGGGAGTCAAATACTCATACAAATAATGAAGAGAAAAAATTGCTGATAGCATCGATCGGTTAGGCATACTATATACTATAAATATTCCAAATTTCAAAGCGATTGGTTCAGAATTACAGATTCTATAGAGAAAAATCTCAGAATAGGCAAAATCCTGAACTCAAAGCGAAGAGTGAGCCATGATAAAAAATATTAAATTTTTTTGATCCCAATTATTTTGAGTTTGGCCTGAAATCATATAGTTTCATTCATGTAGATCACGTATCTAGAAGACAAAATTGGATCTGGAGGATATTTTCCAAGATATCGGAAATTTAAAAATCCAGTCCGGAAGCGGAGCCGGAAGCGGGGAGTCAAAAACTCATACAAATAATGGAGAGAAAAAATTGCTGATAGCATCGATCGGTTAGGCATACTATATACTATAAATATTCCAAATTTCAAAGCGTGTGAGCCATGATAAAAAATATTAAATTTTTTTGATCCCAATTATTTTGAGTTTGGCCTGAAATCATATAGTTTCATTCATGTAGATCACGTATCTAGAAGACAAAATTGAATCTGGAGGATATTTTCCAAGATATCGGAAATTTAAAAATCCGTCCGGAAGCGGAGCCGGAAGCGGGGAGTCAAAAACTCATACAAATAATGGAGAAAAAGAATTGTTGATAGCATCGATCGGTTAGGCATACTATATACTATAAATATTCCAAATTTCAAAGCGATTGGTTCAGAATTACAGATTCTATAGAGAAAAATCTCAGAATAGGCAAAATCCTGAACTCAAAGCGAAGAGTGAGCCATGATAAAAAATATTAAATTTTTTTGATCCCAATTATTTTGAGTTTGGCCTGAAATCATATAGTTTCATTCATGTAGATCACGTATCTAGAAGACAAAATTGGATCTGGAGGATATTTTCCAAGATATCGGAAATTTAAAAATCCAGTCCGGAAGCGGAGCCGGAAGCGGGGAGTCAAAAACTCATACAAATAATGGAGAGAAAAAATTGCTGATAGCATCGATCGGTTAGGCATACTATATTATAATAAATATTCCAAATTTCAAAGCGATTGGTTCAGAATTACAGATTCTATAGAGAAAAATCTCAGAATAGGCAAAATCCTGAACTCAAAGCGAAGAGTGAGCCATGATAAAAAATATTAAATTTTTTTGATCCCAATTATTTTGAGTTTGGCCTGAAATCATATAGTTTCATTCATGTAGATCACGTATCTAGAAGACAAAATTGGATCTGGAGGATATTTTCCAAGATATCGGAAATTAAAAAATCCAGTCCGGAAGCGGAGCCGGAAGCGGGGAGTCAAAAACTCATACAAATAATGGAGAGAAAAAATTGGTGATAGCATCGATCGGTTGGGCATACTATATACTATAAATATTACAAATTTCAAAGCGATTGGTTCAGAATTACAGATTCTATAGAGAAAAATCTCAGAATAGGCAAAATCCTGAACTCAAAGCGAAGAGTGAGCCATGATAAAAAATATTAAATTTTTTTGATTCCAATTATTTTGAGTTTGGCATGAAATCATATAGTTTCATTCATGTAGATCACGTATCTGGAAGACAAAATTGGATCTGGAGGATATTTTCCAAGATATCGGAAATTTAATAATCCAGTCCGGAAGCGGAGCCGGAAGCGGGGAGTCAAAAACTCATACAAATAATGAAGAGAAAAAATTGCTGATAGCATCGATCGGTTAGGCATACTATATACTATAAATATTCCAAATTTCAAAGCGATTGGTTCAGAATTACAGATTCTATAAAGGAAAATCTCAGAATAGGCAAAATCCTGAACTCAAAGCGAAGAGTGAGCCATGATAAAAAATATTAAATTTTTTTGATCCCAATTATTTTGAGTTTGGCCTGAAATCATATAGTTTCATTCATGTAGATCACGTATCTAGAAGACAAAATTGGATCTGGAAGATATTTTCCAAGATATCGGAAATTTAAAAATCCAGTCCGGAAGCGGAGCCGGAAGCGGGGAGTCAAAAACTCATACAAATAATGGAGAAAAAAAATTGCTGATAGCATCGATCGGTTAGGCATACTATATACTATAAATATTCCAAATTTCAAAGCGATTGGTTCAGAATTACAGATTCTATAGAGAAAAATCTCAGAATAGGCAAAATCCTGAACTCAAAGCGAAGAGTGAGCCATGATAAAAAATATTAAATTTTTTTGATCCCAATTATTTTGAGTTTGGCATGAAATCATATAGTTTCATTCATGTAGATCACGTATCTAGAAGACAAAATTGGATCTGGAGGATATTTTCCAAGATATCGGAAATTTAAAAATCCAGTCCGGAAGCGGGGAGTCAAATACTCATACAAATAATGAAGAGAAAAAATTGCTGATAGCATCGATCGGTTAGGCATACTATATACTATAAATATTCCAAATTTCAAAGCGATTGGTTCAGAATTACAGATTCTATAGAGAAAAATCTCAGAATAGGCAAAATCCTGAACTCAAAGCGAAGAGTGAGCCATGATAAAAAATATTAAATTTTTTTGATCCCAATTATTTTGAGTTTGGCCTGAAATCATATAGTTTCATTCATGTAGATCACGTATCTAGAAGACAAAATTGGATCTGGAGGATATTTTCCAAGATATCGGAAATTTAAAAATCCAGTCCGGAAGCGGAGCCGGAAGCGGGGAGTCAAAAACTCATACAAATAATGGAGAGAAAAAATTGCTGATAGCATCGATCGGTTAGGCATACTATATACTATAAATATTCCAAATTTCAAAGCGTGTGAGCCATGATAAAAAATATTAAATTTTTTTGATCCCAATTATTTTGAGTTTGGCCTGAAATCATATAGTTTCATTCATGTAGATCACGTATCTAGAAGACAAAATTGAATCTGGAGGATATTTTCCAAGATATCGGAAATTTAAAAATCCAGTCCGGAAGCGGAGCCGGAAGCGGGGAGTCAAAAACTCATACAAATAATGGAGAAAAAGAATTGTTGATAGCATCGATCGGTTAGGCATACTATATACTATAAATATTCCAAATTTCAAAGCGATTGGTTCAGAATTACAGATTCTATAGAGAAAAATCTCAGAATAGGCAAAATCCTGAACTCAAAGCGAAGAGTGAGCCATGATAAAAAATATTAAATTTTTTTGATCCCAATTATTTTGAGTTTGGCCTGAAATCATATAGTTTCATTCATGTAGATCACGTATCTAGAAGACAAAATTGGATCTGGAGGATATTTTCCAAGATATCGGAAATTTAAAAATCCAGTCCGGAAGCGGAGCCGGAAGCGGGGAGTCAAAAACTCATACAAATAATGGAGAGAAAAAATTGCTGATAGCATCGATCGGTTAGGCATACTATATACTATAAATATTCCAAATTTCAAAGCGTGTGAGCCATGATAAAAAATATTAAATTTTTTTGATCCCAATTATTTTGAGTTTGGCCTGAAATCATATAGTTTCATTCATGTAGATCACGTATCTAGAAGACAAAATTGAATCTGGAGGATATTTTCCAAGATATCGGAAATTTAAAAATCCAGTCCGGAAGCGGAGCCGGAAGCGGGGAGTCAAAAACTCATACAAATAATGGAGAAAAAGAATTGTTGATAGCATCGATCGGTTAGGCATACTATATACTATAAATATTCCAAATTTCAAAGCGATTGGTTCAGAATTACAGATTCTATAGAGAAAAATCTCAGAATAGGCCAAATCCTGAACTCAAAGCGAAGAGTGAGCCATGATAAAAAATATTAAATTTTTTTGATCCCAATTATTTTGAGTTTGGCCTGAAATCATATAGTTTCATTCATGTAGATCACGTATCTAGAAGACAAAATTGAATCTGGAGGATATTTTCCAAGATATCGGAAATTTAAAAATCCAGTCCGGAAGCGGAGCCGGAAGCGGGGAGTCAAAAACCCATACAAATAATGGAGAAAAAGAATTGTTGATAGCATCGATCGGTTAGGCATACTATATACTATAAATATTCCAAATTTCAAAGCGATTGGTTCAGAATTACAGATTCTATAGAGAAAAATCTCAGAATAGGCAAAATCCTGAACTCAAAGCGAAGAGTGAGCCATGATAAAAAATATTAAATTTTTTTGATCCCAATTATTTTGAGTTTGGCCTGAAATCATATAGTTTCATTCATGTAGGTCACGTATCTAGAAGACAAAATTGGATCTGGAGGATATTTTCCAAGATATCGGAAATTTAAAAATCCAGTCCGGAAGCGGAGCCGGAAGCGGGGAGTCAAAAACTCATACAAATAATGGAGAGAAAAAATTGCTGATAGCATCGATCGGTTAGGCACACTATATACTATAAATATTCCAAATTTCAAAGCGATTGGTTCAGAATTACAGATTCTATAGAGAAAAATCTCAGAATAGGCAAAATCCTGAACTCAAAGCGAAGAGTGAGCCATAATAAAAAATATTAAATTTTTTTGATCCCAATTATTTTGAGTTTGGCCTGAAATCATATAGTTTCATTCATGTAGATCACGTATCTAGAAGACAAAATAGATCTGGAGGATATTTTCCAAGATATCGGAAATTTAAAAATCCAGTCCGGAAGCGGAGCCAGAAGCGGGGAGTCAAAAACTCATACAAATAATGGAGAGAAAAAATTGCTGATAGCATCGATCGGTTAGGCATACTATATACTATGAATATTCCAAATTTCAGAGCGATTGGTTCAGAATTACAGATTCTATAGAGAAAAATCTCAGAATAGGCAAAATCCTGAACTCAAAGCGAAGAGTGAGCCATGATAAAAAATATTAAATTTTTTTGATCCCAATTATTTTGAGTTTGGCCTGAAATCATATAGTTTCATTCATGTAGATCACGTATCTAGAAGACAAAATTGGATCTGGAGGATATTTTCCAAGATATCGGAAATTTAAAAATCCAGTCCGGAAGCGGAGCCGGAAGCGGGGAGTCAAAAACTCATACAAATAATGGAGAGAAAAAATTCCTGTTAGCATCGATCGGTTAGGCATACTATATACTATAAATATTCCAAATTTCAAAGCGATTGGTTCAGAATTACAGATTCTATAGAGAAAAATCTCAGAATAGGCCAAATCCTGAACTCAAAGCGAAGAGTGAGCCATGATAAAAAATATTAAATTTTTTTGATCCCAATTATTTTGAGTTCGGCATGAAATCATATAGTTTCATTCATGTAGACCATGTATCTAGAAGACAAAATTGGATCTGGAGGATATTTTCCAAGATATCGGAAATTTAAAAATCCAGTCCAGAAGCGGAGCCGGAAGCGGGGAGTCAAAAACTCATACAAATAATGGAGAGAAAAAATTGCTGATAGCATCGATCGGTTAGGCATACTATATACTATAAATATTCCAAATTTTAAAGCGATTGGTTCAGAATTACAGATTCTATAGAGAAAAATCTCAGAATAGGCAAAATCCTGAACTCAAAGCGAAGAGTGAGCCATGATAAAAAATATTAAATGTTTTTGATCCCAATTATTTTGAGTTTGGCATGAAATCATATAGTTTCATTCATGAAGATCACGTATCTAGAAGACAAAATTGGATCTGGAGGACATTTTCCAAGATATCGGAAATTTAAAAATCCAGTCCGGAAGCGGAGCCGGAAGCGGGGAGTCAAAAACTCATACAAATAATGGAGAGAAAAAATTGCTGATAGCATCGATCGGTTAGGCATACTATAAATATTCCAAATTTCAAAGCGATTGGTTCAGAATTACAGATTCTATAGAGAAAAATCTCAGAATAGGCAAAATCCTGAACTCAAAGCGAAGAGTGAGCCATGATAAAAAATATTAAATTTTTTTGATCCCAATTATTTTGAGTTTGGCCTGAAATCATATAGTTTCATTCATGTAGATCACGAATCTAGAAGACAAAATTGGATCTGGAGGATATTTTCCAAGATATCGGAAATTTAAAAATCCAGTCCGGAAGCGGAGCCGGAAGCGGGGAGTCAAAAACTCATACAAATAATGGAGAGAAAAAATTGCTGATAGCATCGATCGGTTAGGCATACTATATACTATAAATATTCCAAATTTCAAAGCGATTGGTTCAGAATTACAGATTCTATAGAGAAAAATCTCAGAATAGGCAAAATCCTGAACTCAAAGCGAAGAGTGAGCCATGATAAAAAATATTAAATTTTTTTGATCCCAATTATTTTGAGTTTGGCCTGAAATCATATAGTTTCATTCATGTAGATCACGTATCTAGAAGACAAAATTGGATCTGGAGGACATTTTCCAAGATATCGGAAATTTAAAAATCCAGTCCGGAAGCGGAGCCGGAAGCGGGGAGTCAAAAACTCATACAAATAATGGAGAGAAAAAATTGCTGATAGCATCGATCGGTTAGGCATACTATATACTATAAATATTCCAAATTTCAAAGCGATTGGTTCAGAATTACAGATTCTATAGAGAAAAATCTCAGAATAGGCAAAATCCTGAACTCAAAGCGAAGAGTGAGCCATGATAAAAAATATTAAATTTTTTTGATCCCAATTATTTTGAGTTTGGCATGAAATCATATAGTTTCATTCATGAAGATCACGTATCTAGAAGACAAAATTGGATCTGGAGGACATTTTCCAAGATATCGGAAATTTAAAAATCCAGTCCGGAAGCGGAGCCGGAAGCGGGGAGTCAAAAACTCATACAAATAATGGAGAGAAAAAATTGCTGATAGCATCGATCGGTTAGGCATACTATATACTATAAATATTCCAAATTTCAATGCGATTGGTTCAGAATTACAGATTCTATAGAGAAAAATCTCAGAATAGGCAAAATCCTGAACTCAAAGCGAAGAGTGAGCCATGATAAAAAATATTAAATGTTTTTGATCCCAATTATTTTGAGTTTGGCATGAAATCATATAGTTTCATTCATGAAGATCACGTATCTAGAAGACAAAATTGGATCTGGAGGACATTTTCCAAGATATCGGAAATTTAAAAATCCAGTCCGGAAGCGGAGCCGGAAGCGGGGAGTCAAAAACTCATACAAATAATGGAGAGAAAAAATTGCTGATAGCATCGATCGGTTAGGCATACTATATACTATAAATATTCCAAATTTCAAAGCGATTGGTTCAGAATTACAGATTCTATAGAGAAAAATCTCAGAATAGGCAAAATCCTGAACTCAAAGCGAAGAGTGAGCCATGATAAAAAATATTAAATTTTTTTGATCCCAATTATTTTGAGTTTGGCCTGAAATCATATAGTTTCATTCATGTAGATCACGTATCTAGAAGACAAAATTGGATCTGGAGGATATTTCCCAAGATATCGGAAATTTAAAAATCCAGTCCGGAAGCGGAGCCGGAAGCGGGGAGTCAAAAACTCATACAAATAATGGAGAGAAATAATTGCTGATAGCATCGATCGGTTAGGCATACTATATACTATAAATATTCCAAATTTCAAAGCGATTGGTTCAGAATTACAGATTCTATAGAGAAAAATCTCAGAATAGGCAAAATCCTGAACTCAAAGCGAAGAGTGAGCCATGATAAAAAATATTAAATTTTTTTGATCCCAATTATTTTGAGTTTGGCCTGAAATCATATAGTTTCATTCATGTAGATCACGTATCTAGAAGACAAAATTGGATCTGGAGGATATTTCCCAAGATATCGGAAATTTAAAAATCCAGTCCGGAAGCGGAGCCGGAAGCGGGGAGTCAAAAACTCATACAAATAATGGAGAGAAAAAATTGCTGATAGCATCGATCGGTTAGGCATACTATATACTATAAATATTCCAAATTTCAAAGCGATTGGTTCAGAATTACAGATTCTATAGAGAAAAATCTCAGAATAGGCAAAATCCTGAACTCAAAGCGAAGAGTGAGCCATGATAAAAAATATTAAATTTTTTTGATCCCAATTATTTTGAGTTTGGCCTGAAATCATATAGTTTCATTCATGTAGATCACGTATCTAGAAGACAAAATTGGATCTGGAGGATATTTCCCAAGATATCGGAAATTTAAAAATCCAGTCCGGAAGCGGAGCCGGAAGCGGGGAGTCAAAAACTCATACAAATAATGGAGAGAAATAATTGCTGATAGCATCGATCGGTTAGGCATACTATATACTATAAATATTCCAAATTTCAATGCAATTGGTTCAGAATTACAGATTCTATGGAGAAAAATCTCAGAATAGGCAAAATTCTGAACTCAAAGCGAAGAGTGAGCCATGATAAAAAATATTAAATGTTTTTGATCCCAATTATTTTGAGTTTGGCATGAAATCATATAGTTTCATTCATGAAGATCACGTATCTAGAAGACAAAATTGGATCTGGAGGACATTTTCCAAGATATCGGAAATTTAAAAATCCAGTCCGGAAGCGGAGCCGGAAGCGGGGAGTCAAAAACTCATACAAATAATGGAGAGAAAAAATTGCTGATAGCATCGATCGGTTAGGCATACTATATACTATAAATATTCCAAATTTCAAAGCGATTGGTTCAGAATTACAGATTCTATAGAGAAAAATCTCAGAATAGGCAAAATCCTGAACTCAAAGCGAAGAGTGAGCCATGATAAAAAATATTAAATTTTTTTGATCCCAATTATTTTGAGTTTGGCCTGAAATCATATAGTTTCATTCATGTAGATCACGTATCTAGAAGACAAAATTGGATCTGGAGGATATTTCCCAAGATATCGGAAATTTAAAAATCCAGTCCGGAAGCGGAGCCGGAAGCGGGGAGTCAAAAACTCATACAAATAATGGAGAGAAATAATTGCTGATAGCATCGATCGGTTAGGCATACTATATACTATAAATATTCCAAATTTCAATGCAATTGGTTCAGAATTACAGATTCTATGGAGAAAAATCTCAGAATAGGCAAAATCCTGAACTCAAAGCGAAGAGTGAGCCATGATAAAAAATATTAAATTTTTTTGATCCCAATTATTTTGAGTTTGGCATGAAATCATATAGTCTCATTCATGTAGATCACGTATCTAGAAGACAAAATTGGATCTGGAGGATATTTTCCAAGATATCGGAAATTTAAAAATCCAGTCCGGAAGCGGAGCCGGAAGCGGGGAGTCAAAAACTCATACAAATAATGGAGAGAAAAAATTGCTGATAGCATCGATCGGTTAGGCATACTATATACTATAAATATTCCAAATTTCAATGCGATTGGTTCAGAATTACAGATTCTATAGAGAAAAATCTCAGAATAGGCAAAATCCTGAACTCAAAGCGAAGAGTGAGCCATGATAAAAAATATTAAATTTTTTTGATCCCAATTATTTTGAGTTTGGCATGAAATCATATAGTCTCATTCATGTAGATCACGTATCTAGAAGACAAAATTGGATCTGGAGGATATTTTCCAAGATATCGGAAATTTAAAAATCCAGTCCGGAAGCGGAGCCGGAAGCGGGGAGTCAAAAACTCATACAAATAATGGAGAGAAAAAATTGCTGATAGCAACGATCGGTTAGGCATACTATATACTATAAATATTCCAAATTTCAAAGCGATTGGTTCAGAATTACAGATTCTATAGAGAAAAATCTCAGAATAGGCAAAATCCTGAACTCAAAGCGAAGAGTGAGCCATGATAAAAAATATTAAATTTTTTTGATCCCAATTATTTTGAGTTTGGCCTGAAATCATATAGTTTCATTCATGTAGATCACGTATCTAGAAGACAAAATTGGATCTGAAAGATATTTTCCAAGATATCGGAAATTTAAAAATCCAGTCCGGAAGCGGAGCCGGAAGCGGGGAGTCAAAAACTCATACAAATAATGGAGAAAAAAAATTGCTGATAGCATCGATCGGTTAGGCATACTATATACTATAAATATTCCAAATTTCAAAGCGATTGGTTCAGAATTACAGATTCTATAGAGAAAAATCTCAGAATAGGCAAAATCCTGAACTCAAAGCGAAGAGTGAGCCATGATAAAAAATATTAAATTTTTTTGATCCCAATTATTTTGAGTTTGGCATGAAATCATATAGTTTCATTCATGTAGATCACGTATCTAGAAGACAAAATTGGATCTGGAGGATATTTTCCAAGATATCGGAAATTTAAAAATCCAGTCCGGAAGCGGAGCCGGAAGCGGGGAGTCAAAAACTCATACAAATAATGGAGAAAAAAAATTGCTGATAGCATCGATCGGTTAGGCATACTATATACTATAAATATTCCAAATTTCAAAGCGATTGGTTCAGAATTACAGATTCTATAGAGAAAAGTCTCAGAATAGGCAAAATCCTGAACTCAAAGCGAAGAGTGAGCCATGATAAAAAATATTAAATTTTTTTGATCCCAATTATTTTGAGTTTGGTCTGAAATCATATAGTTTCATTCATGTAGATCACGTATCTAGAAGACAAAATTGGATCTGGAGGATATTTTCCAAGATATCGGAAATTTAAAAATCCAGTCCAGAAGCGGAGCCGGAAGCGGGGAGTCAAAAACTCATACAAATAATGGAGAGAAAAAATTGCTGATAGCATCGATCGGTTAGGCATACTATATACTATAAATATTCCAAATTTCAAAGCGATTGGTTCAGAATTACAGATTCTATAGAGAAAAACCTCAGAATAGGCAAAATCCTGAACTCAAAGCGAAGAGTGAGCCATGATAAAAAATATTAAATTTTTTTGATCCCAATTATTTTGAGTTTGGCCTGAAATCATATAGTTTCATTCATGTAGATCACGTATCTAGAAGACAAAATTGGATCTGGAGGATATTTTCCAAGATATCGGAAATTTAAAAATCCAGTCCGGAAGCGGAGCCGGAAGCGGGGAGTCAAAAACTCATACAAATAATGGAGAGAAAAAATTGCTGATAGCATCGATCGGTTAGGCATACTATATACTATAAATATTCCAAATTTCAAAGCGTGTGAGCCATGATAAAAAATATTAAATTTTTTTGATCCCAATTATTTTGAGTTTGGCCTGAAATCATATAGTTTCATTCATGTAGATCACGTATCTAGAAGACAAAATTGAATCTGGAGGATATTTTCCAAGATATCGGAAATTTAAAAATCCAGTCCGGAAGCGGAGCCGGAAGCGGGGAGTCAAAAACTCATACAAATAATGGAGAAAAAGAATTGTTGATAGCATCGATCGGTTAGGCATACTATATACTATAAATATTCCAAATTTCAAAGCGATTGGTTCAGAATTACAGATTCTATAGAGAAAAATCTCAGAATAGGCAAAATCCTGAACTCAAAGCGAAGAGTGAGCCATGATAAAAAATATTAAATTTTTTTGATCCCAATTATTTTGAGTTTGGCCTGAAATCATATAGTTTCATTCATGTAGATCACGTATCTAGAAGACAAAATTGAATCTGGAGGATATTTTCCAAGATATCGGAAATTTAAAAATCCAGTCCGGAAGCGGAGCCGGAAGCGGGGAGTCAAAAACCCATACAAATAATGGAGAAAAAGAATTGTTGATAGCATCGATCGGTTAGGCATACTATATACTATAAATATTCCAAATTTCAAAGCGATTGGTTCAGAATTACAGATTCTATAGAGAAAAATCTCAGAATAGGCAAAATCCTGAACTCAAAGCGAAGAGTGAGCCATGATAAAAAATATTAAATTTTTTTGATCCCAATTATTTTGAGTTTGGCCTGAAATCATATAGTTTCATTCATGTAGATCACGTATCTAGAAGACAAAATTGGATCTGGAGGATATTTTCCAAGATATCGGAAATTTAAAAATCCAGTCCGGAAGCGGAGCCGGAAGCGGGGAGTCAAAAACTCATACAAATAATGGAGAGAAAAAATTGCTGATAGCATCGATCGGTTAGGCATACTATATACTATAAATATTCCAAATTTCAAAGCGTGTGAGCCATGATAAAAAATATTAAATTTTTTTGATCCCAATTATTTTGAGTTTGGCCTGAAATCATATAGTTTCATTCATGTAGATCACGTATCTAGAAGACAAAATTGAATCTGGAGGATATTTTCCAAGATATCGGAAATTTAAAAATCCAGTCCGGAAGCGGAGCCGGAAGCGGGGAGTCAAAAACTCATACAAATAATGGAGAAAAAGAATTGTTGATAGCATCGATCGGTTAGGCATACTATATACTATAAATATTCCAAATTTCAAAGCGATTGGTTCAGAATTACAGATTCTATAGAGAAAAATCTCAGAATAGGCAAAATCCTGAACTCAAAGCGAAGAGTGAGCCATGATAAAAAATATTAAATTTTTTTGATCCCAATTATTTTGAGTTTGGCCTGAAATCATATAGTTTCATTCATGTAGATCACGTATCTAGAAGACAAAATTGAATCTGGAGGATATTTTCCAAGATATCGGAAATTTAAAAATCCAGTCCGGAAGCGGAGCCGGAAGCGGGGAGTCAAAAACCCATACAAATAATGGAGAAAAAGAATTGTTGATAGCATCGATCGGTTAGGCATACTATATACTATAAATATTCCAAATTTCAAAGCGATTGGTTCAGAATTACAGATTCTATAGAGAAAAATCTCAGAATAGGCAAAATCCTGAACTCAAAGCGAAGAGTGAGCCATGATAAAAAATATTAAATTTTTTTGATCCCAATTATTTTGAGTTTGGCCTGAAATCATATAGTTTCATTCATGTAGATCACGTATCTAGAAGACAAAATTGGATCTGGAGGATATTTTCCAAGATATCGGAAATTTAAAAATCCAGTCCGGAAGCGGAGCCGGAAGCGGGGAGTCAAAAACTCATACAAATAATGGAGAGAAAAAATTGCTGATAGCATCGATCGGTTAGGCACACTATATACTATAAATATTCCAAATTTCAAAGCGATTGGTTCAGAATTACAGATTCTATAGAGAAAAATCTCAGAATAGGCAAAATCCTGAACTCAAAGCGAAGAGTGAGCCATAATAAAAAATATTAAATTTTTTTGATCCCAATTATTTTGAGTTTGGCCTGAAATCATATAGTTTCATTCATGTAGATCACGTATCTAGAAGACAAAATAGATCTGGAGGATATTTTCCAAGATATCGGAAATTTAAAAATCCAGTCCGGAAGCGGAGCCAGAAGCGGGGAGACAAAAACTCATACAAATAATGGAGAGAAAAAATTGCTGATAGCATCGATCGGTTAGGCATACTATATACTATGAATATTCCAAATTTCAGAGCGATTGGTTCAGAATTACAGATTCTATAGAGAAAAATCTCAGAATAGGCAAAATCCTGAACTCAAAGCGAAGAGTGAGCCATGATAAAAAATATTAAATTTTTTTGATCCCAATTATTTTGAGTTTGGCCTGAAATCATATAGTTTCATTCATGTAGATCACGTATCTAGAAGACAAAATTGGATCTGGAGGATATTTTCCAAGATATCGGAAATTTAAAAATCCAGTCCGGAAGCGGAGCCGGAAGCGGGGAGTCAAAAACTCATACAAATAATGGAGAGAAAAAATTCCTGTTAGCATCGATCGGTTAGGCATACTATATACTATAAATATTCCAAATTTCAAAGCGATTGGTTCAGAATTACAGATTCTATAGAGAAAAATCTCAGAATAGGCAAAATCCTGAACTCAAAGCGAAGAGTGAGCCATGATAAAAAATATTAAATTTTTTTGATCCCAATTATTTTGAGTTTGGCCTGAAATCATATAGTTTCATTCATGTAGATCACGTATCTAGAAGACAAAATTGGATCTGGAGGATATTTTCCAAAATATCGGAAATTTAAAAATCCAGTCCGGAAGCGGAGCCGGAAGCGGGGAGTCAAAAACTCATACAAATAATGGAGAGAAAAAATTCCTGTTAGCATCGATCGGTTAGGCATACTATATACTATAAATATTCCAAATTTCAAAGCGATTGGTTCAGAATTACAGATTCTATAGAGAAAAATCTCAGAATAGGCCAAATCCTGAACTCAAAGCGAAGAGTGAGCCATGATAAAAAATATTAAATTTTTTTGATCCCAATTATTTTGAGTTCGGCATGAAATCATATAGTATCATTCATGTAGACCATGTATCTAGAAGACAAAATTGGATCTGGAGGATATTTTCCAAGATATCGGAAATTTAAAAATCCAGTCCAGAAGCGGAGCCGGAAGCGGGGAGTCAAAAACTCATACAAATAATGGAGAGAAAAAATTGCTGATAGCATCGATCGGTTAGGCATACTATATACTATAAATATTCCAAATTTTAAAGCGATTGGTTCAGAATTACAGATTCTATAGAGAAAAATCTCAGAATAGGCAAAATCCTGAACTCAAAGCGAAGAGTGAGCCATGATAAAAAATATTAAATGTTTTTGATCCCAATTATTTTGAGTTTGGCATGAAATCATATAGTTTCATTCATGAAGATCACGTATCTAGAAGACAAAATTGGATCTGGAGGACATTTTCCAAGATATCGGAAATTTAAAAATCCAGTCCGGAAGCGGAGCCGGAAGCGGGGAGTCAAAAACTCATACAAATAATGGAGAGAAAAAATTGCTGATAGCATCGATCGGTTAGGCATACTATAAATATTCCAAATTTCAAAGCGATTGGTTCAGAATTACAGATTCTATAGAGAAAAATCTCAGAATAGGCAAAATCCTGAACTCAAAGCGAAGAGTGAGCCATGATAAAAAATATTAAATTTTTTTGATCCCAATTATTTTGAGTTTGGCCTGAAATCATATAGTTTCATTCATGTAGATCACGTATCTAGAAGACAAAATTGGATCTGGAGGACATTTTCCAAGATATCGGAAATTTAAAAATCCAGTCCGGAAGCGGAGCCGGAAGCGGGGAGTCAAAAACTCATACAAATAATGGAGAGAAAAAATTGCTGATAGCATCGATCGGTTAGGCATACTATATACTATAAATATTCCAAATTTCAAAGCGATTGGTTCAGAATTACAGATTCTATAGAGAAAAATCTCAGAATAGGCAAAATCCTGAACTCAAAGCGAAGAGTGAGCCATGATAAAAAATATTAAATTTTTTTGATCCCAATTATTTTGAGTTTGGCATGAAATCATATAGTTTCATTCATGAAGATCACGTATCTAGAAGACAAAATTGGATCTGGAGGACATTTTCCAAGATATCGGAAATTTAAAAATCCAGTCCGGAAGCGGAGCCGGAAGCGGGGAGTCAAAAACTCATACAAATAATGGAGAGAAAAAATTGCTGATAGCATCGATCGGTTAGGCATACTATATACTATAAATATTCCAAATTTCAAAGCGATTGGTTCAGAATTACAGATTCTATAGAGAAAAATCTCAGAATAGGCAAAATCCTGAACTCAAAGCGAAGAGTGAGCCATGATAAAAAATATTAAATGTTTTTGATCCCAATTATTTTGAGTTTGGCATGAAATCATATAGTTTCATTCATGAAGATCACGTATCTAGAAGACAAAATTGGATCTGGAGGACATTTTCCAAGATATCGGAAATTTAAAAATCCAGTCCGGAAGCGGAGCCGGAAGCGGGGAGTCAAAAACTCATACAAATAATGGAGAGAAAAAATTGCTGATAGCATCGATCGGTTAGGCATACTATATACTATAAATATTCCAAATTTCAAAGCGATTGGTTCAGAATTACAGATTCTATAGAGAAAAATCTCAGAATAGGCAAAATCCTGAACTCAAAGCGAAGAGTGAGCCATGATAAAAAATATTAAATTTTTTTGATCCCAATTATTTTGAGTTTGGCCTGAAATCATATAGTTTCATTCATGTAGATCACGTATCTAGAAGACAAAATTGGATCTGGAGGATATTTCCCAAGATATCGGAAATTTAAAAATCCAGTCCGGAAGCGGAGCCGGAAGCGGGGAGTCAAAAACTCATACAAATAATGGAGAGAAATAATTGCTGATAGCATCGATCGGTTAGGCATACTATATACTATAAATATTCCAAATTTCAATGCAATTGGTTCAGAATTACAGATTCTATGGAGAAAAATCTCAGAATAGGCAAAATCCTGAACTCAAAGCGAAGAGTGAGCCATGATAAAAAATATTAAATTTTTTTGATCCCAATTATTTTGAGTTTGGCATGAAATCATATAGTCTCATTCATGTAGATCACGTATCTAGAAGACAAAATTGGATCTGGAGGATATTTTCCAAGATATCGGAAATTTAAAAATCCAGTCCGGAAGCGGAGCCGGAAGCGGGGAGTCAAAAACTCATACAAATAATGGAGAGAAAAAATTGCTGATAGCATCGATCGGTTAGGCATACTATATACTATAAATATTCCAAATTTCAATGCGATTGGTTCAGAATTACAGATTCTATAGAGAAAAATCTCAGAATAGGCAAAATCCTGAACTCAAAGCGAAGAGTGAGCCATGATAAAAAATATTAAATTTTTTTGATCCCAATTATTTTGAGTTTGGCATGAAATCATATAGTCTCATTCATGTAGATCACGTATCTAGAAGACAAAATTGGATCTGGAGGATATTTTCCAAGATATCGGAAATTTAAAAATCCAGTCCGGAAGCGGAGCCGGAAGCGGGGAGTCAAAAACTCATACAAATAATGGAGAGAAAAAATTGCTGATAGCAACGATCGGTTAGGCATACTATATACTATAGATATTCCAAATTTCAAAGCGATTGGTTCAGAATTACAGATTCTATAGAGAAAAATCTCAGAATAGGCAAAATCCTGAACTCAAAGCGAAGAGTGAGCCATGATAAAAAATATTAAATTTTTTTGATCCCAATTATTTTGAGTTTGGCCTGAAATCATATAGTTTCATTCATGTAGATCACGTATCTAGAAGACAAAATTGGATCTGAAAGATATTTTCCAAGATATCGGAAATTTAAAAATCCAGTCCGGAAGCGGAGCCGGAAGCGGGGAGTCAAAAACTCATACAAATAATGGAGAAAAAAAATTGCTGATAGCATCGATCGGTTAGGCATACTATATACTATAAATATTCCAAATTTCAAAGCGATTGGTTCAGAATTACAGATTCTATAGAGAAAAATCTCAGAATAGGCAAAATCCTGAACTCAAAGCGAAGAGTGAGCCATGATAAAAAATATTAAATTTTTTTGATCCCAATTATTTTGAGTTTGGCATGAAATCATATAGTTTCATTCATGTAGATCACGTATCTAGAAGACAAAATTGGATCTGGAGGATATTTTCCAAGATATCGGAAATTTAAAAATCCAGTCCGGAAGCGGAGCCGGAAGCGGGGAGTCAAAAACTCATACAAATAATGGAGAAAAAAAATTGCTGATAGCATCGATCGGTTAGGCATACTATATACTATAAATATTCCAAATTTCAAAGCGATTGGTTCAGAATTACAGATTCTATAGAGAAAAGTCTCAGAATAGGCAAAATCCTGAACTCAAAGCGAAGAGTGAGCCATGATAAAAAATATTAAATTTTTTTGATCCCAATTATTTTAAGTTTGGTCTGAAATCATATAGTTTCATTCATGTAGATCACGTATCTAGAAGACAAAATTGGATCTGGAGGATATTTTCCAAGATATCGGAAATTTAAAAATCCAGTCCAGAAGCGGAGCCGGAAGCGGGGAGTCAAAAACTCATACAAATAATGGAGAGAAAAAATTGCTGATAGCATCGATCGGTTAGGCATACTATATACTATAAATATTCCAAATTTCAAAGCGATTGGTTCAGAATTACAGATTCTATAGAGAAAAACCTCAGAATAGGCAAAATCCTGAACTCAAAGCGAAGAGTGAGCCATGATAAAAAATATTAAATTTTTTTGATCCCAATTATTTTGAGTTTGGCATGAAATCATATAGTTTCATTCATGTAGATCACGTATCTAGAAGACAAAATTGGATCTGGAGGATATTTCCCAAGATATCGGAAATTTAAAAATCTAGTCCGGAAGCGGAGCCGGAAGCGGGGAGTCAAAAACTCATACAAATAATTGAGAGAAAAAATTGCTGATAGCATCGATCGGTTAGGCATACTATATACTATAAATATTCCAAATTTCAAAGCGATTGGTTCAGAATTACAGATTCTATAGAGGAAAATCTCAGAATAGGCAAAATCCTGAACTCAAAGCGAAGAGTGAGCCATGATAAAAAATATTAAATTTTTTTGATCCCAATTATTTTGAGTTTGGCCTGAAATCATATAGTTTCATTCATGTAGATCACGTATCTAGAAGACAAAATTGGATCTGGAGGATATTTCCCAAGATATCGGAAATTTAAAAATCCAGTCCGGAAGCGGAGCCGGAAGCGGGGAGTCAAAAACTCATACAAATAATGGAGAGAAAAAATTGCTGATAGCATCGATCGGTTAGGCATACTATATACTATAAATATTCCAAATTTCAAAGCGATTGGTTCAGAATTACAGATTCTATAGAGAAAAATCTCAGAATAGGCAAAATCCTGAACTCAAAGCGAAGAGTGAGCCATGATGAAAAATATTAAATTTTTTTGATCCCAATTATTTTGAGTTTGGCCTGAAATCATATAGTTTCATTCATGTAGATCACGAATCTAGAAGACAAAATTGGATCTGGAGGATATTTTCCAAGATATCGGAAATTTAAAAATCCAGTCCGGAAGCGGAGCCGGAAGCGGGGAGTCAAAAACTCATACAAATAATGGAGAGAAAAAATTGCTGATAGCATCGATCGGTTAGGCATACTATATACTATAAATATTCCAAATTTCAAAGCGATTGGTTCAGAATTACAGATTCTATAGAGAAAAATCTCAGAATAGGCAAAATCCTGAACTCAAAGCGAAGAGTGAGCCATGATGAAAAATATTAAATTTTTTTGATCCCAATTATTTTGAGTTTGGCCTGAAATCATATAGTTTCATTCATGTAGATCACGAATCTAGAAGACAAAATTGGATCTGGAGGATATTTTCCAAGATATCGGAAATTTAAAAATCCAGTCCGGAAGCGGAGCCGGAAGCGGGGAGTCAAAAACTCATACAAATAATGGAGAGAAAAAATTGCTGATAGCATCGATCGGTTAGGCATACTATATACTATAAATATTCCAAATTTCAAAGCGATTGGTTCAGAATTACAGATTCTATAGAGAAAAATCTCAGAATAGGCAAAATCCTGAACTCAAAGCGAAGAGTGAGCCATGATAAAAAATATTAAATTTTTTTGATCCCAATTATTTTGAGTTTGGCCTGAAATCATATAGTTTCATTCATGTAGATCACGAATCTAGAAGACAAAATTGGATCTGGAGGACATTTTCCAAGATATCGGAAATTTAAAAATCCAGTCCGGAAGCGGAGCCGGAAGCGGGGAGTCAAAAACTCATACAAATAATGGAGAGAAAAAATTGCTGATAGCATCGATCGGTTAGGCATACTATATACTATAAATATTCCAAATTTCAAAGCGATTGGTTCAGAATTACAGATTCTATAGAGAAAAATCTCAGAATAGGCAAAATCCTGAACTCAAAGCGAAGAGTGAGCCATGATAAAAAATATTGAATTTTTTTGATCCCAATTATTTTGAGTTTGGCCTGAAATCATATAGTTTCATTCATGTAGATCACGTATCTAGAAGACAAAATTGGATCTGGAGGACATTTTCCAAGATATCGGAAATTTAAAAATCCAGTCCGGAAGCGGAGCCAGAAGCGGGGAGTCTAAAACTCATACAAATAATGAAGAGAAAAAATTGCTGATAGCATCGATCGGTTAGGCATACTATATACTATAAATATTCCAAATTTCGAAGCGATTGGTTCAGAATTACAGATTCTATAGAGAAAAATCTCAGAATAGGCAAAATCCTGAACTCAAAGCGAAGAGTGAGCCATGATAAAAAATATTAAATTTTTTTGATCCCAATTATTTTGAGTTTGGCCTGAAATCATATAGTTTCATTCATGTAGATCACGTATCTAGAAGACAAAATTGGATCTGGAGGACATTTTCCAAGATATCGGAAATTTAAAAATCCAGTCCGGAAGCGGAGCCGGAAGCGGGGAGTCTAAAACTCATACAAATAATGAAGAGAAAAAATTGCTGATAGCATCGATCGGTTAGGCATACTATATACTATAAATATTTCAAATTTCAAAGCGATTGGTTCAGAATTACAGATTCTATAGAGAAAAATCTCAGAATAGGCAAAATCCTGAACTCAAAGCGAAGAGTGAGCCATGATAAAAAATATTAAATTTTTTTGATCCCAATTATTTTGAGTTTGGCCTGAAATCATATAGTTTCATTCATGTAGATCACGTATCTAGAAGACAAAATTGGATCTGGAGGACATTTTCCAAGATATCGGAAATTTAAAAATCCAGTCCGGAAGCGGAGCCGGAAGCGGGGAGTCTAAAACTCATACAAATAATGAAGAGAAAAAATTGCTGATAGCATCGATCGGTTAGGCATACTATATACTATAAATATTTCAAATTTCAAAGCGATTGGTTCAGAATTACAGATTCTATAGAGAAAAATCTCAGAATAGGCAAAATCCTGAACTCAAAGCGAAGAGTGAGCCATGATAAAAAATATTAAATTTTTTTGATCCCAATTATTTTGAGTTTGGCCTGAAATCATATAGTTTCATTCATGTAGATCACGTATCTAGAAGACAAAATTGGATCTGGAGGACATTTTCCAAGATATCGGAAATTTAAAAATCCAGTCCGGAAGCGGAGCCGGAAGCGGGGAGTCTAAAACTCATACAAATAATGAAGAGAAAAAATTGCTGATAGCATCGATCGGTTAGGCATACTATATACTATAAATATTTCAAATTTCAAAGCGATTGGTTCAGAATTACAGATTCTATAGAGAAAAATCTCAGAATAGGCAAAATCCTGAACTCAAAGCGAAGAGTGAGCCATGATAAAAAATATTAAATTTTTTTGATCCCAATTATTTTGAGTTTGGCATGAAATCATATAGTTTCATTCATGAAGATCACGTATCTAGAAGACAAAATTGGATCTGGAGGACATTTTCCAAGATATCGGAAATTTAAAAATCCAGTCCGGAAGCGGAGCCGGAAGCGGGGAGTCAAAAACTCATACAAATAATGGAGAGAAAAAATTGCTGATAGCATCGATCGGTTAGGCATACTATATACTATAAATATTCCAAATTTCAAAGCGATTGGTTCAGAATTACAGATTCTATAGAGAAAAATCTCAGAATAGGCAAAATCCTGAACTCAAAGCGAAGAGTGAGCCATGATAAAAAATATTAAATTTTTTTGATCCCAATTATTTTGAGTTTGGCCTGAAATCATATAGTTTCATTCATGTAGATCACGTATCTAGAAGACAAAATTGGATCTGGAGGACATTTTCCAAGATATCGGAAATTTAAAAATCCAGTCCGGAAGCGGAGCCGGAAGCGGGGAGTCAAAAACTCATACAAATAATGGAGAGAAAAAATTGCTGATAGCATCGATCGGTTAGGCATACTATATACTATAAATATTCCAAATTTCAAAGCGATTGGTTCAGAATTACAGATTCTATAGAGAAAAATCTCAGAATAGGCAAAATCCTGAACTCAAAGCGAAGAGTGAGCCATGATAAAAAATATTAAATTTTTTTGATCCCAATTATTTTGAGTTTGGCATGAAATCATATAGTTTCATTCATGTAGATCACGTATCTAGAAGACAAAATTGGATCTGGAGGATATTTTCCAAGATATCGGAAATTTAAAAATCCAGTCCGGAAGCGGAGCCGGAAGCGGGGAGTCAAAAACTCATACAAATAATGGAGAGAAAAAATTGCTGATAGCATCGATCGGTTAGGCATACTATATACTATAAATATTCCAAATTTCAAAGCGATTGGTTCAGAATTACAGATTCTATAGAGAAAAATCTCAGAATAGGCAAAATCCTGAACTCAAAGCGAAGAGTGAGCCATGATAAAAAATATTAAATTTTTTTGATCCCAATTATTTTGAGTTTGGCCTGAAATCATATAGTTTCATTCATGTAGATCACGTATCTAGAAGACAAAATTGGATCTGGAGGACATTTTCCAAGATATCGGAAATTTAAAAATCCAGTCCGGAAGCGGAGCCGGGAGCGGGGAGTCAAAAACTCATACAAATAATGGAGAGAAAAAATTGCTGATAGCATCGATCGGTTAGGCATACTATATACTATAAATATTCCAAATTTCAAAGCGATTGGTTCAGAATTACAGATTCTATAGAGAAAAATCTCAGAATAGGCAAAATCCTGAACTCAAAGCGAAGAGTGAGCCATGATAAAAAATATTAAATTTTTTTGATCCCAATTATTTTGAGTTTGGCATGAAATCATATAGTCTTATTCATGTAGATCACGTATCTAGAAGACAAAATTGGATCTGGAGGACATTTTCCAAGATATCGGAAATTCAAAAATCCAGTCCGGAAGCGGAGCCGGAAGCGGGGAGTCAAAAACTCATACAA
Source organism: Dromius quadrimaculatus (assembly GCA_963989225.1). Taxonomy (NCBI): domain Eukaryota; kingdom Metazoa; phylum Arthropoda; class Insecta; order Coleoptera; family Carabidae; genus Dromius; species Dromius quadrimaculatus. Next base: position 65,219,931 of record OZ022328.1, on the reverse strand, counting down.
ATAATGGAGAGAAAAAATTGCTGATAGCATCGATCGGTTAGGCATACTATATACTATAAATATTCCAAATTTCAAAGCGATTGGTTCAGAATTACAGATTCTATAGAGAAAAATCTCAGAATAGGCAAAATCCTGAACTCAAAGCGAAGAGTGAGCCATGATAAAAAATATTAAATTTTTTTGATCCCAATTATTTTGAGTTTGGCCTGAAATCATATAGTTTCATTCATGTAGATCACGTATCTAGAAGACAAAATTGGATCTGGAGGACATTTTCCAAGATATCGGAAATTTAAAAATCCAGTCCGGAAGCGGAGCCGGAAGCGGGGAGTCAAAAACTCATACAAATAATGGAGAGAAAAAATTGCTGATAGCATCGATCGGTTAGGCATACTATATACTATAAATATTCCAAATTTCAAAGCGATTGGTTCAGAATTACAGATTCTATAGAGAAAAATCTCAGAATAGGCAAAATCCTGAACTCAAAGCGAAGAGTGAGCCATGATAAAAAATATTAAATTTTTTTGATCCCAATTATTTTGAGTTTGGCCTGAAATCATATAGTTTCATTCATGTAGATCACGTATCTAGAAGACAAAATTGGATCTGGAGGACATTTTCCAAGATATCGGAAATTTAAAAATCCAGTCCGGAAGCGGAGCCGGAAGCGGGGAGTCAAAAACTCATACAAATAATGGAGAGAAAAAATTGCTGATAGCATCGATCGGTTAGGCATACTATATACTATAAATATTCCAAATTTCAAAGCGATTGGTTCAGAATTACAGATTCTATAGAGAAAAATCTCAGAATAGGCAAAATCCTGAACTCAAAGCGAAGAGTGAGCCATGATAAAAAATATTAAATTTTTTTGATCCCAATTATTTTGAGTTTGGCCTGAAATCATATAGTTTCATTCATGTAGATCACGTATCTAGAAGACAAAATTGGATCTGGAGGACATTTTCCAAGATATCGGAAATTTAAAAATCCAGTCCGGAAGCGGAGCCGGAAGCGGGGAGTCAAAAACTCATACAAATAATGGAGAGAAAAAATTGCTGATAGCATCGATCGGTTAGGCATACTATATACTATAAATATTCCAAATTTCAAAGCGATTGGTTCAGAATTACAGATTCTATAGAGAAAAATCTCAGAATAGGCAAAATCCTGAACTCAAAGCGAAGAGTGAGCCATGATAAAAAATATTAAATTTTTTTGATCCCAATTATTTTGAGTTTGGCCTGAAATCATATAGTTTCATTCATGTAGATCACGTATCTAGAAGACAAAATTGGATCTGGAGGACATTTTCCAAGATATCGGAAATTTAAAAATCCAGTCCGGAAGCGGAGCCGGAAGCGGGGAGTCAAAAACTCATACAAATAATGGAGAGAAAAAATTGCTGATAGCATCGATCGGTTAGGCATACTATATACTATAAATATTCCAAATTTCAAAGCGATTGGTTCAGAATTACAGATTCTATAGAGAAAAATCTCAGAATAGGCAAAATCCTGAACTCAAAGCGAAGAGTGAGCCATGATAAAAAATATTAAATTTTTTTGATCCCAATTATTTTGAGTTTGGCCTGAAATCATATAGTTTCATTCATGTAGATCACGTATCTAGAAGACAAAATTGGATCTGGAGGACATTTTCCAAGATATCGGAAATTTAAAAATCCAGTCCGGAAGCGGAGCCGGAAGCGGGGAGTCAAAAACTCATACAAATAATGGAGAGAAAAAATTGCTGATAGCATCGATCGGTTAGGCATACTATATACTATAAATATTCCAAATTTCAAAGCGATTGGTTCAGAATTACAGATTCTATAGAGAAAAATCTCAGAATAGGCAAAATCCTGAACTCAAAGCGAAGAGTGAGCCATGATAAAAAATATTAAATTTTTTTGATCCCAATTATTTTGAGTTTGGCCTGAAATCATATAGTTTCATTCATGTAGATCACGTATCTAGAAGACAAAATTGGATCTGGAGGACATTTTCCAAGATATCGGAAATTTAAAAATCCAGTCCGGAAGCGGAGCCGGAAGCGGGGAGTCAAAAACTCATACAAATAATGGAGAGAAAAAATTGCTGATAGCATCGATCGGTTAGGCATACTATATACTATAAATATTCCAAATTTCAAAGCGATTGGTTCAGAATTACAGATTCTATAGAGAAAAATCTCAGAATAGGCAAAATCCTGAACTCAAAGCGAAGAGTGAGCCATGATAAAAAATATTAAATTTTTTTGATCCCAATTATTTTGAGTTTGGCCTGAAATCATATAGTTTCATTCATGTAGATCACGTATCTAGAAGACAAAATTGGATCTGGAGGACATTTTCCAAGATATCGGAAATTTAAAAATCCAGTCCGGAAGCGGAGCCGGAAGCGGGGAGTCAAAAACTCATACAAATAATGGAGAGAAAAAATTGCTGATAGCATCGATCGGTTAGGCATACTATATACTATAAATATTCCAAATTTCAAAGCGATTGGTTCAGAATTACAGATTCTATAGAGAAAAATCTCAGAATAGGCAAAATCCTGAACTCAAAGCGAAGAGTGAGCCATGATAAAAAATATTAAATTTTTTTGATCCCAATTATTTTGAGTTTGGCCTGAAATCATATAGTTTCATTCATGTAGATCACGTATCTAGAAGACAAAATTGGATCTGGAGGACATTTTCCAAGATATCGGAAATTTAAAAATCCAGTCCGGAAGCGGAGCCGGAAGCGGGGAGTCAAAAACTCATACAAATAATGGAGAGAAAAAATTGCTGATAGCATCGATCGGTTAGGCATACTATATACTATAAATATTCCAAATTTCAAAGCGATTGGTTCAGAATTACAGATTCTATAGAGAAAAATCTCAGAATAGGCAAAATCCTGAACTCAAAGCGAAGAGTGAGCCATGATAAAAAATATTAAATTTTTTTGATCCCAATTATTTTGAGTTTGGCCTGAAATCATATAGTTTCATTCATGTAGATCACGTATCTAGAAGACAAAATTGGATCTGGAGGACATTTTCCAAGATATCGGAAATTTAAAAATCCAGTCCGGAAGCGGAGCCGGAAGCGGGGAGTCAAAAACTCATACAAATAATGGAGAGAAAAAATTGCTGATAGCATCGATCGGTTAGGCATACTATATACTATAAATATTCCAAATTTCAAAGCGATTGGTTCAGAATTACAGATTCTATAGAGAAAAATCTCAGAATAGGCAAAATCCTGAACTCAAAGCGAAGAGTGAGCCATGATAAAAAATATTAAATGTTTTTGATCCCAATTATTTTGAGTTTGGCCTGAAATCATATAGTTTCATTCATGTAGATCACGTATCTAGAAGACAAAATTGGATCTGGAGGACATTTTCCAAGATATCGGAAATTTAAAAATCCAGTCCGGAAGCGGAGCCGGAAGCGGGGAGTCAAAAACTCATACAAATAATGGAGAGAAAAAATTGCTGATAGCATCGATCGGTTAGGCATACTATATACTATAAATATTCCAAATTTCAAAGCGATTGGTTCAGAATTACAGATTCTATAGAGAAAAATCTCAGAATAGGCAAAATCCTGAACTCAAAGCGAAGAGTGAGCCATGATAAAAAATATTAAATTTTTTTGATCCCAATTATTTTGAGTTTGGCCTGAAATCATATAGTTTCATTCATGTAGATCACGTATCTAGGAGACAAAATTGGATCTGGAGGACATTTTCCAAGATATCGGAAATTTAAAAATCCAGTCCGGAAGCGGAGCCGGAAGCGGGGAGTCAAAAACTCATACAAATAATGGAGAGAAAAAATTGCTGATAGCATCGATCGGTTAGGCATACTATATACTATAAATACTCCAAATTTCAAAGCGATTGGTTCAGAATTACAGATTCTATAGAGAAAAATCTCAGAATAGGCAAAATCCTGAACTCAAAGCGAAGAGTGAGCCATGATAAAAAATATTAAATTTTTTTGATCCCAATTATTTTGAGTTTGGCCTGAAATCATATAGTTTCATTCATGTAGATCACGTATCTAGAAGACAAAATTGGATCTGGAGGATATTTTCCAAGATATCGGAAATTTAAAAACCCAGTCCGGAAGCGGAGCCGGAAGCGGGGAGTCAAAAACTCATACAAATAATGGAGAGAAAAAATTGGTGATAGCATCGATCGGTTGGGCATACTATATACTATAAATATTACAAATTTCAAAGCGATTGGTTCAGAATTACAGATTCTATAGAGAAAAATCTCAGAATAGGCAAAATCCTGAACTCAAAGCGAAGAGTGAGCCATGATAAAAAATATTAAATTTTTTTGATCCCAATTATTTTGAGTTTGGCATGAAATCATATAGTTTCATTCATGTAGATCACGTATCTGGAAGACAAAATTGGATCTGGAGGATATTTTCCAAGATATCGGAAATTTAATAATCCAGTCCGGAAGCGGAGCCGGAAGCGGGGAGTCAAAAACTCATACAAATAATGAAGAGAAAAAATTGCTGATAGCATCGATCGGTTAGGCATACTATATACTATAAACATTCCAATTTTCAAAGCGATTGGTTCAGAATTACAGATTCTATAGAGAAAAATCCCAGAATAGGCAAAATCCTGAACTCAAAGCGAAGAGTGAGCCATGATAAAAAATATTAAATTTTTTTGATCCCAATTATTTTGAGTTTGGCATGAAATCATATAGTTTCATTCATGTAGATCACGTATCTGGAAGACAAAATTGGATCTGGAGGATATTTTCCAAGATATCGGAAATTTAAAAATCCAGTCCGGAAGCGGAGCCGGAAGCGGGGAGTCAAAAACTCATACAAATAATGAAGAGAAAAAATTGCTGATAGCATCGATCGGTTAGGCATACTATATACTATAAATATTCCAATTTTCAAAGCGATTGGTTCAGAATTACAGATTCTATAGAGAAAAATCCCAGAATAGGCAAAATCCTGAACTCAAAGCGAAGAGTGAGCCATGATAAAAAATATTAAATTTTTTTGATCCCAATTATTTTGAGTTTGGCCTGAAATCATATAGTTTCATTCATGTAGATCACGTATCTAGAAGACAAAATTGGATCTGGAAGATATTTTCCAAGATATCGGAAATTTAAAAATCCAGTCCGGAAGCGGAGCCGGAAGCGGGGAGTCAAAAACTCATACAAATAATGGAGAGAAAAAATTGCTGATAGCATCGATCGGTTAGGCATACTATATTATAATAAATATTCCAAATTTCAAAGCGATTGGTTCAGAATTACAGATTCTATAGAGAAAAATCTCAGAATAGGCAAAATCCTGAACTCAAAGCGAAGAGTGAGCCATGATAAAAAATATTAAATTTTTTTGATCCCAATTATTTTGAGTTTGGCCTGAAATCATATAGTTTCATTCATGTAGATCACGTATCTAGAAGACAAAATTGGATCTGGAGGATATTTTCCAAGATATCGGAAATTTAAAAATCCAGTCCGGAAGCGGAGCCGGAAGCGGGGAGTCAAAAACTCATACAAATAATGGAGAAAAAAAATTGCTGATAGCATCGATCGGTTAGGCATACTATATACTATAAATATTCCAAATTTCAAAGCGATTGGTTCAGAATTACAGATTCTATAGAGAAAAATCTCAGAATAGGCAAAATCCTGAACTCAAAGCGAAGAGTGAGCCATGATAAAAAATATTAAATTTTTTTGATCCCAATTATTTTGAGTTTGGCCTGAAATCATATAGTTTCATTCATGTAGATCACGTATCTAGAAGACAAAATTGGATCTGGAGGATATTTTCCAAGATATCGGAAATTTAAAAATCCAGTCCGGAAGCGGAGCCGGAAGCGGGGAGTCAAAAACTCATACAAATAATGGAAAGAAAAAAATGCTGATAGCATCGATCGGTTAGGCATACTATATACTATGAATATTCCAAATTTCAAAGCGATTGGTTCAGAATTACAGATTCTATAGAGAAAAATCTCAGAATAGGCAAAATCCTGAACTCAAACCGAAGAGTGAGCCATGATAAAAAATATTAAATTTTTTTGATCCCAATTATTTTGAGTTTGGCATGAAATCATATAGTTTCATTCATGTAGATCACGTATCTAGAAGACAAAATTGGATCTGGAGGATATTTTCCAAGATATCGGAAATTTAAAAATCCAGTCCGGAAGCGGAGCCGGAAGCGGGGAGTCAAATACTCATACAAATAATGAAGAGAAAAAATTGCTGATAGCATCGATCGGTTAGGCATACTATATACTATAAATATTCCAAATTTCAAAGCGATTGGTTCAGAATTACAGATTCTATAGAGAAAAATCTCAGAATAGGCAAAATCCTGAACTCAAAGCGAAGAGTGAGCCATGATAAAAAATATTAAATTTTTTTGATCCCAATTATTTTGAGTTTGGCATGAAATCATATAGTTTCATTCATGTAGATCACGTATCTAGAAGACAAAATTGGATCTGGAGGATATTTTCCAAGATATCGGAAATTTAAAAATCCAGTCCGGAAGCGGAGCCGGAAGCGGGGAGTCAAAAACTCATACAAATAATGGAAAGAAAAAATTGCTGATAGCATCGATCGGTTAGGCATACTATATACTATAAATAATCCAAATTTCAAAGCGATTGGTTCAGAATTACAGATTCTATAGAGAAAAATCTCAGAATAGGCAAAATCCTGAACTCAAAGCGAAGAGTGAGCCATGATAAAAAATATTAAATTGTTTTGATCCCAATTATTTTGAGTTTGGCCTGAAATCATATAGTTTCATTCATGTAGATCACGTATCTAGAAGACAAAATTGGATCTGGAGGACATTTTCCAAGATATCGGAAATTTAAAAATCCAGTCCGGAAGCGGAGCCGGAAGCGGGGAGTCAAAAACTCATACAAATAATGGAGAGAAAAAATTGCTGATAGCATCGATCGGTTAGGCATACTATATTATAATAAATATTCCAAATTTCAAAGCGATTGGTTCAGAATTACAGATTCTATAGAGAAAAATCTCAGAATAGGCAAAATCCTGAACTCAAAGCGAAGAGTGAGCCATGATAAAAAATATTAAATTTTTTTGATCCCAATTATTTTGAGTTTGGCCTGAAATCATATAGTTTCATTCATGTAGATCACGTATCTAGAAGACAAAATTGGATCTGGAGGATATTTTCCAAGATATCGGAAATTTAAAAATCCAGTCCGGAAGCGGAGCCGGAAGCGGGGAGTCAAAAACTCATACAAATAATGGAGAAAAAAAATTGCTGATAGCATCGATCGGTTAGGCATACTATATACTATAAATATTCCAAATTTCAAAGCGATTGGTTCAGAATTACAGATTCTATAGAGAAAAATCTCAGAATAGGCAAAATCCTGAACTCAAAGCGAAGAGTGAGCCATGATAAAAAATATTAAATTTTTTTGATCCCAATTATTTTGAGTTTGGCATGAAATCATATAGTTTCATTCATGTAGATCACGTATCTAGAAGACAAAATTGGATCTGGAGGATATTTTTCAAGATATCGGAAATTTAAAAATCCAGTCCGGAAGCGGAGCCGGAAGCGGGGAGTCAAAAACTCATACAAATAATGGAGAGAAAAAATTGCTGATAGCATCGATCGGTTAGGCATACTATATACTATGAATATTCCAAATTTCAAAGCGATTGGTTCAGAATTACAGATTCTATAGAGAAAAATCTCAGAATAGGCAAAATCCTGAACTCAAAGCGAAGAGTGAGCCATGATAAAAAATATTAAATTTTTTTGATCCCAATTATTTTGAGTTTGGCATGAAATCATATAGTTTCATTCATGTAGATCACGTATCTAGTAAACAAAATTGGATCTGGAGGATATTTTTCAAGATATCGGAAATTTAAAAATCCAGTCCGGAAGCGGAGCCGGAAGCGGGGAGTCAAAAACTCATACAAATAATGGAGAGAAAAAATTGCTGATAGCATCGATCGGTTAGGCATACTATATACTATAAATATTCCAAATTTCAAAGCGATTGGTTCAGAATTACAGATTCTATAGAGAAAAATCTCAGAATAGGCAAAATCCTGAACTCAAAGCGAAGAGTGAGCCATGATAAAAAATATTAAATTTTTTTGATCCCAATTATTTTGAGTTTGGCATGAAATCATATAGTTTCATTCATGTAGATCACGTATCCAGTAAACAAAATTGGATCTGGAGGATATTTTCCAAGATATCGGAAATTTAAAAATCCAGTCCGGAAGCGGAGCCGGAAGCGGGGAGTCAAAAACTCATACAAATAATGGAGAGAAAAAATTGCTGATAGCATCGATCGGTTAGGCATACTATATACTATAAATATTCCAAATTTCAAAGCGATTGGTTCAGAATTACAGATTCTATAGAGAAAAATCTCAGAATAGGCAAAATCCTGAACTCAAAGCGAAGAGTGAGCCATGATAAAAAATATTAAATTTTTTTGATCCCAATTATTTTGAGTTTGGCATGAAATCATATAGTTTCATTCATGTAGATCACGTATCCAGTAAACAAAATTGGATCTGGAGGATATTTTCCAAGATATCGGAAATTTAAAAATCCAGTCCGGAAGCGGAGCCGGAAGCGGGGAGTCAAAAACTCATACAAATAATAGAGAGAAAAAATTGCTGATAGCATCGATCGGTTAGGCATACTATATACTATAAATATTCCAAATTTCAAAGCGATTGATTCAGAATTACAGATTCTATAGAGAAAAATCTCAGAATAGGCAAAATCCTGAACTCAAAGCGAAGAGTGAGCCATGATAAAAAATATTAAATTTTTTTGATCCCAATTATTTTGAGTTTGGCATGAAATCATATAGTTTCATTCATGTAGATCACGTATCTAGTAAACAAAATTGGATCTGGAGGATATTTTTCAAGATATCGGAAATTTAAAAATCCAGTCCGGAAGCGGAGCCGGAAGCGGGGAGTCAAAAACTCATACAAATAATGGAGAAAAAAAATTGCTGATAGCATCGATCGGTTAGGCATACTATATACTATAAATATTCCAAATTTCAAAGCGATTGGTTCAGAATTACAGATTCTATAGAGAAAAATCTCAGAATAGGCAAAATCCTGAACTCAAAGCGAAGAGTGAGCCATGATAAAAAATATTAAATTTTTTTGATCCCAATTATTTTGAGTTTGGCATGAAATCATATAGTTTCATTCATGTAGATCACGTATCCAGTAAACAAAATTGGATCTGGAGGATATTTTCCAAGATATCGGAAATTTAAAAATCCAGTCCGGAAGCGGAGCCGGAAGCGGGGAGTCAAAAACTCATACAAATAATAGAGAGAAAAAATTGCTGATAGCATCGATCGGTTAGGCATACTATATACTATAAATATTCCAAATTTCAAAGCGATTGATTCAGAATTACAGATTCTATAGAGAAAAATCTCAGAATAGGCAAAATCCTGAACTCAAAGCGAAGAGTGAGCCATGATAAAAAATATTAAATTTTTTTGATCCCAATTATTTTGAGTTTGGCATGAAATCATATAGTTTCATTCATGTAGATCACGTATCTAGTAAACAAAATTGGATCTGGAGGATATTTTCCAAGATATCGGAAATTTAAAAATCCAGTCCGGAAGCGGAGCCGGAAGCGGGGAGTCAAAAACTCATACAAATAATGAAGAGAAAGAATTGCTGATAGCATCGATCGGTTAGGCATACTATATACTATAAATATTCCAAATTTCAAAGCGATTGGTTCAGAATTACAGATTCTATAGAGAAAAATCTCAGAATAGGCAAAATCCTGAACTCAAAGCGAAGAGTGAGCCATGATAAAAAATATTAAATTTTTTTGATCCCAATTATTTTGAGTTTGGCATGAAATCATATAGTTTCATTCATGTAGATCACGTATCTAGTAAACAAAATTGGATCTGGAGGATATTTTTCAAGATATCGGAAATTTAAAAATCCAGTCCGGAAGCGGAGCCGGAAGCGGGGAGTCAAAAACTCATACAAATAATGGAGAGAAAAAATTGCTAATAGCATCGATCGGTTAGGCATACTATATACTATAAATATTCCAAATTTCAAAGCGATTGGTTCAGAATTACAGATTCTATAGAGAAAAATCTCAGAATAGGCAAAATCCTGAACTCAAAGCGAAGAGTGAGCCATGATAAAAAATATTAAATTTTTTTGATCCCAATTATTTTGAGTTTGGCATGAAATCATATAGTTTCATTCATGTAGATCACGTATCTAGTAAACAAAATTGGATCTGGAGGATATTTTCCAAGATATCGGAAATTTAAAAATCCAGTCCGGAAGCGGAGCCGGAAGCGGGGAGTCAAAAACTCATACAAATAATGGAGAAAAAAAATTGCTGATAGCAACGATCGGTTAGGCATACTATATACTATAAATATTCCAAATTTCAAAGCGATTGGTTCAGAATTACAGATTCTATAGAGAAAAATCTCAGAATAGGCAAAATCCTGAACTCAAAGCGAAGAGTGAGCCATGATAAAAAATATTAAATTTTTTTGATCCCAATTATTTTGAGTTTGGCATGAAATCATATAGTTTCATTCATGTAGATCACGTATCTAGTAAACAAAATTGGATCTGGAGGATATTTTCCAAGATATCGGAAATTTAAAAATCCAGTCCGGAAGCGGAGCCGGAAGCGGGGAGTCAAAAACTCATACAAATAATGGAGAAAAAAAATTGCTGATAGCAACGATCGGTTAGGCATACTATATACTATAAATATTCCAAATTTCAAAGCGATTGGTTCAGAATTACAGATTCTATAGAGAAAAATCTCAGAATAGGCAAAATCCTGAACTCAAAGCGAAGAGTGAGCCATGATAAAAAATATTAAATTTTTTTGATCCCAATTATTTTGAGTTTGGCATGAAATCATATAGTTTCATTCATGTAGATCACGTATCTGGAAGACAAAATTGGATCTGGAGGATATTTTCCAAGATATCGGAAATTTAAAAATCCAGTCCGGAAGCGGAGCCGGAAGCGGGGAGTCAAAAACTCATACAAATAATAAAGAGAAAAAATTGCTGATAGCATCGATCGGTTAGGCATACTATATACTATGAATATTCCAAATTTCAAAGCGATTGGTTCAGAATTACAGATTCTATAGAGAAAAATCTCAGAATAGGCAAAATCCTGAACTCAAAGCGAAGAGTGAGCCATGATAAAAAATATTAAATTTTTTTGATCCCAATTATTTTGAGTTTGGCATGAAATCATATAGTTTCATTCATGTAGATCACGTATCTAGTAAACAAAATTGGATCTGGAGGATATTTTCCAAGATATCGGAAATTTAAAAATCCAGTCCGGAAGCGGAGCCGGAAGCGGGGAGTCAAAAACTCATACAAATAATAAAGAGAAAAAATTGCTGATAGCATCGATCGGTTAGGCATACTATATACTATAAATATTCCAAATTTCAAAGCGATTGGTTCAGAATTACAGATTCTATAGAGAAAAATCTCAGAATAGGCAAAATCCTGAACTCAAAGCGAAGAGTGAGCCATGATAAAAAATATTAAATTTTTTTGATCCCAATTATTTTGAGTTTGGCATGAAATCATATAGTTTCATTCATGTAGATCACGTATCTAGTAAACAAAATTGGATCTGGAGGATATTTTCCAAGATATCGGAAATTTAAAAATCCAGTCCGGAAGCGGAGCCGGAAGCGGGGAGTCAAAAACTCATACAAATAATGAAGAGAAAGAATTGCTGATAGCATCGATCGGTTAGGCATACTATATACTATAAATATTCCAAATTTCAAAGCGATTGGTTCAGAATTACAGATTCTATAGAGAAAAATCTCAGAATAGGCAAAATCCTGAACTCAAAGCGAAGAGTGAGCCATGATAAAAAATATTAAATTTTTTTGATCCCAATTATTTTGAGTTTGGCATGAAATCATATAGTTTCATTCATGTAGATCACGTATCTAGTAAACAAAATTGGATCTGGAGGATATTTTTCAAGATATCGGAAATTTAAAAATCCAGTCCGGAAGCGGAGCCGGAAGCGGGGAGTCAAAAACTCATACAAATAATGGAGAGAAAAAATTGCTAATAGCATCGATCGGTTAGGCATACTATATACTATAAATATTCCAAATTTCAAAGCGATTGGTTCAGAATTACAGATTCTATAGAGAAAAATCTCAGAATAGGCAAAATCCTGAACTCAAAGCGAAGAGTGAGCCATGATAAAAAATATTAAATTTTTTTGATCCCAATTATTTTGAGTTTGGCATGAAATCATATAGTTTCATTCATGTAGATCACGTATCTAGTAAACAAAATTGGATCTGGAGGATATTTTCCAAGATATCGGAAATTTAAAAATCCAGTCCGGAAGCGGAGCCGGAAGCGGGGAGTCAAAAACTCATACAAATAATGGAGAAAAAGAATTGCTGATAGCAACGATCGGTTAGGCATACTATATACTATAAATATTCCAAATTTCAAAGCGATTGGTTCAGAATTACAGATTCTATAGAGAAAAATCTCAGAATAGGCAAAATCCTGAACTCAAAGCGAAGAGTGAGCCATGATAAAAAATATTAAATTTTTTTGATCCCAATTATTTTGAGTTTGGCATGAAATCATATAGTTTCATTCATGTAGATCACGTATCTAGTAAACAAAATTGGATCTGGAGGATATTTTTCAAGATATCGGAAATTTAAAAATCCAGTCCGGAAGCGGAGCCGGAAGCGGGGAGTCAAAAACTCATACAAATGATGGAGAGAAAAAATTGCTAATAGCATCGATCGGTTAGGCATACTGTATACTATAAATATTCCAAATTTCAAAGCGATTAGTTCAGAATTACAGATTCTATAGAGAAAAATCTCAGAATAGGCAAAATCCTGAACTCAAAGCGAAGAGTGAGCCATGATAAAAAATATTAAATTTTTTTGATCCCAATTATTTTGAGTTTGGCATGAAATCATATAGTTTCATTCATGTAGATCACGTATCTAGTAAACAAAATTGGATCTGGAGGATATTTTCCAAGATATCGGAAATTTAAAAATCCAGTCCGGAAGCGGAGCCGGAAGCGGGGAGTCAAAAACTCATACAAATAATGGAGAAAAAAAATTGCTGATAGCAACGATCGGTTAGGCATACTATATACTATAAATATTCCAAATTTCAAAGCGATTGGTTCAGAATTACAGATTCTATAGAGAAAAATCTCAGAATAGGCAAAATCCTGAACTCAAAGCGAAGAGTGAGCCATGATAAAAAATATTAAATTTTTTTGATCCCAATTATTTTGAGTTTGGCATGAAATCATATAGTTTTATTCATGTAGATCACGTATCTAGTAAACAAAATTGGATCTGGAGGATATTTTCCAAGATATCGGAAATTTAAAAATCCAGTCCGGAAGCGGAGCCGGAAGCGGGGAGTCAAAAACTCATACAAATAATGAAGAGAAAGAATTGCTGATAGCATCGATCGGTTAGGCATACTATATACTATAAATATTCCAAATTTCAAAGCGATTGGTTCAGAATTACAGATTCTATAGAGAAAAATCTCAGAATAGGCAAAATCCTGAACTCAAAGCGAAGAGTGAGCCATGATAAAAAATATTAAATTTTTTTGATCCCAATTATTTTGAGTTTGGCATGAAATCATATAGTTTCATTCATGTAGATCACGTATCTAGTAAACAAAATTGGATCTGGAGGATATTTTCCAAGATATCGGAAATTTAAAAATCCAGTCCGGAAGCGGAGCCGGAAGCGGGGAGTCAAAAACTCATACAAATAATAAAGAGAAAAAATTGCTGATAGCATCGATCGGTTAGGCATACTATATACTATGAATATTCCAAATTTCAAAGCGATTGGTTCAGAATTACAGATTCTATAGAGAAAAATCTCAGAATAGGCAAAATCCTGAACTCAAAGCGAAGAGTGAGCCATGATAAAAAATATTAAATTTTTTTGATCCCAATTATTTCGAGTTTGGCATGAAATCATATAGTTTCATTCATGTAGATCACGTATCTAGAAGACAAAATTGGATCTGGAGGATATTTTCCAAGATATCGGAAATTTAAAAATCCAGTCCGGAAGCGGAGCCGGAAGCTGGGAGTCAAAAACTCATACAAATAATGGAGAGAAAAAAATGCTGATAGCATCGATCGGTTAGGCATACTATATACTATAAATATTCCAAATTTCAAAGCGATTGGTTCAGAATTACAGATTCTATAGAGAAAAATCTCAGAATAGGCAAAATCCTGAACTCAAAGCGAAGAGTGAGCCATGATAACAAATATTAAATTTTTTTGATCCCAATTATTTTGAGTTTGGCATGAAATCATATAGTTTCATTCATGTGGATCACGTATCTAGAAGACAAAATTGGATCTGGAGGATATCTTCCAAGATATCGAAAATTTAAAAATCCAGTCCGGAAGCGGAGCCGGAAGCGGGGAGTCAAAAACTCATACAAATAATGGAGAGAAAAAATTGCTGATAGCATCGATCGGTTAGGCATACTATATACTATAAATATTCCAAATTTCAAAGCGATTGGTTCAGAATTACAGATTCTATAGAGAAAAATCTCAGAATAGGCAAAATCCTGAACTCAAACGAAGAGTGAGCCATGATAAAAAATATTAAATTTTTTTGATCCCAATTATTTTGAGTTTGGCATGAAATCATATAGTTTCATTCATGTAGATCACGTATCTAGAAGACAAAATTGGATCTGGAGGATATTTTCCAAGATATCGGAAATTTAAAAATCCAGTCCGGAAGCGGAGCCGGAAGCGGGGAATCAAAAAGTCATACAAATAATGGAGAGAAAAAATTGCTGATACCATCGATCGGTTGGGTATACTATATACTATAAATATTCCAAATTTCAAAGCGATTGGTTCAGAATTACAGATTCTACAGAGAAAAATCTCAGAATAGGCAAAATCCTGAACTCAAAGCGAAGAGTGAGCCATGATAAAAAATATTAAATTTTTTTGATCCCAGTTATTTTGAGTTTGGCATGAAATCATATAGTTTCATTCATGTAGATTACGAATCTAGGAGACAAAATTGGATCAGGAGGATGATTTCCAAGATATCGAAAATTTAAAAATCCAGTCCGGAAGCGGAGCCGGAAGCGGGGAGTCAAAAACTCATACAATTGATGGAGAGAAAAAATTGCTGATAGCATCGATCGGTTAGGCATACTATATACTATAAATGTTCCAAATTTCAGAGCGATTGGCTCAGAATTACAGATTCGATAGAGAAAAATCTCAGAATAGGCAAAATCCTAAACTCAAAGCGAAGAGTGAAATATGATGAAAAATATTAAATTTTTTTGATCCCAATTATTTTGAGTTTGGCATGGAATCATATGGTGTCATTCATGTAGATCACGAATCTAGGAGACAAAATTGGATCTGGAGGATATTTTCCAAGATATCAAAAATTTAAAAATCCAGTCCGGAAGCGGAGCCGGAAGCGGAGAGTCAAAAACTCATACAAATAATGGAGAGAAAAAATTGCTAATAGCATCGATGGGTTAGGCATACTATATACCATAAATGTTCCAAATTTCAGAGCGATTGGTTCAGAATTACAGATTCTATAGAAAAAAATCTCAGAATAGGCCAAATCCTGAACACAAAGCGAAGAGTGAGCCATGATAAAAAATATTAAATTTTTTTGATCCCAACTATTTTGAGTTTGGCATGAAATCATATAGTGTCATTCATGTAGATTACGAATCTAGGAGACAAAATTGGATCTGGAGGATATTTTCCAAGATATCGAAAATTCAAAAATCCAGTCCGGAAGCGAAGCCGGAAGCGGGGAGTCTAAAACTCATACAAATAATGAAGAGAAAAAAATGCTGATAGCATCGATCGGTTAGGCATACTATATACTATAAATGTTCCAAATTTCTGAGCGATTGGTTCAGAATTACAGATTCAATAGAGAAAAATCTCAGAATAGGCAAAATCCTGAACTCAAAGCGAAGAGTGAGCCATGATAAAAAATATTAAATTTTTTTGATCCCAATTATTTTGAGTTTGGCATGAAATCATATAGTTTCATTCATGTGGATCACGTATCTAGAAGACAAAATTGGATCTGGAGGATATCTTCCAAGATATCGGAAATTTAAAAATCCAGTCCGGAAGCGGAGCCGGAAGCGGGGAGTCAAAAACTCATACAAATAATGGAGAGAAAAAATTGCTGATAGCATCGATCGGTTAGGCATACTATATACTATAAATATTCCAAATTTCAAAGCGATTGGTTCAGAATTACAGATTCTATAGAGAAAAATCTCAGAATAGGCAAAATCCTGAACTCAAACGAAGAGTGAGCCATGATAAAGAATATTAAATTTTTTTGATCCCAATTATTTTGAGTTTGGCATGAAATCATATAGTTTCATTCATGTAGATCACGTATCTAGAAGACAAAATTGGATCTGGAGGATATTTTCCAAGATATCGGAAATTTAAAAATCCAGTCCGGAAGCGGAGCCGGAAGCGGGGAATCAAAAAGTCATACAAATAATGGAGAGAAAGAATTGCTAATACCATCGATCGGTTGGGTATACTATATACTATAAATATTCCAAATTTCAAAGCGATTGGTTCAGAATTACAGATTCTATAGAGAAAAATCTCAGAATAGGCAAAATCCTGAACTCAAAGCGAAGAGTGAGCCATGATAAAAAATATTAAATTTTTTTGATCCCAGTTATTTTGAGTTTGGCATGAAATCATATAGTTTCATTCATGTAGATTACGAATCTAGGAGACAAAATTGGATCTGGAGGATATTTTCCAAGATATCGAAAATTCAAAAATCCAGTCCGGAAGCGGAGCCGGAAGCGGGGAGTCAAAAACTCATACAAATAATGGAGAGAAAAAATTGCTGATAGCATCGATCGGTTAGGCATACTATATACTATAAATATTCCAAATTTCAAAGCGATTGGTTTAGAATTACAGATTCTATAGAGAAAAATCTCAGAATAGGCAAAATCCTGAACTCAAAGCGAAGAGTGAGCCATGATAAAAAATATTAAATTTTTTTGATCCCAATTATTTTGAGTTTGGCATGAAATCATATAGTTTCATTCATGTAGATCACGTATCTAGTAAACAAAATTGGATCTGGAGGATATTTTCCAAGATATCGGAAATTTAAATATCCAGTCCGGAAGCGGAGCCGGAAGCGGGGAGTCAAAAACTCATACAAATAATGGAGAGAAAAAATTGCTGATAGCATCGATCGGTTAGGCATACTATATACTATAAATATTCCAAATTTCAAAGCGATTGGTTTAGAATTACAGATTCTATAGAGAAAAATCTCAGAATAGGCAAAATCCTGAACTCAAAGCGAAGAGTGAGCCATGATAAAAAATATTAAATTTTTTTGATCCCAATTATTTTGAGTTTGGCCTGAAATCATATAGTTTCATTCATGTAGATCACGTATCTAGAAGACAAAATTGGATCTGGAGGATATTTTCCAAGATATCGGAAATTTAAAAATCCAGTCCGGAAGCGGAGCCGGAAGCGGGGAGTCAAAAACTCATACAAATAATGGAGAGAAAGAATTGCTGATAGCATCGATCGGTTAGGCATACTATATACTATAAATATTCCAAATTTCAAAGCGATTGGTTCAGAATTACAGATTCTATAGAGAAAAATCTCAGAATAGGCAAAATCCTGAACTCAAAGCGAAGAGTGAGCCATGATAAAAAATATTAAATTTTTTTGATCCCAATTATTTTGAGTTTGGCATGAAATCATATAGTTTCATTCATGTAGATCACGTATCTAGTAAACAAAATTGGATCTGGAGGATATTTTTCAAGATATCGGAAATTTAAAAATCCAGTCCGGAAGCGGAGCCGGAAGCGGGGAGTCAAAAACTCATACAAATAATGGAGAGAAAAAATTGCTGATAGCATCGATCGGTTAGGCATACTATATACTATAAATATTCCAAATTTCAAAGCGATTGGTTCAGAATTACAGATTCTATAGAGAAAAATATCAGAATAGGCAAAATCCTGAACTCAAAGCGAAGAGTGAGCCATGATAAAAAATATTAAATTTTTTTGATCCCAATTATTTTGAGTTTGGCATGAAATCATATAGTTTCATTCATGTAGATCACGTATCTAGTAAACAAAATTGGATCTGGAGGATATTTTCCAAGATATCGGAAATTTAAAAATCCAGTCCGGAAGCGGAGCCGGAAGCGGGGAGTCAAAAACTCATACAAATAATGGAGAGAAAAAATTGCTGATAGCATCGATCGGTTAGGCATACTATATACTATAGATATTCCAAATTTCAAAGCGATTGGTTCAGAATTACAGATTCTATAGAGAAAAATCTCAGAATAGGCAAAATCCTGAACTCAAAGCGAAGAGTGAGCCATGATAAAAAATATTAAATTTTTTTGATCCCAATTATTTTGAGTTTGGCATGAAATCATATAGTTTCATTCATGTAGATCACGTATCTAGTAAACAAAATTGGATCTGGAGGATATTTTCCAAGATATCGGAAATTTAAATATCCAGTTTGGAAGCGGAGCCGGAAGCGGGGAGTCAAAAACTCATACAAATAATAAAGAGAAAAAATTGCTGATAGCATCGATCGGTTAGGCATACTATATACTATAGATATTCCAAATTTCAAAGCGATTGGTTCAGAATTACAGATTCTATAGAGAAAAATCTCAGAATAGGCAAAATCCTGAACTCAAAGCGAAGAGTGAGCCATGATAAAAAATATTAAATTTTTTTTATCCCAATTATTTTGAGTTTGGCCTGAAATCATATAGTTTCATTCATGTAGATCACGTATCTAGAAGACAAAATTGGATCTGGAGGATATTTTCCAAGATATCGGAAATTTAAAAATCCAGTCCGGAAGCGGAGCCGGAAGCGGGGAGTCAAAAACTCATACAAATAATGAAGAGAAAAAATTGCTGATAGCATCGATCGGTTAGGCATACTATATACTATAAATATTCCAAATTTCAAAGCGATTGGTTCAGAATTACAGATTCTATAGAGAAAAATCTCAGAATAGGCAAAATCCTGAACTCAAAGCGAAGAGTGAGCCATGATAAAAAATATTAAATTTTTTTGATCCCAATTATTTTGAGTTTGGACTGAAATCATATAGTTTCATTCATGTAGATCACGTATCTAGAAGACAAAATTGGATCTGGAGGACATTTTCCAAGATATCGGAAATTTAAAAATCCAGTCCGGAAGCGGAGCCGGAAGCGGGGAGTCAAAAACTCATACAAATAATGGAGAGAAAAAATTGCTGATAGCATCGATCGGTTAGGCATACTATATACTATAAATATTCCAAATTTCAAAGCGATTGGTTCAGAATTACAGATTCTATAGAGAAAAATCTCAGAATAGGCAAAATCCTGAACTCAAAGCGAAGAGTGAGCCATGATAAAAAATATTGAATTTTTTTGATCCCAATTATTTTGAGTTTGGCCTGAAATCATATAGTTTCATTCATGTAGATCACGTATCTAGAAGACAAAATTGGATCTGGAGGACATTTTCCAAGATATCGGAAATTTAAAAATCCAGTCCGGAAGCGGAGCCGGAAGCGGGGAGTCTAAAACTCATACAAATAATGAAGAGAAAAAATTGCTGATAGCATCGATCGGTTAGGCATACTATATACTATAAATATTCCAAATTTCGAAGCGATTGGTTCAGAATTACAGATTCTATAGAGAAAAATCTCAGAATAGGCAAAATCCTGAACTCAAAGCGAAGAGTGAGCCATGATAAAAAATATTAAATTTTTTTGATCCCAATTATTTTGAGTTTGGCCTGAAATCATATAGTTTCATTCATGTAGATCACGTATCTAGAAGACAAAATTGGATCTGGAGGACATTTTCCAAGATATCGGAAATTTAAAAATCCAGTCCGGAAGCGGAGCCGGAAGCGGGGAGTCTAAAACTCATACAAATAATGAAGAGAAAAAATTGCTGATAGCATCGATCGGTTAGGCATACTATATACTATAAATATTCCAAATTTCAAAGCGATTGGTTCAGAATTACAGATTCTATAGAGAAAAATCTCAGGATAGGCAAAATCCTGAACTCAAAGCGAAGAGTGAGCCATGATAAAAAATATTAAATTTTTTTGATCCCAATTATTTTGAGTTTGGCCTGAAATCATATAGTTTCATTCATGTAGATCACGTATCTAGAAGACAAAATTGGATCTGGAGGACATTTTCCAAGATATCGGAAATTTAAAAATCCAGTCCGGAAGCGGAGCCGGAAGCGGGGAGTCTGAAACTCATACAAATAATGAAGAGAAAAAATTGCTGATAGCATCGATCGGTTAGGCATACTATATACTATAAATATTTCAAATTTCAAAGCGATTGGTTCAGAATTACAGATTCTATAGAGAAAAATCTCAGAATAGGCAAAATCCTGAACTCAAAGCGAAGAGTGAGCCATGATAAAAAATATTAAATTTTTTTGATCCCAATTATTTTGAGTTTGGCCTGAAATCATATAGTTTCATTCATGTAGATCACGTATCTAGAAGACAAAATTGGATCTGGAGGACATTTTCCAAGATATCGGAAATTTAAAAATCCAGTCCGGAAGCGGAGCCGGAAGCGGGGAGTCTAAAACTCATACAAATAATGAAGAGAAAAAATTGCTGATAGCATCGATCGGTTAGGCATACTATATACTATAAATATTTCAAATTTCAAAGCGATTGGTTCAGAATTACAGATTCTATAGAGAAAAATCTCAGAATAGGCAAAATCCTGAACTCAAAGCGAAGAGTGAGCCATGATAAAAAATATTAAATTTTTTTGATCCCAATTATTTTGAGTTTGGCCTGAAATCATATAGTTTCATTCATGTAGATCACGTATCTAGAAGACAAAATTGGATCTGGAGGACATTTTCCAAGATATCGGAAATTTAAAAATCCAGTCCGGAAGCGGAGCCGGAAGCGGGGAGTCAAAAACTCATACAAATAATGGAGAGAAAAAATTGCTGATAGCATCGATCGGTTAGGCATACTATATACTATAAATATTCCAAATTTCAAAGCGATTGGTTCAGAATTACAGATTCTATAGAGAAAAATCTCAGAATAGGCAAAATCCTGAACTCAAAGCGAAGAGTGAGCCATGATAAAAAATATTAAATTTTTTTGATCCCAATTATTTTGAGTTTGGCCTGAAATCATATAGTTTCATTCATGTAGATCACGTATCTAGAAGACAAAATTGGATCTGGAGGACATTTTCCAAGATATCGGAAATTTAAAAATCCAGTCCGGAAGCGGAGCCGGAAGCGGGGAGTCAAAAACTCATACAAATAATGGAGAGAAAAAATTGCTGATAGCATCGATCGGTTAGGCATACTATATACTATAAATATTCCAAATTTCAAAGCGATTGGTTCAGAATTACAGATTCTATAGAGAAAAATCTCAGAATAGGCAAAATCCTGAACTCAAAGCGAAGAGTGAGCCATGATAAAAAATATTAAATTTTTTTGATCCCAATTATTTTGAGTTTGGCATGAAATCATATAGTTTCATTCATGTAGATCACGTATCTAGAAGACAAAATTGGATCTGGAGGATATTTTCCAAGATATCGGAAATTTAAAAATCCAGTCCGGAAGCGGAGCCGGAAGCGGGGAGTCAAAAACTCATACAAATAATGGAGAGAAAAAATTGCTGATAGCATCGATCGGTTAGGCATACTATATACTATAAATATTCCAAATTTTAAAGCGATTGGTTCAGAATTACAGATTCTATAGAGAAAAATCTCAGAATAGGCAAAATCCTGAACTCAAAGCGAAGAGTGAGCCATGATAAAAAATATTAAATTTTTTTGATCCCAATTATTTTGAGTTTGGCCTGAAATCATATAGTTTCATTCATGTAGATCACGTATCTAGAAGACAAAATTGGATCTGGAGGACATTTTCCAAGATATCGGAAATTTAAAAATCCAGTCCGGAAGCGGAGCCGGAAGCGGGGAGTCAAAAACTCATACAAATAATGGAGAGAAAAAATTGCTGATAGCATCGATCGGTTAGGCATACTATATACTATAAATATTCCAAATTTCAAAGCGATTGGTTCAGAATTACAGATTCTATAGAGAAAAATCTCAGAATAGGCAAAATCCTGAACTCAAAGCGAAGAGTGAGCCATGATAAAAAATATTAAATTTTTTTGATCCCAATTATTTTGAGTTTGGCCTGAAATCATATAGTTTCATTCATGTAGATCACGTATCTAGAAGACAAAATTGGATCTGGAGGACATTTTCCAAGATATCGGAAATTTTAAAATCCAGTCCGGAAGCGGAGCCGGAAACGGGGAGTCAAAAACTCATACAAATAATGGAGAGAAAAAATTGCTGATAGCATCGATCGGTTAGGCATACTATATACTATAAATATTCCAAATTTCAAAGCGATTGGTTCAGAATTACAGATTCTATAGAGAAAAATCTCAGAATAGGCAAAATCCTGAACTCAAAGCGAAGAGTGAGCCATGATAAAAAATATTAAATTTTTTTGATCCCAATTATTTTGAGTTTGGCATGAAATCATATAGTTTCATTCATGTAGATCACGTATCTAGAAGACAAAATTGGATCTGGAGGACATTTTCCAAGATATCGGAAATTTAAAAATCCAGTCCGGAAGCGGAGCCGGAAGCGGGGAGTCAAAAACTCATACAAATAATGGAGAGAAAAAATTGCTGATAGCATCGATCGGTTAGGCATACTATATACTATAAATATTCCAAATTTCAAAGCGATTGGTTCAGAATTACAGATTCTATAGAGAAAAATCTCAGAATAGGCAAAATCCTGAACTCAAAGCGAAGAGTGAGCCATGATAAAAAATATTAAATTTTTTTGATCCCAATTATTTTGAGTTTGGCCTGAAATCATATAGTTTCATTCATGTAGATCACGTATCTAGAAGACAAAATTGGATCTGGAGGACATTTTCCAAGATATCGGAAATTTAAAAATCCAGTCCGGAAGCGGAGCCGGAAGCGGGGAGTCAAAAACTCATACAAATAATGGAGAGAAAAAATTGCTGATAGCATCGATCGGTTAGGCATACTATATACTATAAATATTCCAAATTTCAAAGCGATTGATTCAGAATTACAGATTCTATAGAGAAAAATCTCAGAATAGGCAAAATCCTGAACTCAAAGCGAAGAGTGAGCCATGATAAAAAATATTAAATTTTTTTGATCCCAATTATTTTGAGTTTGGCCTGAAATCATATAGTTTCATTCATGTAGATCACGTATCTAGAAGACAAAATTGGATCTGGAGGACATTTTCCAAGATATCGGAAATTTAAAAATCCAGTCCGGAAGCGGAGCCGGAAGCGGGGAGTCAAAAACTCATACAAATAATGGAGAGAAAAAATTGCTGATAGCATCGATCGGTTAGGCATACTATATACTATAAATATTCCAAATTTCAAAGCGATTGGTTCAGAATTACAGATTCTATAGAGAAAAATCTCAGAATAGGCAAAATCCTGAACTCAAAGCGAAGAGTGAGCCATGATAAAAAATATTAAATTTTTTTGATCCCAATTATTTTGAGTTTGGCCTGAAATCATATAGTTTCATTCATGTAGATCACGTATCTAGAAGACAAAATTGGATCTGGAGGATATTTTCCAAGATATCGGAAATTTAAAAATCCAGTCCGGAAGCGGAGCCGGAAGCGGGGAGTCAAAAACTCATACAAATAATGGAGAGAAAAAATTGCTGATAGCATCGATCGGTTAGGCATACTATATACTATAAATATTCCAAATTTTAAAGCGATTGGTTCAGAATTACAGATTCTATAGAGAAAAATCTCAGAATAGGCAAAATCCTGAACTCAAAGCGAAGAGTGAGCCATGATAAAAAATATTAAATTTTTTTGATCCCAATTATTTTGAGTTTGGCCTGAAATCATATAGTTTCATTCATGTAGATCACGTATCTAGAAGACAAAATTGGATCTGGAGGACATTTTCCAAGATATCGGAAATTTAAAAATCCAGTCCGGAAGCGGAGCCGGGAGCGGGGAGTCAAAAACTCATACAAATAATGGAGAGAAAAAATTGCTGATAGCATCGATCGGTTAGGCATACTATATACTATAAATATTCCAAATTTCAAAGCGATTGGTTCAGAATTACAGATTCTATAGAGAAAAATCTCAGAATAGGCAAAATCCTGAACTCAAAGCGAAGAGTGAGCCATGATAAAAAATATTAAATTTTTTTGATCCCAATTATTTTGAGTTTGGCCTGAAATCATATAGTTTCATTCATGTAGATCACGTATCTAGAAGACAAAATTGGATCTGGAGGACATTTTCCAAGATATCGGAAATTTAAAAATCCAGTCCGGAAGCGGAGCCGGAAGCGGGGAGTCAAAAACTCATACAAATAATGGAGAGAAAAAATTGCTGATAGCATCGATCGGTTAGGCATACTATATACTATAAATATTCCAAATTTCAAAGCGATTGGTTCAGAATTACAGATTCTATAGAGAAAAATCTCAGAATAGGCAAAATCCTGAACTCAAAGCGAAGAGTGAGCCATGATAAAAAATATTAAATTTTTTTGATCCCAATTATTTTGAGTTTGGCCTGAAATCATATAGTTTCATTCATGTAGATCACGTATCTAGAAGACAAAATTGGATCTGGAGGACATTTTCCAAGATATCGGAAATTTAAAAATCCAGTCCGGAAGCGGAGCCGGAAGCGGGGAGTCAAAAACTCATACAAATAATGGAGAGAAAAAATTGCTGATAGCATCGATCGGTTAGGCATACTATATACTATAAATATTCCAAATTTCAAAGCGATTGGTTCAGAATTACAGATTCTATAGAGAAAAATCTCAGAATAGGCAAAATCCTGAACTCAAAGCGAAGAGTGAGCCATGATAAAAAATATTAAATTTTTTTGATCCCAATTATTTTGAGTTTGGCCTGAAATCATATAGTTTCATTCATGTAGATCACGTATCTAGAAGACAAAATTGGATCTGGAGGACATTTTCCAAGATATCGGAAATTTAAAAATCCAGTCCGGAAGCGGAGCCGGAAGCGGGGAGTCAAAAACTCATACAAATAATGGAGAGAAAAAATTGCTGATAGCATCGATCGGTTAGGCATACTATATACTATAAATATTCCAAATTTCAAAGCGATTGGTTCAGAATTACAGATTCTATAGAGAAAAATCTCAGAATAGGCAAAATCCTGAACTCAAAGCGAAGAGTGAGCCATGATAAAAAATATTAAATTTTTTTGATCCCAATTATTTTGAGTTTGGCCTGAAATCATATAGTTTCATTCATGTAGATCACGTATCTAGAAGACAAAATTGGATCTGGAGGATATTTTCCAAGATATCGGAAATTTAAAAATCCAGTCCGGAAGCGGAGCCGGAAGCGGGGAGTCAAAAACTCATACAAATAATGGAGAGAAAAAATTGCTGATAGCATCGATCGGTTAGGCATACTATATACTATAAATATTCCAAATTTTAAAGCGATTGGTTCAGAATTACAGATTCTATAGAGAAAAATCTCAGAATAGGCAAAATCCTGAACTCAAAGCGAAGAGTGAGCCATGATAAAAAATATTAAATTTTTTTGATCCCAATTATTTTGAGTTTGGCCTGAAATCATATAGTTTCATTCATGTAGATCACGTATCTAGAAGACAAAATTGGATCTGGAGGACATTTTCCAAGATATCGGAAATTTAAAAATCCAGTCCGGAAGCGGAGCCGGGAGCGGGGAGTCAAAAACTCATACAAATAATGGAGAGAAAAAATTGCTGATAGCATCGATCGGTTAGGCATACTATATACTATAAATATTCCAAATTTCAAAGCGATTGGTTCAGAATTACAGATTCTATAGAGAAAAATCTCAGAATAGGCAAAATCCTGAACTCAAAGCGAAGAGTGAGCCATGATAAAAAATATTAAATTTTTTTGATCCCAATTATTTTGAGTTTGGCCCGAAATCATATAGTTTCATTCATGTAGATCACGTATCTAGAAGACAAAATTGGATCTGGAGGACATTTTCCAAGATATCGGAAATTTAAAAATCCAGTCCGGAAGCGGAGCCGGAAGCGGGGAGTCAAAAACTCATACAAATAATGGAGAGAAAAAATTGCTGATAGCATCGATCGGTTAGGCATACTATATACTATAAATATTCCAAATTTCAAAGCGATTGGTTCAGAATTACAGATTCTATAGAGAAAAATCTCAGAATAGGCAAAATCCTGAACTCAAAGCGAAGAGTGAGCCATGATAAAAAATATTAAATTTTTTTGATCCCAATTATTTTGAGTTTGGCCTGGAATCATATAGTTTCATTCATGTAGATCACGTATCTAGAAGACAAAATTGGATCTGGAGGACATTTTCCAAGATATCGGAAATTTAAAAATCCAGTCCGGAAGCGGAGCCGGAAGCGGGGAGTCAAAAACTCATACAAATAATGGAGAGAAAAAATTGCTGATAGCATCGATCGGTTAGGCATACTATATACTATAAATATTCCAAATTTCAAAGCGATTGGTTCAGAATTACAGATTCTATAGAGAAAAATCTCAGAATAGGCAAAATCCTGAACTCAAAGCGAAGAGTGAGCCATGATAAAAAATATTAAATTTTTTTGATCCCAATTATTTTGAGTTTGGCCTGAAATCATATAGTTTCATTCATGTAGATCACGTATCTAGAAGACAAAATTGGATCTGGAGGACATTTTCCAAGATATCGGAAATTTAAAAATCCAGTCCGGAAGCGGAGCCGGAAGCGGGGAGTCAAAAACTCATACAAATAATGGAGAAAAAAAATTGCTGATAGCATCGATCGGTTAGGCATACTATATACTATAAATATTCCAAATTTCAAAGCGATTGGTTCAGAATTACAGATTCTATAGAGAAAAATCTCAGAATAGGCAAAATCCTGAACTCAAAGCGAAGAGTGAGCCATGATAAAAAATATTAAATTTTTTTGATCCCAATTATTTTGAGTTTGGCCTGAAATCATATAGTTTCATTCATGTAGATCACGTATCTAGAAGACAAAATTGGATCTGGAGGACATTTTCCAAGATATCGGAAATTTAAAAATCCAGTCCGGAAGCGGAGCCGGAAGCGGGGAGTCAAAAACTCATACAAATAATGGAGAGAAAAAATTGCTGATAGCATCGATCGGTTAGGCATACTATATACTATAAATATTCCAAATTTCAAAGCGATTGGTTCAGAATTACAGATTCTATAGAGAAAAATCTCAGAATAGGCAAAATCCTGAACTCAAAGCGAAGAGTGAGCCATGATAAAAAATATTAAATTTTTTTGATCCCAATTATTTTGAGTTTGGCCTGAAATCATATAGTTTCATTCATGTAGATCACGTATCTAGGAGACAAAATTGGATCTGGAGGACATTTTCCAAGATATCGGAAATTCAAAAATCCAGTCCGGAAGCGGAGCCGGAAGCGGGGAGTCAAAAACTCATACAAATAATGGAGAGAAAAAATTGCTGATAGCATCGATCGGTTAGGCATACTATATACTATAAATACTCCAAATTTCAAAGCGATTGGTTCAGAATTACAGATTCTATAGAGAAAAATCTCAGAATAGGCAAAATCCTGAACTCAAAGCGAAGAGTGAGCCATGATAAAAAATATTAAATTTTTTTGATCCCAATTATTTTGAGTTTGGCCTGAAATCATATAGTTTCATTCATGTAGATCACGTATCTAGAAGACAAAATTGGATCTGGAGGACATTTTCCAAGATATCGGAAATTTAAAAATCCAGTCCGGAAGCGGAGCCGGAAGCGGGGAGTCAAAAACTCATACAAATAATGGAGAGAAAAAATTGCTGATAGCATCGATCGGTTAGGCATACTATATACTATAAATATTCCAAATTTCAAAGCGATTGGTTCAGAATTACAGATTCTATAGAGAAAAATCTCAGAATAGGCAAAATCCTGAACTCAAAGCGAAGAGTGAGCCATGATAAAAAATATTAAATTTTTTTGATCCCAATTATTTTGAGTTTGGCCTGAAATCATATAGTTTCATTCATGTAGATCACGTATCTAGAAGACAAAATTGGATCTGGAGGACATTTTCCAAGATATCGGAAATTTAAAAATCCAGTCCGGAAGCGGAGCCGGAAGCGGGGAGTCAAAAACTCATACAAATAATGGAGAGAAAAAATTGCTGATAGCATCGATCGGTTAGGCATACTATATACTATAAATATTCCAAATTTCAAAGCGATTGGTTCAGAATTACAGATTCTATAGAGAAAAATCTCAGAATAGGCAAAATCCTGAACTCAAAGCGAAGAGTGAGCCATGATAAAAAATATTAAATTTTTTTGATCCCAATTATTTTGAGTTTGGCCTGAAATCATATAGTTTCATTCATGTAGATCACGTATCTAGAAGACAAAATTGGATCTGGAGGACATTTTCCAAGATATCGGAAATTTAAAAATCCAGTCCGGAAGCGGAGCCGGAAGCGGGGAGTCAAAAACTCATACAAATAATGGAGAGAAAAAATTGCTGATAGCATCGATCGGTTAGGCATACTATATACTATAAATATTCCAAATTTCAAAGCGATTGGTTCAGAATTACAGATTCTATAGAGAAAAATCTCAGAATAGGCAAAATCCTGAACTCAAAGCGAAGAGTGAGCCATGATAAAAAATATTAAATTTTTTTGATCCCAATTATTTTGAGTTTGGCCTGAAATCATATAGTTTCATTCATGTAGATCACGTATCTAGAAGACAAAATTGGATCTGGAGGACATTTTCCAAGATATCGGAAATTTAAAAATCCAGTCCGGAAGCGGAGCCGGAAGCGGGGAGTCAAAAACTCATACAAATAATGGAGAGAAAAAATTGCTGATAGCATCGATCGGTTAGGCATACTATATACTATAAATATTCCAAATTTCAAAGCGATTGGTTCAGAATTACAGATTCTATAGAGAAAAATCTCAGAATAGGCAAAATCCTGAACTCAAAGCGAAGAGTGAGCCATGATAAAAAATATTAAATTTTTTTGATCCCAATTATTTTGAGTTTGGCCTGAAATCATATAGTTTCATTCATGTAGATCACGTATCTAGAAGACAAAATTGGATCTGGAGGACATTTTCCAAGATATCGGAAATTTAAAAATCCAGTCCGGAAGCGGAGCCGGAAGCGGGGAGTCAAAAACTCATACAAATAATGGAGAGAAAAAATTGCTGATAGCATCGATCGGTTAGGCATACTATATACTATAAATATTCCAAATTTCAAAGCGATTGGTTCAGAATTACAGATTCTATAGAGAAAAATCTCAGAATAGGCAAAATCCTGAACTCAAAGCGAAGAGTGAGCCATGATAAAAAATATTAAATTTTTTTGATCCCAATTATTTTGAGTTTGGCCTGAAATCATATAGTTTCATTCATGTAGATCACGTATCTAGAAGACAAAATTGGATCTGGAGGACATTTTCCAAGATATCGGAAATTTAAAAATCCAGTCCGGAAGCGGAGCCGGAAGCGGGGAGTCAAAAACTCATACAAATAATGGAGAGAAAAAATTGCTGATAGCATCGATCGGTTAGGCATACTATATACTATAAATATTCCAAATTTCAAAGCGATTGGTTCAGAATTACAGATTCTATAGAGAAAAATCTCAGAATAGGCAAAATCCTGAACTCAAAGCGAAGAGTGAGCCATGATAAAAAATATTAAATTTTTTTGATCCCAATTATTTTGAGTTTGGCCTGAAATCATATAGTTTCATTCATGTAGATCACGTATCTAGAAGACAAAATTGGATCTGGAGGACATTTTCCAAGATATCGGAAATTTAAAAATCCAGTCCGGAAGCGGAGCCGGAAGCGGGGAGTCAAAAACTCATACAAATAATGGAGAGAAAAAATTGCTGATAGCATCGATCGGTTAGGCATACTATATACTATAAATATTCCAAATTTCAAAGCGATTGGTTCAGAATTACAGATTCTATAGAGAAAAATCTCAGAATAGGCAAAATCCTGAACTCAAAGCGAAGAGTGAGCCATGATAAAAAATATTAAATTTTTTTGATCCCAATTATTTTGAGTTTGGCCTGAAATCATATAGTTTCATTCATGTAGATCACGTATCTAGAAGACAAAATTGGATCTGGAGGACATTTTCCAAGATATCGGAAATTTAAAAATCCAGTCCGGAAGCGGAGCCGGAAGCGGGGAGTCAAAAACTCATACAAATAATGGAGAAAAAAAATTGCTGATAGCATCGATCGGTTAGGCATACTATATACTATAAATATTCCAAATTTCAAAGCGATTGGTTCAGAATTACAGATTCTATAGAGAAAAATCTCAGAATAGGCAAAATCCTGAACTCAAAGCGAAGAGTGAGCCATGATAAAAAATATTAAATTTTTTTGATCCCAATTATTTTGAGTTTGGCCTGAAATCATATAGTTTCATTCATGTAGATCACGTATCTAGAAGACAAAATTGGATCTGGAGGACATTTTCCAAGATATCGGAAATTTAAAAATCCAGTCCGGAAGCGGAGCCGGAAGCGGGGAGTCAAAAACTCATACAAATAATGGAGAGAAAAAATTGCTGATAGCATCGATCGGTTAGGCATACTATATACTATAAATACTCCAAATTTCAAAGCGATTGGTTCAGAATTACAGATTCTATAGAGAAAAATCTCAGAATAGGCAAAATCCTGAACTCAAAGCGAAGAGTGAGCCATGATAAAAAATATTAAATTTTTTTGATCCCAATTATTTTGAGTTTGGCCTGAAATCATATAGTTTCATTCATGTAGATCACGTATCTAGGAGACAAAATTGGATCTGGAGGACATTTTCCAAGATATCGGAAATTTAAAAATCCAGTCCGGAAGCGGAGCCGGAAGCGGGGAGTCAAAAACTCATACAAATAATGGAGAGAAAAAATTGCTGATAGCATCGATCGGTTAGGCATACTATATACTATAAATACTCCAAATTTCAAAGCGATTGGTTCAGAATTACAGATTCTATAGAGAAAAATCTCAGAATAGGCAAAATCCTGAACTCAAAGCGAAGAGTGAGCCATGATAAAAAATATTAAATTTTTTTGATCCCAATTATTTTGAGTTTGGCCTGAAATCATATAGTTTCATTCATGTAGATCACGTATCTAGAAGACAAAATTGGATCTGGAGGATATTTTCCAAGATATCGGAAATTTAAAAACCCAGTCCGGAAGCGGAGCCGGAAGCGGGGAGTCAAAAACTCATACAAATAATGGAGAGAAAAAATTGGTGATAGCATCGATCGGTTGGGCATACTATATACTATAAATATTACAAATTTCAAAGCGATTGGTTCAGAATTACAGATTCTATAGAGAAAAATCTCAGAATAGGCAAAATCCTGAACTCAAAGCGAAGAGTGAGCCATGATAAAAAATATTAAATTTTTTTGATCCCAATTATTTTGAGTTTGGCATGAAATCATATAGTTTCATTCATGTAGATCACGTATCTGGAAGACAAAATTGGATCTGGAGGATATTTTCCAAGATATCGGAAATTTAATAATCCAGTCCGGAAGCGGAGCCGGAAGCGGGGAGTCAAAAACTCATACAAATAATGAAGAGAAAAAATTGCTGATAGCATCGATCGGTTAGGCATACTATATACTATAAATATTCCAATTTTCAAAGCGATTGGTTCAGAATTACAGATTCTATAGAGAAAAATCCCAGAATAGGCAAAATCCTGAACTCAAAGCGAAGAGTGAGCCATGATAAAAAATATTAAATTTTTTTGATCCCAATTATTTTGAGTTTGGCATGAAATCATATAGTTTCATTCATGTAGATCACGTATCTGGAAGACAAAATTGGATCTGGAGGATATTTTCCAAGATATCGGAAATTTAATAATCCAGTCCGGAAGCGGAGCCGGAAGCGGGGAGTCAAAAACTCATACAAATAATGAAGAGAAAAAATTGCTGATAGCATCGATCGGTTAGGCATACTATATACTATAAATATTCCAATTTTCAAAGCGATTGGTTCAGAATTACAGATTCTATAGAGAAAAATCCCAGAATAGGCAAAATCCTGAACTCAAAGCGAAGAGTGAGCCATGATAAAAAATATTAAATTTTTTTGATCCCAATTATTTTGAGTTTGGCCTGAAATCATATAGTTTCATTCATGTAGATCACGTATCTAGAAGACAAAATTGGATCTGGAAGATATTTTCCAAGATATCGGAAATTTAAAAATCCAGTCCGGAAGCGGAGCCGGAAGCGGGGAGTCAAAAACTCATACAAATAATGGAGAGAAAAAATTGCTGATAGCATCGATCGGTTAGGCATACTATATTATAATAAATATTCCAAATTTCAAAGCGATTGGTTCAGAATTACAGATTCTATAGAGAAAAATCTCAGAATAGGCAAAATCCTGAACTCAAAGCGAAGAGTGAGCCATGATAAAAAATATTAAATTTTTTTGATCCCAATTATTTTGAGTTTGGCCTGAAATCATATAGTTTCATTCATGTAGATCACGTATCTAGAAGACAAAATTGGATCTGGAGGATATTTTCCAAGATATCGGAAATTTAAAAATCCAGTCCGGAAGCGGAGCCGGAAGCGGGGAGTCAAAAACTCATACAAATAATGGAGAGAAAAAATTGCTGATAGCATCGATCGGTTAGGCATACTATATTATAATAAATATTCCAAATTTCAAAGCGATTGGTTCAGAATTACAGATTCTATAGAGAAAAATCTCAGAATAGGCAAAATCCTGAACTCAAAGCGAAGAGTGAGCCATGATAAAAAATATTAAATTTTTTTGATCCCAATTATTTTGAGTTTGGCCTGAAATCATATAGTTTCATTCATGTAGATCACGTATCTAGAAGACAAAATTGGATCTGGAGGATATTTTCCAAGATATCGGAAATTAAAAAATCCAGTCCGGAAGCGGAGCCGGAAGCGGGGAGTCAAAAACTCATACAAATAATGGAGAGAAAAAATTGGTGATAGCATCGATCGGTTGGGCATACTATATACTATAAATATTACAAATTTCAAAGCGATTGGTTCAGAATTACAGATTCTATAGAGAAAAATCTCAGAATAGGCAAAATCCTGAACTCAAAGCGAAGAGTGAGCCATGATAAAAAATATTAAATTTTTTTGATTCCAATTATTTTGAGTTTGGCATGAAATCATATAGTTTCATTCATGTAGATCACGTATCTGGAAGACAAAATTGGATCTGGAGGATATTTTCCAAGATATCGGAAATTTAATAATCCAGTCCGGAAGCGGAGCCGGAAGCGGGGAGTCAAAAACTCATACAAATAATGAAGAGAAAAAATTGCTGATAGCATCGATCGGTTAGGCATACTATATACTATAAATATTCCAAATTTCAAAGCGATTGGTTCAGAATTACAGATTCTATAGAGAAAAATCTCAGAATAGGCAAAATCCTGAACTCAAAGCGAAGAGTGAGCCATGATAAAAAATATTAAATTTTTTTGATCCCAATTATTTTGAGTTTGGCATGAAATCATATAGTTTCATTCATGTAGATCACGTATCTAGAAGACAAAATTG
This sequence comes from Dromius quadrimaculatus, assembly GCA_963989225.1. Classification (NCBI taxonomy): domain Eukaryota; kingdom Metazoa; phylum Arthropoda; class Insecta; order Coleoptera; family Carabidae; genus Dromius; species Dromius quadrimaculatus. The sequence goes on along the minus strand of OZ022328.1, from coordinate 65,186,011 downwards.
GATCTGGAGGATATTTTCCAAGATATCGGAAATTTAAAAATCCAGTCCGGAAGCGGAGCCGGAAGCGGGGAGTCAAAAACTCATACAAATAATGGAAAGAAAAAATTGCTGATAGCATCGATCGGTTAGGCATACTATATACTATAAATAATCCAAATTTCAAAGCGATTGGTTCAGAATTACAGATTCTATAGAGAAAAATCTCAGAATAGGCAAAATCCTGAACTCAAAGCGAAGAGTGAGCCATGATAAAAAATATTAAATTTTTTTGATTCCAATTATTTTGAGTTTGGCATGAAATCATATAGTTTCATTCATGTAGATCACGTATCTGGAAGACAAAATTGGATCTGGAGGATATTTTCCAAGATATCGGAAATTTAATAATCCAGTCCGGAAGCGGAGCCGGAAGCGGGGAGTCAAAAACTCATACAAATAATGAAGAGAAAAAATTGCTGATAGCATCGATCGGTTAGGCATACTATATACTATAAATATTCCAAATTTCAAAGCGATTGGTTCAGAATTACAGATTCTATAAAGAAAAATCTCAGAATAGGCAAAATCCTGAACTCAAAGCGAAGAGTGAGCCATGATAAAAAATATTAAATTTTTTTGATCCCAATTATTTTGAGTTTGGCCTGAAATCATATAGTTTCATTCATGTAGATCACGTATCTAGAAGACAAAATTGGATCTGGAAGATATTTTCCAAGATATCGGAAATTAAAAAATCCAGTCCGGAAGCGGAGCCGGAAGCGGGGAGTCAAAAACTCATACAAATAATGGAGAGAAAAAATTGCTGATAGCATCGATCGGTTAGGCATACTATATACTATAAATATTCCAAATTTCAGAGCGATTGGTTCAGAATTACAGATTCTATAGAGAAAAATCTCAGAATAGGCAAAATCCTGAACTCAAACCGAAGAGTGAGCCATGATAAAAAATATTAAATTTTTTTGATCCCAATTATTTTGAGTTTGGCATGAAATCATATAGTTTCATTCATGTAGATCACGTATCTAGAAGACAAAATTGGATCTGGAGGATATTTTCCAAGATATCGGAAATTTAAAAATCCAGTCCGGAAGCGGGGAGTCAAATACTCATACAAATAATGAAGAGAAAAAATTGCTGATAGCATCGATCGGTTAGGCATACTATATACTATAAATATTCCAAATTTCAAAGCGATTGGTTCAGAATTACAGATTCTATAGAGAAAAATCTCAGAATAGGCAAAATCCTGAACTCAAAGCGAAGAGTGAGCCATGATAAAAAATATTAAATTTTTTTGATCCCAATTATTTTGAGTTTGGCCTGAAATCATATAGTTTCATTCATGTAGATCACGTATCTAGAAGACAAAATTGGATCTGGAGGATATTTTCCAAGATATCGGAAATTTAAAAATCCAGTCCGGAAGCGGAGCCGGAAGCGGGGAGTCAAAAACTCATACAAATAATGGAGAGAAAAAATTGCTGATAGCATCGATCGGTTAGGCATACTATATACTATAAATATTCCAAATTTCAAAGCGTGTGAGCCATGATAAAAAATATTAAATTTTTTTGATCCCAATTATTTTGAGTTTGGCCTGAAATCATATAGTTTCATTCATGTAGATCACGTATCTAGAAGACAAAATTGAATCTGGAGGATATTTTCCAAGATATCGGAAATTTAAAAATCCGTCCGGAAGCGGAGCCGGAAGCGGGGAGTCAAAAACTCATACAAATAATGGAGAAAAAGAATTGTTGATAGCATCGATCGGTTAGGCATACTATATACTATAAATATTCCAAATTTCAAAGCGATTGGTTCAGAATTACAGATTCTATAGAGAAAAATCTCAGAATAGGCAAAATCCTGAACTCAAAGCGAAGAGTGAGCCATGATAAAAAATATTAAATTTTTTTGATCCCAATTATTTTGAGTTTGGCCTGAAATCATATAGTTTCATTCATGTAGATCACGTATCTAGAAGACAAAATTGGATCTGGAGGATATTTTCCAAGATATCGGAAATTTAAAAATCCAGTCCGGAAGCGGAGCCGGAAGCGGGGAGTCAAAAACTCATACAAATAATGGAGAGAAAAAATTGCTGATAGCATCGATCGGTTAGGCATACTATATTATAATAAATATTCCAAATTTCAAAGCGATTGGTTCAGAATTACAGATTCTATAGAGAAAAATCTCAGAATAGGCAAAATCCTGAACTCAAAGCGAAGAGTGAGCCATGATAAAAAATATTAAATTTTTTTGATCCCAATTATTTTGAGTTTGGCCTGAAATCATATAGTTTCATTCATGTAGATCACGTATCTAGAAGACAAAATTGGATCTGGAGGATATTTTCCAAGATATCGGAAATTAAAAAATCCAGTCCGGAAGCGGAGCCGGAAGCGGGGAGTCAAAAACTCATACAAATAATGGAGAGAAAAAATTGGTGATAGCATCGATCGGTTGGGCATACTATATACTATAAATATTACAAATTTCAAAGCGATTGGTTCAGAATTACAGATTCTATAGAGAAAAATCTCAGAATAGGCAAAATCCTGAACTCAAAGCGAAGAGTGAGCCATGATAAAAAATATTAAATTTTTTTGATTCCAATTATTTTGAGTTTGGCATGAAATCATATAGTTTCATTCATGTAGATCACGTATCTGGAAGACAAAATTGGATCTGGAGGATATTTTCCAAGATATCGGAAATTTAATAATCCAGTCCGGAAGCGGAGCCGGAAGCGGGGAGTCAAAAACTCATACAAATAATGAAGAGAAAAAATTGCTGATAGCATCGATCGGTTAGGCATACTATATACTATAAATATTCCAAATTTCAAAGCGATTGGTTCAGAATTACAGATTCTATAAAGGAAAATCTCAGAATAGGCAAAATCCTGAACTCAAAGCGAAGAGTGAGCCATGATAAAAAATATTAAATTTTTTTGATCCCAATTATTTTGAGTTTGGCCTGAAATCATATAGTTTCATTCATGTAGATCACGTATCTAGAAGACAAAATTGGATCTGGAAGATATTTTCCAAGATATCGGAAATTTAAAAATCCAGTCCGGAAGCGGAGCCGGAAGCGGGGAGTCAAAAACTCATACAAATAATGGAGAAAAAAAATTGCTGATAGCATCGATCGGTTAGGCATACTATATACTATAAATATTCCAAATTTCAAAGCGATTGGTTCAGAATTACAGATTCTATAGAGAAAAATCTCAGAATAGGCAAAATCCTGAACTCAAAGCGAAGAGTGAGCCATGATAAAAAATATTAAATTTTTTTGATCCCAATTATTTTGAGTTTGGCATGAAATCATATAGTTTCATTCATGTAGATCACGTATCTAGAAGACAAAATTGGATCTGGAGGATATTTTCCAAGATATCGGAAATTTAAAAATCCAGTCCGGAAGCGGGGAGTCAAATACTCATACAAATAATGAAGAGAAAAAATTGCTGATAGCATCGATCGGTTAGGCATACTATATACTATAAATATTCCAAATTTCAAAGCGATTGGTTCAGAATTACAGATTCTATAGAGAAAAATCTCAGAATAGGCAAAATCCTGAACTCAAAGCGAAGAGTGAGCCATGATAAAAAATATTAAATTTTTTTGATCCCAATTATTTTGAGTTTGGCCTGAAATCATATAGTTTCATTCATGTAGATCACGTATCTAGAAGACAAAATTGGATCTGGAGGATATTTTCCAAGATATCGGAAATTTAAAAATCCAGTCCGGAAGCGGAGCCGGAAGCGGGGAGTCAAAAACTCATACAAATAATGGAGAGAAAAAATTGCTGATAGCATCGATCGGTTAGGCATACTATATACTATAAATATTCCAAATTTCAAAGCGTGTGAGCCATGATAAAAAATATTAAATTTTTTTGATCCCAATTATTTTGAGTTTGGCCTGAAATCATATAGTTTCATTCATGTAGATCACGTATCTAGAAGACAAAATTGAATCTGGAGGATATTTTCCAAGATATCGGAAATTTAAAAATCCAGTCCGGAAGCGGAGCCGGAAGCGGGGAGTCAAAAACTCATACAAATAATGGAGAAAAAGAATTGTTGATAGCATCGATCGGTTAGGCATACTATATACTATAAATATTCCAAATTTCAAAGCGATTGGTTCAGAATTACAGATTCTATAGAGAAAAATCTCAGAATAGGCAAAATCCTGAACTCAAAGCGAAGAGTGAGCCATGATAAAAAATATTAAATTTTTTTGATCCCAATTATTTTGAGTTTGGCCTGAAATCATATAGTTTCATTCATGTAGATCACGTATCTAGAAGACAAAATTGGATCTGGAGGATATTTTCCAAGATATCGGAAATTTAAAAATCCAGTCCGGAAGCGGAGCCGGAAGCGGGGAGTCAAAAACTCATACAAATAATGGAGAGAAAAAATTGCTGATAGCATCGATCGGTTAGGCATACTATATACTATAAATATTCCAAATTTCAAAGCGTGTGAGCCATGATAAAAAATATTAAATTTTTTTGATCCCAATTATTTTGAGTTTGGCCTGAAATCATATAGTTTCATTCATGTAGATCACGTATCTAGAAGACAAAATTGAATCTGGAGGATATTTTCCAAGATATCGGAAATTTAAAAATCCAGTCCGGAAGCGGAGCCGGAAGCGGGGAGTCAAAAACTCATACAAATAATGGAGAAAAAGAATTGTTGATAGCATCGATCGGTTAGGCATACTATATACTATAAATATTCCAAATTTCAAAGCGATTGGTTCAGAATTACAGATTCTATAGAGAAAAATCTCAGAATAGGCAAAATCCTGAACTCAAAGCGAAGAGTGAGCCATGATAAAAAATATTAAATTTTTTTGATCCCAATTATTTTGAGTTTGGCCTGAAATCATATAGTTTCATTCATGTAGATCACGTATCTAGAAGACAAAATTGAATCTGGAGGATATTTTCCAAGATATCGGAAATTTAAAAATCCAGTCCGGAAGCGGAGCCGGAAGCGGGGAGTCAAAAACCCATACAAATAATGGAGAAAAAGAATTGTTGATAGCATCGATCGGTTAGGCATACTATATACTATAAATATTCCAAATTTCAAAGCGATTGGTTCAGAATTACAGATTCTATAGAGAAAAATCTCAGAATAGGCAAAATCCTGAACTCAAAGCGAAGAGTGAGCCATGATAAAAAATATTAAATTTTTTTGATCCCAATTATTTTGAGTTTGGCCTGAAATCATATAGTTTCATTCATGTAGATCACGTATCTAGAAGACAAAATTGGATCTGGAGGATATTTTCCAAGATATCGGAAATTTAAAAATCCAGTCCGGAAGCGGAGCCGGAAGCGGGGAGTCAAAAACTCATACAAATAATGGAGAGAAAAAATTGCTGATAGCATCGATCGGTTAGGCACACTATATACTATAAATATTCCAAATTTCAAAGCGATTGGTTCAGAATTACAGATTCTATAGAGAAAAATCTCAGAATAGGCAAAATCCTGAACTCAAAGCGAAGAGTGAGCCATAATAAAAAATATTAAATTTTTTTGATCCCAATTATTTTGAGTTTGGCCTGAAATCATATAGTTTCATTCATGTAGATCACGTATCTAGAAGACAAAATAGATCTGGAGGATATTTTCCAAGATATCGGAAATTTAAAAATCCAGTCCGGAAGCGGAGCCAGAAGCGGGGAGTCAAAAACTCATACAAATAATGGAGAGAAAAAATTGCTGATAGCATCGATCGGTTAGGCATACTATATACTATGAATATTCCAAATTTCAGAGCGATTGGTTCAGAATTACAGATTCTATAGAGAAAAATCTCAGAATAGGCAAAATCCTGAACTCAAAGCGAAGAGTGAGCCATGATAAAAAATATTAAATTTTTTTGATCCCAATTATTTTGAGTTTGGCCTGAAATCATATAGTTTCATTCATGTAGATCACGTATCTAGAAGACAAAATTGGATCTGGAGGATATTTTCCAAGATATCGGAAATTTAAAAATCCAGTCCGGAAGCGGAGCCGGAAGCGGGGAGTCAAAAACTCATACAAATAATGGAGAGAAAAAATTCCTGTTAGCATCGATCGGTTAGGCATACTATATACTATAAATATTCCAAATTTCAAAGCGATTGGTTCAGAATTACAGATTCTATAGAGAAAAATCTCAGAATAGGCAAAATCCTGAACTCAAAGCGAAGAGTGAGCCATGATAAAAAATATTAAATTTTTTTGATCCCAATTATTTTGAGTTTGGCCTGAAATCATATAGTTTCATTCATGTAGATCACGTATCTAGAAGACAAAATTGGATCTGGAGGATATTTTCCAAGATATCGGAAATTTAAAAATCCAGTCCGGAAGCGGAGCCGGAAGCGGGGAGTCAAAAACTCATACAAATAATGGAGAGAAAAAATTCCTGTTAGCATCGATCGGTTAGGCATACTATATACTATAAATATTCCAAATTTCAAAGCGATTGGTTCAGAATTACAGATTCTATAGAGAAAAATCTCAGAATAGGCCAAATCCTGAACTCAAAGCGAAGAGTGAGCCATGATAAAAAATATTAAATTTTTTTGATCCCAATTATTTTGAGTTCGGCATGAAATCATATAGTTTCATTCATGTAGACCATGTATCTAGAAGACAAAATTGGATCTGGAGGATATTTTCCAAGATATCGGAAATTTAAAAATCCAGTCCAGAAGCGGAGCCGGAAGCGGGGAGTCAAAAACTCATACAAATAATGGAGAGAAAAAATTGCTGATAGCATCGATCGGTTAGGCATACTATATACTATAAATATTCCAAATTTTAAAGCGATTGGTTCAGAATTACAGATTCTATAGAGAAAAATCTCAGAATAGGCAAAATCCTGAACTCAAAGCGAAGAGTGAGCCATGATAAAAAATATTAAATGTTTTTGATCCCAATTATTTTGAGTTTGGCATGAAATCATATAGTTTCATTCATGAAGATCACGTATCTAGAAGACAAAATTGGATCTGGAGGACATTTTCCAAGATATCGGAAATTTAAAAATCCAGTCCGGAAGCGGAGCCGGAAGCGGGGAGTCAAAAACTCATACAAATAATGGAGAGAAAAAATTGCTGATAGCATCGATCGGTTAGGCATACTATAAATATTCCAAATTTCAAAGCGATTGGTTCAGAATTACAGATTCTATAGAGAAAAATCTCAGAATAGGCAAAATCCTGAACTCAAAGCGAAGAGTGAGCCATGATAAAAAATATTAAATTTTTTTGATCCCAATTATTTTGAGTTTGGCCTGAAATCATATAGTTTCATTCATGTAGATCACGAATCTAGAAGACAAAATTGGATCTGGAGGATATTTTCCAAGATATCGGAAATTTAAAAATCCAGTCCGGAAGCGGAGCCGGAAGCGGGGAGTCAAAAACTCATACAAATAATGGAGAGAAAAAATTGCTGATAGCATCGATCGGTTAGGCATACTATATACTATAAATATTCCAAATTTCAAAGCGATTGGTTCAGAATTACAGATTCTATAGAGAAAAATCTCAGAATAGGCAAAATCCTGAACTCAAAGCGAAGAGTGAGCCATGATAAAAAATATTAAATTTTTTTGATCCCAATTATTTTGAGTTTGGCCTGAAATCATATAGTTTCATTCATGTAGATCACGTATCTAGAAGACAAAATTGGATCTGGAGGACATTTTCCAAGATATCGGAAATTTAAAAATCCAGTCCGGAAGCGGAGCCGGAAGCGGGGAGTCAAAAACTCATACAAATAATGGAGAGAAAAAATTGCTGATAGCATCGATCGGTTAGGCATACTATATACTATAAATATTCCAAATTTCAAAGCGATTGGTTCAGAATTACAGATTCTATAGAGAAAAATCTCAGAATAGGCAAAATCCTGAACTCAAAGCGAAGAGTGAGCCATGATAAAAAATATTAAATTTTTTTGATCCCAATTATTTTGAGTTTGGCATGAAATCATATAGTTTCATTCATGAAGATCACGTATCTAGAAGACAAAATTGGATCTGGAGGACATTTTCCAAGATATCGGAAATTTAAAAATCCAGTCCGGAAGCGGAGCCGGAAGCGGGGAGTCAAAAACTCATACAAATAATGGAGAGAAAAAATTGCTGATAGCATCGATCGGTTAGGCATACTATATACTATAAATATTCCAAATTTCAATGCGATTGGTTCAGAATTACAGATTCTATAGAGAAAAATCTCAGAATAGGCAAAATCCTGAACTCAAAGCGAAGAGTGAGCCATGATAAAAAATATTAAATGTTTTTGATCCCAATTATTTTGAGTTTGGCATGAAATCATATAGTTTCATTCATGAAGATCACGTATCTAGAAGACAAAATTGGATCTGGAGGACATTTTCCAAGATATCGGAAATTTAAAAATCCAGTCCGGAAGCGGAGCCGGAAGCGGGGAGTCAAAAACTCATACAAATAATGGAGAGAAAAAATTGCTGATAGCATCGATCGGTTAGGCATACTATATACTATAAATATTCCAAATTTCAAAGCGATTGGTTCAGAATTACAGATTCTATAGAGAAAAATCTCAGAATAGGCAAAATCCTGAACTCAAAGCGAAGAGTGAGCCATGATAAAAAATATTAAATTTTTTTGATCCCAATTATTTTGAGTTTGGCCTGAAATCATATAGTTTCATTCATGTAGATCACGTATCTAGAAGACAAAATTGGATCTGGAGGATATTTCCCAAGATATCGGAAATTTAAAAATCCAGTCCGGAAGCGGAGCCGGAAGCGGGGAGTCAAAAACTCATACAAATAATGGAGAGAAATAATTGCTGATAGCATCGATCGGTTAGGCATACTATATACTATAAATATTCCAAATTTCAATGCAATTGGTTCAGAATTACAGATTCTATGGAGAAAAATCTCAGAATAGGCAAAATCCTGAACTCAAAGCGAAGAGTGAGCCATGATAAAAAATATTAAATTTTTTTGATCCCAATTATTTTGAGTTTGGCATGAAATCATATAGTCTCATTCATGTAGATCACGTATCTAGAAGACAAAATTGGATCTGGAGGATATTTTCCAAGATATCGGAAATTTAAAAATCCAGTCCGGAAGCGGAGCCGGAAGCGGGGAGTCAAAAACTCATACAAATAATGGAGAGAAAAAATTGCTGATAGCATCGATCGGTTAGGCATACTATATACTATAAATATTCCAAATTTCAATGCGATTGGTTCAGAATTACAGATTCTATAGAGAAAAATCTCAGAATAGGCAAAATCCTGAACTCAAAGCGAAGAGTGAGCCATGATAAAAAATATTAAATTTTTTTGATCCCAATTATTTTGAGTTTGGCATGAAATCATATAGTCTCATTCATGTAGATCACGTATCTAGAAGACAAAATTGGATCTGGAGGATATTTTCCAAGATATCGGAAATTTAAAAATCCAGTCCGGAAGCGGAGCCGGAAGCGGGGAGTCAAAAACTCATACAAATAATGGAGAGAAAAAATTGCTGATAGCAACGATCGGTTAGGCATACTATATACTATAAATATTCCAAATTTCAAAGCGATTGGTTCAGAATTACAGATTCTATAGAGAAAAATCTCAGAATAGGCAAAATCCTGAACTCAAAGCGAAGAGTGAGCCATGATAAAAAATATTAAATTTTTTTGATCCCAATTATTTTGAGTTTGGCCTGAAATCATATAGTTTCATTCATGTAGATCACGTATCTAGAAGACAAAATTGGATCTGAAAGATATTTTCCAAGATATCGGAAATTTAAGAATCCAGTCCGGAAGCGGAGCCGGAAGCGGGGAGTCAAAAACTCATACAAATAATGGAGAAAAAAAATTGCTGATAGCATCGATCGGTTAGGCATACTATATACTATAAATATTCCAAATTTCAAAGCGATTGGTTCAGAATTACAGATTCTATAGAGAAAAATCTCAGAATAGGCAAAATCCTGAACTCAAAGCGAAGAGTGAGCCATGATAAAAAATATTAAATTTTTTTGATCCCAATTATTTTGAGTTTGGCATGAAATCATATAGTTTCATTCATGTAGATCACGTATCTAGAAGACAAAATTGGATCTGGAGGATATTTTCCAAGATATCGGAAATTTAAAAATCCAGTCCGGAAGCGGAGCCGGAAGCGGGGAGTCAAAAACTCATACAAATAATGGAGAAAAAAAATTGCTGATAGCATCGATCGGTTAGGCATACTATATACTATAAATATTCCAAATTTCAAAGCGATTGGTTCAGAATTACAGATTCTATAGAGAAAAGTCTCAGAATAGGCAAAATCCTGAACTCAAAGCGAAGAGTGAGCCATGATAAAAAATATTAAATTTTTTTGATCCCAATTATTTTGAGTTTGGTCTGAAATCATATAGTTTCATTCATGTAGATCACGTATCTAGAAGACAAAATTGGATCTGGAGGATATTTTCCAAGATATCGGAAATTTAAAAATCCAGTCCGGAAGCGGAGCCGGAAGCGGGGAGTCAAAAACTCATACAAATAATGGAGAGAAAAAATTGCTGATAGCATCGATCGGTTAGGCATACTATATACTATAAATATTCCAAATTTCAAAGCGTGTGAGCCATGATAAAAAATATTAAATTTTTTTGATCCCAATTATTTTGAGTTTGGCCTGAAATCATATAGTTTCATTCATGTAGATCACGTATCTAGAAGACAAAATTGAATCTGGAGGATATTTTCCAAGATATCGGAAATTTAAAAATCCAGTCCGGAAGCGGAGCCGGAAGCGGGGAGTCAAAAACTCATACAAATAATGGAGAAAAAGAATTGTTGATAGCATCGATCGGTTAGGCATACTATATACTATAAATATTCCAAATTTCAAAGCGATTGGTTCAGAATTACAGATTCTATAGAGAAAAATCTCAGAATAGGCAAAATCCTGAACTCAAAGCGAAGAGTGAGCCATGATAAAAAATATTAAATTTTTTTGATCCCAATTATTTTGAGTTTGGCCTGAAATCATATAGTTTCATTCATGTAGATCACGTATCTAGAAGACAAAATTGGATCTGGAGGATATTTTCCAAGATATCGGAAATTTAAAAATCCAGTCCGGAAGCGGAGCCGGAAGCGGGGAGTCAAAAACTCATACAAATAATGGAGAGAAAAAATTGCTGATAGCATCGATCGGTTAGGCATACTATATACTATAAATATTCCAAATTTCAAAGCGTGTGAGCCATGATAAAAAATATTAAATTTTTTTGATCCCAATTATTTTGAGTTTGGCCTGAAATCATATAGTTTCATTCATGTAGATCACGTATCTAGAAGACAAAATTGAATCTGGAGGATATTTTCCAAGATATCGGAAATTTAAAAATCCAGTCCGGAAGCGGAGCCGGAAGCGGGGAGTCAAAAACTCATACAAATAATGGAGAAAAAGAATTGTTGATAGCATCGATCGGTTAGGCATACTATATACTATAAATATTCCAAATTTCAAAGCGATTGGTTCAGAATTACAGATTCTATAGAGAAAAATCTCAGAATAGGCAAAATCCTGAACTCAAAGCGAAGAGTGAGCCATGATAAAAAATATTAAATTTTTTTGATCCCAATTATTTTGAGTTTGGCCTGAAATCATATAGTTTCATTCATGTAGATCACGTATCTAGAAGACAAAATTGAATCTGGAGGATATTTTCCAAGATATCGGAAATTTAAAAATCCAGTCCGGAAGCGGAGCCGGAAGCGGGGAGTCAAAAACCCATACAAATAATGGAGAAAAAGAATTGTTGATAGCATCGATCGGTTAGGCATACTATATACTATAAATATTCCAAATTTCAAAGCGATTGGTTCAGAATTACAGATTCTATAGAGAAAAATCTCAGAATAGGCAAAATCCTGAACTCAAAGCGAAGAGTGAGCCATGATAAAAAATATTAAATTTTTTTGATCCCAATTATTTTGAGTTTGGCCTGAAATCATATAGTTTCATTCATGTAGATCACGTATCTAGAAGACAAAATTGGATCTGGAGGATATTTTCCAAGATATCGGAAATTTAAAAATCCAGTCCGGAAGCGGAGCCGGAAGCGGGGAGTCAAAAACTCATACAAATAATGGAGAGAAAAAATTGCTGATAGCATCGATCGGTTAGGCACACTATATACTATAAATATTCCAAATTTCAAAGCGATTGGTTCAGAATTACAGATTCTATAGAGAAAAATCTCAGAATAGGCAAAATCCTGAACTCAAAGCGAAGAGTGAGCCATAATAAAAAATATTAAATTTTTTTGATCCCAATTATTTTGAGTTTGGCCTGAAATCATATAGTTTCATTCATGTAGATCACGTATCTAGAAGACAAAATAGATCTGGAGGATATTTTCCAAGATATCGGAAATTTAAAAATCCAGTCCGGAAGCGGAGCCAGAAGCGGGGAGTCAAAAACTCATACAAATAATGGAGAGAAAAAATTGCTGATAGCATCGATCGGTTAGGCATACTATATACTATGAATATTCCAAATTTCAGAGCGATTGGTTCAGAATTACAGATTCTATAGAGAAAAATCTCAGAATAGGCAAAATCCTGAACTCAAAGCGAAGAGTGAGCCATGATAAAAAATATTAAATTTTTTTGATCCCAATTATTTTGAGTTTGGCCTGAAATCATATAGTTTCATTCATGTAGATCACGTATCTAGAAGACAAAATTGGATCTGGAGGATATTTTCCAAGATATCGGAAATTTAAAAATCCAGTCCGGAAGCGGAGCCGGAAGCGGGGAGTCAAAAACTCATACAAATAATGGAGAGAAAAAATTCCTGTTAGCATCGATCGGTTAGGCATACTATATACTATAAATATTCCAAATTTCAAAGCGATTGGTTCAGAATTACAGATTCTATAGAGAAAAATCTCAGAATAGGCAAAATCCTGAACTCAAAGCGAAGAGTGAGCCATGATAAAAAATATTAAATTTTTTTGATCCCAATTATTTTGAGTTTGGCCTGAAATCATATAGTTTCATTCATGTAGATCACGTATCTAGAAGACAAAATTGGATCTGGAGGATATTTTCCAAGATATCGGAAATTTAAAAATCCAGTCCGGAAGCGGAGCCGGAAGCGGGGAGTCAAAAACTCATACAAATAATGGAGAGAAAAAATTCCTGTTAGCATCGATCGGTTAGGCATACTATATACTATAAATATTCCAAATTTCAAAGCGATTGGTTCAGAATTACAGATTCTATAGAGAAAAATCTCAGAATAGGCCAAATCCTGAACTCAAAGCGAAGAGTGAGCCATGATAAAAAATATTAAATTTTTTTGATCCCAATTATTTTGAGTTCGGCATGAAATCATATAGTTTCATTCATGTAGACCATGTATCTAGAAGACAAAATTGGATCTGGAGGATATTTTCCAAGATATCGGAAATTTAAAAATCCAGTCCAGAAGCGGAGCCGGAAGCGGGGAGTCAAAAACTCATACAAATAATGGAGAGAAAAAATTGCTGATAGCATCGATCGGTTAGGCATACTATATACTATAAATATTCCAAATTTTAAAGCGATTGGTTCAGAATTACAGATTCTATAGAGAAAAATCTCAGAATAGGCAAAATCCTGAACTCAAAGCGAAGAGTGAGCCATGATAAAAAATATTAAATGTTTTTGATCCCAATTATTTTGAGTTTGGCATGAAATCATATAGTTTCATTCATGAAGATCACGTATCTAGAAGACAAAATTGGATCTGGAGGACATTTTCCAAGATATCGGAAATTTAAAAATCCAGTCCGGAAGCGGAGCCGGAAGCGGGGAGTCAAAAACTCATACAAATAATGGAGAGAAAAAATTGCTGATAGCATCGATCGGTTAGGCATACTATAAATATTCCAAATTTCAAAGCGATTGGTTCAGAATTACAGATTCTATAGAGAAAAATCTCAGAATAGGCAAAATCCTGAACTCAAAGCGAAGAGTGAGCCATGATAAAAAATATTAAATTTTTTTGATCCCAATTATTTTGAGTTTGGCCTGAAATCATATAGTTTCATTCATGTAGATCACGAATCTAGAAGACAAAATTGGATCTGGAGGATATTTTCCAAGATATCGGAAATTTAAAAATCCAGTCCGGAAGCGGAGCCGGAAGCGGGGAGTCAAAAACTCATACAAATAATGGAGAGAAAAAATTGCTGATAGCATCGATCGGTTAGGCATACTATATACTATAAATATTCCAAATTTCAAAGCGATTGGTTCAGAATTACAGATTCTATAGAGAAAAATCTCAGAATAGGCAAAATCCTGAACTCAAAGCGAAGAGTGAGCCATGATAAAAAATATTAAATTTTTTTGATCCCAATTATTTTGAGTTTGGCCTGAAATCATATAGTTTCATTCATGTAGATCACGTATCTAGAAGACAAAATTGGATCTGGAGGACATTTTCCAAGATATCGGAAATTTAAAAATCCAGTCCGGAAGCGGAGCCGGAAGCGGGGAGTCAAAAACTCATACAAATAATGGAGAGAAAAAATTGCTGATAGCATCGATCGGTTAGGCATACTATATACTATAAATATTCCAAATTTCAAAGCGATTGGTTCAGAATTACAGATTCTATAGAGAAAAATCTCAGAATAGGCAAAATCCTGAACTCAAAGCGAAGAGTGAGCCATGATAAAAAATATTAAATTTTTTTGATCCCAATTATTTTGAGTTTGGCATGAAATCATATAGTTTCATTCATGAAGATCACGTATCTAGAAGACAAAATTGGATCTGGAGGACATTTTCCAAGATATCGGAAATTTAAAAATCCAGTCCGGAAGCGGAGCCGGAAGCGGGGAGTCAAAAACTCATACAAATAATGGAGAGAAAAAATTGCTGATAGCATCGATCGGTTAGGCATACTATATACTATAAATATTCCAAATTTCAATGCGATTGGTTCAGAATTACAGATTCTATAGAGAAAAATCTCAGAATAGGCAAAATCCTGAACTCAAAGCGAAGAGTGAGCCATGATAAAAAATATTAAATGTTTTTGATCCCAATTATTTTGAGTTTGGCATGAAATCATATAGTTTCATTCATGAAGATCACGTATCTAGAAGACAAAATTGGATCTGGAGGACATTTTCCAAGATATCGGAAATTTAAAAATCCAGTCCGGAAGCGGAGCCGGAAGCGGGGAGTCAAAAACTCATACAAATAATGGAGAGAAAAAATTGCTGATAGCATCGATCGGTTAGGCATACTATATACTATAAATATTCCAAATTTCAAAGCGATTGGTTCAGAATTACAGATTCTATAGAGAAAAATCTCAGAATAGGCAAAATCCTGAACTCAAAGCGAAGAGTGAGCCATGATAAAAAATATTAAATTTTTTTGATCCCAATTATTTTGAGTTTGGCCTGAAATCATATAGTTTCATTCATGTAGATCACGTATCTAGAAGACAAAATTGGATCTGGAGGATATTTCCCAAGATATCGGAAATTTAAAAATCCAGTCCGGAAGCGGAGCCGGAAGCGGGGAGTCAAAAACTCATACAAATAATGGAGAGAAATAATTGCTGATAGCATCGATCGGTTAGGCATACTATATACTATAAATATTCCAAATTTCAATGCAATTGGTTCAGAATTACAGATTCTATGGAGAAAAATCTCAGAATAGGCAAAATCCTGAACTCAAAGCGAAGAGTGAGCCATGATAAAAAATATTAAATTTTTTTGATCCCAATTATTTTGAGTTTGGCATGAAATCATATAGTCTCATTCATGTAGATCACGTATCTAGAAGACAAAATTGGATCTGGAGGATATTTTCCAAGATATCGGAAATTTAAAAATCCAGTCCGGAAGCGGAGCCGGAAGCGGGGAGTCAAAAACTCATACAAATAATGGAGAGAAAAAATTGCTGATAGCATCGATCGGTTAGGCATACTATATACTATAAATATTCCAAATTTCAATGCGATTGGTTCAGAATTACAGATTCTATAGAGAAAAATCTCAGAATAGGCAAAATCCTGAACTCAAAGCGAAGAGTGAGCCATGATAAAAAATATTAAATTTTTTTGATCCCAATTATTTTGAGTTTGGCATGAAATCATATAGTCTCATTCATGTAGATCACGTATCTAGAAGACAAAATTGGATCTGGAGGATATTTTCCAAGATATCGGAAATTTAAAAATCCAGTCCGGAAGCAGAGCCGGAAGCGGGGAGTCAAAAACTCATACAAATAATGGAGAGAAAAAATTGCTGATAGCAACGATCGGATGGGCATACTATATACTATAAATATTCCAAATTTCAAAGCGATTGGTTCAGAATTACAGATTCTATAGAGAAAAATCTCAGAATAGGCAAAATCCTGAACTCAAAGCGAAGAGTGAGCCATGATAAAAAATATTAAATTTTTTTGATCCCAATTATTTTGAGTTTGGTCTGAAATCATATAGTTTCATTCATGTAGATCACGTATCTAGAAGACAAAATTGGATCTGGAGGATATTTTCCAAGATATCGGAAATTTAAAAATCCAGTCCAGAAGCGGAGCCGGAAGCGGGGAGTCAAAAACTCATACAAATAATGGAGAGAAAAAATTGCTGATAGCATCGATCGGTTAGGCATACTATATACTATAAATATTCCAAATTTCAAAGCGATTGGTTCAGAATTACAGATTCTATAGAGAAAAACCTCAGAATAGGCAAAATCCTGAACTCAAAGCGAAGAGTGAGCCATGATAAAAAATATTAAATTTTTTTGATCCCAATTATTTTGAGTTTGGCATGAAATCATATAGTTTCATTCATGTAGATCACGTATCTAGAAGACAAAATTGGATCTGGAGGATATTTCCCAAGATATCGGAAATTTAAAAATCTAGTCCGGAAGCGGAGCCGGAAGCGGGGAGTCAAAAACTCATACAAATAATTGAGAGAAAAAATTGCTGATAGCATCGATCGGTTAGGCATACTATATACTATAAATATTCCAAATTTCAAAGCGATTGGTTCAGAATTACAGATTCTATAGAGGAAAATCTCAGAATAGGCAAAATCCTGAACTCAAAGCGAAGAGTGAGCCATGATAAAAAATATTAAATTTTTTTGATCCCAATTATTTTGAGTTTGGCCTGAAATCATATAGTTTCATTCATGTAGATCACGTATCTAGAAGACAAAATTGGATCTGGAGGATATTTCCCAAGATATCGGAAATTTAAAAATCCAGTCCGGAAGCGGAGCCGGAAGCGGGGAGTCAAAAACTCATACAAATAATGGAGAGAAAAAATTGCTGATAGCATCGATCGGTTAGGCATACTATATACTATAAATATTCCAAATTTCAAAGCGATTGGTTCAGAATTACAGATTCTATAGAGAAAAATCTCAGAATAGGCAAAATCCTGAACTCAAAGCGAAGAGTGAGCCATGATGAAAAATATTAAATTTTTTTGATCCCAATTATTTTGAGTTTGGCCTGAAATCATATAGTTTCATTCATGTAGATCACGAATCTAGAAGACAAAATTGGATCTGGAGGATATTTTCCAAGATATCGGAAATTTAAAAATCCAGTCCGGAAGCGGAGCCGGAAGCGGGGAGTCAAAAACTCATACAAATAATGGAGAGAAAAAATTGCTGATAGCATCGATCGGTTAGGCATACTATATACTATAAATATTCCAAATTTCAAAGCGATTGGTTCAGAATTACAGATTCTATAGAGAAAAATCTCAGAATAGGCAAAATCCTGAACTCAAAGCGAAGAGTGAGCCATGATAAAAAATATTAAATTTTTTTGATCCCAATTATTTTGAGTTTGGCATGAAATCATATAGTTTCATTCATGAAGATCACGTATCTAGAAGACAAAATTGGATCTGGAGGACATTTTCCAAGATATCGGAAATTTAAAAATCCAGTCCGGAAGCGGAGCCGGAAGCGGGGAGTCAAAAACTCATACAAATAATGGAGAGAAAAAATTGCTGATAGCATCGATCGGTTAGGCATACTATATACTATAAATATTCCAAATTTCAAAGCGATTGGTTCAGAATTACAGATTCTATAGAGAAAAATCTCAGAATAGGCAAAATCCTGAACTCAAAGCGAAGAGTGAGCCATGATAAAAAATATTGAATTTTTTTGATCCCAATTATTTTGAGTTTGGCCTGAAATCATATAGTTTCATTCATGTAGATCACGTATCTAGAAGACAAAATTGGATCTGGAGGACATTTTCCAAGATATCGGAAATTTAAAAATCCAGTCCGGAAGCGGAGCCAGAAGCGGGGAGTCTAAAACTCATACAAATAATGAAGAGAAAAAATTGCTGATAGCATCGATCGGTTAGGCATACTATATACTATAAATATTCCAAATTTCGAAGCGATTGGTTCAGAATTACAGATTCTATAGAGAAAAATCTCAGAATAGGCAAAATCCTGAACTCAAAGCGAAGAGTGAGCCATGATAAAAAATATTAAATTTTTTTGATCCCAATTATTTTGAGTTTGGCCTGAAATCATATAGTTTCATTCATGTAGATCACGTATCTAGAAGACAAAATTGGATCTGGAGGACATTTTCCAAGATATCGGAAATTTAAAAATCCAGTCCGGAAGCGGAGCCGGAAGCGGGGAGTCTAAAACTCATACAAATAATGAAGAGAAAAAATTGCTGATAGCATCGATCGGTTAGGCATACTATATACTATAAATATTTCAAATTTCAAAGCGATTGGTTCAGAATTACAGATTCTATAGAGAAAAATCTCAGAATAGGCAAAATCCTGAACTCAAAGCGAAGAGTGAGCCATGATAAAAAATATTAAATTTTTTTGATCCCAATTATTTTGAGTTTGGCCTGAAATCATATAGTTTCATTCATGTAGATCACGTATCTAGAAGACAAAATTGGATCTGGAGGACATTTTCCAAGATATCGGAAATTTAAAAATCCAGTCCGGAAGCGGAGCCGGAAGCGGGGAGTCTAAAACTCATACAAATAATGAAGAGAAAAAATTGCTGATAGCATCGATCGGTTAGGCATACTATATACTATAAATATTTCAAATTTCAAAGCGATTGGTTCAGAATTACAGATTCTATAGAGAAAAATCTCAGAATAGGCAAAATCCTGAACTCAAAGCGAAGAGTGAGCCATGATAAAAAATATTAAATTTTTTTGATCCCAATTATTTTGAGTTTGGCCTGAAATCATATAGTTTCATTCATGTAGATCACGTATCTAGAAGACAAAATTGGATCTGGAGGACATTTTCCAAGATATCGGAAATTTAAAAATCCAGTCCGGAAGCGGAGCCGGAAGCGGGGAGTCTAAAACTCATACAAATAATGGAGAGAAAAAATTGCTGATAGCATCGATCGGTTAGGCATACTATATACTATAAATATTTCAAATTTCAAAGCGATTGGTTCAGAATTACAGATTCTATAGAGAAAAATCTCAGAATAGGCAAAATCCTGAACTCAAAGCGAAGAGTGAGCCATGATAAAAAATATTAAATTTTTTTGATCCCAATTATTTTGAGTTTGGCATGAAATCATATAGTTTCATTCATGAAGATCACGTATCTAGAAGACAAAATTGGATCTGGAGGACATTTTCCAAGATATCGGAAATTTAAAAATCCAGTCCGGAAGCGGAGCCGGAAGCGGGGAGTCAAAAACTCATACAAATAATGGAGAGAAAAAATTGCTGATAGCATCGATCGGTTAGGCATACTATATACTATAAATATTCCAAATTTCAAAGCGATTGGTTCAGAATTACAGATTCTATAGAGAAAAATCTCAGAATAGGCAAAATCCTGAACTCAAAGCGAAGAGTGAGCCATGATAAAAAATATTAAATTTTTTTGATCCCAATTATTTTGAGTTTGGCCTGTAATCATATAGTTTCATTCATGTAGATCACGTATCTAGAAGACAAAATTGGATCTGGAGGACATTTTCCAAGATATCGGAAATTTAAAAATCCAGTCCGGAAGCGGAGCCGGAAGCGGGGAGTCAAAAACGCATACAAATAATGGAGAGAAAAAATTGCTGATAGCATCGATCGGTTAGGCATACTATATACTATAAATATTCCAAATTTCAAAGCGATTGGTTCAGAATTACAGATTCTATAGAGAAAAATCTCAGAATAGGCAAAATCCTGAACTCAAAGCGAAGAGTGAGCCATGATAAAAAATATTAAATTTTTTTGATCCCAATTATTTTGAGTTTGGCATGAAATCATATAGTTTCATTCATGTAGATCACGTATCTAGAAGACAAAATTGGATCTGGAGGATATTTTCCAAGATATCGGAAATTTAAAAATCCAGTCCGGAAGCGGAGCCGGAAGCGGGGAGTCAAAAACTCATACAAATAATGGAGAGAAAAAATTGCTGATAGCATCGATCGGTTAGGCATACTATATACTATAAATATTCCAAATTTCAAAGCGATTGGTTCAGAATTACAGATTCTATAGAGAAAAATCTCAGAATAGGCAAAATCCTGAACTCAAAGCGAAGAGTGAGCCATGATAAAAAATATTAAATTTTTTTGATCCCAATTATTTTGAGTTTGGCCTGAAATCATATAGTTTCATTCATGTAGATCACGTATCTAGAAGACAAAATTGGATCTGGAGGACATTTTCCAAGATATCGGAAATTTAAAAATCCAGTCCGGAAGCGGAGCCGGGAGCGGGGAGTCAAAAACTCATACAAATAATGGAAAGAAAAAATTGCTGATAGCATCGATCGGTTAGGCATACTATATACTATAAATATTCCAAATTTCAAAGCGATTGGTTCAGAATTACAGATTCTATAGAGAAAAATCTCAGAATAGGCAAAATCCTGAACTCAAAGCGAAGAGTGAGCCATGATAAAAAATATTAAATTTTTTTGATCCCAATTATTTTGAGTTTGGCATGAAATCATATAGTCTTATTCATGTAGATCACGTATCTAGAAGACAAAATTGGATCTGGAGGACATTTTCCAAGATATCGGAAATTCAAAAATCCAGTCCGGAAGCGGAGCCGGAAGCGGGGAGTCAAAAACTCATACAAATAATGGAGAGAAAAAATTGCTGATAGCATCGATCGGTTAGGCATACTATATACTATAAATATTCCAAATTTCAAAGCGATTGGTTCAGAATTACAGATTCTATAGAGAAAAATCTCAGAATAGGCAAAATCCTGAACTCAAAGCGAAGAGTGAGCCATGATAAAAAATATTAAATTTTTTTGATCCCAATTATTTTGAGTTTGGCCTGAAATCATATAGTTTCATTCATGTAGATCACGTATCTAGAAGACAAAATTGGATCTGGAGGACATTTTCCAAGATATCGGAAATTTAAAAATCCAGTCCGGAAGCGGAGCCGGAAGCGGGGAGTCAAAAACTCATACAAATAATGGAGAGAAAAAATTGCTGATAGCATCGATCGGTTAGGCATACTATATACTATAAATATTCCAAATTTCAAAGCGATTGGTTCAGAATTACAGATTCTATAGAGAAAAATCTCAGAATAGGCAAAATCCTGAACTCAAAGCGAAGAGTGAGCCATGATAAAAAATATTAAATTTTTTTGATCCCAATTATTTTGAGTTTGGCCTGAAATCATATAGTTTCATTCATGTAGATCACGTATCTAGAAGACAAAATTGGATCTGGAGGACATTTTCCAAGATATCGGAAATTTAAAAATCCAGTCCGGAAGCGGAGCCGGAAGCGGGGAGTCAAAAACTCATACAAATAATGGAGAGAAAAAATTGCTGATAGCATCGATCGGTTAGGCATACTATATACTATAAATATTCCAAATTTCAAAGCGATTGGTTCAGAATTACAGATTCTATAGAGAAAAATCTCAGAATAGGCAAAATCCTGAACTCAAAGCGAAGAGTGAGCCATGATAAAAAATATTAAATTTTTTTGATCCCAATTATTTTGAGTTTGGCCTGAAATCATATAGTTTCATTCATGTAGATCACGTATCTAGAAGACAAAATTGGATCTGGAGGACATTTTCCAAGATATCGGAAATTTAAAAATCCAGTCCGGAAGCGGAGCCGGAAGCGGGGAGTCAAAAACTCATACAAATAATGGAGAGAAAAAATTGCTGATAGCATCGATCGGTTAGGCATACTATATACTATAAATATTCCAAATTTCAAAGCGATTGGTTCAGAATTACAGATTCTATAGAGAAAAATCTCAGAATAGGCAAAATCCTGAACTCAAAGCGAAGAGTGAGCCATGATAAAAAATATTAAATTTTTTTGATCCCAATTATTTTGAGTTTGGCCTGAAATCATATAGTTTCATTCATGTAGATCACGTATCTAGAAGACAAAATTGGATCTGGAGGACATTTTCCAAGATATCGGAAATTTAAAAATCCAGTCCGGAAGCGGAGCCGGAAGCGGGGAGTCAAAAACTCATACAAATAATGGAGAGAAAAAATTGCTGATAGCATCGATCGGTTAGGCATACTATATACTATAAATATTCCAAATTTCAAAGCGATTGGTTCAGAATTACAGATTCTATAGAGAAAAATCTCAGAATAGGCAAAATCCTGAACTCAAAGCGAAGAGTGAGCCATGATAAAAAATATTAAATTTTTTTGATCCCAATTATTTTGAGTTTGGCCTGAAATCATATAGTTTCATTCATGTAGATCACGTATCTAGAAGACAAAATTGGATCTGGAGGACATTTTCCAAGATATCGGAAATTTAAAAATCCAGTCCGGAAGCGGAGCCGGAAGCGGGGAGTCAAAAACTCATACAAATAATGGAGAGAAAAAATTGCTGATAGCATCGATCGGTTAGGCATACTATATACTATAAATATTCCAAATTTCAAAGCGATTGGTTCAGAATTACAGATTCTATAGAGAAAAATCTCAGAATAGGCAAAATCCTGAACTCAAAGCGAAGAGTGAGCCATGATAAAAAATATTAAATTTTTTTGATCCCAATTATTTTGAGTTTGGCCTGAAATCATATAGTTTCATTCATGTAGATCACGTATCTAGAAGACAAAATTGGATCTGGAGGACATTTTCCAAGATATCGGAAATTTAAAAATCCAGTCCGGAAGCGGAGCCGGAAGCGGGGAGTCAAAAACTCATACAAATAATGGAGAGAAAAAATTGCTGATAGCATCGATCGGTTAGGCATACTATATACTATAAATATTCCAAATTTCAAAGCGATTGGTTCAGAATTACAGATTCTATAGAGAAAAATCTCAGAATAGGCAAAATCCTGAACTCAAAGCGAAGAGTGAGCCATGATAAAAAATATTAAATTTTTTTGATCCCAATTATTTTGAGTTTGGCCTGAAATCATATAGTTTCATTCATGTAGATCACGTATCTAGAAGACAAAATTGGATCTGGAGGACATTTTCCAAGATATCGGAAATTTAAAAATCCAGTCCGGAAGCGGAGCCGGAAGCGGGGAGTCAAAAACTCATACAAATAATGGAGAGAAAAAATTGCTGATAGCATCGATCGGTTAGGCATACTATATACTATAAATATTCCAAATTTCAAAGCGATTGGTTCAGAATTACAGATTCTATAGAGAAAAATCTCAGAATAGGCAAAATCCTGAACTCAAAGCGAAGAGTGAGCCATGATAAAAAATATTAAATTTTTTTGATCCCAATTATTTTGAGTTTGGCCTGAAATCATATAGTTTCATTCATGTAGATCACGTATCTAGAAGACAAAATTGGATCTGGAGGACATTTTCCAAGATATCGGAAATTTAAAAATCCAGTCCGGAAGCGGAGCCGGAAGCGGGGAGTCAAAAACTCATACAAATAATGGAGAGAAAAAATTGCTGATAGCATCGATCGGTTAGGCATACTATATACTATAAATATTCCAAATTTCAAAGCGATTGGTTCAGAATTACAGATTCTATAGAGAAAAATCTCAGAATAGGCAAAATCCTGAACTCAAAGCGAAGAGTGAGCCATGATAAAAAATATTAAATTTTTTTGATCCCAATTATTTTGAGTTTGGCCTGAAATCATATAGTTTCATTCATGTAGATCACGTATCTAGAAGACAAAATTGGATCTGGAGGACATTTTCCAAGATATCGGAAATTTAAAAATCCAGTCCGGAAGCGGAGCCGGAAGCGGGGAGTCAAAAACTCATACAAATAATGGAGAGAAAAAATTGCTGATAGCATCGATCGGTTAGGCATACTATATACTATAAATATTCCAAATTTCAAAGCGATTGGTTCAGAATTACAGATTCTATAGAGAAAAATCTCAGAATAGGCAAAATCCTGAACTCAAAGCGAAGAGTGAGCCATGATAAAAAATATTAAATTTTTTTGATCCCAATTATTTTGAGTTTGGCCTGAAATCATATAGTTTCATTCATGTAGATCACGTATCTAGAAGACAAAATTGGATCTGGAGGACATTTTCCAAGATATCGGAAATTTAAAAATCCAGTCCGGAAGCGGAGCCGGAAGCGGGGAGTCAAAAACTCATACAAATAATGGAGAGAAAAAATTGCTGATAGCATCGATCGGTTAGGCATACTATATACTATAAATATTCCAAATTTCAAAGCGATTGGTTCAGAATTACAGATTCTATAGAGAAAAATCTCAGAATAGGCAAAATCCTGAACTCAAAGCGAAGAGTGAGCCATGATAAAAAATATTAAATTTTTTTGATCCCAATTATTTTGAGTTTGGCCTGAAATCATATAGTTTCATTCATGTAGATCACGTATCTAGGAGACAAAATTGGATCTGGAGGACATTTTCCAAGATATCGGAAATTTAAAAATCCAGTCCGGAAGCGGAGCCGGAAGCGGGGAGTCAAAAACTCATACAAATAATGGAGAGAAAAAATTGCTGATAGCATCGATCGGTTAGGCATACTATATACTATAAATACTCCAAATTTCAAAGCGATTGGTTCAGAATTACAGATTCTATAGAGAAAAATCTCAGAATAGGCAAAATCCTGAACTCAAAGCGAAGAGTGAGCCATGATAAAAAATATTAAATTTTTTTGATCCCAATTATTTTGAGTTTGGCCTGAAATCATATAGTTTCATTCATGTAGATCACGTATCTAGAAGACAAAATTGGATCTGGAGGATATTTTCCAAGATATCGGAAATTTAAAAACCCAGTCCGGAAGCGGAGCCGGAAGCGGGGAGTCAAAAACTCATACAAATAATGGAGAGAAAAAATTGGTGATAGCATCGATCGGTTGGGCATACTATATACTATAAATATTACAAATTTCAAAGCGATTGGTTCAGAATTACAGATTCTATAGAGAAAAATCTCAGAATAGGCAAAATCCTGAACTCAAAGCGAAGAGTGAGCCATGATAAAAAATATTAAATTTTTTTGATCCCAATTATTTTGAGTTTGGCATGAAATCATATAGTTTCATTCATGTAGATCACGTACCTGGAAGACAAAATTGGATCTGGAGGATATTTTCCAAGATATCGGAAATTTAATAATCCAGTCCGGAAGCGGAGCCGGAAGCGGGGAGTCAAAAACTCATACAAATAATGAAGAGAAAAAATTGCTGATAGCATCGATCGGTTAGGCATACTATATACTATAAATATTCCAATTTTCAAAGCGATTGGTTCAGAATTACAGATTCTATAGAGAAAAATCCCAGAATAGGCAAAATCCTGAACTCAAAGCGAAGAGTGAGCCATGATAAAAAATATTAAATTTTTTTGATCCCAATTATTTTGAGTTTGGCATGAAATCATATAGTTTCATTCATGTAGATCACGTATCTGGAAGACAAAATTGGATCTGGAGGATATTTTCCAAGATATCGGAAATTTAAAAATCCAGTCCGGAAGCGGAGCCGGAAGCGGGGAGTCAAAAACTCATACAAATAATGAAGAGAAAAAATTGCTGATAGCATCGATCGGTTAGGCATACTATATACTATAAATATTCCAATTTTCAAAGCGATTGGTTCAGAATTACAGATTCTATAGAGAAAAATCCCAGAATAGGCAAAATCCTGAACTCAAAGCGAAGAGTGAGCCATGATAAAAAATATTAAATTTTTTTGATCCCAATTATTTTGAGTTTGGCCTGAAATCATATAGTTTCATTCATGTAGATCACGTATCTAGAAGACAAAATTGGATCTGGAAGATATTTTCCAAGATATCGGAAATTTAAAAATCCAGTCCGGAAGCGGAGCCGGAAGCGGGGAGTCAAAAACTCATACAAATAATGGAGAGAAAAAATTGCTGATAGCATCGATCGGTTAGGCATACTATATTATAATAAATATTCCAAATTTCAAAGCGATTGGTTCAGAATTACAGATTCTATAGAGAAAAATCTCAGAATAGGCAAAATCCTGAACTCAAAGCGAAGAGTGAGCCATGATAAAAAATATTAAATTTTTTTGATCCCAATTATTTTGAGTTTGGCCTGAAATCATATAGTTTCATTCATGTAGATCACGTATCTAGAAGACAAAATTGGATCTGGAGGATATTTTCCAAGATATCGGAAATTTAAAAATCCAGTCCGGAAGCGGAGCCGGAAGCGGGGAGTCAAAAACTCATACAAATAATGGAGAAAAAAAATTGCTGATAGCATCGATCGGTTAGGCATACTATATACTATAAATATTCCAAATTTCAAAGCGATTGGTTCAGAATTACAGATTCTATAGAGAAAAATCTCAGAATAGGCAAAATCCTGAACTCAAAGCGAAGAGTGAGCCATGATAAAAAATATTAAATTTTTTTGATCCCAATTATTTTGAGTTTGGCCTGAAATCATATAGTTTCATTCATGTAGATCACGTATCTAGAAGACAAAATTGGATCTGGAGGATATTTTCCAAGATATCGGAAATTTAAAAATCCAGTCCGGAAGCGGAGCCGGAAGCGGGGAGTCAAAAACTCATACAAATAATGGAAAGAAAAAAATGCTGATAGCATCGATCGGTTAGGCATACTATATACTATGAATATTCCAAATTTCAAAGCGATTGGTTCAGAATTACAGATTCTATAGAGAAAAATCTCAGAATAGGCAAAATCCTGAACTCAAACCGAAGAGTGAGCCATGATAAAAAATATTAAATTTTTTTGATCCCAATTATTTTGAGTTTGGCATGAAATCATATAGTTTCATTCATGTAGATCACGTATCTAGAAGACAAAATTGGATCTGGAGGATATTTTCCAAGATATCGGAAATTTAAAAATCCAGTCCGGAAGCGGAGCCGGAAGCGGGGAGTCAAAAACTCATACAAATAATGGAAAGAAAAAATTGCTGATAGCATCGATCGGTTAGGCATACTATATACTATAAATAATCCAAATTTCAAAGCGATTGGTTCAGAATTACAGATTCTATAGAGAAAAATCTCAGAATAGGCAAAATCCTGAACTCAAAGCGAAGAGTGAGCCATGATAAAAAATATTAAATTTTTTTGATCCCAATTATTTTGAGTTTGGCCTGAAATCATATAGTTTCATTCATGTAGATCACGTATCTAGAAGACAAAATTGGATCTGGAGGACATTTTCCAAGATATCGGAAATTTAAAAATCCAGTCCGGAAGCGGAGCCGGAAGCGGGGAGTCAAAAACTCATACAAATAATGGAGAGAAAAAATTGCTGATAGCATCGATCGGTTAGGCATACTATATACTATAAATACTCCAAATTTCAAAGCGATTGGTTCAGAATTACAGATTCTATAGAGAAAAATCTCAGAATAGGCAAAATCCTGAACTCAAAGCGAAGAGTGAGCCATGATAAAAAATATTAAATTTTTTTGATCCCAATTATTTTGAGTTTGGCCTGAAATCATATAGTTTCATTCATGTAGATCACGTATCTAGAAGACAAAATTGGATCTGGAGGATATTTTCCAAGATATCGGAAATTTAAAAACCCAGTCCGGAAGCGGAGCCGGAAGCGGGGAGTCAAAAACTCATACAAATAATGGAGAGAAAAAATTGGTGATAGCATCGATCGGTTGGGCATACTATATACTATAAATATTACAAATTTCAAAGCGATTGGTTCAGAATTACAGATTCTATAGAGAAAAATCTCAGAATAGGCAAAATCCTGAACTCAAAGCGAAGAGTGAGCCATGATAAAAAATATTAAATTTTTTTGATCCCAATTATTTTGAGTTTGGCATGAAATCATATAGTTTCATTCATGTAGATCACGTATCTGGAAGACAAAATTGGATCTGGAGGATATTTTCCAAGATATCGGAAATTTAATAATCCAGTCCGGAAGCGGAGCCGGAAGCGGGGAGTCAAAAACTCATACAAATAATGAAGAGAAAAAATTGCTGATAGCATCGATCGGTTAGGCATACTATATACTATAAATATTCCAATTTTCAAAGCGATTGGTTCAGAATTACAGATTCTATAGAGAAAAATCCCAGAATAGGCAAAATCCTGAACTCAAAGCGAAGAGTGAGCCATGATAAAAAATATTAAATTTTTTTGATCCCAATTATTTTGAGTTTGGCATGAAATCATATAGTTTCATTCATGTAGATCACGTATCTGGAAGACAAAATTGGATCTGGAGGATATTTTCCAAGATATCGGAAATTTAATAATCCAGTCCGGAAGCGGAGCCGGAAGCGGGGAGTCAAAAACTCATACAAATAATGAAGAGAAAAAATTGCTGATAGCATCGATCGGTTAGGCATACTATATACTATAAATATTCCAATTTTCAAAGCGATTGGTTCAGAATTACAGATTCTATAGAGAAAAATCCCAGAATAGGCAAAATCCTGAACTCAAAGCGAAGAGTGAGCCATGATAAAAAATATTAAATTTTTTTGATCCCAATTATTTTGAGTTTGGCCTGAAATCATATAGTTTCATTCATGTAGATCACGTATCTAGAAGACAAAATTGGATCTGGAAGATATTTTCCAAGATATCGGAAATTTAAAAATCCAGTCCGGAAGCGGAGCCGGAAGCGGGGAGTCAAAAACTCATACAAATAATGGAGAGAAAAAATTGCTGATAGCATCGATCGGTTAGGCATACTATATTATAATAAATATTCCAAATTTCAAAGCGATTGGTTCAGAATTACAGATTCTATAGAGAAAAATCTCAGAATAGGCAAAATCCTGAACTCAAAGCGAAGAGTGAGCCATGATAAAAAATATTAAATTTTTTTGATCCCAATTATTTTGAGTTTGGCATGAAATCATATAGTTTCATTCATGTAGATCACGTATCTGGAAGACAAAATTGGATCTGGAGGATATTTTCCAAGATATCGGAAATTTAATAATCCAGTCCGGAAGCGGAGCCGGAAGCGGGGAGTCAAAAACTCATACAAATAATGAAGAGAAAAAATTGCTGATAGCATCGATCGGTTAGGCATACTATATACTATAAATATTCCAATTTTCAAAGCGATTGGTTCAGAATTACAGATTCTATAGAGAAAAATCCCAGAATAGGCAAAATCCTGAACTCAAAGCGAAGAGTGAGCCATGATAAAAAATATTAAATTTTTTTGATCCCAATTATTTTGAGTTTGGCATGAAATCATATAGTTTCATTCATGTAGATCACGTATCTGGAAGACAAAATTGGATCTGGAGGATATTTTCCAAGATATCGGAAATTTAATAATCCAGTCCGGAAGCGGAGCCGGAAGCGGGGAGTCAAAAACTCATACAAATAATGAAGAGAAAAAATTGCTGATAGCATCGATCGGTTAGGCATACTATATACTATAAATATTCCAATTTTCAAAGCGATTGGTTCAGAATTACAGATTCTATAGAGAAAAATCCCAGAATAGGCAAAATCCTGAACTCAAAGCGAAGAGTGAGCCATGATAAAAAATATTAAATTTTTTTGATCCCAATTATTTTGAGTTTGGCATGAAATCATATAGTTTCATTCATGTAGATCACGTATCTGGAAGACAAAATTGGATCTGGAGGATATTTTCCAAGATATCGGAAATTTAATAATCCAGTCCGGAAGCGGAGCCGGAAGCGGGGAGTCAAAAACTCATACAAATAATGAAGAGAAAAAATTGCTGATAGCATCGATCGGTTAGGCATACTATATACTATAAATATTCCAATTTTCAAAGCGATTGGTTCAGAATTACAGATTCTATAGAGAAAAATCCCAGAATAGGCAAAATCCTGAACTCAAAGCGAAGAGTGAGCCATGATAAAAAATATTAAATTTTTTTGATCCCAATTATTTTGAGTTTGGCATGAAATCATATAGTTTCATTCATGTAGATCACGTATCTGGAAGACAAAATTGGATCTGGAGGATATTTTCCAAGATATCGGAAATTTAATAATCCAGTCCGGAAGCGGAGCCGGAAGCGGGGAGTCAAAAACTCATACAAATAATGAAGAGAAAAAATTGCTGATAGCATCGATCGGTTAGGCATACTATATACTATAAATATTCCAATTTTCAAAGCGATTGGTTCAGAATTACAGATTCTATAGAGAAAAATCCCAGAATAGGCAAAATCCTGAACTCAAAGCGAAGAGTGAGCCATGATAAAAAATATTAAATTTTTTTGATCCCAATTATTTTGAGTTTGGCCTGAAATCATATAGTTTCATTCATGTAGATCACGTATCTAGAAGACAAAATTGGATCTGGAAGATATTTTCCAAGATATCGGAAATTTAAAAATCCAGTCCGGAAGCGGAGCCGGAAGCGGGGAGTCAAAAACTCATACAAATAATGGAGAGAAAAAATTGCTGATAGCATCGATCGGTTAGGCATACTATATTATAATAAATATTCCAAATTTCAAAGCGATTGGTTCAGAATTACAGATTCTATAGAGAAAAATCTCAGAATAGGCAAAATCCTGAACTCAAAGCGAAGAGTGAGCCATGATAAAAAATATTAAATTTTTTTGATCCCAATTATTTTGAGTTTGGCCTGAAATCATATAGTTTCATTCATGTAGATCACGTATCTAGAAGACAAAATTGGATCTGGAGGATATTTTCCAAGATATCGGAAATTTAAAAATCCAGTCCGGAAGCGGAGCCGGAAGCGGGGAGTCAAAAACTCATACAAATAATGGAGAAAAAAAATTGCTGATAGCATCGATCGGTTAGGCATACTATATACTATAAATATTCCAAATTTCAAAGCGATTGGTTCAGAATTACAGATTCTATAGAGAAAAATCTCAGAATAGGCAAAATCCTGAACTCAAAGCGAAGAGTGAGCCATGATAAAAAATATTAAATTTTTTTGATCCCAATTATTTTGAGTTTGGCATGAAATCATATAGTTTCATTCATGTAGATCACGTATCTAGAAGACAAAATTGGATCTGGAGGATATTTTCCAAGATATCGGAAATTTAAAAATCCAGTCCGGAAGCGGAGCCGGAAGCGGGGAGTCAAAAACTCATACAAATAATGGAAAGAAAAAATTGCTGATAGCATCGATCGGTTAGGCATACTATATACTATAAATAATCCAAATTTCAAAGCGATTGGTTCAGAATTACAGATTCTATAGAGAAAAATCTCAGAATAGGCAAAATCCTGAACTCAAAGCGAAGAGTGAGCCATGATAAAAAATATTAAATTTTTTTGATCCCAATTATTTTGAGTTTGGCCTGAAATCATATAGTTTCATTCATGTAGATCACGTATCTAGAAGACAAAATTGGATCTGGAGGACATTTTCCAAGATATCGGAAATTTAAAAATCCAGTCCGGAAGCGGAGCCGGAAGCGGGGAGTCAAAAACTCATACAAATAATGGAGAGAAAAAATTGCTGATAGCATCGATCGGTTAGGCATACTATATACTATAAATACTCCAAATTTCAAAGCGATTGGTTCAGAATTACAGATTCTATAGAGAAAAATCTCAGAATAGGCAAAATCCTGAACTCAAAGCGAAGAGTGAGCCATGATAAAAAATATTAAATTTTTTTGATCCCAATTATTTTGAGTTTGGCCTGAAATCATATAGTTTCATTCATGTAGATCACGTATCTAGAAGACAAAATTGGATCTGGAGGATATTTTCCAAGATATCGGAAATTTAAAAACCCAGTCCGGAAGCGGAGCCGGAAGCGGGGAGTCAAAAACTCATACAAATAATGGAGAGAAAAAATTGGTGATAGCATCGATCGGTTGGGCATACTATATACTATAAATATTACAAATTTCAAAGCGATTGGTTCAGAATTACAGATTCTATAGAGAAAAATCTCAGAATAGGCAAAATCCTGAACTCAAAGCGAAGAGTGAGCCATGATAAAAAATATTAAATTTTTTTGATCCCAATTATTTTGAGTTTGGCATGAAATCATATAGTTTCATTCATGTAGATCACGTATCTGGAAGACAAAATTGGATCTGGAGGATATTTTCCAAGATATCGGAAATTTAATAATCCAGTCCGGAAGCGGAGCCGGAAGCGGGGAGTCAAAAACTCATACAAATAATGAAGAGAAAAAATTGCTGATAGCATCGATCGGTTAGGCATACTATATACTATAAATATTCCAATTTTCAAAGCGATTGGTTCAGAATTACAGATTCTATAGAGAAAAATCCCAGAATAGGCAAAATCCTGAACTCAAAGCGAAGAGTGAGCCATGATAAAAAATATTAAATTTTTTTGATCCCAATTATTTTGAGTTTGGCATGAAATCATATAGTTTCATTCATGTAGATCACGTATCTGGAAGACAAAATTGGATCTGGAGGATATTTTCCAAGATATCGGAAATTTAATAATCCAGTCCGGAAGCGGAGCCGGAAGCGGGGAGTCAAAAACTCATACAAATAATGAAGAGAAAAAATTGCTGATAGCATCGATCGGTTAGGCATACTATAAACTATAAATATTCCAATTTTCAAAGCGATTGGTTCAGAATTACAGATTCTATAGAGAAAAATCCCAGAATAGGCAAAATCCTGAACTCAAAGCGAAGAGTGAGCCATGATAAAAAATATTAAATTTTTTTGATCCCAATTATTTTGAGTTTGGCCTGAAATCATATAGTTTCATTCATGTAGATCACGTATCTAGAAGACAAAATTGGATCTGGAAGATATTTTCCAAGATATCGGAAATTTAAAAATCCAGTCCGGAAGCGGAGCCGGAAGCGGGGAGTCAAAAACTCATACAAATAATGGAGAGAAAAAATTGCTGATAGCATCGATCGGTTAGGCATACTATATTATAATAAATATTCCAAATTTCAAAGCGATTGGTTCAGAATTACAGATTCTATAGAGAAAAATCTCAGAATAGGCAAAATCCTGAACTCAAAGCGAAGAGTGAGCCATGATAAAAAATATTAAATTTTTTTGATCCCAATTATTTTGAGTTTGGCCTGAAATCATATAGTTTCATTCATGTAGATCACGTATCTAGAAGACAAAATTGGATCTGGAGGATATTTTCCAAGATATCGGAAATTTAAAAATCCAGTCCGGAAGCGGAGCCGGAAGCGGGGAGTCAAAAACTCATACAAATAATGGAGAAAAAAAATTGCTGATAGCATCGATCGGTTAGGCATACTATATACTATAAATATTCCAAATTTCAAAGCGATTGGTTCAGAATTACAGATTCTATAGAGAAAAATCTCAGAATAGGCAAAATCCTGAACTCAAAGCGAAGAGTGAGCCATGATAAAAAATATTAAATTTTTTTGATCCCAATTATTTTGAGTTTGGCCTGAAATCATATAGTTTCATTCATGTAGATCACGTATCTAGAAGACAAAATTGGATCTGGAGGATATTTTCCAAGATATCGGAAATTTAAAAATCCAGTCCGGAAGCGGAGCCGGAAGCGGGGAGTCAAAAACTCATACAAATAATGGAAAGAAAAAAATGCTGATAGCATCGATCGGTTAGGCATACTATATACTATGAATATTCCAAATTTCAAAGCGATTGGTTCAGAATTACAGATTCTATAGAGAAAAATCTCAGAATAGGCAAAATCCTGAACTCAAACCGAAGAGTGAGCCATGATAAAAAATATTAAATTTTTTTGATCCCAATTATTTTGAGTTTGGCATGAAATCATATAGTTTCATTCATGTAGATCACGTATCTAGAAGACAAAATTGGATCTGGAGGATATTTTCCAAGATATCGGAAATTTAAAAATCCAGTCCGGAAGCGGAGCCGGAAGCGGGGAGTCAAATACTCATACAAATAATGAAGAGAAAAAATTGCTGATAGCATCGATCGGTTAGGCATACTATATACTATAAATATTCCAAATTTCAAAGCGATTGGTTCAGAATTACAGATTCTATAGAGAAAAATCTCAGAATAGGCAAAATCCTGAACTCAAAGCGAAGAGTGAGCCATGATAAAAAATATTAAATTTTTTTGATCCCAATTATTTTGAGTTTGGCATGAAATCATATAGTTTCATTCATGTAGATCACGTATCTAGAAGACAAAATTGGATCTGGAGGATATTTTCCAAGATATCGGAAATTTAAAAATCCAGTCCGGAAGCGGAGCCGGAAGCGGGGAGTCAAAAACTCATACAAATAATGGAAAGAAAAAATTGCTGATAGCATCGATCGGTTAGGCATACTATATACTATAAATAATCCAAATTTCAAAGCGATTGGTTCAGAATTACAGATTCTATAGAGAAAAATCTCAGAATAGGCAAAATCCTGAACTCAAAGCGAAGAGTGAGCCATGATAAAAAATATTAAATTTTTTTGATTCCAATTATTTTGAGTTTGGCATGAAATCATATAGTTTCATTCATGTAGATCACGTATCTGGAAGACAAAATTGGATCTGGAGGATATTTTCCAAGATATCGGAAATTTAATAATCCAGTCCGGAAGCGGAGCCGGAAGCGGGGAGTCAAAAACTCATACAAATAATGAAGAGAAAAAATTGCTGATAGCATCGATCGGTTAGGCATACTATATACTATAAATATTCCAAATTTCAAAGCGATTGGTTCAGAATTACAGATTCTATAAAGAAAAATCTCAGAATAGGCAAAATCCTGAACTCAAAGCGAAGAGTGAGCCATGATAAAAAATATTAAATTTTTTTGATCCCAATTATTTTGAGTTTGGCCTGAAATCATATAGTTTCATTCATGTAGATCACGTATCTAGAAGACAAAATTGGATCTGGAAGATATTTTCCAAGATATCGGAAATTTAAAAATCCAGTCCGGAAGCGGAGCCGGAAGCGGGGAGTCAAAAACTCATACAAATAATGGAGAGAAAAAATTGCTGATAGCATCGATCGGTTAGGCATACTATATACTATAAATATTCCAAATTTCAGAGCGATTGGTTCAGAATTACAGATTCTATAGAGAAAAATCTCAGAATAGGCAAAATCCTGAACTCAAACCGAAGAGTGAGCCATGATAAAAAATATTAAATTTTTTTGATCCCAATTATTTTGAGTTTGGCATGAAATCATATAGTTTCATTCATGTAGATCACGTATCTAGAAGACAAAATTGGATCTGGAGGATATTTTCCAAGATATCGGAAATTTAAAAATCCAGTCCGGAAGCGGGGAGTCAAATACTCATACAAATAATGAAGAGAAAAAATTGCTGATAGCATCGATCGGTTAGGCATACTATATACTATAAATATTCCAAATTTCAAAGCGATTGGTTCAGAATTACAGATTCTATAGAGAAAAATCTCAGAATAGGCAAAATCCTGAACTCAAAGCGAAGAGTGAGCCATGATAAAAAATATTAAATTTTTTTGATCCCAATTATTTTGAGTTTGGCCTGAAATCATATAGTTTCATTCATGTAGATCACGTATCTAGAAGACAAAATTGGATCTGGAGGATATTTTCCAAGATATCGGAAATTTAAAAATCCAGTCCGGAAGCGGAGCCGGAAGCGGGGAGTCAAAAACTCATACAAATAATGGAGAGAAAAAATTGCTGATAGCATCGATCGGTTAGGCATACTATATACTATAAATATTCCAAATTTCAAAGCGTGTGAGCCATGATAAAAAATATTAAATTTTTTTGATCCCAATTATTTTGAGTTTGGCCTGAAATCATATAGTTTCATTCATGTAGATCACGTATCTAGAAGACAAAATTGAATCTGGAGGATATTTTCCAAGATATCGGAAATTTAAAAATCCAGTCCGGAAGCGGAGCCGGAAGCGGGGAGTCAAAAACTCATACAAATAATGGAGAAAAAGAATTGTTGATAGCATCGATCGGTTAGGCATACTATAAACTATAAATATTCCAAATTTCAAAGCGATTGGTTCAGAATTACAGATTCTATAGAGAAAAATCTCAGAATAGGCAAAATCCTGAACTCAAAGCGAAGAGTGAGCCATGATAAAAAATATTAAATTTTTTTGATCCCAATTATTCTGAGTTTGGCCTGAAATCATATAGTTTCATTCATGTAGATCACGTATCTAGAAGACAAAATTGGATCTGGAGGATATTTTCCAAGATATCGGAAATTTAAAAATCCAGTCCGGAAGCGGAGCCGGAAGCGGGGAGTCAAAAACTCATACAAATAATGGAGAGAAAAAATTGCTGATAGCATCGATCGGTTAGGCATACTATATTATAATAAATATTCCAAATTTCAAAGCGATTGGTTCAGAATTACAGATTCTATAGAGAAAAATCTCAGAATAGGCAAAATCCTGAACTCAAAGCGAAGAGTGAGCCATGATAAAAAATATTAAATTTTTTTGATCCCAATTATTTTGAGTTTGGCCTGAAATCATATAGTTTCATTCATGTAGATCACGTATCTAGAAGACAAAATTGGATCTGGAGGATATTTTCCAAGATATCGGAAATTTAAAAATCCAGTCCGGAAGCGGAGCCGGAAGCGGGGAGTCAAAAACTCATACAAATAATGGAGAAAAAGAATTGTTGATAGCATCGATCGGTTAGGCATACTATATACTATAAATATTCCAAATTTCAAAGCGATTGGTTCAGAATTACAGATTCTATAGAGAAAAATCTCAGAATAGGCAAAATCCTGAACTCAAAGCGAAGAGTGAGCCATGATAAAAAATATTAAATTTTTTTGATCCCAATTATTCTGAGTTTGGCCTGAAATCATATAGTTTCATTCATGTAGATCACGTATCTAGAAGACAAAATTGGATCTGGAGGATATTTTCCAAGATATCGGAAATTAAAAAATCCAGTCCGGAAGCGGAGCCGGAAGCGGGGAGTCAAAAACTCATACAAATAATGGAGAGAAAAAATTGGTGATAGCATCGATCGGTTGGGCATACTATATACTATAAATATTACAAATTTCAAAGCGATTGGTTCAGAATTACAGATTCTATAGAGAAAAATCTCAGAATAGGCAAAATCCTGAACTCAAAGCGAAGAGTGAGCCATGATAAAAAATATTAAATTTTTTTGATTCCAATTATTTTGAGTTTGGCATGAAATCATATAGTTTCATTCATGTAGATCACGTATCTGGAAGACAAAATTGGATCTGGAGGATATTTTCCAAGATATCGGAAATTTAATAATCCAGTCCGGAAGCGGAGCCGGAAGCGGGGAGTCAAAAACTCATACAAATAATGAAGAGAAAAAATTGCTGATAGCATCGATCGGTTAGGCATACTATATACTATAAATATTCCAAATTTCAAAGCGATTGGTTCAGAATTACAGATTCTATAAAGGAAAATCTCAGAATAGGCAAAATCCTGAACTCAAAGCGAAGAGTGAGCCATGATAAAAAATATTAAATTTTTTTGATCCCAATTATTTTGAGTTTGGCCTGAAATCATATAGTTTCATTCATGTAGATCACGTATCTAGAAGACAAAATTGGATCTGGAAGATATTTTCCAAGATATCGGAAATTTAAAAATCCAGTCCGGAAGCGGAGCCGGAAGCGGGGAGTCAAAAACTCATACAAATAATGGAGAAAAAAAATTGCTGATAGCATCGATCGGTTAGGCATACTATATACTATAAATATTCCAAATTTCAAAGCGATTGGTTCAGAATTACAGATTCTATAGAGAAAAATCTCAGAATAGGCAAAATCCTGAACTCAAAGCGAAGAGTGAGCCATGATAAAAAATATTAAATTTTTTTGATCCCAATTATTTTAAGTTTGGCATGAAATCATATAGTTTCATTCATGTAGATCACGTATCTAGAAGACAAAATTGGATCTGGAGGATATTTTCCAAGATATCGGAAATTTAAAAATCCAGTCCGGAAGCGGGGAGTCAAATACTCATACAAATAATGAAGAGAAAAAATTGCTGATAGCATCGATCGGTTAGGCATACTATATACTATAAATATTCCAAATTTCAAAGCGATTGGTTCAGAATTACAGATTCTATAGAGAAAAATCTCAGAATAGGCAAAATCCTGAACTCAAAGCGAAGAGTGAGCCATGATAAAAAATATTAAATTTTTTTGATCCCAATTATTTTGAGTTTGGCCTGAAATCATATAGTTTCATTCATGTAGATCACGTATCTAGAAGACAAAATTGGATCTGGAGGATATTTTCCAAGATATCGGAAATTTAAAAATCCAGTCCGGAAGCGGAGCCGGAAGCGGGGAGTCAAAAACTCATACAAATAATGGAGAGAAAAAATTGCTGATAGCATCGATCGGTTAGGCATACTATATACTATAAATATTCCAAATTTCAAAGCGTGTGAGCCATGATAAAAAATATTAAATTTTTTTGATCCCAATTATTTTGAGTTTGGCCTGAAATCATATAGTTTCATTCATGTAGATCACGTATCTAGAAGACAAAATTGAATCTGGAGGATATTTTCCAAGATATCGGAAATTTAAAAATCCAGTCCGGAAGCGGAGCCGGAAGCGGGGAGTCAAAAACTCATACAAATAATGGAGAAAAAGAATTGTTGATAGCATCGATCGGTTAGGCATACTATATACTATAAATATTCCAAATTTCAAAGCGATTGGTTCAGAATTACAGATTCTATAGAGAAAAATCTCAGAATAGGCAAAATCCTGAACTCAAAGCGAAGAGTGAGCCATGATAAAAAATATTAAATTTTTTTGATCCCAATTATTTTGAGTTTGGCCTGAAATCATATAGTTTCATTCATGTAGATCACGTATCTAGAAGACAAAATTGGATCTGGAGGATATTTTCCAAGATATCGGAAATTTAAAAATCCAGTCCGGAAGCGGAGCCGGAAGCGGGGAGTCAAAAACTCATACAAATAATGGAGAGAAAAAATTGCTGATAGCATCGATCGGTTAGGCATACTATATACTATAAATATTCCAAATTTCAAAGCGTGTGAGCCATGATAAAAAATATTAAATTTTTTTGATCCCAATTATTTTGAGTTTGGCCTGAAATCATATAGTTTCATTCATGTAGATCACGTATCTAGAAGACAAAATTGGATCTGGAGGATATTTTCCAAGATATCGGAAATTTAAAAATCCAGTCCGGAAGCGGAGCCGGAAGCGGGGAGTCAAAAACTCATACAAATAATGGAGAGAAAAAATTGCTGATAGCATCGATCGGTTAGGCATACTATATACTATAAATATTCCAAATTTCAAAGCGATTGGTTCAGAATTACAGATTCTATAGAGAAAAATCTCAGAATAGGCAAAATCCTGAACTCAAAGCGAAGAGTGAGCCATGATAAAAAATATTAAATTTTTTTGATCCCAATTATTTTGAGTTTGGCCTGAAATCATATAGTTTCATTCATGTAGATCACGTATCTAGAAGACAAAATTGGATCTGGAGGATATTTTCCAAGATATCGGAAATTTAAAAATCCAGTCCGGAAGCGGAGCCGGAAGCGGGGAGTCAAAAACTCATACAAATAATGGAGAGAAAAAATTGCTGATAGCATCGATCGGTTAGGCATACTATATACTATAAATATTCCAAATTTCAAAGCGTGTGAGCCATGATAAAAAATATTAAATTTTTTTGATCCCAATTATTTTGAGTTTGGCCTGAAATCATATAGTTTCATTCATGTAGATCACGTATCTAGAAGACAAAATTGAATCTGGAGGATATTTTCCAAGATATCGGAAATTTAAAAATCCAGTCCGGAAGCGGAGCCGGAAGCGGGGAGTCAAAAACTCATACAAATAATGGAGAAAAAGAATTGTTGATAGCATCGATCGGTTAGGCATACTATATACTATAAATATTCCAAATTTCAAAGCGATTGGTTCAGAATTACAGATTCTATAGAGAAAAATCTCAGAATAGGCAAAATCCTGAACTCAAAGCGAAGAGTGAGCCATGATAAAAAATATTAAATTTTTTTGATCCCAATTATTTTGAGTTTGGCCTGAAATCATATAGTTTCATTCATGTAGATCACGTATCTAGAAGACAAAATTGGATCTGGAGGATATTTTCCAAGATATCGGAAATTTAAAAATCCAGTCCGGAAGCGGAGCCGGAAGCGGGGAGTCAAAAACTCATACAAATAATGGAGAGAAAAAATTGCTGATAGCATCGATCGGTTAGGCATACTATATACTATAAATATTCCAAATTTCAAAGCGTGTGAGCCATGATAAAAAATATTAAATTTTTTTGATCCCAATTATTTTGAGTTTGGCCTGAAATCATATAGTTTCATTCATGTAGATCACGTATCTAGAAGACAAAATTGAATCTGGAGGATATTTTCCAAGATATCGGAAATTTAAAAATCCAGTCCGGAAGCGGAGCCGGAAGCGGGGAGTCAAAAACTCATACAAATAATGGAGAAAAAGAATTGTTGATAGCATCGATCGGTTAGGCATACTATATACTATAAATATTCCAAATTTCAAAGCGATTGGTTCAGAATTACAGATTCTATAGAGAAAAATCTCAGAATAGGCAAAATCCTGAACTCAAAGCGAAGAGTGAGCCATGATAAAAAATATTAAATTTTTTTGATCCCAATTATTTTGAGTTTGGCCTGAAATCATATAGTTTCATTCATGTAGATCACGTATCTAGAAGACAAAATTGGATCTGGAGGATATTTTCCAAGATATCGGAAATTTAAAAATCCAGTCCGGAAGCGGAGCCGGAAGCGGGGAGTCAAAAACTCATACAAATAATGGAGAGAAAAAATTGCTGATAGCATCGATCGGTTAGGCATACTATATACTATAAATATTCCAAATTTCAAAGCGTGTGAGCCATGATAAAGAATATTAAATTTTTTTGATCCCAATTATTTTGAGTTTGGCCTGAAATCAAATAGTTTCATTCATGTAGATCACGTATCTAGAAGACAAAATTGAATCTGGAGGATATTTTCCAAGATATCGGAAATTTAAAAATCCAGTCCGGAAGCGGAGCCGGAAGCGGGGAGTCAAAAACCCATACAAATATTGGAGAAAAAGAATTGTTGATAGCATCGATCGGTTAGGCATACTATATACTATAAATATTCCAAATTTCAAAGCGATTGGTTCAGAATTACAGATTCTATAGAGAAAAATCTCAGAATAGGCAAAATCCTGAACTCAAAGCGAAGAGTGAGCCATGATAAAAAATATTAAATTTTTTTGATCCCAAT
Source organism: Dromius quadrimaculatus (assembly GCA_963989225.1). Lineage (NCBI taxonomy): Eukaryota > Metazoa > Arthropoda > Insecta > Coleoptera > Carabidae > Dromius > Dromius quadrimaculatus. Next base: position 65,144,227 of record OZ022328.1, on the reverse strand, counting down.
TATTTTGAGTTTGGCCTGAAATCATATAGTTTCATTCATGTAGATCACGTATCTAGAAGACAAAATTGGATCTGGAGGATATTTTCCAAGATATCGGAAATTTAAAAATCCAGTCCGGAAGCGGAGCCGGAAGCGGGGAGTCAAAAACTCATACAAATAATGGAGAGAAAAAATTGCTGATAGCATCGATCGGTTAGGCACACTATATACTATAAATATTCCAAATTTCAAAGCGATTGGTTCAGAATTACAGATTCTATAGAGAAAAATCTCAGAATAGGCAAAATCCTGAACTCAAAGCGAAGAGTGAGCCATGATAAAAAATATTAAATTTTTTTGATCCCAATTATTTTGAGTTTGGCCTGAAATCATATAGTTTCATTCATGTAGATCACGTATCTAGAAGACAAAATTGGATCTGGAGGATATTTTCCAAGATATCGGAAATTTAAAAATCCAGTCCGGAAGCGGAGCCGGAAGCGGGGAGTCAAAAACTCATACAAATAATGGAGAGAAAAAATTCCTGTTAGCATCGATCGGTTAGGCATACTATATACTATAAATATTCCAAATTTCAAAGCGATTGGTTCAGAATTACAGATTCTATAGAGAAAAATCTCAGAATAGGCCAAATCCTGAACTCAAAGCGAAGAGTGAGCCATGATAAAAAATATTAAATTTTTTTGATCCCAATTATTTTGAGTTCGGCATGAAATCATATAGTTTCATTCATGTAGACCATGTATCTAGAAGACAAAATTGGATCTGGAGGATATTTTCCAAGATATCGGAAATTTAAAAATCCAGTCCAGAAGCGGAGCCGGAAGCGGGGAGTCAAAAACTCATACAAATAATGGAGAGAAAAAATTGCTGATAGCATCGATCGGTTAGGCATACTATATACTATAAATATTCCAAATTTTAAAGCGATTGGTTCAGAATTACAGATTCTATAGAGAAAAATCTCAGAATAGGCAAAATCCTGAACTCAAAGCGAAGAGTGAGCCATGATAAAAAATATTAAATGTTTTTGATCCCAATTATTTTGAGTTTGGCATGAAATCATATAGTTTCATTCATGAAGATCACGTATCTAGAAGACAAAATTGGATCTGGAGGACATTTTCCAAGATATCGGAAATTTAAAAATCCAGTCCGGAAGCGGAGCCGGAAGCGGGGAGTCAAAAACTCATACAAATAATGGAGAGAAAAAATTGCTGATAGCATCGATCGGTTAGGCATACTATATACTATAAATATTCCAAATTTCAAAGCGATTGGTTCAGAATTACAGATTCTATAGAGAAAAATCTCAGAATAGGCAAAATCCTGAACTCAAAGCGAAGAGTGAGCCATGATAAAAAATATTAAATTTTTTTGATCCCAATTATTTTGAGTTTGGCATGAAATCATATAGTTTCATTCATGAAGATCACGTATCTAGAAGACAAAATTGGATCTGGAGGACATTTTCCAAGATATCGGAAATTTAAAAATCCAGTCCGGAAGCGGAGCCGGAAGCGGGGAGTCAAAAACTCATACAAATAATGGAGAGAAAAAATTGCTGATAGCATCGATCGGTTAGGCATACTATATACTATAAATATTCCAAATTTCAATGCGATTGGTTCAGAATTACAGATTCTATAGAGAAAAATCTCAGAATAGGCAAAATCCTGAACTCAAAGCGAAGAGTGAGCCATGATAAAAAATATTAAATGTTTTTGATCCCAATTATTTTGAGTTTGGCATGAAATCATATAGTTTCATTCATGAAGATCACGTATCTAGAAGACAAAATTGGATCTGGAGGACATTTTCCAAGATATCGGAAATTTAAAAATCCAGTCCGGAAGCGGAGCCGGAAGCGGGGAGTCAAAAACTCATACAAATAATGGAGAGAAAAAATTGCTGATAGCATCGATCGGTTAGGCATACTATATACTATAAATATTCCAAATTTCAAAGCGATTGGTTCAGAATTACAGATTCTATAGAGAAAAATCTCAGAATAGGCAAAATCCTGAACTCAAAGCGAAGAGTGAGCCATGATAAAAAATATTAAATTTTTTTGATCCCAATTATTTTGAGTTTGGCCTGAAATCATATAGTTTCATTCATGTAGATCACGTATCTAGAAGACAAAATTGGATCTGGAGGATATTTCCCAAGATATCGGAAATTTAAAAATCCAGTCCGGAAGCGGAGCCGGAAGCGGGGAGTCAAAAACTCATACAAATAATGGAGAGAAATAATTGCTGATAGCATCGATCGGTTAGGCATACTATATACTATAAATATTCCAAATTTCAATGCGATTGGTTCAGAATTACAGATTCTATGGAGAAAAATCTCAGAATAGGCAAAATCCTGAACTCAAAGCGAAGAGTGAGCCATGATAAAAAATATTAAATTTTTTTGATCCCAATTATTTTGAGTTTGGCATGAAATCATATAGTCTCATTCATGTAGATCACGTATCTAGAAGACAAAATTGGATCTGGAGGATATTTTCCAAGATATCGGAAATTTAAAAATCCAGTCCGGAAGCGGAGCCGGAAGCGGGGAGTCAAAAACTCATACAAATAATGGAGAGAAAAAATTGCTGATAGCATCGATCGGTTAGGCATACTATATACTATAAATATTCCAAATTTCAATGCGATTGGTTCAGAATTACAGATTCTATAGAGAAAAATCTCAGAATAGGCAAAATCCTGAACTCAAAGCGAAGAGTGAGCCATGATAAAAAATATTAAATTTTTTTGATCCCAATTATTTTGAGTTTGGCATGAAATCATATAGTCTCATTCATGTAGATCACGTATCTAGAAGACAAAATTGGATCTGGAGGATATTTTCCAAGATATCGGAAATTTAAAAATCCAGTCCGGAAGCGGAGCCGGAAGCGGGGAGTCAAAAACTCATACAAATAATGGAGAGAAAAAATTGCTGATAGCAACGATCGGTTAGGCATACTATATACTATAAATATTCCAAATTTCAAAGCGATTGGTTCAGAATTACAGATTCTATAGAGAAAAATCTCAGAATAGGCAAAATCCTGAACTCAAAGCGAAGAGTGAGCCATGATAAAAAATATTAAATTTTTTTGATCCCAATTATTTTGAGTTTGGCCTGAAATCATATAGTTTCATTCATGTAGATCACGTATCTAGAAGACAAAATTGGATCTGGAAGATATTTTCCAAGATATCGGAAATTTAAAAATCCAGTCCGGAAGCGGAGCCGGAAGCGGGGAGTCAAAAACTCATACAAATAATGGAGAAAAAAAATTGCTGATAGCATCGATCGGTTAGGCATACTATATACTATAAATATTCCAAATTTCGAAGCGATTGGTTCAGAATTACAGATTCTATAGAGAAAAATCTCAGAATAGGCAAAATCCTGAACTCAAAGCGAAGAGTGAGCCATGATAAAAAATATTAAATTTTTTTGATCCCAATTATTTTGAGTTTGGCATGAAATCATATAGTTTCATTCATGTAGATCACGTATCTAGAAGACAAAATTGGATCTGGAGGATATTTTCCAAGATATCGGAAATTTAAAAATCCAGTCCGGAAGCGGAGCCGGAAGCGGGGAGTCAAAAACTCATACAAATAATGGAGAAAAAAAATTGCTGATAGCATCGATCGGTTAGGCATACTATATACTATAAATATTCCAAATTTCAAAGCGATTGGTTCAGAATTACAGATTCTATAGAGAAAAGTCTCAGAATAGGCAAAATCCTGAACTCAAAGCGAAGAGTGAGCCATGATAAAAAATATTAAATTTTTTTGATCCCAATTATTTTGAGTTTGGTCTGAAATCATATAGTCTCATTCATGTAGATCACGTATCTAGAAGACAAAATTGGATCTGGAGGATATTTTCCAAGATATCGGAAATTTAAAAATCCAGTCCGGAAGCGGAGCCGGAAGCGGGGAGTCAAAAACTCATACAAATAATGGAGAGAAAAAATTGCTGATAGCATCGATCGGTTAGGCATACTATATACTATAAATATTCCAAATTTCAATGCGATTGGTTCAGAATTACAGATTCTATAGAGAAAAATCTCAGAATAGGCAAAATCCTGAACTCAAAGCGAAGAGTGAGCCATGATAAAAAATATTAAATTTTTTTGATCCCAATTATTTTGAGTTTGGCATGAAATCATATAGTCTCATTCATGTAGATCACGTATCTAGAAGACAAAATTGGATCTGGAGGATATTTTCCAAGATATCGGAAATTTAAAAATCCAGTCCGGAAGCGGAGCCGGAAGCGGGGAGTCAAAAACTCATACAAATAATGGAGAGAAAAAATTGCTGATAGCAACGATCGGTTAGGCATACTATATACTATAAATATTCCAAATTTCAAAGCGATTGGTTCAGAATTACAGATTCTATAGAGAAAAATCTCAGAATAGGCAAAATCCTGAACTCAAAGCGAAGAGTGAGCCATGATAAAAAATATTAAATTTTTTTGATCCCAATTATTTTGAGTTTGGCCTGAAATCATATAGTTTCATTCATGTAGATCACGTATCTAGAAGACAAAATTGGATCTGGAAGATATTTTCCAAGATATCGGAAATTTAAAAATCCAGTCCGGAAGCGGAGCCGGAAGCGGGGAGTCAAAAACTCATACAAATAATGGAGAAAAAAAATTGCTGATAGCATCGATCGGTTAGGCATACTATATACTATAAATATTCCAAATTTCAAAGCGATTGGTTCAGAATTACAGATTCTATAGAGAAAAATCTCAGAATAGGCAAAATCCTGAACTCAAAGCGAAGAGTGAGCCATGATAAAAAATATTAAATTTTTTTGATCCCAATTATTTTGAGTTTGGCATGAAATCATATAGTTTCATTCATGTAGATCACGTATCTAGAAGACAAAATTGGATCTGGAGGATATTTTCCAAGATATCGGAAATTTAAAAATCCAGTCCGGAAGCGGAGCCGGAAGCGGGGAGTCAAAAACTCATACAAATAATGGAGAGAAAAAATTGCTGATAGCAACGATCGGTTAGGCATACTATATACTATAAATATTCCAAATTTCAAAGCGATTGGTTCAGAATTACAGATTCTATAGAGAAAAATCTCAGAATAGGCAAAATCCTGAACTCAAAGCGAAGAGTGAGCCATGATAAAAAATATTAAATTTTTTTGATCCCAATTATTTTGAGTTTGGCATGAAATCATATAGTTTCATTCATGTAGATCACGTATCTAGAAGACAAAATTGGATCTGGAGGATATTTTCCAAGATATCGGAAATTTAAAAATCCAGTCCGGAAGCGGAGCCGGAAGCGGGGAGTCAAAAACTCATACAAATAATGGAGAAAAAAAATTGCTGATAGCATCGATCGGTTAGGCATACTATATACTATGAATATTCCAAATTTCAAAGCGATTGGTTCAGAATTACAGATTCTATAGAGAAAAATCTCAGAATAGGCAAAATCCTGAACTCAAAGCGAAGAGTGAGCCATGATAAAAAATATTAAATTTTTTTGATCCCAATTATTTTGAGTTTGGCATGAAATCATATAGTTTCATTCATGTAGATCACGTATCTAGAAGACAAAATTGGATCTGGAGGATATTTTCCAAGATATCGGAAATTTAAAAATCCAGTCCGGAAGCGGAGCCGGAAGCGGGGAGTCAAAAACTCATACAAATAATGGAGAAAAAAAATTGCTGATAGCATCGATCGGTTAGGCATACTATATACTATAAATATTCCAAATTTCAAAGCGATTGGTTCAGAATTACAGATTCTATAGAGAAAAGTCTCAGAATAGGCAAAATCCTGAACTCAAAGCGAAGAGTGAGCCATGATAAAAAATATTAAATTTTTTTGATCCCAATTATTTTGAGTTTGGTCTGAAATCATATAGTTTCATTCATGTAGATCACGTATCTAGAAGACAAAATTGGATCTGGAGGATATTTTCCAAGATATCGGAAATTTAAAAATCCAGTCCAGAAGCGGAGCCGGAAGCGGGGAGTCAAAAACTCATACAAATAATGGAGAGAAAAAATTGCTGATAGCATCGATCGGTTAGGCATACTATATACTATAAATATTCCAAATTTCAAAGCGATTGGTTCAGAATTACAGATTCTATAGAGAAAAACCTCAGAATAGGCAAAATCCTGAACTCAAAGCGAAGAGTGAGCCATGATAAAAAATATTAAATTTTTTTGATCCCAATTATTTTGAGTTTGGCATGGAATCATATAGTTTCATTCATGTAGATCACGTATCTAGAAGACAAAATTGGATCTGGAGGATATTTCCCAAGATATCGGAAATTTAAAAATCTAGTCCGGAAGCGGAGCCGGAAGCGGGGAGTCAAAAACTCATACAAATAATTGAGAGAAAAAATTGCTGATAGCATCGATCGGTTAGGCATACTATATACTATAAATATTCCAAATTTCAAAGCGATTGGTTCAGAATTACAGATTCTATAGAGGAAAATCTCAGAATAGGCAAAATCCTGAACTCAAAGCGAAGAGTGAGCCATGATAAAAAATATTAAATTTTTTTGATCCCAATTATTTTGAGTTTGGCCTGAAATCATATAGTTTCATTCATGTAGATCACGTATCTAGAAGACAAAATTGGATCTGGAGGATATTTCCCAAGATATCGGAAATTTAAAAATCCAGTCCGGAAGCGGAGCCGGAAGCGGGGAGTCAAAAACTCATACAAATAATGGAGAGAAAAAATTGCTAATAGCATCGATCGGTTAGGCATACTATATACTATAAATATTCCAAATTTCAAAGCGATTGGTTCAGAATTACAGATTCTATAGAGAAAAATCTCAGAATAGGCAAAATCCTGAACTCAAAGCGAAGAGTGAGCCATGATGAAAAATATTAAATTTTTTTGATCCCAATTATTTTGAGTTTGGCCTGAAATCATATAGTTTCATTCATGTAGATCACGAATCTAGAAGACAAAATTGGATCTGGAGGATATTTTCCAAGATATCGGAAATTTAAAAATCCAGTCCGGAAGCGGATTTGGAAGCGGGGAGTCAAAAACTCATACAAATAATGAAGAGAAAAAATTGCTGATAGCATCGATCGGTTAGGCATACTATATACTATAAATATTCCAAATTTCAAAGCGATTGGTTCAGAATTACAGATTCTATAGAGAAAAATCTCAGAATAGGCAAAATCCTGAACTCAAAGCGAAGAGTGAGCCATGATAAAAAATATTAAATTTTTTTGATCCCAATTATTTTGAGTTTGGCATGGAATCATATAGTTTCATTCATGTAGATCACGTATATAGAAGACAAAATTGAATCTGAAGGATATTTTCCAAGATATCGGAAATTTAAAAATCCAGTCCGGAAGCGGAGCCGGAAGCGGGGAGTCAAAAACTCATACAAATAATGGAGAGAAATAATTGCTGATAGCATCGATCGGTTAGGCATACTATATATCATAAATATTTCAAATTTCAAAGCGATTGGTTCAGAATTACAGATTCTATAGAGAAAAATCTCAGAATAGGCAAAATCCTGAACTCAAAGCGAAGAGTGAGCCATGATAAAAAATATTAAATTTTTTTGATCCCAATTATTTTGAGTTTGGCATGAAATCATATAGTTTCATTCATGGAGATCACGTATCTAGTAAACAAAATTGGATCTGGAGGATATTTTCCAAGATATCGGAAATTTAAAAATCCAGTCCGGAAGCGGAGCCGGAAGCGGGGAGTCAAAAACTCATACAAATAATGGACATAAAAAATTGCTGATAGCTAAGATCGGTTAGGCATACTATATACTATAAATATTTCAAATTTCAAAGAAATTGGTTCAGAATTACAGATTCTATAGAGAAAAATCTCAGAATAGGCAAAATCCTGAACTCAAAGCGAAGAGTGAGCCATGATAAAAAATATTAAATTTTTTTGATCCCAATTATTTTGAGTTTGGCCTGAAATCATATAGTTTCATTCATGAAGATCACGTATCTAGAAGACAAAATTGGATCTGGAGGATATTTTCCAAGATATCGGAAATTTAAAAATCCAGTCCGGAAGCGGAGCCGGAAGCGGGGAGTCAAAAACTCATACAAATAATGGAGAGAAAAAATTGCTGATAGCATCGATCGGTTAGGCATACTATATACTATAAATATTCCAAATTTCAAAGCGATTGGTTCAGAATTACAGATTCTATAGAGAAGAATCTCAGAATAGGCAAAATCCTGAACTCAAAGCGAAGAGTGAGCCATGATAAAAAAAATTGAATTTTTTTGATCCTAATTATTTTGGGTTTGGCATGAAATTATATAGTTTCATTCATGTAGATTACGAATCTAGAAAACAAATTTGGATCTGGAGGATATTTTCCAAGATATCGAAAATTTAAAAATTCGGTCCGGAAGCGGAGCCGGAAGCGGAGAGTCAAAAACTCATACAAATAATGGAGATAAAAAATTGCTGATAGCATTGATCGGTTAGGTATACTATATACTATGAATGTTCCAAATTTCAAAGCGATTGGTTCAGAATTACAGATTCTATAGAGAAGAATCTCAGAATAGGCAAAATCCTGAACTCAAAGCGAAGAGTGAGCCATGATAAAAAAAATTGAATTTTTTTGATCCTAATTATTTTGAGTTTGGCATGAAATTATATAGTTTCATTCATGTAGATTACGAATCTAGAAAACAAATTTGGATCTGGAGGATATTTTCCAAGATATCGAAAATTTAAAAATTCAGTCCGGAAGCGGAGCCGGAAGCGGAGAGTCAAAAACTCATACAAATAATGGAGATAAAAAATTGCTGATAGCATTGATCGGTTAGGTATACTATATACTATGAATGTTCCAAATTTCAAAGCGATTGGTTCAGAATTACAGATTCTATAGAGAAGAATCTCAGAATAGGCAAAATCCTGAACTCAAAGCGAAGAGTGAGCCATGATAAAAAAAATTGAATTTTTTTGATCCTAATTATTTTGAGTTTGGCATGAAATTATATAGTTTCATTCATGTAGATTACGAATCTAGAAAACAAATTTGGATCTGGAGGATATTTTCCAAGATATCGAAAATTTAAAAATTCAGTCCGGAAGCGGAGCCGGAAGCGGAGAGTCAAAAACTCATACAAATAATGGAGATAAAAAATTGCTTATAGCATTGATCGGTTAGGTATACTATATACTATGAATGTTCCAAATTTCAAAGCGATTGGTTTAGAATTACAGATTCTATAGAGAAGAATCTCAGAATAGGCAAAATCCTGAACTCAAAGCGAAGAGTGAGCCATGATAAAAAAAATTGAATTTTTTTGATCCTAATTATTTTGAGTTTGGCATGAAATTATATAGTTTCATTCATGTAGATTACGAATCCAGAAAACAAATTTGGATCTGGAGGATATTTTCCAAGATATCGAAAATTTAAAAATTCAGTCCGGAAGCGGAGCCGGAAGCGGAGAGTCAAAAACTCATACAAATAATGGAGATAAAAATTGCTGATAGCATTGATCGGTTAGGCATACTATATACTATGAATGTTTCAAATTTCAAAGCGATTGGCTCAGAATTACAGATTCTATAGAGAAGAATCTCAGAATAGGCAAAATCCTGAACTCAAAGCGAAGAGTGAGCCATGATAAGAAAAAATAAATTTTTTGATCCTAATTATTTTGAGTTTGGCATGAAATTATATAGTTTCATTCATGTAGATTACGAATCTAGAAAACAAATTTGGATCTGGAGGATATTTTCCAAGATATCGAAAATTTAAAAATTCAGTCCGGAAGCGGAGCCGGAAGCGGAGAGTCAAAAACTCATACAAATAATGGAGATAAAAAATTGCTGATAGCATTGATCGGTTAGGTATATTATATACTATAAATGTTCCAAATTTCAAAGCGATTGGTTCAGAATTACAGATTCTATAGAGAAGAATCTCAGAATAGGCAAAATCCTGAACTCAAAGCGAAGAGTGAGCCATGATAAAAAAAATTGAATTTTTTTGATTCTAATTATTTTGAGTTTGGCATGAAATTATATAGTTTCATTCATGTAGATTACGAATCTAGAAAACAAATTTGGATCTGGAGGATATTTTCCAAGATATCGAAAATTTAAAAATTCAGTTAGGAAGCGGAGCCGGAAGCGGAGAGTCAAAAACTCATACAAATAATGGAGATAAAAAATTGCTGATAGCATTGATCGGTTAGGCATACTATATACTATAAATAATCCAAATTTCAAAGCGATTGGTTCAGAATTACAGATTCTATAGAGAAGAATCTCAGAATAGGCAAAATCCTGAACTCAAAGCGAAGAGTGAGCCAAGATAAAAAAAAATGAATTCTTTGATCCTAATTATTTTGAGTTTGGCATGAAATTATATAGTTTCATTCATGTAGATTACGAATCTAGAAAACAAATTTGGATCTGGAGGATATTTTCCAAGATATCGAAAATTTAAAAATTCAGTCCGGAAGCGGAGCCGGAAGCGGAGAGTCAAAAACTCATACAGATAATGGAGATAAAAAATTGCTGATAGCATTGATCGGTTAGGTATACTATATACTATGAATGTTCCAAATTTCAAAGCGATTGGTTCAGAATTACAGATTCTATAGAGAAGAATCTCAGAATAGGCAAAATCCTGAACTCAAAGCGAAGAGTGAGCCATGATAAAAAAAATTGAATCTTTTTGATCCTAATTATTTTGAGTTTGGCATGAAATTATATAGTTTCATTCATGTAGATTACGAATCTAGAAAACAAATTTGGATCTGGAGGATATTTTCCAAGATATCGAAAATTTAAAAATTCAGTCCGGAAGCGGAGCCGGAAGCGGAGAGTCAAAAACTCATACAAATAATAGAGATAAAAAATTGCTGATAGCATTGATCGGTTAGGCATACTATATACTATAAATGTTACAAATTTCAAAGCGATTGGTTCAGAATTACAGATTCTATAGAGAAGAATCTCAGAATAGGCAAAATCCTGAACTCAAAGCGAAGAGTGAGCCATGATAAAAAAAAATGAATTTTTTGATCCTAATTATTTCGAGTTTGGCATGAAATTATATAGTTTCATTCATGTAGATTACGAATCTAGAAAACAAATTTGGATCTGGAGGATATTTTCCAAGATATCGAAAATTTAAAAATTCGGTCCGGAAGCGGAGCCGGAAGCGGAGAGTCAAAAACTCATACAAATAATGAAGATAAAAAATTGCTGATAGCATTGATCGGTTAGGTATACTATATACTATGAATGTTCCAAATTTCAAAGCGATTGGTTCAGAATTACAGATTCTATAGAGAAGAATCTCAGAATAGGCAAAATCCTGAACTCAAAGCGAAGAGTGAGCCATGATAAAAAAAATTGAATTTTTTTGATCCTAATTATTTTGAGTTTGGCATGAAATTATATAGTTTCATTCATGTAGATTACGAATCTAGAAAACAAATTTGGATCTGGAGGATATTTTCCAAGATATCGAAAATTTAAAAATTCAGTCCGGAAGCGGAGCCGGAAGCGGAGAGTCAAAAACTCATACAAATAATGGAGATAAAAAATTGCTGATAGCATTGATCGGTTAGGTATACTATATACTATGAATGTTCCAAATTTCAAAGCGATTGGTTCAGAATTACAGATTCTATAGAGAAGAATCTCAGAATAGGCAAAATCCTGAACTCAAAGCGAAGAGTGAGCCATGATAAAAAAAATTGAATTTTTTTGATCCTAATTATTTTGAGTTTGGCATGAAATTATATAGTTTCATTCATGTAGATTACGAATCTAGAAAACAAATTTGGATCTGGAGGATATTTTCCAAGATATCGAAAATTTAAAAATTCAGTCCGGAAGCGGAGCCGGAAGCGGAGAGTCAAAAACTCATACAAATAATGGAGATAAAAAATTGCTTATAGCATTGATCGGTTAGGTATACTATATACTATGAATGTTCCAAATTTCAAAGCGATTGGTTTAGAATTACAGATTCTATAGAGAAGAATCTCAGAATAGGCAAAATCCTGAACTCAAAGCGAAGAGTGAGCCATGATAAAAAAAATTGAATTTTTTTGATCCTAATTATTTTGAGTTTGGCATGAAATTATATAGTTTCATTCATGTAGATTACGAATCCAGAAAACAAATTTGGATCTGGAGGATATTTTCCAAGATATCGAAAATTTAAAAATTCAGTCCGGAAGCGGAGAGTCAAAAACTCATACAAATAATGGAGATAAAAATTGCTGATAGCATTGATCGGTTAGGCATACTATATACTATGAATGTTTCAAATTTCAAAGCGATTGGCTCAGAATTACAGATTCTATAGAGAAGAATCTCAGAATAGGCAAAATCCTGAACTCAAAGCGAAGAGTGAGCCATGATAAGAAAAAATAAATTTTTTGATCCTAATTATTTTGAGTTTGGCATGAAATTATATAGTTTCATTCATGTAGATTACGAATCTAGAAAACAAATTTGGATCTGGAGGATATTTTCCAAGATATCGAAAATTTAAAAATTCAGTCCGGAAGCGGAGCCGGAAGCGGAGAGTCAAAAACTCATACAAATAATGGAGATAAAAAATTGCTGATAGCATTGATCGGTTAGGTATATTATATACTATAAATGTTCCAAATTTCAAAGCGATTGGTTCAGAATTACAGATTCTATAGAGAAGAATCTCAGAATAGGCAAAATCCTGAACTCAAAGCGAAGAGTGAGCCATGATAAAAAAAATTGAATTTTTTTGATTCTAATTATTTTGAGTTTGGCATGAAATTATATAGTTTCATTCATGTAGATTACGAATCTAGAAAACAAATTTGGATCTGGAGGATATTTTCCAAGATATCGAAAATTTAAAAATTCAGTTAGGAAGCGGAGCCGGAAGCGGAGAGTCAAAAACTCATACAAATAATGGAGATAAAAAATTGCTGATAGCATTGATCGGTTAGGCATACTATATACTATAAATAATCCAAATTTCAAAGCGATTGGTTCAGAATTACAGATTCTATAGAGAAGAATCTCAGAATAGGCAAAATCCTGAACTCAAAGCGAAGAGTGAGCCAAGATAAAAAAAAATGAATTTTTTGATCCTAATTATTTTGAGTTTGGCATGAAATTATATAGTTTCATTCATGTAGATTACGAATCTAGAAAACAAATTTGGATCTGGAGGATATTTTCCAAGATATCGAAAATTTAAAAATTCAGTCCGGAAGCGGAGCCGGAAGCGGAGAGTCAAAAACTCATACAGATAATGGAGATAAAAAATTGCTGATAGCATTGATCGGTTAGGTATACTATATACTATGAATGTTCCAAATTTCAAAGCGATTGGTTCAGAATTACAGATTCTATAGAGAAGAATCTCAGAATAGGCAAAATCCTGAAATCAAAGCGAAGAGTGAGCCATGATAAAAAAAATTGAATCTTTTTGATCCTAATTATTTTGAGTTTGGCATGAAATTATATAGTTTCATTCATGTAGATTACGAATCTAGAAAACAAATTTGGATCTGGAGGATATTTTCCAAGATATCGAAAATTTAAAAATTCAGTCCGGAAGCGGAGCCGGAAGCGGAGCCGGAAGCGGAGAGTCAAAAACTCATACAAATAATGGAGATAAAAAATTGCTGATAGCATTGATCGGTTAGGCATACTATATACTATAAATGTTCCAAATTTCAAAGCGATTGGTTTAGAATTACAGATTCTATAGAGAAGAATCTCAGAATAGGCAAAATCCTGAACTCAAAGCGAAGAGTGAGCCATGATAAAAAAAATTGAATTTTTTTGATCCTAATTATTTTGAGTTTGGCAGGAAATTATATAGTTTCATTCATGTAGATTACGAATCTAGAAAACAAATTTGGATCTGGAGGATATTTTCCAAGATATCGAAAATTTAAAAATTCAGTCCGGAAGCGGAGCCGGAAGCGGAGAGTCAAAAACTCATACAAATAATGGAGATATAAAATTGCTGATAGCATTGATCGGTTAGGTATACTATATACTATGGATGTTCCAAATTTCAAAGCGATTGGTTCAGAAATACAGATTCTATAGAGAAGAATCTCAGAATAGGCAAAATCCTGAACTCAAAGCGAAGAGTGAGCCATGATAAAAAAAATTGACTTTTTTTGATCCTAATTATTTTGAGTTTGGCATGAAAATATATAGTTTCATTCATGTAGATTACGAATCTAGAAAACAAATTTGGATCTGGAGGATATTTTCCAAGATATCGAAAATTTAAAAATTCAGTCCGGAAGCGGAGCCGGAAGCGGAGAGTCAAAAACTCATACAAATAATGGAGATAAAAAATTGCTGATAGCATTGATCGGTTAGGTATACTATATACTATGAATGTTCCAAATTTCAAAGCGATTGGTTCAGAATTACAGATTCTATAGAGAAGAATCTCAGAATAGGCAAAATCTTGAACTCAAAGCGAAGAGTGAGCCATGATAAAAAAAATTGAATTTTTTTGATCCTAATCATTTTGAGTTTGGCATGGAATTATATAGTTTCATTCATGTAGATTACGAATCTAGACAACAAATTTGGATCTGGAAGATATTTTCCAAGATACCGAAAATTTAAAAATTCAGTCCGGAAGCGGAGCCGGAAGCGGAGAGTCAAAAACTCATACAAATAATGGAGATAAAAAATTGCTGATAGCATTGATCGATTAGGTATACTATATACTATGAATGTTCCAAATTTCAAAGCGATTGGTTCAGAATTACAGATTCTATAGAGAAGAATCTCAGAATAGGCAAAATCCTGAACTCAAAGCGAAGAGTGAGCCATGATAAAAAAAATTGAATTTTTTTGATCCTAATTATTTTGAGTTTGGCATGAAATTATATAGTTTCATTCATGTAGATTACGAATCAAGAAAACAAATTTGGATCTGGAGGATATTTTCCAAGATATCGAAAATTTAAAAATTCAGTCCGGAAGCGGAGCCGGAAGCGGAGAGTCAAAAACTCATACAAATAATAGAGATAAAAAATTGCTGATAGCATTGATCGGTTAGGTATACTATATACTATGAATGTTCCAAATTTCAAAGCGATTGGCTCAGAATTACAGATTCTATAGAGAAGAATCTCAGAATAGGCAAAATCCTGAACTCAAAGCGAAGAGTGAGCCATGATAAGAAAAAATGAATTTTTTGATCCTAATTATTTTGAGTTTGGCATGAAATTATATAGTTTCATTCATGTAGATTACGAATCTAGAAAACAAATTTGGATCTGGAGGATATTTTCCAAGATATCGAAAATTTAAAAATTCAGTCCGGAAGCGGAGCCGGAAGCGGAGAGTCAAAAACTCATACAAATAATGGAGATAAAAAATTGCTGATAGCATTGATCGGTTAGGTATACTATATACTATAAATGTTCCAAATTTCAAAGCGATTGGTTCAGAATTACAGATTCTATAGAGAAGAATCTCAGAATAGGCAAAATCCTGAACTCAAAGCGAAGAGTGAGCCATGATAAGAAAAAATGAATTTTTTGATCCTAATTATTTTGAGTTTGGCATGAAATTATATAGTTTCATTCATGTAGATTACGAATCTAGAAAACAAATTTGGATCTGGAGGATATTTTCCAAGATATCGAAAATTTAAAAATTCAGTCCGGAAGCGGAGCCGTAAGCGGAGAGTCAAAAACTCATACAAATAATGGAGATAAAAAATTGCTGATAGCATTGATCGGTTAGGTATACTATATACTATGAATGTTCCAAATTTCAAAGCGATTGGTTCAGAATTACAGATTCTATAGAGAAGAATCTCAGAATAGGCAAAATCCTGAACTCAAAGCGAAGAGTGAGCCATGATAAAAAAAATTGAATTTTTTTGATCCTAATTATTTTGAGTTTGGCATGAAATTATATAGTTTCATTCATGTAGATTACGAATCTAGAAAACAAATTTGGATCTGGAGGATATTCTCCAAGATATCGAAAGTTTAAAAATTCAGTCCGGAAGCGGAGCCGGAAGCGGAGAGTCAAAAACTCATACAAATAATGGAGATAAAAAATTGCTGATAGCATTGATCGGTTAGGTATACTATATACTATAAATGTTCTAAATTTCAAAGCGATTGGTTCAGAATTACAGATTCTATAGAGAAGAATCTCAGAATAGGCAAAATCCTGAACTCAAAGCGAAGAGTGAGCCATGATAAGAAAAAATGAATTTTTTGATCCTAATTATTTTGAGTTTGGCATGAAATTATATAGTTTCATTCATGTAGATTACGAATCTAGAAAACAAATTTGGATCTGGAGGATATTTTCCAAGATATCGAAAATTTAAAAATTCAGTCCGGAAGCGGAGCCGTAAGCGGAGAGTCAAAAACTCATACAAATAATGGAGATAAAAAATTGCTGATAGCATTGATCGGTTAGGTATACTATATACTATAAATGTTCCAAATTTCAAAGCGATTGGTTCAGAATTACAGATTCTATAGAGAAGAATCTCAGAATAGGCAAAATCCTGAACTCAAAGCGAAGAGTGAGCCATGATAAGAAAAAATGAATTTTTTGATCCTAATTATTTTGAGTTTGGCATGAAATTATATAGTTTCATCCATGTAGATTACGAATCTAGAAAACAAATTTGGATCTGGAGGATATTTTCCAAGATATCGAAAATTTAAAAATTCAGTCCGGAAGCGGAGCCGTAAGCGGAGAGTCAAAAACTCATACAAATAATGGAGATAAAAAATTGCTGATAGCATTGATCGGTTAGGTATACTATATACTATGAATGTTCCAAATTTCAAAGCGATTGGTTCAGAATTACAGATTCTATAGAGAAGAATCTCAGAATAGGCAAAATCCTGAACTCAAAGCGAAGAGTGAGCCATGATAAAAAAAATTGAATTTTTTTGATCCTAATTATTTTGAGTTTGGCATGAAATTATATAGTTTCATTCATGTAGATTACGAATCTAGAAAACAAATTTGGATCTGGAGAATATTTTCCAAGATATTGAAAATTTAAAAATTCAGTCCGGAAGCGGAGCCGGAAGCGGAGAGTCAAAAACTCATACAAATGATGGAGATAAAAATTGCTGATAGCATTGATCGGTTAGGCATACTATATACTATGAATGTTTCAAATTTCAAAGCGATTGGCTCAGAATTACAGATTCTATAGAGAAGAATCTCAGAATAGGCAAAATCCTGAACTCAAAGCGAAGAGTGAGCCATGATAAGAAAAAATGAATTTTTTGATCCTAATTATTTTGAGTTTGGCATGAAATTATATAGTTCCATTCATGTAGATTACGAATCTAGAAAACAAATTTGGATCTGGAGGATATTTTCCAAGATATCGAAAATTTAAAAATTCAGTCCGGAAGCGGAGCCGGAAGCGGAGAGTCAAAAACTCATACAAATAATGGAGATAAAAAATTGCTGATAGCATTGATCGGTTAGGTATACTATATACTATAAATGTTCCAAATTTCAAAGCGATTGGTTCAGAATTACAGATTCTATAGAGAAGAATCTCAGAATAGGCAAAATCCTGAACTCAAAGCGAAGAGTGAGCCATGATAAAAAAAATTGAATTTTTTTGATCCTAATTATTTTGAGTTTGGCATGAAATTATATATTTTCATTCATGTAGATTACGAATCTAGAAGACAAATTTGGATCTGGAGGATATTTTCCAAGATATCGAAAATTTAAAAATTCAGTCCGGAAGCGGAGCCGGAAGCGGAGAGTCAAAAACTCATACAAATAATGGAGATAAAAAATTGCTGATAGCATCGATCGGTTAGGTATACTATATACTATAAATGTTCCAAATTTCAAAGCGATTGGTTCAGAATTACAGATTCTATAGAGAAGAATCTCAGAATAGGCAAAATCCTGAACTCAAAGCGAAGAGTGAGCCATGATAAAAAAAATTGAATTTTCTTGATCCTAATTATTTTGAGTTTGGCATGAAATTATATAGTTTCATTCATGTAGATTACGAATCTAGAAAACAAATTTGGATCTGGAGGATATTTTCCAAGATATCGAAAATTTAAAAATTCAGTCCGGAAGCGGAGCCGGAAGCGGAGAGTCAAAAACTCATACAAATAATGGAGATAAAAAATTGCTGATAGCATTGATCGGTTAGGCATACTATATACTATAAATGTTCAAAATTTCAAAGCGATTGGTTCAGAATTACAGATTCTATAGAGAAGAATCTCAGAGTAGGCAAAATCCTGAACTCAAAGCGAAGAGTGAGCCATGATAAAAAAAAATGAATTTTTTGATCCTAATTATTTCGAGTTTGGCATGGAATTATATAGTTTCATTCATGTAGATTACGAATCTAGAAAACAAATTTGGATCTGGAGGATATTTTCCAAGATATCGAAAATTTAAAAATTCAGTCCGGAAGCGGAGCCGGAAGCGGAGAGTCAAAAACTCATACAAATAATGGAGATAAAAAATTGCTGATAGCATTGATCGGTTAGGTATACTATATACTATAAATGTTCCAAATTTCAAAGCGATTGGTTCAGAATTACAGATTCTATAGAGAAGAATCTCAGAATAGGCAAAATCCTGAACTCAAAGCGAAGAGTGAGTCATGATAAAAAAAATTGAATTTTTTGATCCTAATTATTTCGAGTTTGGCATGAAATTATATAGTTTCATTCATGTAGATTACGAATCTAGAAAACAAATTTGGATCTGGAGGATATTTTCCAAGATATCGAAAATTTAAAAATTCAGTCCGGAAGCGGAGCCGGAAGCGGAGAGTCAAAAACTCATACAAATAATGGAGATAAAAATTTGCTGATAGCATTGATCGGTTAGGCATACCATATACTATAAATGTTCAGAATTTCAAAGCGATTGGTTCAGAATTACAGATTCTATAGAGAAGAATCTCAGAATAGGCAAAATCCTGAACTCAAAGCGAAGAGTGAGCCATGATAAAAAAAAATGAATTTTTTTGATCCCAATTATTTTGAGTTTGGCGTGCAATTATATAGTTTCATTCATGTAGATTACGAATCTAGAAAACAAATTTGGATCTGGAGGATATTTTCCAAGATATCAAAAATTTAAAAATTCAGTCCGGAAGCGGAGCCGGAAGCGGAGAGTCAAAAACTCATACAAATAATAGAGATAAAAAATTGCTGATAGCATTGATCGGTTAGGCATACTATATACTATAAATAATCCAAATTTCAAAGCGATTGGTTCAGAATTACAGATTCTATAGAGAATAATCTCAGAATAGGCAAAATCCTGAACTCAAAGCGAAGAGTGAGCCATGATAAAAAAAATTGAATTTTTTTGATCCTAATTATTTTGAGTTTGGCATGAAATTATATAGTTTCATTCATGTAGATTACAAATCTAGAAAACAAATTTGGATCTGGAGGATATTTTCCAAGATATCGAAAATTTAAAAATTCAGTCCGGAAGCGGAGCCGGAAGCGGAGAGTCAAAAACTCATACAAATAATGGAGATAAAAAATTGCTGATAGCATTGATCGGTTAGGCATACTATATACTATAAATGTTTCAAATTTCAGAGCGATTGGTTTAGAATTACAGATTCTATAGAGAAGAATCTCAGAATAGGCAAAATCCTGAACTCAAAGCGAAGAGTGAGCCATGATAAAAAAAATTGAATTTTTTTGATCCTAATTATTTTGAGTTTGGCATGAAATTATATAGTTTCATTCATGTAGATTACGAATCTAGAAAACAAATTTGGATCTGGAGGATATTTTCCAAGATATCGAAAATTTAAAAATTCAGTCCGGAAGCGGAGCCGGAAGCGGAGAGTCAAAAACTCATACAAATAATGGAGATAAAAAATTGCTGATAGCATTGATCGGTTAGGCATACTATATACTATAAATGTTTCAAATTTCAAAGCGATTGGTTCAGAATAACAGATTCTATAGAGAAGAATCTCAGAATAGGCAAAATCCTAAACTCAAAGCGAAGAGTGAGCCATGATAAAAAAATTGACTTTTTTTGATCCTAATTATTTTGAGTTTGGCATGAAATTATATAGTTTCATTCATGTAGATTACGAATCTAGAAAACAAATTTGGATCTGGAGGATATTTTCCAAGATATCGAAAATTTAAAAATTCAGTCCGGAAGCGGAGCCGGAAGCGGAGAGTCAAAAACTCATACAAATAATGGAGATAAAAAATTGCTTATAGCATTGATCGGTTAGGCATACTATATACTATGATTGTTCCGAATTTCAAAGCGATTGGTTCAGAATTACGGATTCTATAGAGAAGAATCTCAGAATAGGCAGAATCCCGAACTCAAAGCGAAGAGTGAGCCATGATAAAAAAAATTGACTTTTTTTGATCCTAATTATTTTGAGTTTGGCATGAAATTATATAGTTTCATTCATGTAGATTACGAATCTAGAAAATAAATTTGGATCTGGAGGATATTTTCCAAGATATCGAAAATTTAAAAATTCAGTCCGGAAGCGGAGCCGGAAGCGGAGAGTCAAAAACTCATACAAATAATGGAGATAAAAAATTGCTGATAGCATTGATCGGTTAGGCATACTATATACTATGATTGTTCCAAATTTCAAAGCGATTGGTTCAGAATTACAGATTCTATAGAGAAGAATCTCAGAATAGGCAAAATCCTGAACTCAAAGCGAAGAGTGAGCCATGATAAAAAAAATTGAATTTTTTTGATCCTAATTATTTTGAGTTTGGCATGAAATTATATAGTTTCATTCATGTAGATTACAAATCTAGAAAACAAATTTGGATCTGGAGGATATTTTCCAAGATATCGAAAATTTAAAAATTCAGTCCGGAAGCGGAGCCGGAAGCGGAGAGTCAAAAACTCATACAAATAATGGAGATAAAAAATTGCTGATAGCATTGATCGGTTAGGCATACTATATACTATAAATGTTTCAAATTTCAGAGCGATTGGTTTAGAATTACAGATTCTATAGAGAAGAATCTCAGAATAGGCAAAATCCTGAACTCAAAGCGAAGAGTGAGCCATGATAAAAAAAATTGAATTTTTTTGATCCTAATTATTTTGAGTTTGGCATGAAATTATATAGTTTCATTCATGTAGATTACGAATCTAGAAAACAAATTTGGATCTGGAGGATATTTTCCAAGATATCGAAAATTTAAAAATTCAGTCCGGAAGCGGAGCCGGAAGCGGAGAGTCAAAAACTCATACAAATAATGGAGATAAGAAATTGCTGATAGCATTGATCGGTTAGGCATACTATATACTATAAATAATCCAAATTTCAAAGCGATTGGTTCAGAATTACAGATTCTATAGAGAAGAATCTCAGAATAGGCAAAATCCTGAACTCAAAGCGAAGAGTGAGCCATGATAAAAAAAATTGAATTTTTTTGATCCTAATTATTTTGAGTTTGGCATGAAATTATATAGTTTCATTCATGTAGATTACGAATCTAGAAAACAAATTTGGATCTGGAAGATATTTTCCAAGATATCGAAAATTTAAAAATTCAGTCCGGAAGCGGAGAGTCAAAAACTCATACAAATAATGGAGATAAAGAATTGCTGATAGCATTGATCGGTTAGGCATACTATATACTATAAATGTTCCAAATTTCAAAGCGATTGGTTCAGAATTACAGATTCTATAGAGAAGAATCTCAGAATAGGCAAAATCCTGAACTCAAAGCGAAGAGTGAGCCATGATAAAAAAAAATGAATTTTTTGATCCTAATTATTTTGAGTTTGGCATGAAATTATATAGTTTCATTCATGTAGATTACGAATCTAGAGAACAAATTTGGATCTGGAGGATATTTTCAAAGATATCGAAAATTTAAGAATTCAGTCCGGAAGCGGAGCCGGAAGCGGAGAGTCAAAAACTCATACAAATAATGGAGATAAAAAATTGCTGATAGCATTGATCGGTTAGGCATACTATATACTATAGATGTTCCAAATTTCAAAGCGATTGGTTCAGAATTACAGATTCTATAGAGAAGAATCTCAGAATAGGCAAAATCCTGAACTCAAAGCGAAGAGTGAGCCATGATAAAAAAAATTGAATTTTTTTGATCCTAATTATTTTGAGTTTGGCATGAAATTATATAGTTTCATTCATGTAGATTACGAATCTAGAAAACAAATTTGGATCTGGAAGATATTTTCCAAGATATCGAAAATTTAAAAATTCAGTCCGGAAGCGGAGCCGGAAGCGGAGAGTCAAAAACTCATACAAATAATGGAGATAAAAAATTGCTGATAGCATTGATCGGTTAGGCATACTATATACTATGATTGTTTCAAATTTCAAAGCGATTGGTTCAGAATTACGGATTCTATAGAGAAGAATCTCAGAATAGGCAAAATCCCGAACTCAAAGCGAAGAGTGAGCCATGATAAAAAAAATTGAATTTTTTTGATCCTAATTATTTTGAGTTTGGCATGAAATTATATAGTTTCATTCATGTAGATTACGAATCTAGAAAACAAATTTGGATCTGGAGGATATTTTCCAAGATATCGAAAATTTAAAAATTCAGTCCGGAAGCGGAGCCGGAAGCGGAGAGTCAAAAACTCATACAAATAATGGAGATAAAAAATTGCTGATAGCATTGATCGGTTAGGCATACTATATACTATGATTGTTACAAATTTCAATGCGATTGGTTCAGAATTACGGATTCTATAGAGAAGAATCTCAGAATAGGCAAAATCCTGAACTCAAAGCGAAGAGTGAGCCATGATAAAAAAAAATGAATTTTTTTGATCCTAATTATTTTGAGTTTGGCATGAAATTATATAGTTTCATTCATGTAGATTACGAATCTAGAAAACAAATTTGGATCTGGAGGATATTTTCCAAGATATCGAAAATTTAAAAATTCAGTCCGGAAGCGGAGCCGGAAGCGGAGAGTCAAAAACTCATACAAATAATGGAGATAAGAAATTGCTGATAGCATTGATCGGTTAGGCATACTATATACTATAAATAATCCAAATTTCAAAGCGATTGGTTCAGAATTACAGATTCTATAGAGAAGAATCTCAGAATAGGCAAAATCCTGAACTCAAAGCGAAGAGTGAGCCATGATAAAAAAAATTGAATTTTTTTGATCCTAATTATTTTGAGTTTGGCATGAAATTATATAGTTTCATTCATGTAGATTACGAATCTAGAAAACAAATTTGGATCTGGAGGATATTTTCCAAGATATCGAAAATTTAAAAATTCAGTCCGGAAGCGGAGCCGGAAGCGGAGAGTCAAAAACTCATACAAATAATGGAGATAAAAAATTGCTGATAGCATTGATCGGTTAGGCATACTATATACTATAAATGTTCCAAATTTCAAAGCGATTGGTTCAGAATTACAGATTCTATAGAGAAGAATCTCAGAATAGGCAAAATCCTGAACTCAAAGCGAAGAGTGAGCCATGATAAAAAAATTGAATTTTTTTGATCTCAATTATTTTGAGTTTGGCATGAAATTATATAGTTTCATTCATGTAGATTACGAATCTAGAAAACAAATTTGGATCTGGAGGATATTTTCCAAGATATCGAAAATTTAAAAATTCAGTCCGGAAGCGGAGCCGTAAGCGGAGAGTCAAAAACTCATACAAATAATGGAGATAAAAAATTGCTGATAGCATTGATCGGTTAGGTATACTATATACTATGAATGTTCCAAATTTCAAAGCGATTGGTTCAGAATTACAGATTCTATAGAGAAGAATCTCAGAATAGGCAAAATCCTGAACTCAAAGCGAAGAGTGAGCCATGATAAAAAAAATTGAATTTTTTTGATCCTAATTATTTTGAGTTTGGCATGAAATTATATAGTTTCATTCATGTAGATTACGAATCTAGAAAACAAATTTGGATCTGGAGGATATTCTCCAAGATATCGAAAGTTTAAAAATTCAGTCCGGAAGCGGAGCCGGAAGCGGAGAGTCAAAAACTCATACAAATAATGGAGATAAAAAATTGCTGATAGCATTGATCGGTTAGGTATACTATATACTATAAATGTTCTAAATTTCAAAGCGATTGGTTCAGAATTACAGATTCTATAGAGAAGAATCTCAGAATAGGCAAAATCCTGAACTCAAAGCGAAGAGTGAGCCATGATAAGAAAAAATGAATTTTTTGATCCTAATTATTTTGAGTTTGGCATGAAATTATATAGTTTCATTCATGTAGATTACGAATCTAGAAAACAAATTTGGATCTGGAGGATATTTTCCAAGATATCGAAAATTTAAAAATTCAGTCCGGAAGCGGAGCCGTAAGCGGAGAGTCAAAAACTCATACAAATAATGGAGATAAAAAATTGCTGATAGCATTGATCGGTTAGGTATACTATATACTATAAATGTTCCAAATTTCAAAGCGATTGGTTCAGAATTACAGATTCTATAGAGAAGAATCTCAGAATAGGCAAAATCCTGAACTCAAAGCGAAGAGTGAGCCATGATAAGAAAAAATGAATTTTTTGATCCTAATTATTTTGAGTTTGGCATGAAATTATATAGTTTCATCCATGTAGATTACGAATCTAGAAAACAAATTTGGATCTGGAGGATATTTTCCAAGATATCGAAAATTTAAAAATTCAGTCCGGAAGCGGAGCCGTAAGCGGAGAGTCAAAAACTCATACAAATAATGGAGATAAAAAATTGCTGATAGCATTGATCGGTTAGGTATACTATATACTATGAATGTTCCAAATTTCAAAGCGATTGGTTCAGAATTACAGATTCTATAGAGAAGAATCTCAGAATAGGCAAAATCCTGAACTCAAAGCGAAGAGTGAGCCATGATAAAAAAAATTGAATTTTTTTGATCCTAATTATTTTGAGTTTGGCATGAAATTATATAGTTTCATTCATGTAGATTACGAATCTAGAAAACAAATTTGGATCTGGAGAATATTTTCCAAGATATTGAAAATTTAAAAATTCAGTCCGGAAGCGGAGCCGGAAGCGGAGAGTCAAAAACTCATACAAATGATGGAGATAAAAATTGCTGATAGCATTGATCGGTTAGGCATACTATATACTATGAATGTTTCAAATTTCAAAGCGATTGGCTCAGAATTACAGATTCTATAGAGAAGAATCTCAGAATAGGCAAAATCCTGAACTCAAAGCGAAGAGTGAGCCATGATAAGAAAAAATGAATTTTTTGATCCTAATTATTTTGAGTTTGGCATGAAATTATATAGTTCCATTCATGTAGATTACGAATCTAGAAAACAAATTTGGATCTGGAGGATATTTTCCAAGATATCGAAAATTTAAAAATTCAGTCCGGAAGCGGAGCCGGAAGCGGAGAGTCAAAAACTCATACAAATAATGGAGATAAAAAATTGCTGATAGCATTGATCGGTTAGGTATACTATATACTATAAATGTTCCAAATTTCAAAGCGATTGGTTCAGAATTACAGATTCTATAGAGAAGAATCTCAGAATAGGCAAAATCCTGAACTCAAAGCGAAGAGTGAGCCATGATAAAAAAAATTGAATTTTTTTGATCCTAATTATTTTGAGTTTGGCATGAAATTATATATTTTCATTCATGTAGATTACGAATCTAGAAGACAAATTTGGATCTGGAGGATATTTTCCAAGATATCGAAAATTTAAAAATTCAGTCCGGAAGCGGAGCCGGAAGCGGAGAGTCAAAAACTCATACAAATAATGGAGATAAAAAATTGCTGATAGCATCGATCGGTTAGGTATACTATATACTATAAATGTTCCAAATTTCAAAGCGATTGGTTCAGAATTACAGATTCTATAGAGAAGAATCTCAGAATAGGCAAAATCCTGAACTCAAAGCGAAGAGTGAGCCATGATAAAAAAAATTGAATTTTCTTGATCCTAATTATTTTGAGTTTGGCATGAAATTATATAGTTTCATTCATGAAGATTACGAATCTAGAAAACAAATTTGGATCTGGAGGATATTTTCCAAGATATCGAAAATTTAAAAATTCAGTCCGGAAGCGGAGCCGGAAGCGGAGAGTCAAAAACTCATACAAATAATGGAGATAAAAAATTGCTGATAGCATTGATCGGTTAGGCATACTATATACTATAAATGTTCAAAATTTCAAAGCGATTGGTTCAGAATTACAGATTCTATAGAGAAGAATCTCAGAGTAGGCAAAATCCTGAACTCAAAGCGAAGAGTGAGCCATGATAAAAAAAAATGAATTTTTTGATCCTAATTATTTCGAGTTTGGCATGGAATTATATAGTTTCATTCATGTAGATTACGAATCTAGAAAACAAATTTGGATCTGGAGGATATTTTCCAAGATATCGAAAATTTAAAAATTCAGTCCGGAAGCGGAGCCGGAAGCGGAGAGTCAAAAACTCATACAAATAATGGAGATAAAAAATTGCTGATAGCATTGATCGGTTAGGTATACTATATACTATAAATGTTCCAAATTTCAAAGCGATTGGTTCAGAATTACAGATTCTATAGAGAAGAATCTCAGAATAGGCAAAATCCTGAACTCAAAGCGAAGAGTGAGTCATGATAAAAAAAATTGAATTTTTTGATCCTAATTATTTCGAGTTTGGCATGAAATTATATAGTTTCATTCATGTAGATTACGAATCTAGAAAACAAATTTGGATCTGGAGGATATTTTCCAAGATATCGAAAATTTAAAAATTCAGTCCGGAAGCGGAGCCGGAAGCGGAGAGTCAAAAACTCATACAAATAATGGAGATAAAAATTTGCTGATAGCATTGATCGGTTAGGCATACCATATACTATAAATGTTCAGAATTTCAAAGCGATTGGTTCAGAATTACAGATTCTATAGAGAAGAATCTCAGAATAGGCAAAATCCTGAACTCAAAGCGAAGAGTGAGCCATGATAAAAAAAAATGAATTTTTTTGATCCCAATTATTTTGAGTTTGGCGTGCAATTATATAGTTTCATTCATGTAGATTACGAATCTAGAAAACAAATTTGGATCTGGAGGATATTTTCCAAGATATCAAAAATTTAAAAATTCAGTCCGGAAGCGGAGCCGGAAGCGGAGAGTCAAAAACTCATACAAATAATAGAGATAAAAAATTGCTGATAGCATTGATCGGTTAGGCATACTATATACTATAAATAATCCAAATTTCAAAGCGATTGGTTCAGAATTACAGATTCTATAGAGAATAATCTCAGAATAGGCAAAATCCTGAACTCAAAGCGAAGAGTGAGCCATGATAAAAAAAATTGAATTTTTTTGATCCTAATTATTTTGAGTTTGGCATGAAATTATATAGTTTCATTCATGTAGATTACAAATCTAGAAAACAAATTTGGATCTGGAGGATATTTTCCAAGATATCGAAAATTTAAAAATTCAGTCCGGAAGCGGAGCCGGAAGCGGAGAGTCAAAAACTCATACAAATAATGGAGATAAAAAATTGCTGATAGCATTGATCGGTTAGGCATACTATATACTATAAATGTTTCAAATTTCAGAGCGATTGGTTTAGAATTACAGATTCTATAGAGAAGAATCTCAGAATAGGCAAAATCCTGAACTCAAAGCGAAGAGTGAGCCATGATAAAAAAAATTGAATTTTTTTGATCCTAATTATTTTGAGTTTGGCATGAAATTATATAGTTTCATTCATGTAGATTACGAATCTAGAAAACAAATTTGGATCTGGAGGATATTTTCCAAGATATCGAAAATTTAAAAATTCAGTCCGGAAGCGGAGCCGGAAGCGGAGAGTCAAAAACTCATACAAATAATGGAGATAAAAAATTGCTGATAGCATTGATCGGTTAGGCATACTATATACTATAAATGTTTCAAATTTCAAAGCGATTGGTTCAGAATAACAGATTCTATAGAGAAGAATCTCAGAATAGGCAAAATCCTAAACTCAAAGCGAAGAGTGAGCCATGATAAAAAAATTGACTTTTTTTGATCCTAATTATTTTGAGTTTGGCATGAAATTATATAGTTTCATTCATGTAGATTACGAATCTAGAAAACAAATTTGGATCTGGAGGATATTTTCCAAGATATCGAAAATTTAAAAATTCAGTCCGGAAGCGGAGCCGGAAGCGGAGAGTCAAAAACTCATACAAATAATGGAGATAAAAAATTGCTTATAGCATTGATCGGTTAGGCATACTATATACTATGATTGTTCCGAATTTCAAAGCGATTGGTTCAGAATTACGGATTCTATAGAGAAGAATCTCAGAATAGGCAGAATCCCGAACTCAAAGCGAAGAGTGAGCCATGATAAAAAAAATTGACTTTTTTTGATCCTAATTATTTTGAGTTTGGCATGAAATTATATAGTTTCATTCATGTAGATTACGAATCTAGAAAATAAATTTGGATCTGGAGGATATTTTCCAAGATATCGAAAATTTAAAAATTCAGTCCGGAAGCGGAGCCGGAAGCGGAGAGTCAAAAACTCATACAAATAATGGAGATAAAAAATTGCTGATAGCATTGATCGGTTAGGCATACTATATACTATGATTGTTCCAAATTTCAAAGCGATTGGTTCAGAATTACAGATTCTATAGAGAAGAATCTCAGAATAGGCAAAATCCTGAACTCAAAGCGAAGAGTGAGCCATGATAAAAAAAATTGAATTTTTTTGATCCTAATTATTTTGAGTTTGGCATGAAATTATATAGTTTCATTCATGTAGATTACAAATCTAGAAAACAAATTTGGATCTGGAGGATATTTTCCAAGATATCGAAAATTTAAAAATTCAGTCCGGAAGCGGAGCCGGAAGCGGAGAGTCAAAAACTCATACAAATAATGGAGATAAAAAATTGCTGATAGCATTGATCGGTTAGGCATACTATATACTATAAATGTTTCAAATTTCAGAGCGATTGGTTTAGAATTACAGATTCTATAGAGAAGAATCTCAGAATAGGCAAAATCCTGAACTCAAAGCGAAGAGTGAGCCATGATAAAAAAAATTGAATTTTTTTGATCCTAATTATTTTGAGTTTGGCATGAAATTATATAGTTTCATTCATGTAGATTACGAATCTAGAAAACAAATTTGGATCTGGAGGATATTTTCCAAGATATCGAAAATTTAAAAATTCAGTCCGGAAGCGGAGCCGGAAGCGGAGAGTCAAAAACTCATACAAATAATGGAGATAAGAA
Organism: Dromius quadrimaculatus; assembly: GCA_963989225.1. Lineage (NCBI taxonomy): Eukaryota > Metazoa > Arthropoda > Insecta > Coleoptera > Carabidae > Dromius > Dromius quadrimaculatus. The sequence goes on along the minus strand of OZ022328.1, from coordinate 65,114,944 downwards.
ATTGCTGATAGCATTGATCGGTTAGGCATACTATATACTATAAATAATCCAAATTTCAAAGCGATTGGTTCAGAATTACAGATTCTATAGAGAAGAATCTCAGAATAGGCAAAATCCTGAACTCAAAGCGAAGAGTGAGCCATGATAAAAAAAATTGAATTTTTTTGATCCTAATTATTTTGAGTTTGGCATGAAATTATATAGTTTCATTCATGTAGATTACGAATCTAGAAAACAAATTTGGATCTGGAAGATATTTTCCAAGATATCGAAAATTTAAAAATTCAGTCCGGAAGCGGAGAGTCAAAAACTCATACAAATAATGGAGATAAAGAATTGCTGATAGCATTGATCGGTTAGGCATACTATATACTATAAATGTTCCAAATTTCAAAGCGATTGGTTCAGAATTACAGATTCTATAGAGAAGAATCTCAGAATAGGCAAAATCCTGAACTCAAAGCGAAGAGTGAGCCATGATAAAAAAAAATGAATTTTTTGATCCTAATTATTTTGAGTTTGGCATGAAATTATATAGTTTCATTCATGTAGATTACGAATCTAGAGAACAAATTTGGATCTGGAGGATATTTTCAAAGATATCGAAAATTTAAGAATTCAGTCCGGAAGCGGAGCCGGAAGCGGAGAGTCAAAAACTCATACAAATAATGGAGATAAAAAATTGCTGATAGCATTGATCGGTTAGGCATACTATATACTATAGATGTTCCAAATTTCAAAGCGATTGGTTCAGAATTACAGATTCTATAGAGAAGAATCTCAGAATAGGCAAAATCCTGAACTCAAAGCGAAGAGTGAGCCATGATAAAAAAAATTGAATTTTTTTGATCCTAATTATTTTGAGTTTGGCATGAAATTATATAGTTTCATTCATGTAGATTACGAATCTAGAAAACAAATTTGGATCTGGAAGATATTTTCCAAGATATCGAAAATTTAAAAATTCAGTCCGGAAGCGGAGCCGGAAGCGGAGAGTCAAAAACTCATACAAATAATGGAGATAAAAAATTGCTGATAGCATTGATCGGTTAGGCATACTATATACTATGATTGTTTCAAATTTCAAAGCGATTGGTTCAGAATTACGGATTCTATAGAGAAGAATCTCAGAATAGGCAAAATCCTGAACTCAAAGCGAAGAGTGAGCCATGATAAAAAAAATTGAATTTTTTTGATCCTAATTATTTTGAGTTTGGCATGAAATTATATAGTTTCATTCATGTAGATTACGAATCTAGAAAACAAATTTGGATCTGGAGGATATTTTCCAAGATATCGAAAATTTAAAAATTCAGTCCGGAAGCGGAGCCGGAAGCGGAGAGTCAAAAACTCATACAAATAATGGAGATAAAAAATTGCTGATAGCATTGATCGGTTAGGCATACTATATACTATGATTGTTACAAATTTCAATGCGATTGGTTCAGAATTACGGATTCTATAGAGAAGAATCTCAGAATAGGCAAAATCCTGAACTCAAAGCGAAGAGTGAGCCATGATAAAAAAAAATGAATTTTTTTGATCCTAATTATTTTGAGTTTGGCATGAAATTATATAGTTTCATTCATGTAGATTACGAATCTAGAAAACAAATTTGGATCTGGAGGATATTTTCCAAGATATCGAAAATTTAAAAATTCAGTCCGGAAGCGGAGCCGGAAGCGGAGAGTCAAAAACTCATACAAATAATGGAGATAAGAAATTGCTGATAGCATTGATCGGTTAGGCATACTATATACTATAAATAATCCAAATTTCAAAGCGATTGGTTCAGAATTACAGATTCTATAGAGAAGAATCTCAGAATAGGCAAAATCCTGAACTCAAAGCGAAGAGTGAGCCATGATAAAAAAAATTGAATTTTTTTGATCCTAATTATTTTGAGTTTGGCATGAAATTATATAGTTTCATTCATGTAGATTACGAATCTAGAAAACAAATTTGGATCTGGAGGATATTTTCCAAGATATCGAAAATTTAAAAATTCAGTCCGGAAGCGGAGCCGGAAGCGGAGAGTCAAAAACTCATACAAATAATGGAGATAAAAAATTGCTGATAGCATTGATCGGTTAGGCATACTATATACTATAAATGTTCCAAATTTCAAAGCGATTGGTTCAGAATTACAGATTCTATAGAGAAGAATCTCAGAATAGGCAAAATCCTGAACTCAAAGCGAAGAGTGAGCCATGATAAAAAAATTGAATTTTTTTGATCTCAATTATTTTGAGTTTGGCATGAAATTATATAGTTTCATTCATGTAGATTACGAATCTAGAAAACAAATTTGGATCTGGAGGATATTTTCCAAGATATCGAAAATTTAAAAATTCAGTCCGGAAGCGGAGAGTCAAAAACTCATACAAATAATGGAGATAAAAAATTGCTGATAGCATTGATCGGTTAGGCATACTATATACTATAAATGTTTCAAATTTCAAAGCGATTGGTTCAGAATTACAGATTCTATAGAGAAGAATCTCAGAATAGGCAAAATCCTGAACTCAAAGCGAAGAGTGAGCCATGATAAAAAAAATTGAATTTTTTTGATCCTAATTATTTTGAGTTTGGCGTGAAATTATATAGTTTCATTCATGTAGATTACGAATCTAGAGAACAAATCTGGATCTGGAGGATATCTTCCAAGATATCAAAAATTTGAAAATTCAGTCCGGAAGCGGAGCCGGAAGCGGAGAGTCAAAAACTCATACAAATAATAGAGATAAAAATTGCTGATAGCATTGATCGGTTAGGCATACTATATACTATGATTGTTACAAATTTCAAAGCGATTGGTTCAGAATTACGGATTCTATAGAGAAGAATCTCAGAATAGGCAAAATCCTGAACTCAAAGCGAAGAGTGAGCCATGATAAAAAAAAATGAATTTTTTTGATCCTAATTATTTTGAGTTTGGCATGAAATTATATAGTTTCATTCATGAAGATTACGAATCTAGAAAACAAATTTGGATCTGGAAGATATTTTCCAAGATATCAAAAATTTAAAAATTCAGTCCGGAAGCGGAGCCGGAAGCAGAGAGTCAAAAACTCATACAAATAATGGAGATAAAAAATTGCTGATAGCATTGATCGGTTAGGCATACTATATACTATGATTGTTCCAAATTTCAAAGCGATTGGTTCAGAATTACAGATTCTATAGAGAAGAATCTCAGAATAGGCAAAATCCCGAACTCAAAGCGAAGAGTGAGCCATGATAAAAAAAATTGACTTTTTTTGATCCTAATTATTTTGAGTTTGGCATGAAATTATATAGTTTCATTCATGTAGATTACGAATCTAGAAAACAAATTTGGATCTGGAGGATATTTTCCAAGATATCGAAAATTTAAAAATTCAGTCCGGAAGCGGAGCCGGAAGCGGAGAGTCAAAAACTCATACAAATAATGGAGATAAAAAATTGCTGATAGCATTGATCGGTTAGGCATACTATATACTATGATTGTTACAAATTTCAAAGCGATTGGTTCAGAATTACGGATTCTATAGAGAAGAATCTCAGAATAGGCAAAATCCTGAACTCAAAGCGAAGAGTGAGCCATGATAAAAAAAAATGAATTTTTTTGATCCTAATTATTTTGAGTTTGGCATGAAATTATATAGTTTCATTCATGTAGATTACGAATCTAGAGAACAAATTTGGATCTGGAGGATATTTTCAAAGATATCGAAAATTTAAGAATTCAGTCCGGAAGCGGAGCCGGAAGCGGAGAGTCAAAAACTCATACAAATAATGGAGATAAAAAATTGCTGATAGCATTGATCGGTTAGGCATACTATATACTATAGATGTTCCAAATTTCAAAGCGATTGGTTCAGAATTACAGATTCTATAGAGAAGAATCTCAGAATAGGCAAAATCCTGAACTCAAAGCGAAGAGTGAGCCATGATAAAAAAAATTGAATTTTTTTGATCCTAATTATTTTGAGTTTGGCATGAAATTATATAGTTTCATTCATGTAGATTACGAATCTAGAAAACAAATTTGGATCTGGAAGATATTTTCCAAGATATCGAAAATTTAAAAATTCAGTCCGGAAGCGGAGCCGGAAGCGGAGAGTCAAAAACTCATACAAATAATGGAGATAAAAAATTGCTGATAGCATTGATCGGTTAGGCATACTATATACTATGATTGTTTAAAATTTCAAAGCGATTGGTTCAGAATTACGGATTCTATAGAGAAGAATCTCAGAATAGGCAAAATCCTGAACTCAAAGCGAAGAGTGAGCCATGATAAAAAAAATTGAATTTTTTTGATCCTAATTATTTTGAGTTTGGCATGAAATTATATAGTTTCATTCATGTAGATTACGAATCTAGAAAACAAATTTGGATCTGGAGGATATTTTCCAAGATATCGAAAATTTAAAAATTCAGTCCGGAAGCGGAGCCGGAAGCGGAGAGTCAAAAACTCATACAAATAATGGAGATAAAAAATTGCTGATAGCATTGATCGGTTAGGCATACTATATACTATGATTGTTACAAATTTCAATGCGATTGGTTCAGAATTACGGATTCTATAGAGAAGAATCTCAGAATAGGCAAAATCCTGAACTCAAAGCGAAGAGTGAGCCATGATAAAAAAAATTGAATTTTTTTGATCCTAATTATTTTGAGTTTGGCATGAAATTATATAGTTTCATTCATGTAGATTACGAATCTAGAAAACAAATTTGGATCTGGAGGATATTTTCCAAGATATCGAAAATTTAAAAATTCTGTCCGGAAGCGGAGCCGGAAGCGGAGAGTCAAAAACTCATACAAATAATGGGGATAAAAAATTGCTGATAGCATTGATCGGTTAGGCATACTATATACTATAAATGTTCCAAATTTCAAAGCGATTGGTTCAGAATTACAGATTCTATAGAGAAGAATCTCAGAATAGGCAAAATCCTGAACTCAAAGCGAAGAGTGAGCCATGATAAAAAAAATTGAATTTTTTTGATCCTAATTATTTGGAGTTTGGCATGAAATTATATAGTTTCATTCATGTAGATTACGAATCTAGAAAACAAATTTGGATCTGGAGGATATTTTCCAAGATATCGAAAATTTAAAAATTCAGTCCGGAAGCGGAGCCGGAAGCGGAGATTCAAAAACTCATACAAATAATGGAGATAAAAAATTGCTGATAGCATTGATCGGTTAGGCATACTTTATACTATAAATGTTCCAAATTTCAAAGCGATTGGTTCAGAATTACAGATTCTATAGAGAAGAATCTCAGAATAGGCAAAATCCTGAACTCAAAGCGAAGAGTGAGCCATGATAAAAAAAATTGAATTTTTTTGATCCTAATTATTTTGAGTTTGGCATGAAATTATATAGTTTCATTCATGTAGATTACGAATCTAGAAAACAAATTTGGATCTGGAGGATATTTTCCAAGATATCGAAAATTTAAAAATTCAGTCCCGAAGCGGAGCTGGAAGCGGAGAGTCAAAAACTCATACAAATAATGGAGAGAAAAAATTACTGATAGCATCGATCGGTTAGGCATACTATATACTATGAATATTCCAAATTTCAAAGCGATTGGTTCAGAATTACAGATTCTATAGAGAAGAATCCCAGAATAGGCAAAATCCTGAACTCAAAGCGAAGAGTGAGCCATGATAAAAAAAACTGAATTCTTTTGATCCTAATTATTTTGAGTTTGGCATGAAATTATATAGTTTCATTCATGTAGATTACGAATCTAGAAAACAAATTTGGATCTGGAGGATATTTTCCAAGATATCGAAAATTTAAAAATTCAGTCCGGAAGCGGAGCCGGAAGCGGAGAGTCAAAAACTCATACAAATAATAGAGATAAAAAATTGCTGATAGCATTGATCGGTTAGGTATACTATATACTATGAATGTTCCAAATTTCAAAGCGATTGGTTCAGAATTACAGATTCTATAGAGAAGAATCTCAGAATAGGCAAAATATTGAACTCAAAGCGAAGAGTGAGCCATGATAAAAGAAATTGAATTTTTTTGATCCTAATTATTTTGAGTTTGGCATGAAATTATATAGTTTCATTCATGTAGATTACGAATCTAGAAAACAAATTTGGATCTGGAGGATATTTTCCAAGATATCGAAAATTTAAAAATTCAGTCCGGAAGCGGAGCCGGAAGCGGAGAGTCAAAAACTCATACAAATAATGGACATAAAAAATTGCTGATAGCATTGATCGGTTAGGTATACTATATACTATGAATGCTCCAAATTTCAAAGCGATTGGTTCAGAATTACAGATTCTATAGAGAAGAATCTCAGAATAGGCAAAATCCTGAACTCAAAGCGAAGAGTGAGCCATGATAAAAAAAACTGAATTTTTTTGATCCTAATTATTTTGAGTTTGGCATGAAATTATATAGTTTTATTCATGTAGATTACGAATCTAGAAAACAAATTTGGATCTGGAGGATATTTTCCAAGATATCGAAAATTTAAAAATTCAGTCCGGAAGCGGAGCCGGAAGCGGAGAGTCAAAAACTCATACAAATAATGGAGATAAAAAGTTGCTGATAGCATTGATCGGTTAGGTATACTATATACTATGAATGTTCCAAATTTCAAAGCGATTGGTTCAGAATTACAGATTCTATAGAGAAGAATCTCAGAATAGGCAAAATCCTGAACTCAAAGCGAAGAGTGAGCCATGATAAAAAAAATTGAATTTTTTTGATTCTAATTATTTTGAGTTTGACAGTGAATTATATAGTTTCATTCATGTAGATTACGAATCTAGAAAACAAATTTGGATCTGGAGGATATTTTCCAAGATATCGAGAATTTAATAATTCAGTCCGGAAGCGGAGCCGGAAGCGGAGAGTCAAAAACTCATACAAATAATGGAGATAAAAAATTGCTGATATCATTGATCGGTTAGGCATACTATATACTATAAATATTCCAAATTTCAAAGCGATAGGTTCAGAATTACAGATTCTATAGAGAAGAATCTCAGAATAGGCAAAATCCTGAACTCAAAGCGAAGAGTGAGCCATGATAAAAAAAAAAGAATTTTTTTGATCCTAATTATTTTGAGTTTGGCATGAAATTATATAGCTTCATCCATGTAGATTACGAATCTAGAAAACAAATTTGGATCTGGAGGATATTTTCCAAGATATCGAAAATTTAAAAATTCAGTCCGGAAGCGGAGCCGGAAGCGGAGAGTCAAAAACTCATACAAATAATGGACATAAAAAATTGCTGATATCATTGATCGGTTAGGCATACTATATACTATAAATATTCCAAATTTCAAAGCGATTGGTTCAGAATTACAGATTCTATAGAGAAGAATCTCAGAATAGGCAAAATATTGAACTCAAAGCGAAGAGTGAGCCATGATAAAAGAAATTGAATTTTTTTGATCCTAATTATTTTGAGTTTGGCATGAAATTATATAGTTTCATTCATGTAGATTACGAATCTAGAAAACAAATTTGGATCTGGAGGATATTTTCCAAGATATCGAAAATTTAAAAATTCAGTCCGGAAGCGGAGCCGGAAGCGGAGAGTCAAAAACTCATACAAATAATGGAGATAAATAATTGCTGATAGCATTGATCGGTTAGGTATACTATATACTATGAATGTTTCAAATTTCAAAGCGATTGGTTCAGAAATACAGATTCTATAGAGAAGAATCTCAGAATAGGCAAAATATTGAACTCAAAGCGAAGAGTGAGCCATGATAAAAGAAATTGAATTTTTTTGATCCTAATTATTTTGGGTTTGGCATGAAATTATATAGTTTCATTCATGTAGATTACGAATCTAGAAAACAAATTTGGATCTGGAGGATATTTTCCAAGATATCGAAAATTTAAAAATTCAGTCCGGAAGCGGAGCCGGAAGCGGAGAGTCAAAAACTCATACAAATAATGGAGATAAAAAGTTGCTGATAGCATTGATCGGTTAGGTATACTATATACTATGAATGTTCCAAATTTCAAAGCGATTGGTTCAGAATTACAGATTCTATAGAGAAGAATCTCAGAATAGGCAAAATCCTGAACTCAAAGCGAAGAGTGAGCCATGATAAAAAAAACTGAATTTCTTTGATCCCAATTATTTTGAGTTTGGCATGAAATTATATAGTTTCATTCATGTAGATTACGAATCTAGAAAACAAATTTGGATCTGGAGGATATTTTCCAAGACATCGAAAATTTAAAAATTCAGTCCGGAAGCGGAGAGTCAAAAACTCATACAAATAATGGACATAAAAAATTGCTGATAGCATTGATCGGTTAGGTATACTATATACTATGAATGCTCCAAATTTCAAAGCGATTGGTTCAGAATTACAGATTCTATAGAGAAGAATCTCAGAATAGGCAAAATCCTAAACTCAAAGCGAAGAGTGAGCCATGATAAAAAAAACTGAATTTTTTTGATCCTAATTATTTTGGGTTTGGCATGAAATTATATAGTTTCATTCATGTAGATTACGAATCTAGAAAACAAATTTGGATCTGGAGGATATTTTCCAAGATATCGAAAATTTAAAAATTCAGTCCGGAAGCGGAGCCGGAAGCGGAGAGTCAAAAACTCATACAAATAATGGAGATAAAAAGTTGCTGATAGCATTGATCGGTTAGGTATACTATATACTATGAATGTTCCAAATTTCAAAGCGATTGGTTCAGAATTACAGATTCTATAGAGAAGAATCTCAGAATAGGCAAAATCCTGAACTCAAAGCGAAGAGTGAGCCATGATAAAAAAAACTGAATTTCTTTGATCCCAATTATTTTGAGTTTGGCATGAAATTATATAGTTTCATTCATGTAGATTACGAATCTAGAAAACAAATTTGGATCTGGAGGATATTTTCCAAGACATCGAAAATTTAAAAATTCAGTCCGGAAGCGGAGAGTCAAAAACTCATACAAATAATGGACATAAAAAATTGCTGATAGCATTGATCGGTTAGGTATACTATATACTATGAATGCTCCAAATTTCAAAGCGATTGGTTCAGAATTACAGATTCTATAGAGAAGAATCTCAGAATAGGCAAAATCCTAAACTCAAAGCGAAGAGTGAGCCATGATAAAAAAAACTGAATTTTTTTGATCCTAATTATTTTGAGTTTGGCATGAAATTATATAGTTTCATTCATGTAGATTACGAATCTAGAAAACAAATTTGGATCTGGAGGATATTTTCCAAGATATCGAAAATTTAAAAATTCAGTCCGGAAGCGGAGCCGGAAGCGGAGAGTCAAAAACTCATACAAATAATGGAGATAAAAAATTGCTGATAGCATTGATCGGTTAGGCATACTATATACTATAGATGTTCCAAATTTCAAAGCGATTGGTTCAGAATTACAGATTCTATAGAGAAGAATCTCAGAATAGGCAAAATCCTGAACTCAAAGCGAAGAGTGAGCCATGATAAAAAAAACTGAATTTTTTTGATCCTAATTATTTTGAGTTTGGCATGAAATTATATAGTTTCATTCATGTAGATTACGAATCTAGAAAACAAATTTGGATCTGGAGGATATTTCCCAAGATATCGAGAATTTAAAAATTCAGTCCGGAAGCGGAGCCGGAAGCGGAGAGTCAAAAACTCATACAAATAATGGAGATAAAAAGTTGCTGATAGCATTGATCGGTTAGGTATACTATATACTATGAATGTTCCAAATTTCAAAGCGATTGGTTCAGAATTACAGATTCTATAGAGAAGAATCTCAGAATAGGCAAAATCCTGAACTCAAAGCGAAGAGTGAGCCATGATAAAAAAAATTGAATTTTTTTGATTCTAATTATTTTGAGTTTGACAGTGAATTATATAGTTTCATTCATGTAGATTACGAATCTAGAAAACAAATTTGGATCTGGAGGATATTTTCCAAGATATCGAGAATTTAAAAATTCAGTCCGGAAGCGGAGCCGGAAGCGGAGAGTCAAAAACTCATACAAATAATGGAGATAAAAAATTGCTGATATCATTGATCGGTTAGGCATACTATATACTATAAATATTCCAAATTTCAAAGCGATAGGTTCAGAATTACAGATTCTATAGAGAAGAATCTCAGAATAGGCAAAATCCTGAACTCAAAGCGAAGAGTGAGCCATGATAAAAAAAATTGAATTTTTTTGATCCTAATTATTTTGAGTTTGGCATGAAATTATATAGCTTCATTCATGTAGATTACGAATCTAGAAAACAAATTTGGATCTGGAGGATATTTTCCAAGATATCGAAAATTTAAAAATTCAGTCCGGAAGCGGAGCCGGAAGCGGAGAGTCAAAAACTCATACAAATAATGGACATAAAAAATTGCTGATATCATTGATCGGTTAGGCATACTATATACTATAAATATTCCAAATTTCAAAGCGATTGGTTCAGAATTACAGATTCTATAGAGAAGAATCTCAGAATAGGCAAAATATTGAACTCAAAGCGAAGAGTGAGCCATGATAAAAGAAATTGAATTTTTTTGATCCTAATTATTTTGAGTTTGGCATGAAATTATATAGTTTCATTCATGTAGATTACGAATCTAGAAAACAAATTTGGATCTGGAGGATATTTTCCAAGATATCGAAAATTTAAAAATTCAGTCCGGAAGCGGAGCCGGAAGCGGAGAGTCAAAAACTCATACAAATAATGGACATAAAAAATTGCTGATATCATTGATCGGTTAGGCATACTATATACTATAAATATTCCAAATTTCAAAGCGATTGGTTCAGAATTACAGATTCTATAGAGAAGAATCTCAGAATAGGCAAAATATTGAACTCAAAGCGAAGAGTGAGCCATGATAAAAGAAATTGAATTTTTTTGATCCTAATTATTTTGAGTTTGGCATGAAATTATATAGTTTCATTCATGTAGATTACGAATCTAGAAAACAAATTTGGATCTGGAGGATATTTTCCAAGATATCGAAAATTTAAAAATTCAGTCCGGAAGCGGAGCCGGAAGCGGAGAGTCAAAAACTCATACAAATAATGGACATAAAAAATTGCTGATAGCATTGATCGGTTAGGTATACTATATACTATGAATGCTCCAAATTTCAAAGCGATTGGTTCAGAATTACAGATTCTATAAATTATTTTGAGTTTGGCATGAAATTATATAGTTTCATTCATGTAGATTACGAATCTAGAAAACAAATTTGGATCTGGAGGATATTTTCCAAGATATCGAAAATTTAAAAATTCAGTCCGGAAGCGAAGCCGGAAGCGGAGAGTCAAAAACTCATACAAATAATGGAGATAAAAAGTTGCTGATAGCATTGATCGGTTAGGTATACTATATACTATGAATGTTCCAAATTTCAAAGCGATTGGTTCAGAATTACAGATTCTATAGGGAAGAATCTCAGAATAGGCAAAATCCTGAACTCAAAGCGAAGAGTGAGCCATGATAAATAAAACTGAATTTTTTAGATCCTAATTATTTTGAGTTTGGCATGAAATTATATAGTTTCATTCATGTAGATTACGAATCTAGAAAACAAATTTGGATCTGGAGGATATTTTCCAAGATATCGAAAATTTAAAAATTCAGTCCGGAAGCGGAGCCGGAAGCGGAGAGTCAAAAACTCATACAAATAATGGAGATAAAAAGTTGCTGATAGCATTGATCGGTTAGGTATACTATATACTATGAATGTTCCAAATTTCAAAGCGATTGGTTCAGAATTACAGATTCTATAGAGGAGAATCTCAGAATAGGCAAAATCCTGAACTCAAAGCGAAGAGTGAGCCATGATAAAAAAAATTGAATTTTTTTGATTCTAATTATTTTGAGTTTGACAGTAAATTATATAGTTTCATTCATGTAGATTACGAATCTAGAAAACAAATTTGGATCTGGAGGATATTTCCCAAGATATCGAGAATTTAAAAATTCAGTCCGGAAGCGGAGCCGGAAGCGGAGAGTCGAAAACTCATACAAATAATGGAGATAAAAAATTGCTGATATCATTGATCGGTTAGGCATACTATATACTATAAATATTCCAAATTTCAAAGCGATAGGTTCAGAATTACAAATTCTATAGAGAAGAATCTCAGAATAGGCAAAATCCTGAACTCAAAGCGAAGAGTGAGCCATGATAAAAAAAAATGAATTTTTTGATCCTAATTATTTTGAGTTTGGCATGAAATTATATAGTTTCATTCATGTAGATTACGAATCTAGAGAACAAATTTGGATCTGGAGGATATTTTCAAAGATATCGAAAATTTAAAAATTCAGTCCGGAAGCGGAGAGTCAAAAACTCATACAAATAATGGAGATAAAAAATTGCTGATAGCATTGATCGGTTAGGCATACTATATACTATAGATGTTCCAAATTTCAAAGCGATTGGTTCAGAATTACAGATTCTATAGAGAAGAATCTCAGAATAGGCAAAATCCTGAACTCAAAGCGAAGAGTGAGCCATGATAAAAAAAATTGAATTTTTTTGATCCTAATTATTTTGAGTTTGGCATGAAATTATATAGTTTCATTCATGTAGATTACGAATCTAGAAAACAAATTTGGATCTGGAGGATATTTTCCAAGATATCGAAAATTTAAAAATTCAGTCCGGAAGCGGAGCCGGAAGCGGAGAGTCAAAAACTCATACAAATAATGGCGATAAAAAATTGCTGATAGCATTGATCGGTTAGGCATACTATATACTATAAATGTTCCAAATTTCAAAGCGATTGGTTCAGAATTACAGATTCTATAGAGAAGAATCTCAGAATAGGCAAAATCCTGAACTCAAAGCGAAGAGTGAGCCATGATAAAAAAAACTGAATTTTTTTGATCCTAATTATTTTGAGTTTGGCATGAAATTATATAGTTTCATTCATGTAGATTACGAATCTAGAAAACAAATTTGGATCTGGAGGATATTTTCCAAGATATCGAGAATTTAAAAATTCAGTCCGGAAGCGGAGCCGGAAGCGGAGAGTCAAAAACTCATACAAATAATGGAGATAAAAAGTTGCTGATAGCATTGATCGGTTAGGTATACTATATACTATGAATGTTCCAAATTTCAAAGCGATTGGTTCAGAATTACAGATTCTATAGAGAAGAATCTCAGAATAGGCAAAATCCAGAACTCAAAGCGAAGAGTGAGCCATGATAAAAAAAATTGAATTTTTTTGATCCTAATTATTTTGAGTTTGGCATGAAATTATATAGTTTCATTCATGTAGATTACGAATCTAGAAAACAAATTTGGATCTGGAGGATATTTTCCAAGATATCGAAAATTTAAAAATTCAGTCCGGAAGCGGAGCCGGAAGCGGAGAGTCAAAAACTCATACAAATAATGGACATAAAAAATTGCTGATAGCATTGATCGGTTAGGCATACTATATACTATAAATATTCCAAATTTCAAAGCGATTGGTTCAGAATTACAGATTCTATAGAGAAGAATCTCAGAATAGGCAAAATCCTGAACTCAAAGCGAAGAGTGAGCAATGATAAAAAAAACCGAATTCTTTTGATCCTAATTATTTTGAGTTTGGCATGAAATTATATAGTTTCATTCATGTAGATTACGAATCTAGAGAACAAATTTGGATCTGGAGGATATTTTCCAAGATATCGAAAATTTTAAAATTCAGTCCGGAAGCGGAGCCGGAGGCGGAGAGTCAAAAACTCATACAAATAATAGAGATAAAAAATTGCTGATAGCATTGATCGGTTAGGCATACTATATACTCTAAATGTTGCAAATTTCAAAGCGATTAGTTCAGAATTACAGATTCTATCGAGAAGAATCTCAGAATAGGCAAAATCCTGAACTCAAAGCGAAGAGTGAGCCATGATAAAAAAAACTGAATTTCTTTGATCCCAATTATTTTGAGTTTGGCATGAAATTATATAGTTTCATTCATGTAGATTACGAATCTAGAAAACAAATTTGGATCTGGAGGATATTTTCCAAGACATCGAAAATTTAAAAATTCAGTCCGGAAGCGGAGAGTCAAAAACTCATACAAATAATGGACATAAAAAATTGCTGATAGCATTGATCGGTTAGGTATACTATTTACTATGAATGTTTCAAATTTCAAAGCGATTGGTTCAGAATTACAGATTCTATAGAGAAGAATCTCAGAATAGGCAAAATATTGAACTCAAAGCGAAGAGTGAGCCATGATAAAAGAAATTGAATTTTTTTGATCCTAATTATTTTGAGTTTGGCATGAAATTATATAGTTTCATTCATGTAGATTACGAATCTAGAAAACAAATTCGGATCTGGAGGATATTTTCCAAGATATCGAAAATTTAAAAATTCAGTCCGGAAGCGGAGCCGGAAGCGGAGAGTCAAAAACTCATACAAATAATGGACATAAAAAATTGCTGATAGCATTGATCGGTTAGGTATACTATATACTATGAATGCTCCAAATTTCAAAGCGATTGGTTCAGAATTACAGATTCTATAGAGAAGAATCTCAGAATAGGCAAAATCCTGAACTCAAAGCGAAGAGTGAGCCATGATAAAAAAAACTGAATTTTTTTGATCCTAATTATTTTGAGTTTGACATGAAATTATATAGTTTCATCCATGTAGATTACGAATCTAGAAAACAAATTTGGATCTGGAGGATATTTTCCAAGATATCGGAAATTTAAAAATCCAGTCCGGAAGCGGAGCCGGAAGCGGGGAGTCGAAAACTCATACAAATAATGGACATAAAAAATTGCTGATAGCATCGATCGGTTAGGCATACTATATACTATGAATGTTCCAAATTTCAAACCGATTGGTTCAGAATCACAGATTCTATAGAGAAGAATCTCAGAATAGGCAAAATCCTGAACTCAAAGCGAAGAGTGAGCCATGATAAAAAAAATTGAATTTTTTTGATCCTAATTATTTTGAGTTTGGCATGAAATTATATAGTTTCATTCATGTAGATTACGAATCTAGAAAACAAATTTGGATCTGGAGGATATTTTCCAAGATATCGAAAATTTAAAAATTCAGTCCGGAAGCGGAGCCGGAAGCGGAGAGTCAAAAACTCATACAAATAATGGAGATAAGAAATTGCTGATAGCATTGATCGGTTAGGCATACTATATACTATAGATGTTCCAAATTTCAAAGCGATTGGTTCAGAATTACAGATTCCATAGAGAAGAATCTCAGAACAGGCAAAATCCTGAACTCAAAGCGAAGAGTGAGCCATGATAAAAAAAATTGAATTTTTTTGATCCTAATTATTTTGAGTTTGGCATGAAATTATATAGTTTCATTCATGTAGATTACGAATCTAGAAAACAAATTTGGATCTGGAGGATATTTTCCAAGATATCGAAAATTTAAAAATTCAGTCCGGAAGCGGAGCCGGAAGCGGAGAGTCAAAAACTCATACAAATAATGGACATAAAAAATTGCTGATAGCATTGATCGGTTAGGCATACTATATACTATAAATGTTCCAAATTTCAAAGCGATTGGTTCAGAATTACAGATTCTATAGAGAAGAATCTCAGAATAGGCAAAATCCTGAACTCAAAGCGAAGAGTGAGCCATGATAAAAAAAATTGAATTTTTTTGATCCTAATTATTTTGAGTTTGGCATGAAATTATATAGTTTCATTCATGTAGATTACGAATCTAGAAAACAAATTTGGATCTGGAGGATATTTTCCAAGATATCAAAAATTTAAAAATTCAGTCAGGAAGCGGAGCCAGAAGCGGAGAGTCAAAAACTCATACAAATAATGGACATAGAAAATTGCTGATAGCATTGATCGGTTAGGTATACTATATACTATGAATGTTCCAAATTTCGAAGCGATTGTTTCGGAATTACCGATTCTATAGAGAAGAATCTCAGAATAGGCAAAATCCTGAACTCAAAGCGAAGAGTGAGCCATGATAAAAAAAATTGAATTTTTTTGATCCTAATTATTTTGAGTTTGGCATGAAATTATATAGTTTCATTCATGTAGATTACGAATCTAGAAAACAAATTTGGACCTGGAGGATATTTTCCAAGATATCGAAAATTTAAAAATTCAGTCCGGAAGCGGAGCCGGAAGCGGAGAGTCAAAAACTCATACAAATAATGGACATAAAAAATTGCTGATAGCATTGATCGGTTAGGCATACTATATACTATAAATGTTCCAAATTTCTAATCGATTGATTCAGAATTACAGATTCTATAGAGAAAAATCTCAGAATAGGCAAAATCCTGAACACAAAGCGAAGAGTGAGCCATGACAAAAAATATTAAATTTTTTTGATCCCAATTATTTTGAGTTTGGCATGAAATCATGTAGTTTCATTCATGTAGATTACGAATCTAGGAGACAAAATTGGATCTGGAGGATATTTTCCAAGATATCGAAAATTTAAAAATCCAGTCCGGAAGCGGAGCCGGAAGCGGGGAGTCAAAAACTCATACAAATAATGGAGAGAAAAAATTGCTGATAGCATTGATCGGTTAGGTATACTATATACTATGAATGTTCCAAATTTCAAAGCGATTGGTTCAGAATTACAGATTCTATAGAGAAAAATCTCAGAATAGGCAAAATCCTGAACTCAAAGCGAAGAGTGAGCCATGACAAAAAATATTAAATTTTTTTGATCCCAATTATTTTGAGTTTGGCATGAAATCATGTAGTTTTATTCATGTAGATTACGAATCTAGGAGACAAAATTGGATCTGGAGGATATTTTCCAAGATATCGAAAATTTAAAAATCCAGTCCGGAAGCGGTGCCGGAAGCGGGGAGTCAAAAACTCATACAAATAATGGAGAGAAAAAATTGCTGATAGCATCGATCGGTTAGGCATACTATATACTATGAATGTTCCAAATTTCAAATCGATTGAGTCAGAATTACAGATTCTATAGAGAAGAAACTCAGAATAGGCAAAATCCTGAACTCAAAGCGAAGAGTGAGCCATGATAAAAAAAATTGAATTTTTATGATCCTAATTATTTTGAGTTTGGCATGAAATTATATAGTTTCATTCATGTAGATTACGAATCTAGAAAACAAATTTGGATCTGGAGGATATTTTCCAAGATATCGAAAATTTAAAAATTCAGTCCGGAAGCGGAGCCGGAAGCGGAGAGTCAAAAACTCATACAAATAATGGACATAAAAAATTGCTGATAGCATTGATCGGTTAGGTATACTATATACTATAAATGTTCCAAATTTCAAAGCGATTGGTTCAGAATTACAGACTCTATAGAGAAGAATCTCAGAATAGGCAAAATCCTGAACTCAAAGCGAAGAGTGAGCCATGATAAAAAAAAATGAATTTTTTTGATCCAAATTATTTTGAGTTTGGCATTAAATTATATAGTTTCATTCATGTAGATTACGAATCTAGAAAACAAATTTGGATCTGGAGGATATTTTCCAAGATATCAAAAATTTAAAAATTCAGTCAGGAAGCGGAGCCAGAAGCGGAGAGTCAAAAACTCATACAAATAATGGACATAGAAAATTGCTGATAGCATTGATCGGTTAGGTATACTATATACTATGAATGTCCCAAATTTCAAAGCGATTGTTTCAGAATTACCGATTCTATAGAGAAGAATCTCAGAATAGGCAAAATCCTGAACTCAAAGCGAAGAGTGAGCCATGATAAAAAAAATTGAATTTTTTTGATCCTAATTATTTTGAGTTTGGCATGAAATTATATAGTTTCATTCATGTAGATTACGAATCTAGAAAACAAATTTGGACCTGGAGGATATTTTCCAAGATATCGAAAATTTAAAAATTCAGTCCGGAAGCGGAGCCGGAAGCGGAGAGTCAAAAACTCATACAAATAATGGACATAAAAAATTGCTGATAGCATTGATCGGTTAGGCATACTATATACTATAAATGTTCCAAATTTCTAATCGATTGATTCAGAATTACAGATTCTATAGAGAAAAATCTCAGAATAGGCAAAATCCTGAACACAAAGCGAAGAGTGAGCCATGACAAAAAATATTAAATTTTTTTGATCCCAATTATTTTGAGTTTGGCATGAAATCATGTAGTTTCATTCATGTAGATTACGAATCTAGGAGACAAAATTGGATCTGGAGGATATTTTCCAAGATATCGAAAATTTAAAAATCCAGTCCGGAAGCGGAGCCGGAAGCGGGGAGTCAAAAACTCATACAAATAATGGAGAGAAAAAATTGCTGATACCATCGATCGGTTAGGCATACTACATACTATAGATGTTCCAAATTTCAAAGCGATTGGTTCAGAATTACAGATTCTATAGAGAAAAATCTCAGAATAGGCAAAATCCTGAACTCAAAGCGAAGAGTGAGCCATGACAAAAAATATTAAATTTTTTTGATCCCAATTATTTTGAGTTTGGCATGAAATCATGTAGTTTTATTCATGTAGATTACGAATCTAGGAGACAAAATTGGATCTGGAGGATATTTTCCAAGATATCGAAAATTTAAAAATCCAGTCCGGAAGCGGTGCCGGAAGCGGGGAGTCAAAAACTCATACAAATAATGGAGAGAAAAAATTGCTGATAGCATCGATCGGTTAGGCATACTATATACTATGAATGTTCCAAATTTCAAATCGATTGAGTCAGAATTACAGATTCTATAGAGAAGAATCTCAGAATAGGCAAAATCCTGAACTCAAAGCGAAGAGTGAGCCATGATAAAAAAAATTGAATTTTTATGATCCTAATTATTTTGAGTTTGGCATGAAATTATATAGTTTCATTCATGTAGATTACGAATCTAGAAAACAAATTTGGATCTGGAGGATATTTTCCAAGATATCAAAAATTTGAAAATTCAGTCCGGAAGCGGAGCCGGAAGCGGAGAGTCAAAAACTCATACAAATAATGGAGAGAAAAAATTGCTGATAGCATCGATCGGTTAGGCATACTATATACTATAAATATTCCAAATTTCAAAGCGATTGATTCAGAATTACAGATTCTATAGAGAAGAATCTCAGAATAGGCAAAATCCTGAACTCAAAGCGAAGAGTGAGCCATGATAAAAAAAATTGAATTTTTTTGATCCTAATTATTTTGAGTTTGGCATGAAATTATATAGTTTCATTCATGTAGATTACGAATCTAGAAAACAAATTTGGATCTGGGGGATATTTTCCAAGATATCGTAAATTTAAAAATCCAGTCCGGAAGCGGAGCCGGAAGCGGGGAGTCAAAAACTCATACAAATAAGGGAGAAAAAAAATTGCTGATAGCATCGATCGGTTAGGCATACTATATACTATAGATGTTCCAAATTTCAAAGCGATTGATTCAGAATTACAGATTCTATAGAGAAAAATCTCAGAATAGGCAAAATCCTGAACACAAAGCGAAGAGTGAGCCATGACAAAAAATATTAAATTTTTTTGATCCCAATTATTTTGAGTTTGGCATGAAATCATGTAGTTTAATTCATGTAGATTACGAATCTAGGAGACAAAATTGGATCTGGAGGATATTTTCCAAGATATCGAAAATTTAAAAATCCAGTCCGGAAGCGGAGCCGGAAGCGGGGAGTCAAAAACTCATACAAATAATGAAGAGAAAAAATTGCTGATAGCATCGATCGGTTAGGCATACTATATACTATAGATGTTCCAAATTTCAAAGCGATTATTTCGGAATTACAGATTCTATAGAGAAAAATCTCAGAATAGGCAAAATCCTGAACACAAAGCGAAGAGTGAGCCATGACAAAAAATATTAAATTTTCTTGATCCCAATTATTGTGAGTTTGGCATGAAATCATGTAGTTCAATTCATGTAGATTACGAATCTAGGAGACAAAATTGGATCTGGAGGATATTTTCCCAGATATCGAAAATTTAAAAATCCAGTCCGGAAGCGGAGCCGGAAGCGGAGAGTCAAAAACTCATACAAATAATGGAGAGAAAAAATTGCTGATAGCATCGATCGGTTAGGCATACTATATACTATAGATGTTCCAAATTTCAAAGCGATTGGTTCAGATTTACAGATTCTATAGAGAAAAATCTCAGAATAGGCAAAATCCTGAACTCAAAGCGAAGAGTGAGCCATGACAGAAAATATTAAAGTTTTTTGATCCCAATTATTTTGAGTTTGGCATGAAATCATGTAGTTTCATTCATGTAGATTACGAATCAAGGAGACAAAATTGGATCTGGAGGATATTTTCCTAAATATCGAAAATTTAAAAATCCAGTCCGGAAGCGGAGCCGGAAGCGAAGAGTCAAAAACTCATACAAATAATGGAGAGAAAAAATTGCTGATAGCATAGATCGGTTAGGCATACTATATACTATAGATGTTCCAAATTTCAAAGCGATTGGTTCAGAATTACAGATTCTATAGAGAAAAATCTCAGAATAGGCAAAATCCTGAACTCAAAGCGAAGAGTGAGCCATGACAAAAAATATTAAATTTTTTTGATCCCAATTATTTTGAGTTTGGCATGGAATCATGTAGTTTCATTCATGTAGATTACGAATCTAGGGGACAAAATTGGATCTGGAGGATATTTTCCAAGATATCGAAAATTTAAAAATCCAGTCCGGAAGCGGAGCCGGAAGCGGGGAGTCAAAAACTCATACAAATAATAGGGAGAAAAAATTGCTTATAGCATCCATCGGTTAGGCATACTATATACTATAAATGTACCAAATTCAAAGCGATTGGTTCAGAATTACAGATTCTATAGAGAAAAATCTCAGAATAGGCAAAATCCTGAACTCAAAGCAAAGAGTGAGCCATGACAAAAAATATTAAATTTTTTTGATTCCAATTATTTTGCGTTTGGCATGGAATCATGTAGTTTCATTCATGTAGATTACGAATCTAGGAGACAAAATTGGATCTGGAGGATATTTTCCAAGATATCGAAAATTTGAAAATCTAGTCCGGAAGCGGAGCCGGAAGCGGGGAGTCAAAAACTCATACAAATAATGGAAACATGAAATCATGTAGTTTCATTCATGTAGATTACGAATCAAGGAGACAAAATTGGATCTGGAGGATATTTTCCAAGATATCGGAAATTTAAAAATCCAGTCCGGAAGCGGAGCCGGAAGCGGGGAGTCAAAAACTCATACAAATAATGGAGAGAAAAAATTGCTGATAGCATCGATCGGTTAGGCATACTATATACTATAAATGTACCAAATTTCACAGCGATTGGTTCAGAATTACAGATTCTATAGAGAAAAATCTCAGAATAGGCAAAATCCTGAACTCAAAGCGAAGAGTGAGCCATGACAAAAAATATTAAATTTTTTTGATCCCAATTATTTTGAGTTTGGCATGAAATCATGTAGTTTCATTCATGTAGATTACGAATCTAGGAGACAAAATTGGATATGGAGGATATTTTCCAAGATATCGAAAATTTAAAAATCCAGTCCGGAAGCGGAGCCGGAAGCGGGGAGTCAAAAACTCATACAAATAATAGAGAGAAAAAATTGCTGATAGCATCGATCGGTTAGGCATACTATATACTATAAATGTACCAAATTTCAAAGCGATTGGTTCAGAATTACAGATTCTATAGAGAAAAATCTCAGAATAGGCAAAATCCTGAACTCAAAGCGAAGAGTGAGCCATGACAAAAAATATTAAATTTTTTTGATCCCAATTATTTTGAGTTTGGCATGAAATCATGTAGTTTCATTCATGTAGATTATGAATCTAGGAGACAAAATTGGATCTGGAGGATATTTTCCAAGATATCGAAAATTTAAAAATCCAGTCCGGAAGCGGAGCCGGAAGCGGGGAGTCAAAAACTCATACAAATAGTGGAGAGAAAGAAGTGCTGATAGCATCGATCGGTTAGGCATACTATATACTATAGATGTTCCAAATTTCAAAGCGATTGGTTCAGAATTACAGATTCTATAGAGAAAAATCTCAGAATAGGCAAAATCCTGAACTCAAAGCGAAGAGTGAGCCATGACAAAAAATATCAAATTTTTTTGATCCCAATTATTTTGAGTTTGGCATGAAATCATGTAGTTTCATTCATGTAGATTACGAATCTAGGAGACAAAATTGGATCTATAGGATATTTTCCAAGATATCGAAAATTTAAAAATCCAGTCCGGAAGCGGAGCCAGAAGCGGGGAGTCAAAAACTCATACAAATAAAGAAGAGAAAAAATTGCTGATAGCATCGATCGGTTAGGCATACTATATACTATAAATGTACCAAATTTCAAAGCGATTGGTTCAGAATTACAGATTCTATAGAGAAAAATCTCAGAATAGGCAAAATCCTGAACTCAAAGCGAAGAGTGAGCCATGACAAAAAATATTAAATTTTTTTGATCCCAATTATTTTGAGTTTGGCATGAAATCATGTAGTTTCATTCATGTAGATTACGAGAGACAAAATTGGATCTGGAGGATATTTTCCAAGATATCGAAAATTTAAAAATCCAGTCCGGAAGCGGAGCCGGCAGCGGGGAGTCAAAAACTCATACAAATAATGGAGAGAAAAAATTGCTGATAGCATCGATCGGTTAGGCATACTATATACTATAGATGTTCCAAATTTCAAAGCGATTGGTTTAGAATTACAGATTCTATAGAGAAAAATCTCAGAATAGGCAAAATCCTGAACTCAAAGCGAAGAGTGAGTCATGACAAAAAATATTAAATTTTTTTGATCCCAATTATTTTGAGTTTGGCATGAAATCATGTAGTTTCATTCATGTAGATTACGAATCTAGGGGACAAAATTGGATCTGGAGGATATTTTCCAAGATATCGAAAATTTAAAAATCCAGTCCGGAAGCGGAGCCGGAAGCGGGGAGTCAAAACCTCATACAAATAATGGAGAGAAAAAATTGCTGATAGCATCGATCGGTTAGGCATACTATATACTATAGATGTTCCAAATTTCAAAGCGATTGGTTCAGAATTACAGATTCTATAGAGAAAAATCTCAGAATAGGCAAAATCCTGAACTCAAAGCGAAGAGTGAGCCATGACAAAAAATATTAAATTTTCTTGATCCCAATTATTTTGAGTTTGGCATGAAATCATCTAGTTTCATTCATGTAGATTACGAATCTAGGAGACAAAATTGGATCTGGAGGATATTTTCCAAGATATCGAAAATTTGAAAATCCAGTCCGGAAGCGGAGCCGGAAGCGGGGAGTCAAAAACTCATACAAATAATGGAGAGAAAGAAGTGCTGATAGCATCGATCGGTTAGGCATACTATATACTATAGATGTTCCAAATTTCAAAGCGATTGGTTTAGAATTACAGATTCTATAGAGAAAAATCTCAGAATAGGCAAAATCCTGAACTCAAAGCGAAGAGTGAGCCATGACAAAAAATATTAAATTTTTTTGATCCCAATTATTTTGAGTTTGGCATGAAATCATGTAGTTTCATTCATGTAGATTACGAATCTAGGAGACAAAATTGGATCTGGAGGATATTTTCCAAGATATCGAAAATTCAAAAATCCAGTCTGGAAGCGGAGCCGGAAGCGGGGAGTCAAAAACTCATACAAATAATAAAGAGAATAAATTGCTGATAGCATCGATCGGGTAGGCATACTATATACTATAAATGTACCAAATTTCAAAGCGATTGGTTCAGAATTACAGATTCTATAGAGAAAAATCTCAGAATAGGCAAAATCCTGAACTCAAAGCGAAGAGTGAGCCATGACAAAAAATATTAAATTTTTTTGTTCCCAATTATTTTGAGTTTGGCATGAAATCATGTAGTTTCATTCATGTAGATTACGATTCTAGGAGACAAAATTGGATCTGGAGGATATTTTCCAAGATATCGAAAATTTAAAAATCCAGTCCAAAGCGGAGCCGGAAGCGGGGAGTCAAAAACTCATACAAATAATGGAGAGAAAAAATTGCTGATAGCATCGATCGGTTAGGCATACTTTATACTATACATGTATCAAATTTCAAAGCGATTGGTTCAGAATTACAGATTCTATAGAGAAAAATTTCAGAATAGGCAAAATCCTGAACTTAAAGCGAAGAGTGAGCCATGACAAAAAATATTAAATTTTTTTGATCCCAATTATTTTGAGTTTGGCATGTAATCATGTAGTTTCATTCATGTAGATTACGAATCTAGGAGACAAAATTGGATCTGGAGGATATTTTCCAAGATATCGAAAATTTAAAAATCCAGTCCGGAAGCGGAGCCGGAAGCGGGGAGTCAAAAACTCATACGAATAATGGAGAGAAAAAATTGCTGATAGCATCGATCGACTAGGCATACTATATACTATAAATGTACCAAATTTCAAAGCGATTGGTTCAGAATTACAGATTCTATAGAGAAAAATCTCAGAATAGGCAAAATCCTGAACTCAAAGCGAAGAGTGAGCCATGAAAAAAAATATTAAATTTTTTTGATCCCAATTATTTTGAGTTTGGCATGAAATCATGTAGTTTCATTCATGTAGATTACGAATCTAGGAGACAAAATTGAATCTGGAGGATATTTTCCAAGATATCGAAAATTCAAAAATCCAGTCCGGAAGCGGAGCCGGAAGCGGGGAGTCAAAAACTCATACAAATAATGGAGAGAAAAAATTGCTGATAGCATCGATCGGTTAGGCATACTATATACTATAAATGTACCAAATTTCGAAGCGATTGGTTCAGAATTACAGATTCTATAGAGAAAAATCTCAGAATAGGCAAAATGCTGAACTCAAAGCGAAGAGTGAGTCATGATAAAAAATATTAAATTTTTTTGATCCCAATTATTTTGAGTTTGGCATGAAATCATATAGTTTCATTCATGTAGATCATGTATCTAGAAGACAAAATTGGATCTGGAGGATGTTTTCCAAGATATCGGAAATTTAAGAATCCAGTCCGGAAGCGGAGCCGGAAGCGGGGAGTCAAAAACTCATACAAATAATGACGAGAAATAATTGCTGATAGCATCGATCGGTTAGGCATACTATATACTATGAATATTTCAAATTTCAAAGCGATTGGTTCAGAATTACAGATTCTATGGAGAAAAATCTCAGAATAGGCAAAATCCTGAACTCAAAGCGAAGAGTGAGCCATGATAAAAAATATTAAATTTTTTTGATCCCAATTATTTTGAGTTTGGCATGAAATCATATAGTTTTATTCATGTAGATCACGTATCTAGTAAACAAAATTGGATCTAGAGGATATTTTCCAAGATATCGGAAATTTAAAAATCCAGTCCGGAAGCGGAGCCGGAAGCGGGGAGCCAAAAACTCATACAAATAATGGAGAGAATATATTGCTGATAGCATCGATCGGTTAGGCATACTATATACTATAAATATTCCAAATTTCAAAGCGATTGGTTCAGAATTACAGATTCTATAGAGAAAAATCTCAGAATAGGCAAAATCCTGAACTCAAAGCGAAGAGTGAGCCATGATAAAAAAATATTAAATTTTTTTGATCCCAATTATTTTGAGTTTGGCATGAAATCATATAGTTTCATTCATGTAGATCACGTATCTAGAAGACATAATTGGATCTGGAGGATATTTTCCAAGATATCGGAAATTTAAAAATCCAGTCCGGAAGCGGAGCCGGAAGCGGGGAGTCGAAAACTCATACAAATAATGGACATAAAAAATTGCTGATAGCATCGATCGGTTAGGCATACTATATACTATGAATATTCCAAATTTCAAAGCGATTGGTTCAGAATTACAGATTCTATAGAGAAAAATCTCAGAATAGGCAAAATCCTGAACTCAAAGCGAAGAGTGAGACATGATAAAAAATATTAAATTTTTTTGATCCCAATTATTTTGAGTTTGGCATGAAATCATATAGTTTCAGTCATGTAGATCACGTATCTAGAAGACATAATTGGATCTGGAGGATATTTTCCTAGATATCGGAAATTTAAAAATCCAGTCCAGAAGCGGAGCCGGAAGCGGGGAGTCGAAAACTAATACAAATAATGGACATAAAAAATTGCTGATAGCATCGATCGGTTAGGCATACTATATACTATGAATATTCCAAATTTCAAAGCGATTGGTTCAGAATTACAGATTCTATAGAGAAAAATCTCAGAATAGGCAAAGTCCTGAACTCAAAGCGAAGAGTGAGACATGATAAAAAATATTAAATTTTTTTGATCCCAATTATTTTGAGTTTGGCATGAAATCATATAGTTTCATTCATGTAGATCACGTATCTAGTAAACAAAATTGGATCTGGAGGATATTTTCCAAGATATCGGAAATTTAAAAATCCAGTCCGGAAGCGGAGCCGGAAGCGGGGAGTCGAAAACTCATACAAATAATGGACATAAAAAATTGCTGATAGCATCGATCGGTTAGGCATACTATATACTATGAATATTCCAAATTTCAAAGCGATTGGTTCAGAATTACAGATTCTATAGAGAAAAATCTCAGAATAGGCAAAATCCTGAACTCAAAGCGAAGAGTGAGACATGATAAAAAATATTAAATTTTTTTGATCCCAATTATTTTGAGTTTGGCATGAAATCATATAGTTTCATTCATGTAGATCACGTATCTAGTGAACAAAATTGGATCTGGAGGATATTTTCCAAGATATCGGAAATTTAAAAATCCAGTCCGGAAGCGGAGCCGGAAGCGGGGAGTCAAAAACTCATACAAATAATGGAGAGAAGAAAATGCTGATAGCATCGATCGGTTAGGCATACTATATACTATAAATATTTCAAATTTCAAAGCGATTGGTTCAGAATTACAGATTCTATAGAGAAAAATCTCAGAATAGGCAAAATCCTGAACTCAAAGCGAAGAGTGAGCCATGATAAAAAAATATTAAATTTTTTTGATCCCAATTATTTCGAGTTTGGCATGAAATCATATAGTTTCATTCATGTAGATCACGTATCTAGAAGACATAATTGGATCTGGAGGATATTTTCCAAGATATCGGAAATTTAAAAATCCAGTCCGGAAGCGGAGCCGGAAGCGGGGAGTCGAAAACTCATACAAATAATGGACATAAAAAATTGCTGATAGCATCGATCGGTTAGGCATACTATATACTATGAATATTCCAAATTTCAAAGCGATTGGTTCAGAATTACAGATTCTATAGAGAAAAATCTCAGAATAGGCAAAGTCCTGAACTCAAAGCGAAGAGTGAGACATGATAAAAAATATTAAATTTTTTTGATCCCAATTATTTTGAGTTTGGCATGAAATCATATAGTTTCATTCATGTAGATCACGTATCTAGTAAACAAAATTGGATCTGGAGGATATTTTCCAAGATATCGGAAATTTAAAAATCCAGTCCGGAAGCGGAGCCGGAAGCGGGGAGTCGAAAACTCATACAAATAATGGACATAAAAAATTGCTGATAGCATCGATCGGTTAGGCATACTATATACTATGAATATTCCAAATTTCAAAGCGATTGGTTCAGAATTACAGATTCTATAGAGAAAAATCTCAGAATAGGCAAAGTCCTGAACTCAAAGCGAAGAGTGAGACATGATAAAAAATATTAAATTTTTTTGATCCCAATTATTTTGAGTTTGGCATGAAATCATATAGTTTCATTCATGTAGATCACGTATCTAGTAAACAAAATTGGATCTGGAGGATATTTTCCAAGATATCGGAAATTTAAAAATCCAGTCCGGAAGCGGAGCCGGAAGCGGGGAGTCGAAAACTCATACAAATAATGGACATAAAAAATTGCTGATAGCATCGATCGGTTAGGCATACTATATACTATGAATATTCCAAATTTCAAAGCGATTGGTTCAGAATTACAGATTCTATAGAGAAAAATCTCAGAATAGGCAAAATCCTGAACTCAAAGCGAAGAGTGAGCCATGATAAAAAATATTAAATTTTTTTGATCCCAATTATTTTGAGTTTGGCATGAAATCATATAGTTTCATTCATGTAGATCACGTATCTAGAAGACAAAATTGGATCTGGAGGATATTTTCCAAGATATCGGAAATTTAAAAATCCAGTCCGGAAGCGGAGCCGGAAGCGGGGAGTCGAAAACTCATACAAATAATACAGAAAAAAAATTGTTGATAGCATCGATCGGTTAGGCATACTATATACTATAAATATTCCAAATTTCAAAGCGATTGGTTCAGAATTACAGATTCTATAGAGAAAAATCTCAGAATAGGCAAAATCCTGAACTCAAAGCGAAGAGTGAGCCATGATAAAAAAATATTAAATTTTTTTGATCCCAATTATTTTAAGTTTGGCAAGAAATCATATAGTTTCATTCATGTAGATCAAGTATCTAGAAGACAAAATTGGATCTGGAGGATATTTTCCAAGATATCGGAAATTTAAAAATCCAGTCCGGAAGCGGAGCCGGAAGCGGGGAGTCGAAAACTCATACAAATAATACAGAGAAAAAATTGCTGATAGCATCGATCGGTTAGGCATACTATATACTATAAATATTTCAAATTTCAAAGCGATTGGTTCAGAATTACAGATTCTATAGAGAAAAATCTCAGAATAGGCAAAATCCTGAACTCAAAGCGAAGAGTGAGCCATGATAAAAAAATATTAAATTTTTTTGATCCCAATTATTTCGAGTTTGGCATGAAATCATATAGTTTCATTCATGTAGATCACGTATCTAGAAGACATAATTGGATCTGGAGGATATTTTCCAAGATATCGGAAATTTAAAAATCCAGTCCGGAAGCGGAGCCGGAAGCGGGGAGTCAAAAACTCATACAAATAATGGACATAAAAAATTGCTGATAGCATCGATCGGTTAGGCATACTATATACTATGAATATTCCAAATTTCAAAGCGATTGGTTCAGAATTACAGATTCTATAGAGAAAAATCTCAGAATAGGCAAAATCCTGAACTCAAAGCGAAGAGTGAGACATGATAAAAAATATTAAATTTTTTTGATCCAAATTATTTTTAGTTTGGCATGCAATCATATAGTTTCATTCATGTAGATCACGTATCTAGAAGACATAATTGGATCTGGAGGATATTTTCCAAGATATCGGAAATTTAAAAATCCAGTCCGGAAGCGGAGCCGGAAGCGGGGAGTCGAAAACTCATACAAATAATGGACATAAAAAATTGCTGATAGCATCGATCGGTTAGGCATACTATATACTATGAATATTCCAAATTTCAAAGCGATTGGTTCAGAATTACAGATTCTATAGAGAAAAATCTCAGAATCGGCAAAATCCTGAACTCAAAGCGAAGAGTGAGACATGATAAAAAATATTAAATTTTTTTGATCCCAATTATTTTGAGTTTGGCATGAAATCATATAGTTTCATTCATGTAGATCACGTATCTAGAAGACATAATTGGATCTGGAGGATATTTTCCAAGATATCGGAAATTTAAAAATCCAGTCCGGAAGCGGAGCCGGAAGCGGGGAGTCGAAAACTCATACAAATAATGGACATAAAAAATTGCTGATAGCATCGATCGGTTAGGCATACTATATACTATGAATATTCCAAATTTCAAAGCGATTGGTTCAGAATTACAGATTCTATAGAGAAAAATCTCAGAATAGGCAAAATCCTGAACTCAAAGCGAAGAGTGAGACATGATAAAAAATATTAAATTTTTTTGATCCAAATTATTTTTAGTTTGGCATGAAATCATATAGTTTCATTCATGTAGATCACGTATCTAGAAGACATAATTGGATCTGGAGGATATTTTCCAAGATATCGGAAATTTAAAAATCCAGTCCGGAAGCGGAGCCGGAAGCGGGGAGTCGAAAACTCATACAAATAATGGACATAAAAAATTGCTGATAGCATCGATCGGTTAGGCATACTATATACTATGAATATTCCAAATTTCGAAGCGATTGGTTCAGAATTACAGATTCTATAGAGAAAAATCTCAGAATCGGCAAAATCCTGAACTCAAAGCGAAGAGTGAGACATGATAAAAAATATTAAATTTTTTTGATCCCAATTATTTTGAGTTTGGCATGAAATCATATAGTTTCATTCATGTAGATCACGTATCTAGAAGACATAATTGGATCTGGAGGATATTTTCCAAGATATCGGAAATTTAAAAATCCAGTCCGGAAGCGGAGCCGGAAGCGGGGAGTCGAAAACTCATACAAATAATGGACATAAAAAATTGCTGATAGCATCGATCGGTTAGGCATACTATATACTATGAATATTCCAAATTTCAAAGCGATTGGTTCAGAATTACAGATTCTATAGAGAAAAATCTCAGAATAGGCAAAATCCTGAACTCAAAGCGAAGAGTGAGACATGATAAAAAATATTAAATTTTTTTGATCCCAATTATTTTGAGTTTGGCATGAAATCATATAGTTTCATTCATGTAGATCACGTATCTAGTAAACAAAATTGGATCTGGAGGATTTTTTCCAAGATATCGGAGATTTAAAAATCCAGTCCGGAAGCGGAGCCGGAAGCGGGGAGTCAAAAACTCATATAAATAATAGAGAGAAAGCATTGCTGATAGCATCGATCGGTTAGGCATACTATATACTATAAATATTTCAAATTTCAAAGCGATTGGTTCAGAATTACAGATTCTATAGAGAAAAATCTCAGAATAGGCAAAATCCTGAACTCAAAGCGAAGAGTGAGCCATGATAAAAAATATTAAATTTTTTTGATCCCAATTATTTTGAGTTTGGCATGAAATCATATAGTTTCATTCATGTAGATCACGTATCTAGAAGACAAAATTGGATCTGGAGGATATTTTCCAAGATATCGGAAATTTAAGAATCCAGTCCGGAAGCGGAGCCGGAAGCGGGGAGTCGAAAACTCATAAAAATAATACAGAGAAAAAATTGCTGATAGCATCGATCGGTTAGGCATACTATATACTATAAATATTCCAAATTTCAAAGCGATTGGTCCAGAATTACAGATTCTATAGAGAAAAATCTCAGAATAGGCAGAATCCTGAACTCAAAGCGAAGAGTGAGCCATGATAAAAAAATATTAAATTTTTTTGATCCCAATTATTTTGAGTTTGGCATGAAATCATATAGTTTCATTCATGTAGATCACGTATCCAGAAGACATAATTGGATCTGGAGGATATTTTCCAAGATATCGGAAATTCAAAAATCCAGTCCGGAAGCGGAGCCGGAAGCGGGGAGTCGAAAACTCATACAAATAATACAGAGAAAGAATTGCTGATAGCATCGATCGGTTAGGCATACTATATACTATAAATATTCCAAATTTCAAAGCGATTGGTTCAGAATTACAGATTCTATAGAGAAAAATCTCAGAATAGGCAAAATCCTGAACTCAAAGCGAAGAGTGAGCCATGATGAAAAAATATTAAATTTTTTTGATCCCAATTATTTTGAGTTTGGCATGAAATCATATAGTTTCATTCATGTAGATCACGTATCTAGTAAACAAAATTGGATCTGGAGGATATTTTCCAAGATATCGGAAATTTAAAAATCCAGTCCGGAAGCGGAGCCGGAAGCGGGGAGTCAAAAACTCATACAAATAATGGAGAGAAAAAATTGCTGATAGCATCGATCGGTTAGGCATACTATATACTATAAATATTCCAAATTTCGAAGCGATTGGTTCAGAATTACAGATTCTATAGAGAAAAATCTCAGAATAGGCAAAATCCTGAACTCAAAGCGAAGAGTGAGCCATGATAAAAAATATTAAATTTTTTTGATCCCAATTATTTTGAGTTTGGCATGAAATCATATAGTTTCATTCATGTAGATCACGTATCTAGAAGACAAAATTGGATCTGGAGGATATTTTCCAAGATATCGGAAATTTAAAAATCCAGTCCGGAAGCGGAGCCGGAAGCGGGGAGTCAAAAACTCATACAAATAATGAAGAGAAAGAATTGCTGATAGCATCGATCGGTTAGGCATACTATATACTATAAATATTCCAAATTTCAAAGCGATTGGTTCAGAATTACAGATTCTATAGAGAAAAATCTCAGAATAGGCAAAATCCTGAACTCAAAGCGAAGAGTGAGCCATGATAAAAAATATTAAATTTTTTTGATCCCAATTATTTTGAGTTTGGCATGAAATCATATAGTTTCATTCATGTAGATCACGTATCTAGAAGACATAATTGGATCTGGAGGATATTTTCCAAGATATCGGAAATTTAAAAATCCAGTCCGGAAGCGGAGCCGGAAGCGGGGAGTCGAAAACTCATACAAATAATACAGAGAAAAAATTGCTGATAGCATCGATCGGTTAGGCATACTATATACTATAAATATTCCAAATTTCAAAGCGATTGGTCCAGAATTACAGATTCTATAGAGAAAAATCTCAGAATAGGCAAAATCCTGAACTCAAAGCGAAGAGTGAGCCATGATAAAAAAATATTAAATTTTTTTGATCCCAATTATTTTGATTTTGGCATGAAATCATATAGTTTCATTCATGTAGATCACGTATCTAGAAGACATAATTGGATCTGGAGGATATTTTCCAAGATACCGGAAATTTAAAAATTCAGTCCGGAAGCGGAGCCGGAAGCGGAGAGTCAAAAACTCATACAAATAATGGACATAAAAAATTGCTGATAGCATTGATCGGTTAGGCATACTATATACTATAAATATTCCAAATTTCAAAGCGATTGGTTCAGAATTACAGATTCTATAGAGAAGAATCCCAGAATAGGCAAAATCCTGAACTCAAAGCGAAGAGTGAGCCATGATAAAAAAAACTGAATTCTTTTGATCCCAATTATTTTGAGTTTGGCATGAAATCATATAGTTTCATTCATGTAGATTACGAATCTAGGAGACAAAATTGGATCTGGAGGATATTTTCCAAGATATCGAAAATTTAAAAATCCAGTCCGGAAGCGGAGCCGGAAGCGGGGAGTCAAAAACTCATACAAATAATGGAGAGAAAAAATTGCTGATAGCATCGGTTCGCAAGGCATACTATATACTATAAATGCTCCAGATTTCAGAGCGATTGGTTCAGAATTACAGATTCTATAAAGAAAAATCTCAGAATAGGCAAAATCCTGAACTCAAAGCGAAGAGTGAGCCATGATAAAAAATATTAAATTTTTTTGATCCCAATTATTTTGAGTTTGGCATGAAATCATATAGTTTCATTCATGTAGATTACGAATCTAGGAGACAAAATTGGATCTGGAGGATATTTTCAAAGATATCGAAAATTTAAAAATCCAGTCCGGAAGCGGAGCCGGAAGCGGGGAGTCAAAAACTCATACAAATAATGGAGAGAAAAAATTGCTGATAGCATCGATCAGCTAGGCATACTATATACTATGAATGCTCCAGATTTCAGAGCGATTGGTTCAGAATTACAGATTCTATAGAGAAAAATCTCAGAATAGGCAAAATCCTGAACTCAAAGCGAAGAGTGAGCCATGATAAAAAATATTAAATTTTTTTGATCCCAATTATTTTGAGTTTGGCATGAAATCATATAGTTTCATTCATGTAGATTACGAATCTAGGAGACAAAATTGGATCTGGAGGATATTTTCCAAGATATCGAAAATTTAAAAATCCAGTCCGGAAGCGGAGCCGGAAGCGGGGAGTCAAAAACTCATACAAATAATGGAGAGAAAAAATTGCTGATAGCATCGATCAGCTAGGCATACTATATACTATAAATGCTCCAGATTTCAGAGCGATTGGTTCAGAATTACAGATTCTATAGAGAAAAATCTCAGAATAGGCAAAATCCTGAACTCAAAGCGAAGAGTGAGCCATGATAAAAAATATTAAGTTTTTTTGATCCCAATTATTTTGAGTTTGGCATGAAATCATATAGTTTCATTCATGTAGATTACGAATCTAGGAGACAAAATTGGATCTGGAGGATATTTTCCAAGATATCGAAAATTTAAAAATCCAGTCCGGAAGCGGAGCCGGAAGCGGGGAGTCAAAAACTCATACAAATAATGGAGAGAAAAAATTGCTGATAGCATCGATCAGCTAGGCATACTATATACTATGAATGCTCCAGATTTCAGAGCGATTGGTTCAGAATTACAGATTCTATAGAGAAAAATCTCAGAATAGGCAAAATCCTGAACTCAAAGCGAAGAGTGAGCCATGATAAAAAATATTAAATTTTTTTGATCCCAATTATTTTGAGTTTGGCATGAAATCATATAGTTTCATTCATGTAGATTACGAATCTAGGAGACAAAATTGGATCTGGAGGATATTTTCAAAGATATCGAAAATTTAAAAATCCAGTCCGGAAGCGGAGCCGGAAGCGGGGAGTCGAAAACTCATACAAATAATGGAGAGAAAAAATTGCTGATAGCATCGATCAGCTAGGCATACTATATACTATGAATGCTCCAGATTTCAGAGCGATTGGTTCAGAATTACAGATTCTATAGAGAAAAATCTCAGAATAGGCAAAATCCTGAACTCAAAGCGAAGAGTGAGCCATGATAAAAAATATTAAATTTTTTTGATCCCAATTATTTTGAGTTTGGCATGAAATCATATAGTTTCATTCATGTAGATTACGAATCTAGGAGACAAAATTGGATCTGGAGGATATTTTCCAAGATATCGAAAATTTAAAAATCCAGTCCGGAAGCGGAGCCGGAAGCGGGGAGTCAAAAACTCATACAAATAATGGAGAGAAAAAATTGCTGATAGCATCGATCAGCTAGGCATACTATATACTATAAATGCTCCAGATTTTAGAGCGATTGGTTCAGAATTACAGATTCTATAGAGAAAAATCTCAGAATAGGCAAAATCCTGAACTCAAAGCGAAGAGTGAGCCATGATAAAAAATATTAAATTTTTTTGATCCCAATTATTTTGAGTTTGGCATGAAATCATATAGTTTCATTCATGTAGATTACGAATCTAGGAGACAAAATTGGATCTGGAGGATATTTTCCAAGATATCGAAAATTGAAAAATCCAGTCCGGAAGCGGAGCCGGAAGCGGAGCCGGAAGCGGGGAGTCAAAAACTCATACAAATAATGGAGAGAAAAAATTGCTGATAGCATCGATCAGCTAGGCATACTATATACTATGAATGCTCCAGATTTCAGAGCGATTGGTTCAGAATTACAGATTCTATAGAGAAAAATCTCAGAATAGGCAAAATCCTGAACTCAAAGCGAAGAGTGAGCCATGATAAAAAATATTAAATTTTTTTGATCCCAATTATTTTGAGTTTGGCATGAAATCATATAGTTTCATTCATGTAGATTACGAATCTAGGAGACAAAATTGGATCTGGAGGATATTTTCCAAGATATCGAAAATTTAAAAATCCAGTCCGGAAGCGGAGCCGGAAGCGGGGAGTCAAAAACTCATACAAATAATGGAGAGAAAAAATTGCTGATAGCATCGATCAGCTAGGCATACTATATACTATAAATGCTCCAGATTTCAGAGCGATTGGTTCAGAATTACAGATTCTATAGAGAAAAATCTCAGAATAGGCAAAATCATGAACTCAAAGCGAAGAGTGAGCCATGATAAAAAATATTAAATTTTTTTGATCCCAATTATTTTGAGTTTGGCATGAAATCATATAGTTTCATTCATGTAGATTACGAATCTAGGAGACAAAATTGGATCTGGAGGATATTTTCCAAGATATCGAAAATTTAAAAATCCAGTCCGGAAGCGGAGCCGGAAGCGGGGAGTCAAAAACTCATACAAATAATGGAGAGAAAAAATTGCTGATAGCATCGATCAGCTAGGCATACTATATACTATAAATGCTCCAGATTTCAGAGCGATTGGTTCAGAATTACAGATTCTATAGAGAAAAATCTCAGAATAGGCAAAATCCTGAACTCAAAGCGAAGAGTGAGCCATGATAAAAAATATTAAGTTTTTTTGATCCCAATTATTTTGAGTTTGGCATGAAATCATATAGTTTCATTCATGTAGATTACGAATCTAGGAGACAAAATTGGATCTGGAGGATATTTTCCAAGATATCGAAAATTTAAAAATCCAGTCCGGAAGCGGAGCCGGAAGCGGGGAGTCAAAAACTCATACAAATAATGGAGAGAAAAAATTGCTGATAGCATCGATCAGCTAGGCATACTATATACTATAAATGCTCCAGATTTCAGAGCGATTGGTTCAGAATTACAGATTCTATAGAGAAAAATCTCAGAATAGGCAAAATCCTGAACTCAAAGCGAAGAGTGAGCCATGATAAAAAATATTAAATTTTTTTGATCCCAATTATTTTGAGTTTGGCATGAAATCATATAGTTTCATTCATGTAGATTACGAATCTAGGAGACAAAATTGGATCTGGAGGATATTTTCCAAGATATCGAAAATTTAAAAATCCAGTCCGGAAGCGGAGCCGGAAGCGGGGAGTCAAAAACTCATACAAATAATGGAGAGAAAAAATTACTGATAGCATCGATCAGCTAGGCATACTATATACTATCAATGCTCCAGATTTCAGAGCGATTGGTTCAGAATTACAGATTCTATAGAGAAAAATCTCAGAATAGGCAAAATCCTGAACTCAAAGCGAAGAGTGAGCCATGATAAAAAATATTAAATTTTTTTGATCCCAATTATTTTGAGTTTGGCATGAAATCATATAGTTTCATTCATGTAGATCACGCATCTAGTAAACAAAATTGGATCTGGAGGATATTTTCCAAGTTATCGGAAATTTAAAAATCCAGTCCGGAAGCGGAGCCGGAAGCGGGGAGTCGAAAACTCATACAAATAATGGACATAAAAAATTGCTGATAGCATCGATCGGTTAGGCATACTATATACTATAAATATTCCAAATTTCAAAGCGATTGGTTCAGAATTACAGATTCTATAGAGAAAAATCTCAGAATAGGCAAAATCCTGAACTCAAAGCGAAGAGTGAGCCATGATAAAAAATATTAAATTTTTTTGATCCCAATTATTTTGAGTTTGGCATGAAATCATATAGTTTCATTCATGTAGATCAAGTATCTAGAAGACAAAATTGAATCTGGGGGATATTTTCCAAGATATCGGAAATTTAAAAATCCAGTCCGGAAGCGGAGCCGGAAGCGGGGAGTCGAAAACTCATACAAATAATACACAGAAAAAATTGCTGATAGCATCGATCGGTTAGGCATACTATATACTATGAATATTACAAATTTCAAAGCGATTGGTTCAGAATTACAGATTCTATAGAGAAAAATCTCAGAATAGGCAAAATCCTGAACTCAAAGCGAAGAGTGAGCCATGATAAAAAATATTAAATTTTTTTGATCCCAATTATTTTGAGTTTGGCATGAAATCATATAGTTTCATTCATGTAGATTACGAATCTAGGAGACAAAATTGGATCTGGAGGATATTTTCCAAGATATCGAAAATTTAAAAATCCAGTCCGGAAGCGGAGCCGGAAGCGGGGAGTCAAAAACTCATACAAATAATGGAGAGAAAAAATTGCTGATAGCATCGATCAGCTAGGCATACTATATACTATAAATGCTCCAGATTTTAGAGCGATTGGTTCAGAATTACAGATTCTATAGAGAAAAATCTCAGAATAGGCAAAATCCTGAACTCAAAGCGAAGAGTGAGCCATGATAAAAAAATATTAAATTTTTTTGATCCCAATTATTTTGAGTTTGGCATGAAATCATATAGTTTCATTCATGTAGATCACGTATCTAGAAGACATAATTGGATCTAGAGGATATTTTCCAAGATATCGGAAATTTAAGAATCCAGTCCGGAAGCGGAGCCGGAAGCGGGGAGTCGAAAACTCATACAAATAATACAGAGAAAAAATTGCTGATAGCATCGATCGGTTAGGCATACTATATACTATAAATATTCCAAATTTCAAAGCGATTGGTCCAGAATTACAGATTCTATAGAGAAAAATCTCAGAATAGGCAAAATCCTGAACTCAAAGCGAAGAGTGAGCCATGATAAAAAAAATATTAAATTTTTTTGATCCCAATTATTTTGATTTTGGCATGAAATCATATAGTTTCATTCATGTAGATCACGTATCTAGAAGACATAATTGGATCTGGAGGATATTTTCCAAGATATCGGAAATTTAAAAATTCAGTCCGGAAGCGGAGCCGGAAGCGGAGAGTCAAAAACTCATACAAATAATGGACATAAAAAATTGCTGATAGCATTGATCGGTTAGGCATACTATATACTATAAATATTCCAAATTTCAAAGCGATTGGTTCAGAATTACAGATTCTATAGAGAAGAATCCCAGAATAGGCAAAATCCTGAACTCAAAGCGAAGAGTGAGCCATGATAAAAAAAACTGAATTCTTTTGATCCCAATTATTTTGAGTTTGGCATGAAATCATATAGTTTCATTCATGTAGATTACGAATCTAGGAGACAAAATTGGATCTGGAGGATATTTTCCAAGATATCGAAAATTTAAAAATCCAGTCCGGAAGCGGAGCCGGAAGCGGGGAGTCAAAAACTCATACAAATAATGGAGAGAAAAAATTGCTGATAGCATCGATCAGCTAGGCATACTATATACTATAAATGCTCCAGATTTCAGAGCGATTGGTTCAGAATTACAGATTCTATAGAGAAAAATCTCAGAATAGGCAAAATCCTGAACTCAAAGCGAAGAGTGAGCCATGATAAAAAATATTAAATTTTTTTGATCCCAATTATTTTGAGTTTGGCATGAAATCATATAGTTTCATTCATGTAGAT
This sequence comes from Dromius quadrimaculatus, assembly GCA_963989225.1. NCBI lineage: Eukaryota > Metazoa > Arthropoda > Insecta > Coleoptera > Carabidae > Dromius > Dromius quadrimaculatus. The sequence continues at coordinate 65,076,200 of OZ022328.1, read as the reverse complement.
TACGAATCTAGGAGACAAAATTGGATCTGGAGGATATTTTCAAAGATATCGAAAATTTAAAAATCCAGTCCGGAAGCGGAGCCGGAAGCGGGGAGTCGAAAACTCATACAAATAATGGAGAGAAAAAATTGCTGATAGCATCGATCAGCTAGGCATACTATATACTATGAATGCTCCAGATTTCAGAGCGATTGGTTCAGAATTACAGATTCTATAGAGAAAAATCTCAGAATAGGCAAAATCCTGAACTCAAAGCGAAGAGTGAGCCATGATAAAAAATATTAAATTTTTTTGATCCCAATTATTTTGAGTTTGGCATGAAATCATATAGTTTCATTCATGTAGATTACGAATCTAGGAGACAAAATTGGATCTGGAGGATATTTTCCAAGATATCGAAAATTTAAAAATCCAGTCCGGAAGCGGAGCCGGAAGCGGGGAGTCAAAAACTCATACAAATAATGGAGAGAAAAAATTGCTGATAGCATCGATCAGCTAGGCATACTATATACTATAAATGCTCCAGATTTTAGAGCGATTGGTTCAGAATTACAGATTCTATAGAGAAAAATCTCAGAATAGGCAAAATCCTGAACTCAAAGCGAAGAGTGAGCCATGATAAAAAATATTAAATTTTTTTGATCCCAATTATTTTGAGTTTGGCATGAAATCATATAGTTTCATTCATGTAGATTACGAATCTAGGAGACAAAATTGGATCTGGAGGATATTTTCCAAGATATCGAAAATTGAAAAATCCAGTCCGGAAGCGGAGCCGGAAGCGGAGCCGGAAGCGGGGAGTCAAAAACTCATACAAATAATGGAGAGAAAAAATTGCTGATAGCATCGATCAGCTAGGCATACTATATACTATGAATGCTCCAGATTTCAGAGCGATTGGTTCAGAATTACAGATTCTATAGAGAAAAATCTCAGAATAGGCAAAATCCTGAACTCAAAGCGAAGAGTGAGCCATGATAAAAAATATTAAATTTTTTTGATCCCAATTATTTTGAGTTTGGCATGAAATCATATAGTTTCATTCATGTAGATTACGAATCTAGGAGACAAAATTGGATCTGGAGGATATTTTCCAAGATATCGAAAATTTAAAAATCCAGTCCGGAAGCGGAGCCGGAAGCGGGGAGTCAAAAACTCATACAAATAATGGAGAGAAAAAATTGCTGATAGCATCGATCAGCTAGGCATACTATATACTATAAATGCTCCAGATTTCAGAGCGATTGGTTCAGAATTACAGATTCTATAGAGAAAAATCTCAGAATAGGCAAAATCATGAACTCAAAGCGAAGAGTGAGCCATGATAAAAAATATTAAATTTTTTTGATCCCAATTATTTTGAGTTTGGCATGAAATCATATAGTTTCATTCATGTAGATTACGAATCTAGGAGACAAAATTGGATCTGGAGGATATTTTCCAAGATATCGAAAATTTAAAAATCCAGTCCGGAAGCGGAGCCGGAAGCGGGGAGTCAAAAACTCATACAAATAATGGAGAGAAAAAATTGCTGATAGCATCGATCAGCTAGGCATACTATATACTATAAATGCTCCAGATTTCAGAGCGATTGGTTCAGAATTACAGATTCTATAGAGAAAAATCTCAGAATAGGCAAAATCCTGAACTCAAAGCGAAGAGTGAGCCATGATAAAAAATATTAAGTTTTTTTGATCCCAATTATTTTGAGTTTGGCATGTAATCATATAGTTTCATTCATGTAGATTACGAATCTAGGAGACAAAATTGGATCTGGAGGATATTTTCCAAGATATCGAAAATTTAAAAATCCAGTCCGGAAGCGGAGCCGGAAGCGGGGAGTCAAAAACTCATACAAATAATGGAGAGAAAAAATTGCTGATAGCATCGATCAGCTAGGCATACTATATACTATAAATGCTCCAGATTTCAGAGCGATTGGTTCAGAATTACAGATTCTATAGAGAAAAATCTCAGAATAGGCAAAATCCTGAACTCAAAGCGAAGAGTGAGCCATGATAAAAAATATTAAATTTTTTTGATCCCAATTATTTTGAGTTTGGCATGAAATCATATAGTTTCATTCATGTAGATTACGAATCTAGGAGACAAAATTGGATCTGGAGGATATTTTCCAAGATATCGAAAATTTAAAAATCCAGTCCGGAAGCGGAGCCGGAAGCGGGGAGTCAAAAACTCATACAAATAATGGAGAGAAAAAATTACTGATAGCATCGATCAGCTAGGCATACTATATACTATCAATGCTCCAGATTTCAGAGCGATTGGTTCAGAATTACAGATTCTATAGAGAAAAATCTCAGAATAGGCAAAATCCTGAACTCAAAGCGAAGAGTGAGCCATGATAAAAAATATTAAATTTTTTTGATCCCAATTATTTTGAGTTTGGCATGAAATCATATAGTTTCATTCATGTAGATCACGCATCTAGTAAACAAAATTGGATCTGGAGGATATTTTCCAAGTTATCGGAAATTTAAAAATCCAGTCCGGAAGCGGAGCCGGAAGCGGGGAGTCGAAAACTCATACAAATAATGGACATAAAAAATTGCTGATAGCATCGATCGGTTAGGCATACTATATACTATAAATATTCCAAATTTCAAAGCGATTGGTTCAGAATTACAGATTCTATAGAGAAAAATCTCAGAATAGGCAAAATCCTGAACTCAAAGCGAAGAGTGAGCCATGATAAAAAATATTAAATTTTTTTGATCCCAATTATTTTGAGTTTGGCATGAAATCATATAGTTTCATTCATGTAGATCAAGTATCTAGAAGACAAAATTGAATCTGGGGGATATTTTCCAAGATATCGGAAATTTAAAAATCCAGTCCGGAAGCGGAGCCGGAAGCGGGGAGTCGAAAACTCATACAAATAATACACAGAAAAAATTGCTGATAGCATCGATCGGTTAGGCATACTATATACTATGAATATTACAAATTTCAAAGCGATTGGTTCAGAATTACAGATTCTATAGAGAAAAATCTCAGAATAGGCAAAATCCTGAACTCAAAGCGAAGAGTGAGCCATGATAAAAAATATTAAATTTTTTTGATCCTAATTATTCTGAGTTTGGCATGAAATCATATAGTTTAATTCATGTAGATCACGTATCTAGAAGACATAATTGGATCTGGAGGATATTTTCCAAGATATCGGAAATTTAAAAATCCAGTCCGGAAGCGGAGCCAGAAGCGGGGAGTCGAAAACTCATACAAATAATACAGAAAAAAAATTGCTGATAGCATCGATCGGTTAGGCATACTATATACTATAAATATTCCAAATTTCAAAGCGATTGGTTCAGAATTACAGATTCTATAGAGAAAAATCTCAGAATAGGCAAAATCCTGAACTCAAAGCGAAGAGTGAGCCATGATAAAAAAATATTAAATTTTTTTGATCCCAATTATTTTGAGTTTGGCATGAAATCATATAGTTTCATTCATGTAGATCACGTATCTAGTAAATAAAATTGGATCTGGAGGATATTTTCCAAGATATCGGAAATTTAAAAATCCAGTCCGGAAGCGGAGCCGGAAGCGGGGAGTCAAAAACTCATACAAATAATGAAGAGAAAAAATTGCTGATAGCATCGATCGGTTAGGCATACTATATACTATAAATATTTCAAATTTCGAAGCGTTTGGTTCAGAATTACAGATTCTATAGAGAAAAATCTCAGAATAGGCAAAATCCTGAACTCAAAGCGAAGAGTGAGCCATGATAAAAAATATTAAATTTTTTTGATCCCAATTATTTTGAGTTTGGCATGAAATCATATAGTTTCATTCATGTAGATCACGTATCTAGAAGACATAATTGGATCTGGAGGATATTTTCCAAGATATCGGAAGTTTAAAAATCCAGTCCGGAAGCGGAGCCGGAAGCGGGGAGTCGAAAACTCATACAAATAATGGACATAAAAAATTGCTGATAGCATCGATCGGTTAGGCATACTATATACTATGAATATTCCAAATTTCAAAGCGATTGGTTCAGAATTACAGATTCTATAGAGAAAAATCTCAGAATAGGCAAAATCCTGAACTCAAAGCGAAGAGTGAGCCATGATAAAAAATATTAAATTTTTTTGATCCCAATTATTTTGAGTTTGGCATGAAATCATATAGTTTCATTCATGTAGATCACGTATCTAGTAAACAAAATTGGATCTGGAGGATATTTTCCAAGATATCGGAAATTTAAAAATCCAGTCCGGAAGCGGAGCCGGAAGCGGGGAGTCAAAAACTCATACAAATAATGGACATAAAAAATTGCTGATAGCAAAGATCGGTTAGGCATACTATATACTAAAAATATTCCAAATTTCAAAGCGTTTGGTTCAGAATTACAGATTCTATAGAGAAAAATCTCAGAATAGGCAAAATCCTGAACTCAAAGCGAAGAGTGAGCCATGATAAAAAATATTAAATTTTTTTGATCCCAATTATTTTGAGTTTGGCATGAAATCATATAGTTTCATTCATGTAGATCACGTATCTAGAAGACAAAATTGGATCTGGAGGATATTTTCCAAGATATCGAAAATTTAAAAATCCAGTCCGGAAGCGGAGCCGGAAGCGGGGAGTCGAAAACTCATAAAAATAATGGAGAGAAAAAATTGCTGATAGCATCGATCGGTTAGGCATACTATATACTATAAATATTCCAAATTTCAAAGCGATTGGTTCAGAATTACAGATTCTATAGAGAAAAATCTCAGAATAGGCAAAATCCTGAACTCAAAGCGAAGAGTGAGCCATGATAAAAAATATTAAATTCTTTTGATCCCAATTATTTTGAGTTTGGTATGAAATCATATAGTTTTATTAATGTAGATCACGTATCTAGTAAACAAAATTGGATCTGGAGGATATTTTCCAAGATATCGGAAATTTAATAATCCAGTCTGGAAGCGGAGCCGGAAGCGGGGAGTCAAAAACTCATACAAATAATGGAGAGAAAAAATTGCTGATAGCATCGATCGGTTAGGCATACTATATACTATAAATATTCCAAATTTCAAAGCGATTGGTTCAGAATTACAGATTCTATAGAGAAAAACCCCAGAATAGGCAAAATCCTGAACTCAAAGCGAAGAGTGAGCCATGATAAAAAATATTAAATTTTTTTGATCCCAATTATTTTGAGTTTGGCATGAAATCATATAGTTTCATTCATGTAGATCACGTATCTAGAAGACAAAATTGGATCTGGAGGATATTTTCCAAGATATCGGAAATTTAAAAATCCAGTCCGGAAGCGGAGCCGGAAGCGGGGAGTCAAAAACTCATACAAATAATGGAGAGAAAAAATTGCTGATAGCATCGATCGGTTAGGCATACTATATACTATGATCGTTCCAAATTTCAAAGAGATTAGTTAAGAATTACAGATTCTATAGAGAAAAATCTCAGAATAGGCAAAATCCTGAACTCAAAGCGAAGAGTGAGACATGATAAAAAATATTAAATTTTTTTGATCCCAATTATTTTGAGTTTGGCATGAAATCATATAGTTTCATTCATGTAGATCACGTATCTAGTAAACAAAATTGGATCTGGAGGATATTTTCCAAGATATCGGAAATTTAAAAATCCAGTCCGGAACGGAGCCGGAAGCGGGGAGTCAAAAACTCATACAAATAATGGAGAGAAAAAATTGCTGATAGCATCGATCGGTTAGGCATACTATATACTATAAATATTCCAAATTTCAAAGCGATTGGTCCAGAATTACAGATTCTATAGAGAAAAATCTCAGAATAGGCAAAATCCTGAACTCAAAGCAAAGAGTGAGCCATGATAAAAAATATTAAATTTTTTTGATCCCAATTATTTTGAGTTTGGCATTAAATCATATAGTTTTATTCATGTACATCACGTATCTAGAAGACAAAATTGGATCTGGAGGATATTTTCCAAGATATCGGAAATTTAAAAATCCAGTCCGGAAGCGGAGCCGGAAGCGGGAAGTCAAAAACTCATACAAATAATGGAGAGAAAAAATTGCTGATAGCATCGATCGGTTAGGCATACTATATACTATGAATATTCCAAATTTCAAAGCGATTGGTTCAGAATTACAGATTCTATAGAGAAAAATCTCAGAATAGGCAAAATCCTGAACTCAAAGCGAAGAGTGAGCCATGATAAAAAATATTAAATTTTTTTGATCCCAATTATTTTTAGTTTGGCATGGAATCATATAGTTTAATTCATGTAGATCACGTATCTAGAAGACAAAATTGGATCTGGAGGATATTTTCCAAGATATCGGAAATTTAAAAATCCAGTCCGGAAGCGGAGCCGGAAGCGGGGAGTCAAAAACTCATAAAAATAATGGAGAGAAAAAATTGCTGATAGCATCGATCGGTTAGGCATACTATATACTATAAATATTCCAAATTTCAAAGCGATTGGTTCAGAATTACAGATTCTATAGAGAAAAATCTCAGAATAGGCAAAATCCTGAACTCAAAGCGAAGAGTGAGCCATGATAAAAAATATCAAATTTTTTGATCCCAATTATTTTGAGTTTGGCATGAAATCATATAGTTTCATTCATGTAGATCACGTATCTAGAAGACAAAATTGGATCTGGAGGATATTTTCCAAGATATCGGAAATTTAAAAATCCAGTCCGGAAGCGGAGCCGGAAGCGGGGAGTCAAAAACTCATACAAATAATGGAGAGAAAAAATTGCTGATAGCATCGATCGGTTAGGCATACTATATACTATAGATGTTCCAAATTTCAAAGCGATTGGTTCAGAATTACAGATTCTATAGAGAAAAATCTCAGAATAGGCAAAATCCTGAACTCAAAGCGAAGAGTGAGCCATGATAAAAAATATCAAATTTTTTTGATCCCAATTATTTTGAGTTTGGCATGAAATCATATAGTTCCATTCATTTAGATCACACATCTAGTAAACAAAATTGGATCTGGAGGATATTTTCCAAGATATCGGAAATTTAAAAATCCAGTCCGGAAGCGGAGCCGGAAGCGGGGAGTCAAAAACTCATACAAATAATGGAAAGAAAAAATTGCTGATAGCATCGATCGGTTAGGCATACTATATACTATAAATATTCCAAATTTCAAAGCGATTGGTTCAGAATTACAGATTCTATAGAGAAAAATCTCAGAATAGGCAAAATCCTGAACTCAAAGCGAAGAGTGAGCCATGATAAAAAATATCAAATTTTTTGATCCCAATTATTTTGAGTTTGGCATGAAATCATATAGTTTCATTCATGTAGATCACGTATCTAGAAGACAAAATTGGATCTGGAGGATATTTTCCAAGATATCGGAAATTTAAAAATCCAGTCCGGAAGCGGAGCCGGAAGCGGGGAGTCAAAAACTCATACAAATAATGGAGAGAAAAAATTGCTGATAGCATCGATCGGTTAGGCATACTATATTCTATAGATATTTCAAATTTCAAAGCGATTGGTTCAGAATTACAGATTCTATAGAGAAAAATCTCAGAATAGGCAAAATCCTGAACTCAAAGCGAAGAGTGAGCCATGATAAAAAATATTAAATTTTTTTGATCCCAATTATTTTTAGTTTGGCATGGAATCATATAGTTTAATTCATGTAGATCACGTATCTAGGAGACAAAATTGGATCTGGAGGATATTTTCCAAGATATCGGAAATTTAAAAATCCAGTCCGGAAGCGGAGCCGGAAGCGGGGAGTCAAAAACTCATAAAAATAATGGAGAGAAAAAATTGCTGATAGCATCGATCGGTTAGGCATACTATATACTATAAATATTCCAAATTTCAAAGCGATTGGTTCAGAATTACAGATTCTATAGAGAAAAATCTCAGAATAGGCAAAATCCTGAACTCAAAGCGAAGAGTGAGCCATGATAAAAAATATCAAATTTTTTGATCCCAATTATTTTGAGTTTGGCATGAAATCATATAGTTTCATTCATGTAGATCACGTATCTAGAAGACAAAATTGGATCTGGAGGATATTTTCCAAGATATCGGAAATTTAAAAATCCAGTCCGGAAGCGGAGCCGGAAGCGGGGAGTCAAAAACTCATACAAATAATGGAGAGAAAAAATTGCTGATAGCATCGATCGGTTAGGCATACTATATACTATAGATATTTCAAATTTCAAAGCGATTGGTTCAGAATTACAGATTCTATAGAGAAAAATCTCAGAATAGGCAAAATCCTGAACTCAAAGCGAAGAGTGAGCCATGATAAAAAATATCAAATTTTTTTGATCCCAATTATTTTGAGTTTGGCATGAAATCATATAGTTTCATTCATGTAGATCACACATCTAGTAAACAAAATTGGATCTGGAGGATATTTTCCAAGATATCGGAAATTTAAAAATCCAGTCCGGAAGCGGAGCCGGAAGCGGGGAGTCAAAAACTCATACAAATAATGGAGAGAAAAAATTGCTGATAGCATCGATCGGTTGGGCATACTATATACTATAAATATTCCAAATTTCGAAGCGATTGGTTCAGAATTACAGATTCTATAGAGAAAAATCTCAGAATAGGCAAAATCCTGAACTCAAAGCGAAGAGTGAGCCATGATAAAAAATATTAAATTTTTTTGATCCCAATTATTTTTAGTTTGGCGTGGAATCATATAGTTTGATTCATGTAGATTACGTATCTAGAAGACAAAATTGGATCTGGAGGATATTTTCCAAGATATCGGAAATTTAAAAATCCAGTCCGGAAGCGGAGCCGGAAGCGGGGAGTCAAAAACTCATACAAATAATGGAGAGAAAAAATTGCTGATAGCATCGATCGGTTAGGCATACTATATACTATGAATATTCCAAATTTCAAAGCGATTGGTTCAGAATTACAGATTCTATAGAGAAAAATCTCAGAATAGGCAAAATCCTGAACTCAAAGCAAAGAGTGAGCCATGATAAAAAATATTAAATTTTTTTGACCCCAATTATTTTGAGTTTGGCATTAAATCATATAGTTTTATTCATGTAGATCACGTATCTAGAAGACAAAATTGGATCTGGAGGATATTTTCCAAGATATCGGAAATTTAAAAATCCAGTCCGGAAGCGGAGCCGGAAGCGGGGAGTCAAAAACTCATACAAATAATGGAGAGAAAAAATTGCTGATAGCATCGATCGGTTAGGCATACTATATACTATGAATATTCCAAATTTCAAAGCGATTGGTTCAGAATTACAGATTCTATAGAGAAAAATCTCAGAATAGGCAAAATCCTGAACTTAAAGCAAAGAGTGAGCCATGATAAAAAATATTAAATTTTTTTGATCCCAATTATTTTGAGTTTGGCATTAAATCATATAGTTTTATTCATGTACATCACGTATCTAGAAGACAAAATTGGATCTGGAGGATATTTTTCAAGATATCGGAAATTTAAAAATCCAGTCCGGAAGCGGAGCCGGAAGCGGGGAGTCGAAAACTCATACAAATAATGGACATAAAAAATTGCTGATAGCATCGATCGGTTAGGCATACTATATACTATGAATATTCCAAATTTCAAAGCGATTGGTTCAGAATTACAGATTCTATAGAGAAAAATCTCAGAATAGGCAAAATCCTGAACTCAAAGCGAAGAGTGAGCCATGATAAAAAATATCAAATTTTTTTGATCCCAATTATTTTGAGTTTGGCATAAAATCATATAGTTTCATTCATGTAGATCACGTATCTAGAAGACAAAATTGGATCTGGAGGATATTTTCCAAGATATCGGAAATTTAAAAATCCAGTCCGGAAGCGGAGCCGGAAGCGGGGAGTCAAAAACTCATACAAATAATGAAGAGAAAAATTGCTGATAGCATCGATCGGTTAGGCATACTATATACTATAAATATTCCAAATTTCAAAGCGATTGGTTCAGGATTACAGATTCTATAGAGAAAAATCTCAGAGTAGGCAAAATCCTGAACTCAAAGCGAAGAGTGAGCCATGATAAAAAATATTAAATTTTTTTGATCCCAATTATTTTGAGTTTGGCATGAAATCATATAGTTTCATTCATGTAGATCACGTATCTAGAAGACAAAATAGGATCTGGAGGATATTTTCCAAGATATCGGAAATTTAAAAATCCAGTCCGGAAGCGGAGCCGGAAGCGAGGAGTCAAAAACTCATACAAATAATGGAGAGAAAAAATTGCTGATAGCATCGATCGGTTAGGCATACTATATACTATAAATATTCCAAATTTCAAAGCAATTGGTCCAGAATTACAGATTCTATAGAGAAAAATCTCAGAATAGGCAAAATCCTGAACTCAAAGCGAAGAGTGAGCCATGATAAAAAATATCAAATTTTTTTGATCCCAATTATTTTGAGTTTGGCATAAAATCATATAGTTTCATTCATGTAGATCACGTATCTAGAAGACAAAATTGGATCTGGAGGATATTTTCCAAGATATCGGAAATTTAAAAATCCAGTCCGGAAGCGGAGCCGGAAGTGGGGAGTCAAAAACTCATACAAATAATGGAGAGAAAAAATTGCTGATAGCATCGATCGGTTAGGCATACTATATACTATAAATATTCCAAATTTCAAAGCGATTGGTTCAGGATTACAGATTCTATAGAGAAAAATCTCAGAGTAGGCAAAATCCTGAACTCAAAGCGAAGAGTGAGCCATGATAAAAAATATTAAATTTTTTTGATCCCAATTATTTTGAGTTTGGCATGAAATCATATAGTTTCATTCATGTAGATCACGTATCTAGAAGACAAAATAGGATCTGGAGGATATTTTCCAAGATATCGGAAATTTAAAAATCCAGTCCGGAAGCGGAGCCGGAAGCGGGGAGTCAAAAACTCATACAAATAATGGAGAGAAAAAATTGCTGATAGCATCGATCGGTTAGGCATACTATATACTATAAATATTCCAAATTTCAAAGCGATTGGTTCAGAATTACAGATTCTATAGAGAAAAATCTCAGAGTAGGCAAAATCCTGAACTCAAAGCGAAGAGTGAGCCATGATAAAAAATATTAAATTTTTTTGATCCCAATTATTTTAAGTTTGGCATGAAATCATATAGTTTCATTCATGTAGATCACGTATCTAGAAGACAAAATTGGATCTGGAGGATATTTTCCAAGATATCGGAAATTTAAAAATCCAGTCCGGAAGCGGAGCCGGAAGCGGGGAGTCAAAAACTCATACAAATAATGGAGAGAAAAAATTGCTGATAGCATCGATCGGTTAGGCATACTATATACTATGAATATTCCAAATTTCAAAGCGATTGGTTCAGAATTACAGATTCTATAGAGAAAAATCTCAGAATAGGCAAAATCCTGAACTCAAAGCGAAGAGTGAGCCATGATAAAAAATATCAAATTTTTTTGATCCCAATTATTTTGAGTTTGGCATAAAATCATATAGTTTCATTCATGTAGATCACGTATCTAGAAGACAAAATTGGATCTGGAGGATATTTTCCAAGATATCGGAAATTTAAAAATCCAGTCCGGAAGCGGAGCCGGAAGCGGGGAGTCAAAAACTCATACAAATAATGGAGAGAAAAAATTGCTGATAGCATCGATCGGTTAGGCATACTATATACTATAAATATTTCAAATTTCAAAGCGATTGGTTCAGAATTACAGATTCTATAGAGAAAAATCTCAGAGTAGGCAAAATCCTGAACTCAAAGCGAAGAGTGAGCCATGATAAAAAATATTAAATTTTTTTGATCCCAATTATTTTGAGTTTGGCATGAAATCATATAGTTTCATTCATGTAGATCACGTATCTAGAAGACAAAATTGGATCTGGAGGATATTTTCCAAGATATCGGAAATTTAAAAATCCAGTCCGGAAGCGGAGCCGGAAGCGGGGAGTCAAAAACTCATACAAATAATGGAGAGAAAGAATTGCTGATAGCATCGATCGGTTAGGCATACTATATACTATGAATATTCCAAATTTCAAAGCGATTGGTTCAGAATTACAGATTCTATAGAGAAAAATCTCAGAATAGGCAAAATCCTGAACTCAAAGCGAAGAGTGAGCCATGATAAAAAATATCAAATTTTTTTGATCCCAATTATTTTGAGTTTGGCATAAAATCATATAGTTTCATTCATGTAGATCACGTATCTAGAAGACAAAATTGGATCTGGAGGATATTTTCCAAGATATCGGAAATTTAAAAATCCAGTCCGGAAGCGGAGCCGGAAGCGGGGAGTCAAAAACTCATACAAATGATGGAGAGAAAAAATTGCTGATAGCATCGATCGGTTAGGCATACTATATACTATGAATATTCCAAATTTCAAAGCGATTGGTCCAGAATTACAGATTCTATAGAGAAAAATTTCAGAATAGGCAAAATCCTGAACTCAAAGCGAAGAGTGAGCCATGATAAAAAATATCAAATTTTTTTGATCCCAATTATTTTGAGTTTGGCATAAAATCATATAGTTTCATTCATGTAGATCACGTATCTAGAAGACAAAATTGGATCTGGAGGATATTTTCCAAGATATCGGAAATTTAAAAATCCAGTCCGGAAGCGGAGCCGGAAGCGGGGAGTCAAAAACTCATACAAATAATGGAGAGAAAAAATTGCTGATAGCATCGATCGGTTTGGCATACTATATACTATAAATATTCCAAATTTCAAAGCGATTGGTTCAGAATTACAGATTCTATAGAGAAAAATCTCAGAGTAGGCAAAATCCTGAACTCAAAGCGAAGAGTGAGCCATGATAAAAAATATTAAATTTTTTTGATCCCAATTATTTTGAGTTTGGCATGAAATCATATAGTTTCATTCATGTAGATCACGTATCTAGAAGACAAAATTTGATCTGGAGGATATTTTCCAAGATATCGGAAATTTAAAAATCCAGTCCGGAAGCGGAGCCGGAAGCGGGGAGTCAAAAACTCATACAAATAATGGAGAGAAAAAATTGCTGATAGCATCGATCGGTTAGGCCTACTATATACTATGAATATTTCAAATTTCAAAGCGATTGGTTCAGAATTACAGATTCTATAGAGAAAAATCTCAGAATAGGCAAAAGCCTGAACTCAAAGCGAAGAGTGAGCCATGATAAAAAATATTAAATTTTTTTGATCCCAATTATTTTGAGTTTGGCATAAAATCATATAGTTTCATTCATGTAGATCACGTATCTAGAAGACAAAATTGGATCTGGAGGATATTTTCCAAGATATCGGAAATTTAAAAATCCAGTCCGGAAGCGGAGCCGGAAGCGGGGAGTCAAAAACTCATACAAATAATGGAGAGAAAAAATTGCTGATAGCATCGATCGGTTAGGCATACTATATACTATGAATATTCCAAATTTCAAAGCGATTGGTTCAGAATTACAGATTCTATAGAGAAAAATCTCAGAATAGGCAAAATCCTGAACTCAAAGCGAAGAGTGAGCCATGATAAAAAATATCAAATTTTTTTGATCCCAATTATTTTGAGTTTGGCATAAATCATATAGTTTCATTCATGTAGATCACGTATCTAGAAGACAAAATTGGATCTGGAGGATATTTTCCAAGATATCGGAAATTTAAAAATCCAGTCCGGAAGCGGAGCCGGAAGCGGGGAGTCAAAAACTCATACAAATAATAGAGAGAAAAAATTGCTGATAGCATCGATCGGTTAGGCATACTATATACTATAAATATTCCAAATTTCAAAGCGATTGGTTCAGAATTACAGATTCTATAGAGAAAAATCTCAGAGTAGGCAAAATCCTGAACTCAAAGCGAAGAGTGAGCCATGATAAAAAATATCAAATTTTTTTGATCCCAATTATTTTGAGTTTGGCATAGAATCATATAGTTTCACTCATGTAGATCACGTATCTAGAAGACAAAATTGGATCTGGAGGATATTTTCCAAGATATCGGAAATTTAAAAATCCAGTCCGGAAGCGGAGCCGGAAGCGGGGAGTCAAAAACTCATACAAATAATGGAGAGAAAAAATTGCTGATAGCATCGATCGGTTAGGCATACTATATACTATGAATATTCCAAATTTCAAAGCGATTGGTTCAGAATTACAGATTCTATGGAGAAAAATCTCAGAATAGGCAAAATCCTGAACTCAAAGCGAAGGGTGAGCCATGATAAAAAATATCAAATTTTTTTGATCCCAATTATTTCGAGTTTGGCATAAAATCATATAGTTTCATTCATGTAGATCACGTATCTAGAAGACAAAATTGGATCTGAAGGATATTTTCCAAGATATCGGAAATTTAAAAATCCAGTCCGGAAGCGGAGCCGGAAGCGGGGAGTCAAAAACTCATACAAATAATGGAGAGAAAAAATTGCTGATAGCATCGATCGGTTAGGCATACTATATACTATAAATATTCCAAATTTCAAAGCGATTGGTTCAGAATTACAGATTCTATAGAGAAAAATCTCAGAGTAGGCAAAATCCTGAACTCAAAGCGAAGAGTGAGCCATGATAAAAAATATTAAATTTTTTTGATCCCAATTATTTTGAGTTTGGCATGAAATCATATAGTTTCATTCATGTAGATCACGTATCTAGAAGACAAAATTGGATCTGGAGGATATTTTCCAAGATATCGGAAATTTAAAAATCCAGTCCGGAAGCGGAGCCGGAAGCGGGGAGTCAAAAACTCATACAAATAATGGAGAGAAAGAATTGCTGATAGCATCGATCGGTTAGGCATACTATATACTATGAATATTCCAAATTTCAAAGCGATTGGTTCAGAATTACAGATTCTATAGAGAAAAATCTCAGAATAGGCAAAATCCTGAACTCAAAGCGAAGAGTGAGCCATGATAAAAAATATCAAATTTTTTTGATCCCAATTATTTTGAGTTTGGCATAAAATCATATAGTTTCATTCATGTAGATCACGTATCTAGAAGACAAAATTGGATCTGGAGGATATTTTCCAAGATATCGGAAATTTAAAAATCCAGTCCGGAAGCGGAGCCGGAAGCGGGGAGTCAAAAACTCATACAAATGATGGAGAGAAAAAATTGCTGATAGCATCGATAGGTTAGGCATACTATATACTATGAATATTCCAAATTTCAAAGCGATTGGTTCAGAATTACAGATTCTATAGAGAAAAATTTCAGAATAGGCAAAATCCTGAACTCAAAGCGAAGAGTGAGCCATGATAAAAAATATCAAATTTTTTTGATCCCAATTATTTTGAGTTTGGCATAAAATCATATAGTTTCATTCATGTAGATCACGTATCTAGAAGACAAAATTGGATCTGGAGGATATTTTCCAAGATATCGGAAATTTAAAAATCCAGTCCGGAAGCGGAGCCGGAAGCGGGGAGTCAAAAACTCATACAAATAATGGAGAGAAAAAATTGCTGATAGCATCGATCGGTTAGGCATACTATATACTATAAATATTCCAAATTTCAAAGCGATTGGTTCAGAATTACAGATTCTATAGAGAAAAATCTCAGAGTAGGCAAAATCCTGAACTCAAAGCGAAGAGTGAGCCATGATAAAAAATATCAAATTTTTTTGATCCCAATTATTTTGAGTTTGGCATGAAATCATATAGTTTCATTCATGTAGATCACGTATCTAGAAGACAAAATTTGATCTGGAGGATATTTTCCAAGATATCGGAAATTTAAAAATCCAGTAAGGAAGCGGAGCCGGAAGCGGGGAGTCAAAAACTCATACAAATAATGGAGAGAAAAAATTGCTGATAGCATCGATCGGTTAGGCCTACTATATACTATAAATATTCCAAATTTCAAAGCGATTGGTTCAGAATTACAGATTCTATAGAGAAAAATCTCAGAATAGGCAAAATCCTGAACTCAAAGCGAAGAGTGAGCCATGATAAAAAATATCAAATTTTTTTGATCCCAATTATTTTGAGTTTGGCATTATATCATATAGTTTCATTCATGTAGATCACGTATCTAGAAGACAAAATTGGATCTGGAGGATATTTTCCAAGATATCGGAAATTTAAAAATCCAGTCCGGAAGCGGAGCCGGAAGCGGGGAGTCAAAAACTCATACAAATAATAAAGAGAAAAAATTGCTGATAGCATCGATCGGTTAGGCATACTATATACTATAAATATTCCAAATTTCAAAGCGATTGGTTCAGAATTACAGATTCTATAGAGAAAAATCTCAGAGTAGGCAAAATCCTGAACTCAAAGCGAAGAGTGAGCCATGATAAAAAATATTAAATTTTTTTGATCCCAATTATTTTGAGTTTGGCATGAAATCATATAGTTTCATTCATGTAGATCACGTATCTAGAAGACAAAATTGGATCTGGAGGATATTTTCCAAGATATCGGAAATTTAAAAATCCAGTCCGGAAGCGGAGCCGGAAGCGGGGAGTCAAAAACTCATACAAATAATGGAGAGAAAAAATTGCTGATAGCATCGATCGGTTAGGCATACTATATACTATGAATATTCCAAATTTCAAAGCGATTGGTTCAGAATTACAGATTCTATGGAGAAAAATCTCAGAATAGGCAAAATCCTGAACTCAAAGCGAAGAGTGAGCCATGATAAAAAATATCAAATTTTTTTGATCCCAATTATTTTGAGTTTGACATAGAATCATATAGTTTCATTCATGTAGATCACGTATCTAGAAGACAAATTTGGATCTGGAGGATATTTTCCAAGATATCGGAAATTTAAAAATCCAGTCCGGAAGCGGAGCCGGAAGCGGGGAGTCAAAAACTCATACAAATAATGGAGAGAAAAAATTGCTGATAGCATCGATCGGTTAGGCATACCATATACTATAAATATTCCAAATTTCAAAGCGATTGGTTCAGAATTACAGATTCTATAGAGAAAAATCTCAGAATAGGCAAAATCCTGAACTCAAAGCGAAGAGTGAGCCATGATAAAAAATATTAAATTTTTTTGATCCCAATTATTTTGAGTTCTGCATAAAATCATATAGTTTCATTCCTGTAGATCACGTATCTAGAAAACAAAATTGGATCTGGAGGATATTTTCCAAGATATCGGAAATTTAAAAATCCAGTCCGGAAGCGGAGCCGGAAGCGGGGAGTCAAAAACTCATACAAATAATGGAGAGAAAAAATTGCTGATAGCATCGATCGGTTAGGCATACTATATACTATAAATATTCCAAATTTCAAAGCGATTGGTTCAGAATTACAGATTCTATAGAGAAAAATCTCAGAGTAGGCAAAATCCTGAACTCAAAGCGAAGAGTGAGCCATGATAAAAAATATTAAATTTTTTTGATCCCAATTATTTTGAGTTTGGCATGAAATCATATAGTTTCATTCATGTAGATCACGTATCTAGGAGACAAAATTGGATCTGGAGGATATTTTCCAAGATATCGGAAATTTAAAAATCCAGTCCGGAAGCGGAGCCGGAAGCGGGGAGTCAAAAACTCATACAAATAATGGAGAGAAAAAATTGCAGATAGCATCGATCGGTTAGGCATACTATATACTATGAATATTCCAAATTTCAAAGCGATTGGTTCAGAATTACAGATTCTATAGAGAAAAATCTCAGAATAGGCAAAATCCTGAACTCAAAGCGAAGAGTGAGCCATGATAAAAAATATTAAATTTTTTTGATCCCAATTATTTTGAGTTTGGCATGAAATCATATAGTTTCATTCATGTAGATCACGTATCTAGAAGACAAAATTGGATCTGGAGGATATTTTCCAATATATCGGAAATTTAAAAATCCAGTCCGGAAGCGGAGCCGGAAGCGGGGAGTCAAAAACTCATACAAATAATAGAGAGAAATAATTGCTGATAGCATCGATCGGTTAGGCATACTATATACTATAAATATTCCAAATTTCGAAGCGATTGGTTCAGAATTACAGATTCTATAGAGAAAAATCTCAAAATAGGCAAAATCCTGAACTCAAAGCGAAGAGTGAGCCATGATAAAAAATATTAAATTTTTTTGATCCCAATTATTTTGAGTTTGGCATGAAATCATATAGTTTCATACATGTAGATCACGTATCTAGAAGACAAAATTGGATCTGGAGGATATTTTCCAAGATATCGGAAATTTAAAAATCCAGTCCGGAAGCGGAGCCGGAAGCGGGGAGTCAAAAACTCATACAAATAATGGAGAGAAAAAATTGCTGATAGCATCGATCGGTTAGGCATACTATATACTATAAATATTCCAAATTTCAAAGCGATTGGTTCAGAATTACAGATTCTATAGAGAAAAATCTCAGAATAGGCAAAATCCTGAACTCAAAGCGAAGAGTGAGCCATGATAAAAAATATTAAATTTTTTTGATCCCAATTATTTTGAGTTTGGCATGAAATCATATAGTTTCATTCATGTAGATCACGTATCTAGAAGACAAAATTGGATCTGGAGGATATTTTCCAAGATATCGGAAATTTAAAAATCTAGTCCGGAAGCGGAGCCGGAAGCGGGGAGTCAAAAACTCATACAAATAATGGAGGGAAAAAATTGCTGATAGCATCGATCGGTTAGGCATACTATATACTATAAATATTCCAAATTTCAAAGCGATTGAGTCAGAATTACAGATTCTATAGAGAAAAATCTCAGAATAGGCAAAATCCTGAACTCAAAGCGGAGAGTGAGCCATGATAAAAAATATTAAATTTTTTTGATCCCAATTATTTTGAGTTTGGCATGAAATCATATAGTTTCATTCATGTAGATCACGTATCTAGAAGACAAATTTGGATCTGGAGGATATTTTCCAAGATATCGGAAATTTAAAAATCCAGTCCGGAAGCGGAGCCGGAAGCGGGGAGTCAAAAACTCATACAAATAATGGAGAGAAAAAATTGCTGATAGCATCGATCGGTTAGGCATACTATATACTATGAATATTCCAAATTTCAAAGCGATTGGTTCAGAATTACAGATTCTATAGAGAAAAATCTCAGAATAGGCAAAATCCTGAACTCAAAGCGAAGAGTGAGCCATGATAAAAAATATTAAATTTTTTTGATTCCAATTATTCTGAGTTTGGCATGAAATCATATAGCTTCATTCATGTAGATCACGTATCTAGAAGACAAAATTGGATCTGGAGAATATTTTCCAAGATATCGGAAATTTAAAAATCCAGTCCGGAAGCGGAGCCGGAAGCGGGGAGTCAAAAACTCATACAAATAATGGAGAGAAAAAATTGCTAATAGCATCGATCGGTTAGGCATACTATATACTATAAATATTCCAAATTTCAAAGCGATTGGTTCAGAATTACAGATTCTATAGAGAAAAATCTCAGAATAGGCAAAATCCTGAACTCAAAGCGAAGAGTGAGCCATGATAAAAAATATTAAATTTTTTTGATCCCAATTATTTTGAGTTTGGCATGAAATCATATAGCTTCATTCATGTAGATCACGTATCTAGTAAACAAAATTGGATCTGGAGGATATTTTCCAAGATATCGGAAATTTAAAAATCCAGTCCGGAAGCGGAGCCGGAAGCGGGGAGTCAAAAACTCATACAAATAATGGAGAGAAAAAATTGCTGATAGCATCGATCGGTTAGGCATACTATATACTATAAATATTCCAAATTTCAAAGCGATTGGTTCAGAATTACAGATTCTATAGAGAAAAATCTCAGAATAGGCAAAATCCTGAACTCAAAGCGAAGAGTGAGCCATGATAAAAAATATTAAATTTTTTTGATCCCAATTATTTTGAGTTTGGCATGAAATCATATAGTTTCATTCATGTAGATCACGTATCTAGTAAACAAAATTGGATCTGGAGGATATTTTCCAAGATATCGGAAATTTAAAAATCCAGTCCGGAAGCAGAGCCGGAAGCGGGGAGTCAAAAACTCATACAAGTAATGGAGAGAAAAAATTGCTGATAGCATCGATCGGTTAGGCATACTATATACTATAAATACTCCAAATTTCAAAGCGATTGGTTCAGAATTACAGATTCTATAGAGAAAAATCTCAGAATAGGCAAAATCCTGAACTCAAAGCGAAGAGTGAGCCATGATAAAAAATATTAAATTTTTTTGATCCCAATTATTTTGAGTTTGGCATGAAATCATATAGTTTCATTCATGTAGATCACGTATCTAGTAAACAAAATTGGATCTGGAGGATATTTTCCAAGATATCGGAAATTTAAATATCCAGTCCGGAAGCGGAGCCGGAAGCGGGGAGTCAAAAACTCATACAAATAATGGAGAGTAAAAATTGCTGATAGCATCGATCGGTTAGGCATACTATATACTATAAATATTCCAAATTTCAAAGCGACTGGTTCAGAATTACAGATTCTATAGAGAAAAATATCAGAATAGGCAAAATCCTGAACTCAAAGCGAAGAGTGAGCCATGATAAAAAATATTAAATTTTTTTGATCCCAATTATTTTGAGTTTGACATAAAATCATATAGTTTCATTCATGTAGATCACGTATCTAGAAGACAAAATTGGATCTGGAGGATATTTTCCAAGATATCGGAAATTTAAAAATCCAGTCCGGAAGCGGAGCCGGAAGCGGGGAGTCAAAAACTCATACAAATAATGGGGAGAAAAAATTGCTGATAGCATCGATCGGTTAGGCATACTATATACTATAAATATTCCAAATTTCAAAGCGATTGGTTCAGAATTACAGATTCTATAGAGAAAAATATCAGAATAGGCAAAATCCTGAACTCAAAGCGAAGAGTGAGCCATGATAAAAAATATTAAATTTTTTTGATCCCAATTATTTTGAGTTTGGCATGAAATCATATAGTTTCATTCATGTAGATCACGTATCTAGTAAACAAAATTGGATCTGGAGGATATTTTCCAAGATATCGGAAATTTAAAAATCCAGTCCGGAAGCGGAGCCGGAAGCGGGGAGTCAAAAACTCATACAAATAATGGAGAGAAAAAATTGCTGATAGCATCGATCGGTTAGGCATACTATATACTATGAATATTCCAATTTTCAAAGCGATTGGTTCAGAATTACAGATTCTATAGAGAAAAATTTCAGAATAGGCAAAATCCTGAACTCAAAGCGAAGAGTGAGCCATGATAAAAAATATTAAATTTTTTTGATCCCAATTATTTTGAGTTTGGCATAAAATCATATAGTTTCATTCATGTAGATCACGTATCTAGAAGACAAAATTGGATCTGGAGGATATTTTCCAAGATATCGGAAATTTAAAAATCCAGTCCGGAAGCGGAGCCGGAAGCGGGGAGTCAAAAACTCATACAAATAATGGAGAGAAAAAATTGCTGATAGCATCGATCGGTTAGGCATACTATATACTATAAATATTCCAAATTTCAAAGCGATTGGTTCAGAATTACAGATTCTATAGAGAAAAATCTCAGAATAGGCAAAATCCTGAACTCAAAGCGAAGAGTGAGCCATGATAAAAAATATTAAATTTTTTTGATCCCAATTATTTTGAGTTTGGCATGAAATCATATAGCTTCATTCATGTAGATCACGTATCTAGTAAACAAAATTGGATCTGGAGGATATTTTCCAAGATATCGGAAATTTAAAAATCCAGTCCGGAAGCGGAGCCGGAAGCGGGGAGTCAAAAACTCATACAAATAATGGAGAGAAAAAATTGCTGATAGCATCGATCGGTTAGGCATACTATATACTATAAATATTCCAAATTTCAAAGCGATTGGTTCAGAATTACAGATTCTATAGAGAAAAATCTCAGAATAGGCAAAATCCTGAACTCAAAGCGAAGAGTGAGCCATGATAAAAAATATTAAATTTTTTTGATCCCAATTATTTTGAGTTTGGCATGAAATCATATAGTTTCATTCATGTAGATCACGTATCTAGTAAACAAAATTGGATCTGGAGGATATTTTCCAAGATATCGGAAATTTAAAAATCCAGTCCGGAAGCAGAGCCGGAAGCGGGGAGTCAAAAACTCATACAAGTAATGGAGAGAAAAAATTGCTGATAGCATCGATCGGTTAGGCATACTATATACTATAAATACTCCAAATTTCAAAGCGATTGGTTCAGAATTACAGATTCTATAGAGAAAAATCTCAGAATAGGCAAAATCCTGAACTCAAAGCGAAGAGTGAGCCATGATAAAAAATATTAAATTTTTTTGATCCCAATTATTTTGAGTTTGGCATGAAATCATATAGTTTCATTCATGTAGATCACGTATCTAGTAAACAAAATTGGATCTGGAGGATATTTTCCAAGATATCGGAAATTTAAATATCCAGTCCGGAAGCGGAGCCGGAAGCGGGGAGTCAAAAACTCATACAAATAATGGAGAGTAAAAATTGCTGATAGCATCGATCGGTTAGGCATACTATATACTATAAATATTCCAAATTTCAAAGCGACTGGTTCAGAATTACAGATTCTATAGAGAAAAATATCAGAATAGGCAAAATCCTGAACTCAAAGCGAAGAGTGAGCCATGATAAAAAATATTAAATTTTTTTGATCCCAATTATTTTGAGTTTGGCATAAAATCATATAGTTTCATTCATGTAGATCACGTATCTAGAAGACAAAATTGGATCTGGAGGATATTTTCCAAGATATCGGAAATTTAAAAATCCAGTCCGGAAGCGGAGCCGGAAGCGGGGAGTCAAAAACTCATACAAATAATGGGGAGAAAAAATTGCTGATAGCATCGATCGGTTAGGCATACTATATACTATAAATATTCCAAATTTCAAAGCGATTGGTTCAGAATTACAGATTCTATAGAGAAAAATATCAGAATAGGCAAAATCCTGAACTCAAAGCGAAGAGTGAGCCATGATAAAAAATATTAAATTTTTTTGATCCCAATTATTTTGAGTTTGGCATGAAATCATATAGTTTCATTCATGTAGATCACGTATCTAGTAAACAAAATTGGATCTGGAGGATATTTTCCAAGATATCGGAAATTTAAAAATCCAGTCCGGAAGCGGAGCCGGAAGCGGGGAGTCAAAAACTCATACAAATAATGGAGAGAAAAAATTGCTGATAGCATCGATCGGTTAGGCATACTATATACTATGAATATTCCAATTTTCAAAGCGATTGGTTCAGAATTACAGATTCTATAGAGAAAAATTTCAGAATAGGCAAAATCCTGAACTCAAAGCGAAGAGTGAGCCATGATAAAAAATATTAAATTTTTTTGATCCCAATTATTTTGAGTTTGGCATAAAATCATATAGTTTCATTCATGTAGATCACGTATCTAGAAGACAAAATTGGATCTGGAGGATATTTTCCAAGATATCGGAAATTTAAAAATCCAGTCCGGAAGCGGAGCCGGAAGCGGGGAGTCAAAAACTCATACAAATAATGGAGAGAAAAAATTGCTGATAGCATCGATCGGTTAGGCATACTATATACTATAAATATTCCAAATTTCAAAGCGACTGGTTCAGAATTACAGATTCTATAGAGAAAAATCTCAGAATAGGCAAAATCCTGAACTCAAAGCGAAGAGTGAGCCATGATAAAAAATATTAAATTTTTTTGATCCCAATTATTTTGAGTTTGGCATAAAATCATATAGTATCATTCATGTAGATCACGTATCTAGAAGACAAAATTGGATCTGGAGGATATTTTCCAAGATATCGGAAATTTAAAAATCCAGTCCGGAAACGGAGCCGGAAGCGGGGAGTCAAAAACTCATACAAATAATGGAGAGTAAAAATTGCTGATAGCATCGATCGGTTAGGCATACTATATACTATAAATATTCCAAATTTCAAAGCGACTGGTTCAGAATTACAGATTCTATAGAGAAAAATCTCAGAATAGGCAAAATCCTGAACTCAAAGCGAAGAGTGAGCCATGATAAAAAATATTAAATTTTTTTGATCCCAATTATTTTGAGTTTGGCATGAAATCATATAGCTTCATTCATGTAGATCACGTATCTAGAAGACAAAATTGGATCTGGAGGATATTTTCCAAGATATCGGAAATTTAAAAATCCAGTCCGGAAGCGGAGCCGGAAGCGGGGAGTCAAAAATTCATACAAATAATGGAGAGAAAAAATTGCTGATAGCATCGATCGGTTAGGCATACTATATACTATAAATATTCCAAATTTCAAAGCGATTGGTTTAGAATTACAGATTCTATAGAGAAAAATCTCAGAATAGGCAAAATCCTGAACTCAAAGCGAAGAGTGAGCCATGATAAAAAATATTAAATTTTTTTGATCCCAATTATTTTGAGTTTGGCATAAAATCATATAGTTTCATTCATGTAGATCACGTATCTAGTAAACAAAATTGGATCTGGAGGATATTTTCCAAGATATCGGAAATTTAAAAATCCAGTCCGGAAGCGGAGCCGGAAGCGGGGAGTCAAAAACTCATACAAATAATGGAGAGAAAAAATTGCTGATAGCATCGATCGGTTAGGCATACTATATACTATAAATATTCCAAATTTCAAAGCGATTGGTTCAGAATTACAGATTCTATAGAGAAAAATCTCAGAATAGGCAAAATCCTGAACTCAAAGCGAAGAGTGAGCCATGATAAAAAATATTAAATTTTTTTGACCCCAATTATTTTGAGTTTGGCATAAAATCATATAGTATCATTCATGTAGATCACGTATCTAGAAGACAAAATTGGATCTGGAGGATATTTTCCAAGATATCGGAAATTTAAAAATCCAGTCCGGAAACGGAGCCGGAAGCGGGGAGTCAAAAACTCATACAAATAATGGAGAGTAAAAATTGCTGATAGCATCGATCGGTTAGGCATACTATATACTATAAATATTCCAAATTTCAAAGCGACTGGTTCAGAATTACAGATTCTATAGAGAAAAATCTCAGAATAGGCAAAATCCTGAACTCAAAGCGAAGAGTGAGCCATGATAAAAAATATTAAATTTTTTTGATCCCAATTATTCTGAGTTTGGCATAAAATCATATAGCTTCATTCATGTAGATCACGTATCTAGAAGACAAAATTGGATCTGAAGGATATTTTCCAAGATATCGGAAATTTAAAAATCCAGTCCGGAAGCGGAGCCGGAAGCGGGGAGTCAAAAACTCATACAAATAATGGAGAGAAAAAATTGCTGATAGCATCGATCGGTTAGGCATACTATATACTATAAATATTCCAAATTTCAAAGCGATTGGTTCAGAATTACAGATTCTATAGAGGAAAATCTCAGAATAGGCAAAATCCTGAACTCAAAGCGAAGAGTGAGCCATGATAAAAAATATTAAATTTTTTTGATCCCAATTATTCTGAGTTTGGCATGAAATCATATAGCTTCATTCATGTAGATCACGTATCTAGGAGACAAAATTGGATCTGGAGGATGTTTTCCAAGATATCGGAAATTTAAAAATCCAGTCCGGAAGCGGAGCTGGAAGCGGGGAGTCAAAAACTCATACAAATAATTTAGAGAAAAAATTGCTGATAGCATCGATCGGTTAGGCATACTATATACTATAAATATTCCAAATTTCAAAGCGATTGGTTCAGAATTACAGATTCTATAGAGAAAAATCTCAGAATAGGCAAAATCCTGAACTCAAAGCGAAGAGTGAGCCATGATAAAAAATATTAAATTTTTTTGATCCCAATTATTCTGAGTTTGGCATGAAATCATATAGCTTCATTCATGTAGATCACGTATCTAGAAGACAAAATTGGATCTGGAGGATATTTTCCAAGATATCGGAAATTTAAAAATCCAGTCCGGAAGCGGAGCCGGAAGCTGGGAGTCAAAAACTCATACAAATAATGGAGAGAAAAAATTGCTGATAGCATCGATCGGTTAGGCAAACTATATACTATAAATATTCCAAATTTCAAAGCGATTGGTTCAGAATTACAGATTCTATAGAGAAAAATCTCAGAATAGGCAAAATCCTGAACTCAAAGCGAAGAGTGAGCCATGATAAAAAATATTAAATTTTTTTGATCCCAATTATTTTGAGTTTGGCATGAAATCATATAGTTTCATTCATGTAGATCACGTATCTAGTAAACAAAATTGGATCTGGAGGATATTTTCCAAGATATCGGAAATTTAAAAATCCAGTCCGGAAGCGGAGCTGGAAGCGGGGAGTCAAAAACTCATACAAATAATGGAGAGAAAAAATTGCTGATAGCATCGATCGGTTAGGCATACTATATACTATAAATATTCCAAATTTCAAAGCGATTGGTTCAGAATTACAGATTCTATAGAGAAAAATCTCAGAATAGGCAAAATCCTGAACTCAAAGCGAAGAGTGAGCCATGATAAAAAATATTAAATTTTTTTGATCCCAATTATTTTGAGTTTGGCATGAAATCATATAGTTTCATTCATGTAGATCACGTATCTAGTAAACAAAATTGGATCTGGAGGATATTTTCCAAGATATCGGAAATTTAAAAATCCAGTCCGGAAGCGGAGCCGGAAGCGGGGAGTCAATAACTCATACAAATAATGGAGAGAAAAAATTGCTGATAGCATCGATCGGTTAGGCATACTATATACTATAAATATTCCAAATTTCAAAGCGATTGGTTCAGAATTACAGATTCTATAGAGAAAAATCTCAGAATAGGCAAAATCCTGAACTCAAAGCGAAGAGTGAGCCATGATAAAAAATATTAAATTTTTTTGATCCCAATTATTTTGAGTTTGGCATAAAATCGTATAGTTTCATTCATGTAGATCACGTATCTAGAAGACAAAATTGGATCTGGAGGATATTTTCCAAGATATCGGAAATTTAAAAATCCAGTCCGGAAGCGGAGCCGGAAGCGGGGAGTCAAAAACTCATACAATTGATGGAGAGAAAAAATTGCTGATAGCATCGATCGGTTAGGCATACTATATACTATAAATGCTTCTAATTTCAGAGCGATTGGTTCAACATTACAGATTCTATAGAGAAAAATCTCAGAATAGGCAAAATCCTGAACTCAAAGCGAAGAGTGAGCCATGATAAAAAATATTAAATTTTTTTGATCCCAATTATTTTGAGTTTGGCATGAAATCATATAGTTTCATTCATGTAGATCACGTATCTAGTAAACAAAATTGGATCTGGAGGATATTTTCCAAGATATCGGAAATTTAAAAATCCAGTCCGGAAGCGGAGCCGGAAGCGGGGAGTCAAAAACTCATACAAATAATGGAGAGAAAAAATTGCTGATAGCATCGATCGGTTAGGCATACTATATACTATAAATATTCCAAATTTCAAAGCGATTGGTTCAGAATTACAGATTCTATAGAGGAAAATCTCAGAATAGGCAAAATCCTGAACTCAAAGCGAAGAGTGAGCCATGATAAAAAATATTAAATTTTTTTGATCCCAATTATTTTGAGTTTGGCATGAAATCATATAGTTTCATTCATGTAGATCACTTATCTAGTAAACAAAATTGGATCTGGAGGATATTTTCCAAGATATCGGAAATTTAAAAATCCAGTCCGGAAGCGGAGCCGGAAGCGGGGAGTCAAAAACTCATACAAATAATGGAGAGAAAAAATTGCTGATAGCATCGATCGGTTAGGCATACTATATACTATAAATATTCCAAATTTCAAAGCGATTGGTTCAGAATTACAGATTCTATAGAGAAAAATCTCAGAATAGGCAAAATCCTGAACTCAAAGCGAAGAGTGAGCCATGATAAAAAATATTAAATTTTTTTGATCCCAATTATTTTGAGTTTGGCATGAAATCATATAGTTTCATTCATGTAGATCACGTATCTAGTAAACAAAATTGGATCTGGAGGATATTTTCCAAGATATCGGAAATTTAAAAATCCAGTCCGGAAGCGGAGCCGGAAGCGGGGAGTCAAAAACTCATACAAATAATGGAGAGAAAAAATTGCTGATAGCATCGATCGGTTAGGCATACTATATACTATGAATATTCCAATTTTCAAAGCGATTGGTTCAGAATTACAGATTCTATAGAGAAAAATCTCAGAATAGGCAAAATCCTGAACTCAAAGCGAAGAGTGAGCCATGATAAAAAATATTAAATTTTTTTGATCCCAATTATTTTGAGTTTGGCATGAAATCATATAGTTTCATTCATGTAGATCACGTATCTAGTAAACAAAATTGGATCTGGAGGATATTTTCCAAGATATCGGAAATTTAAAAATCCAGTCCGGAAGCGGAGCCGGAAGCGGGGAGTCAAAAACTCATACAAATAATGGAGAGAAAAAATTGCTGATAGCATCGATCGGTTAGGCATACTATATACTATAAATATTCCAAATTTCAAAGCGATTGGTTTAGAATTACAGATTCTATAGAGAAAAATCTCAGAATAGGCAAAATCCTGAACTCAAAGCGAAGAGTGAGCCATGATAAAAAATATTAAATTTTTTTGATCCCAATTATTTTGAGTTTGGCATGAAATCATATAGTTTCATTCATGTAGATCACGTATCTAGAAGACAAAATTGGATCTGGGGGATATTTTCCAAGATATCGGAAATTTAAAAATCCAGTCCGGAAGCGGAGCCGGAAGCGGGGAGTCAAAAACTCATACAAGTAATAGAAAGAAAAAATTGCTGATAGCATCGATCGGTTAGGCATACTATATACTATAAATATTCCAAATTTCAAAGCGATTGGTTTAGAATTACAGATTCTATAGAGAAAAATCTCAGAATAGGCAAAATCCTGAACTCAAAGCGAAGAGTGAGCCATGATAAAAAATATTAAATTTTTTTGATCCCAATTATTTTGAGTCTGGCATGAAATCATATAGTTTCATTCATGTAGATCACGTATCTAGTAAACAAAATTGGATCTGGAGGATATTTTCCAAGATATCTGAAATTTAAAAATCCAGTCCGGAAGCGGAGCCGGAAGCGGGGAGTCAAAAACTCATACAAATAATGGAGAGAAAAAATTGCTGATAGCATCGATCGGTTAGGCATACTATATACTATAAATATTCCAAATTTCAAAGCGATTGGTTCAGAATTACAGATTCTATAGAGAAAAATCTCAGAATAGGCAAAATCCTGAACTCAAAGCGAAGAGTGAGCCATGATAAAAAATATTAAATTTTTTTGATCCCAATTATTTTGAGTTTGGCATGAAATCATATAGTTTTATTCATGTAGATCACGTATCTAGAAGACAAAATTGGATCTGGAGGATATTTTCCAAGATATCGGAAATTTGAAAATCCAGTCCGGAAGCGGAGCCGGAAGCGGGAAGTCAAAAACTCATACAAATAATGGAGAGAAAAAATTGCTGATAGCATCGATCGGTTAGGCATACTATATACTATCAATATTTCAAATTTCAAAGCGATTGATTCAGAATTACAGATTCTATAGAGAAAAATCTCAGAATAGGCAAAATCCTGAACTCAAAGCGAAGAGTGAGCCATGATAAAAAATATTAAATTTTTTTGATCCCAATTATTTTGAGTTTGGCATGAAATCATATAGTTTCATTCATGTAGATCACGTATCTAGTAAACAAAATTGGATCTGGAGGATATTTTCCAAGATATCGGAAATTTAAAAATCCAGTCCGGAAGCGGAGCCGGAAGCGGGGAGTCAAAAACTCATACAAATAATGGAGAGAAAAAATTGCTGATAGCATCGATCGGTTAGGCATACTATATACTATAAATATTCCAAATTTCAAAGCGATTGGTTCAGAATTACAGATTCTATAGAGAAAAATCTCAGAATAGGCAAAATCCTGAACTCAAAGCGAAGAGTGAGCCATGATAAAAAATATTAAATTTTTTTGATCCCAATTATTTTGAGTTTGGCATAAAATCATATAGTTTCATTCATGTAGATCACGTATCTAGAAGACAAAATTGGATCTGGAGGATGTTTTTCAAGATATCGGAAATTTAAAAATCCAGTCCGGAAGCGGAGCCGGAAGCGGGGAGTCAAAAACTCATACAAATAATGGAGAGAAAAAATTGCTGATAGCATCGATCGGTTAGGCATACTATATACTATAAATGTATCAAATTTCAGAGCGATTGGTTCAGAATTACAGATTCTATAGAGAAAAATCTCAGAATAGGCAAAATCCTGAACTCAAAGCGAAGAGTGAGCCATGATAAAAAATATTAAATTTTTTTGATCCCAATTATTTTGAGTTTGGCATGAAATCATATAGTTTCATTCATGTAGATCACGTATCTAGTAAACAAAATTGGATCTGGAGGATATTTTCCAAGATATCGGAAATTTAAAAATCCAGTCCGGAAGCGGGGAGTCAAAAACTCATACAAATAATGGAGAGAAAAAATTGCTGATAGCATCGATCGGTTAGGCATACTATATACTATAAATATTCCAAATTTCAAAGCGATTGGTTCAGAATTACAGATTCTATAGAGAAAAATCTCAGAATAGGCAAAATCCTGAACTCAAAGCGAAGAGTGAGCCATGATAAAAAATATTAAATTTTTTTGATCCCAATTATTTTGAGTTTGGCATGAAATCATATAGTTTCATTCATGTAGATCACGTATCTAGAAGACAAAATTGGATCTGGAGGATATTTTCCAAGATATCGGAAATTTAAAAATCCAGTCCGGAAGCGGAGCCGGAAGCGGGGAGTCAAAAACTCATACAAATAATGGAGAGAAAGAATTGCTGATAGCATCAATCGGTTAGGCATACTATATACTATAAATATTCCAAATTTCAAAGCGATTGGTTCAGAATTACAGATTCTATAGAGAAAAATCTCAGAATAGGCAAAATCCTGAACTCAAAGCGAAGAGTGAGCCATGATAAAAAATATTAAATTTTTTTGATCCCAATTATTTTGAGTTTGGCATAAAATCATATAGTTTCATTCATGTAGATCACGTATCTAGAAGACAAAATTGGATCTGGAGGATATTTTCCAAGATATCGGAAATTTCAAAATCCAGTCCGGAAGCGGAGCCGGAGGCGGGGAGTCAAAAACTCATACAAATAATGGAGAGAAAGAATTGCTGATAGCATCAATCGGTTAGGCATACTATATACTATAAATACTCCAAATTTCAAAGCGATTGGTTCAGAATTACAGATTCTATAGAGAAGAATCTCAGAATAGGCAAAATCCTGAACTCAAAGCGAAGAGTGAGCCATGATAAAAAATATTAAATTTTTTTGATCCCAATTATTTTGAGTTTGGCATGAAATCATATAGTTTCATTCATGTAGATCACGTATCTAGAAGACAAAATTGGATCTGGAGGATATTTTCCAAGATATCGGAAATTTCAAAATCCAGTCCGGAAGCGGAGCCGGAAGCGGGGAGTCCAAAACTCATACAAATAATGGAGAGAAAAAATTGCTGATAGCATCGATCGGTTAGGCATACTATATACTATAAATATTCCAACTTTCAAAGCGATTGGTTCAGAATTACAGATTCTATGGAGGAAAATCTCAGAATAGGCAAAATCCTGAACTCAAAGCGAAGAGTGAGCCATGATAAAAAATATTAAATTTTTTTGATCCCAATTATTTTGAGTTTGGCATGAAATCATATAGTTTCATTCCTGTAGATCACGTATCTAGTAAACAAAATTGGATCTGGAGGATATTTTCCAAGATATCGGAAATTTAAAAATCCAGTCCGGAAGCGGAGCCAGAAGCGAGGAGTCAAAAACTCATACAAATAATGGAGAGAAAAAATTGCTGATAGCATCGATCGGTTAGGCATACTATATACTATAAATATTCCAAATTTCAAAGCGATTGGTTCAGAATTACAGATTCTATAGAGAAAAATCTCAGAATAGGCAAAATCCTGAACTCAAAGCGAAGAGTGAGCCATGATAAAAAATATTAAATTTTTTTGATCCCAATTATTTTGAGTTTGGCATAAAATCATATAGTTTCATTCATGTAGATCACGTATCTAGAAGACAAAATTGGATCTGGAGGATATTTTCCAAGATATCGGAAATTTCAAAATCCAGTCCGGAAGCGGAGCCGGAAGCGGGGAGTCAAAAACTCATACAAATAATGGAGAGAAAAAATTGCTGATAGCATCGATCGGTTAGGCATACTATATACTATAAATATTCCAAATTTCAAAGCGATTGGTTCAGAATTACAGATTCTATGGAGGAAAATCTCAGAATAGGCAAAATCCTGAACTCAAAGCGAAGAGTGAGCCATGATAAAAAATATTAAATTTTTTTGATCCCAATTATTTTGAGTTTGGCATGAAATCATATAGTTTCATTCATGTAGATCACGTATCTAGAAGACAAAATTGGATCTGGAGGATATTTTCCAAGATATCGGAAATTTAAAAATCCAGTCCGGAAGCGGAGCCGGAAGCGGGGAGTCAAAAACTCATACAAATAATGGAGAGAAAGAATTGCTGATAGCATCAATCGGTTAGGCATACTATATACTATAAATATTCCAAATTTCAAAGCGATTGGTTCAGAATTACAGATTCTATAGAGAAAAATCTCAGAATAGGCAAAATCCTGAACTCAAAGCGAAGAGTGAGCCATGATAAAAAATATTAAATTTTTTTGATCCCAATTATTTTGAGTTTGGCATAAAATCATATAGTTTCATTCATGTAGATCACGTATCTAGAAGACAAAATTGGATCTGGAGGATATTTTCCAAGATATCGGAAATTTCAAAATCCAGTCCGGAAGCGGAGCCGGAGGCGGGGAGTCAAAAACTCATACAAATAATGGAGAGAAAGAATTGCTGATAGCATCAATCGGTTAGGCATACTATATACTATAAATACTCCAAATTTCAAAGCGATTGGTTCAGAATTACAGATTCTATAGAGAAGAATCTCAGAATAGGCAAAATCCTGAACTCAAAGCGAAGAGTGAGCCATGATAAAAAATATTAAATTTTTTTGATCCCAATTATTTTGAGTTTGGCATGAAATCATATAGTTTCATTCATGTAGATCACGTATCTAGAAGACAAAATAGGATCTGGAGGATATTTTCCAAGATATCGGAAATTTAAAAATCCAGTCCGGAAGCGGAGCCGGAAGCGGGGAGTCAAAAACTCATACAAATAATGGAGAGAAAAAATTGCTGATAGCATCGATCGGTTAGGCATACTATGTACTATAGATATTCCAAATTTCAAAGCGATTGGTTCAGAATTACAGATTCTATAGAGAAAAATCTCAGAATAGGCAAAATCCTGAACTCAAAGCGAAGAGTGAGCCATGATAAAAAATATTAAATTTTTTTGATCCCAATTATTTTGAGTTTGGCATGAAATCATATAGTTTCATTCCTGTAGATCACGTATCTAGTAAACAAAATTGGATCTGGAGGATATTTTCCAAGATATCGGAAATTTAAAAATCCAGTCCGGAAGCGGAGCCAGAAGCGAGGAGTCAAAAACTCATACAAATAATGGAGAGAAAAAATTGCTGATAGCATCGATCGGTTAGGCATACTATATACTATAAATATTCCAAATTTCAAAGCGATTGGTTCAGAATTACAGATTCTATAGAGAAAAATCTCAGAATAGGCAAAATCCTGAACTCAAAGCGAAGAGTGAGCCATGATAAAAAATATTAAATTTTTTTGATCCCAATTATTTTGAGTTTGGCATAAAATCATATAGTTTCATTCATGTAGATCACGTATCTAGAAGACAAAATTGGATCTGGAGGATATTTTCCAAGATATCGGAAATTTAAAAATCCAGTCCGGAAGCGGAGCCGGAAGCGGGGTGTCAAAAACTCATACAAATAATGGAGAGAAAAAATTGCTGATAGCATCGATCGGTTAGGCATACTATATACTATAAATATTCCAAATTTCAAAGCGATTGGTTCAGAATTACAGATTCTATAGAGAAAAATCTCAGAATAGGCAAAATCCTGAACTCAAAGCGAAGAGTGAGCCATGATAAAAAATATTAAATTTTTTTGATCCCAATTTTTTTTGAGTTTGGCATGAAATCATATAGTTTCATTCATGTAGATCACGTATCTAGAAGACAAAATTGGATCTGGAGGATATTTTCCAAGATATCGGAAATTTAAAAATCCAGTCCGGAAGCGGAGCCGGAAGCGATGAGTCAAAAACTCATACAAATAATGGAGAGAAAGAATTGCTGATAGCATCAATCGGTTAGGCATACTATATACTATAAATATTCCAAATTTCAAAGCGATTGGTTCAGAATTACAGATTCTATAGAGAAAAATCTCAGAATAGGCAAAATCCTGAACTCAAAGCGAAGAGTGAGCCATGATAAAAAATATTAAATTTTTTTGATCCCAATTATTTTGAGTTTGGCATAAAATCATATAGTTTCATTCATGTAGATCACGTATCTAGAAAACAAAATTGGATCTGGAGGATATTTTCCAAGATATCGGAAATTTAAAAATCCAGTCCGGAAGCGGAGCCGGAAGCGGGGAGTCAAAAACTCATACAAATAATGGAGAGAAAAAATTGCTGATAGCATCGATCGGTTAGGCATACTATATACTATAAATATTCCAAATTTCAAAGCGATTGGTTCAGAATTACAGATTCTATAGAGAAAAATCTCAGAATAGGCAAAATCCTGAACTCAAAGCGAAGAGTGAGCCATGATAAAAAATATTAAATTTTTTTGATCCCAATTATTTTGAGTTTGGCATAAAATCATATAGTTTCATTCATGTAGATCACTTATCTTGAAAACAAAATTGGATCTGGAGGATATTTTCCAAGATATCGGAAATTTAAAAATCCAGTCCGGAAGCGGAGCCGGAAGCGGGGAGTCAAAAACTCATACAAATAATGGAGAGAAAAAATTGCTGATAGCATCGATCGGTTAGGCATACTATATACTATAAATATTCCAAATTTCAAAGCGATTGGTTCAGAATTACAGATTCTATAGAGAAAAATCTCAGAATAGGCAAAATCCTGAACTCAAAGCGAAGAGTGAGCCATGATAAAAAATATTAAATTTTTTTGATCCCAATTATTTTGAGTTTGGCATGAAATCATATAGTTTCATTCATGTAGATCACGTATCTAGAAGACAAAATTGGATCTGGAGGATATTTTCTTAGATATCGGAAATTTAAAAATCCAGTCCGGAAGCGGAGCCGGGAGCGGGGAGTCGAAAACTCATACAAATAATGGAGAGAAAGAATTGCTGATAGCATCAATCGGTTAGGCATACTATATACTATAAATATTCCAAATTTCAAAGCGATTGGTTCAGAATTACAGATTCTATAGAGAAAAATCTCAGAATAGGCAAAATCCTGAACTCAAAGCGAAGAGTGAGCCATGATAAAAAATATTAAATTTTTTTGATCCCAATTATTTTGGGTTTGGCATAAAATCATATAGTTTCATTCATGTAGATCACGTATCTAGAAGACAAAATTGGATCTGGAGGATATTTTCCAAGATATCGGAAATTTAAAAATCCAGTCCGGAAGCGGAGCCGGAAGCGGGGAGTCAAAAACTCATACAAATAATGGAGAGAAAAAATTGCTGATAGCATCGATCGGTTAGGCATACTATATACTATAAATATTCCAAATTTCAAAGCGATTGGTTCAGAATTACAGATTCTATAGAGAAAAATCTCAGAATAGGCAAAATCCTGAACTCAAAGCGAAGAGTGAGCCATGATAAAAAATATTAAATTTTTTTGATCCCAATTATTTTGAGTTTGGCATAAAATCATATAGTTTCATTCATGTAGATCACGCATCTAGAAGACAAAATTGGATCTGGAGGATATTTTCCAAGATATCGGAAATTTAAAAATCCAGTCCGGAAGCGGAGCCGGAAGCGGGGAGTCAAAAACTCATACAAATAATGGGGAGAAAAAATTGCTGATAGCATCGATCGGTTAGGCATACTATATACTATAAATATTCCAAATTTCAAAGCGATTGGTTCAGAATTACAGATTCTATAGAGAAAAATCTCAGAATAGGCAAAATCCTGAACTCAAAGCGAAGAGTGAGCCATGATAAAAAATATTAAATTTTTTTGATCCCAATTATTTTGAGTTTGGCATAAAATCATATAGTTTCATTCATGTAGATCACGTATCTAGAAGACAAAATTGGATCTGGAGGATATTTTCCAAGATATCGGAAATTTAAAAATCCAGTCCGGAAGCGGAGCCGGAAGCGGGGAGTCAAAAACTCATACAAATAATGGAGAGAAAAAATTGCTGATAGCATCGATCGGTTAGGCATACTATATACTATAAATATTCCAAATTTCAAAGCGATTGGTTCAGAATTACAGATTCTATAGAGAAAAATCTCAGAATAGGCAAAATCCTGAACTCAAAGCGAAGAGTGAGCCATGATAAAAAATATTAAATTTTTTTGATCCCAATTATTTTGAGTTTGGCATAAAATCATATAGTTTCATTCATGTAGATCACTTATCTTGAAAACAAAATTGGATCTGGAGGATATTTTCCAAGATATCGGAAATTTAAAAATCCAGTCCGGAAGCGGAGCCGGAAGCGGGGAGTCAAAAACTCATACAAATAATGGAGAGAAAAAATTGCTGATAGCATCGATCGGTTAGGCATACTATATACTATAAATATTCCAAATTTCAAAGCGATTGGTTCAGAATTACAGATTCTATAGAGAAAAATCTCAGAATAGGCAAAATCCTGAACTCAAAGCGAAGAGTGAGCCATGATAAAAAATATTAAATTTTTTTGATCCCAATTATTTTGAGTTTGGCATAAAATCATATAGTTTCATTCATGTAGATCACGCATCCAGAAGACAAAATTGGATCTGGAGGATATTTTCCAAGATATCGGAAATTTAAAAATCCAGTCCGGAAGCGGAGCCGGAAGCGGGGAGTCAAAAACTCATACAAATAATGGAGAGAAAAAATTGCTGATAGCATCGATCGGTTAGGCATACTATATACTATAAATATTCCAAATTTCAAAGCGATTGGTTCAGAATTACAGATTCTATAGAGAAAAATCTCAGAAAAGGCAAAATCCTGAACTCAAAGCGAAGAGTGAGCCATGATAAAAAATATTAAATTTTTTTGATCCCAATTATTTTGAGTTTGGCATAAAATCATATAGTTTCATTCATGTAGATCACGCATCCAGAAGACAAAATTGGATCTGGAGGATATTTTCCAAGATATCGGAAATTTAAAAATCCAGTCCGGAAGCGGAGCCGGAAGCGGGGAGTAAAAAACTCATACAAATAATGGAGAGAAAAAATTGCTGATAGCATCGATCGGTTAGGCATACTATATACTATAAATATTCCAAATTTCAAAGCGATTGGTTCAGAATTACAGATTCTATAGAGAAAAATCTCAGAATAGGCAAAATCCTGAACTCAAAGCGAAGAGTGAGCCATGATAAAAAATATTAAATTTTTTTGATCCCAATTATTTTGAGTTTGGCATAAAATCATATAGTTTCATTCATGTAGATCACGCATCTAGAAGACAAAATTGGATCTGGAGGATATTTTCCAAGATATCGGAAATTTAAAAATCCAGTCCGGAAGCGGAGCCGGAAGCGGGGAGTCAAAAACTCATACAAATAATGGAGAGAAAAAATTGCTGATAGCATCGATCGGTTAGGCATACTATATACTATAAATATTCCAAATTTCAAAGCGATTGGTTCAGAATTACAGATTCTATAGAGAAAAATCTCAGAATAGGCAAAATCCTGAACTCAAAGCGAAGAGTGAGCCATGATAAAAAATATTAAATTTTTTTGATCCCAATTATTTTGAGTTTGGCATAAAATCATATAGTTTCATTCATGTAGATCACGTATCTAGAAAACAAAATTGGATCTGGAGGATATTTTCCAAGATATCGGAAATTTAAAAATCCAGTCCGGAAGCGGAGCCGGAAGCGGGGAGTCAAAAACTCATACAAATAATGGAGAGAAAAAATTGCTGATAGCATCGATCGGTTAGGCATACTATATACTATAAATATTTCAAATTTCAAAGCGATTGGTTCAGAATTACAGATTCTATAG
Source organism: Dromius quadrimaculatus (assembly GCA_963989225.1). Classification (NCBI taxonomy): domain Eukaryota; kingdom Metazoa; phylum Arthropoda; class Insecta; order Coleoptera; family Carabidae; genus Dromius; species Dromius quadrimaculatus. The sequence goes on along the minus strand of OZ022328.1, from coordinate 65,038,164 downwards.
AGGAAAATCTCAGAATAGGCAAAATCCTGAACTCAAAGCGAAGAGTGAGCCATGATAAAAAATATTAAATTTTTTTGATCCCAATTATTTTGAGTTTGGCATGAAATCATATAGTTTCATTCATGTAGATCACGTATCTAGTAAACAAAATTGGATCTGGAGGATATTTTCCAAGATATCGGAAATTTAAAAATCCAGTCCGGAAGCGGAGCCGGAAGCGGGGAGTCAAAAACTCATACAAATAATGGAGAGAAAAAATTGCTGATAGCATCGATCGGTTAGGCATACTATATACTATAAATATTCCAAATTTCAAAGCGATTGGTTCAGAATTACAGATTCTATAGAGAAAAATCTCAGAATAGGCAAAATCCTGAACTCAAAGCGAAGAGTGAGCCATGATAAAAAATATTAAATTTTTTTGATCCCAATTATTTTGAGTTTGGCATGAAATCATATAGTTTCATTCATGTAGATCACGTATCTAGTGAACAAAATTGGATCTGGAGGATATTTTCCAAGATATCGGAAATTTAAAAATCCAGTCCGGAAGCGGAGCCGGAAGCGGGGAGTCAAAAACTCATACAAATAATGGAGAGAAAAAATTGCTGATAGCATCGATCGGTTAGGCATACTATATACTAAAAATATTCCAAATTTCAAAGCGATTGGTTCAGAATTACAGATTCTATAGAGAAAAATCTCAGAATAGGCAAAATCCTGAACTCAAAGCGAAGAGTGAGCCATGATAAAAAATATTAAATTTTTTTGATCCCAATTATTTTGAGTTTGGCATAAAATCATATAGCTTCATTCATGTAGATCACGTATCTAGAAGACAAAATTGGATCTGGAGGATATTTTCCAAGATATCGGAAATTTAAAAATCCAGTCCGGAAGCGGAGCCGGAAGCGGGGAGTCAAAAACTCATACAAATAATGGAGAGAAATAATTGCTGATAGCATCGATCGGTTAGGCATACTATATACTATAAATATTCCAAATTTCAAAGCGATTGGTTCAGAAAAACAGATTCTATAGAGAAAAATCTCAGAATAGGCAAAATCCTGAACTCAAAGCGAAGAGTGAGCCATGATAAAAAATATTAAATTTTTTTGATCCCAATTATTTTGAGTTTGGCATAAAATCATATAGTTTTATTCATGTAGATCACGTATCTAGAAAACAAAATTGGATCTGGAGGATATTTTCCAAGATATCGGAAATTTAAAAATCCAGTCCGGAAGCGGAGCCGGAAGCGGGGAGTCAAAAACTCATACAAATAATGGAGAGAAATAATTGCTGATAGCATCGATCGGTTAGGCATACTATATACTATAAATATTCCAAATTTCAAAGCGATTGGTTCAGAAAAACAGATTCTATAGAGAAAAATCTCAGAATAGGCAAAATCCTGAACTCAAAGCGAAGAGTGAGCCATGATAAAAAATATTAAATTTTTTTGATCCCAATTATTTTGAGTTTGGCATAAAATCATATAGTTTTATTCATGTAGATCACGTATCTAGAAGACAAAATTGGATCTGGAGTATATTTTCCAAGATATCGGAAATTTAAAAATCCAGTCCGGAAGCGGAGCCGGAAGCGGGGAGTCAAAAACTCATACAAATAATGGAGAGAAAAAATTGCTGATAGCATCGATCGGTTAGGCATACTATATACTATAAATATTCCAAATTTCAAAGCGATTGGTTCAGAATTACAGATTCTATAGAGAAGAATCTCAGAATAGGCAAAATCCTGAACTCAAAGCGAAGAGTGAGCCATGATAAAAAATATTAAATTTTTTTGATCCCAATTATTTTGAGTTTGGCATGAAATCATATAGTTTCATTCATGTAGATCACGTATCTAGTAAACAAAATTGGATCTGGAGGATATTTTCCAAGATATCGGAAATTTCAAAATCCAGTCCGGAAGCGGAGTCGGAAGCGGGGAGTCAAAAACTCATACAAATAATGGAGAGAAAAAATTGCTGATAGCATCGATCGGTTAGGCATACTATATACTATAAATATTCCAAATTTCAGAGCGATTGGTTCAGAATTACAGATTCTATAGAGAAAAATCTCAGAATAGGCAAAATCCTGAACTCAAAGCGAAGAGTGAGCCATGATAAAAAATATTAAATTTTTTTGATCCCAATTATTTTGAGTTTGGCATGAAATCATATAGTTTCATTCATGTAGATCACGTATCTAGGAGACAAAATTGGATCTGGAGGATATTTTCCAAGATATCGGAAATTTAAAAATCCAGTCCGGAAGCGGAGCCGGAAGCTGGGAGTCAAAAACTCATACAAATAATGGAGAGAAAAAATTGCTGATAGCATCGATCGGTTAGGCATACTATATACTATAAATATTCCAAATTTCAAAGCGATTGGTTCAGAATTACAGATTCTATAGAGAAAAATCTCAGAATAGGCAAAATCCTGAACTCAAAGCGAAGAGTGAGCCATGATAAAAAATATTAAATTTTTTTGATCCCAATTATTTTGAGTTTGGCATGAAATCATATAGTTTCATTCATGTAGATCACGTATCTAGAAGACAAAATTGGATCTGGAGGATATTTTCCAAGATATCGGAAATTTAAAAATCCAGTCCGGAAGCGGAGCCGGAAGCGGGGAGTCAAAAACTTATACAAATAATGGAGAGAAAAAATTGCTGATAGCATCGATCGGTTAGGCATACTATATACTATAAATATTCCAAATTTCAAAGCGATTGGTTCAGAATTACAGATTCTATAGAGAAAAATCTCAGAATAGGCAAAATCCTGAACTCAAAGCGAAGAGTGAGCCATGATAAAAAATATTAAATTTTTTTGATCCCAATTATTTTGAGTTTGGCATAAAATCATATAGTTTCATTCATGTAGATCACGTATCTAGAAGACAAAATTGGATCTGGAGGATATTTTCCAAGATATCGGAAATTTAAAAATCCAGTCCGGAAGCGGAGCCGGAAGCGGGGAGTCAAAAACTTATACAAATAATGGAGAGAAAAAATTGCTGATAGCATCGATCGGTTAGGCATACTATATACTATAAATATTCCAAATTTCAAAGCGATTGGTTCAGAATTACAGATTCTATAGAGAAAAATCTCAGAATAGGCTAAATCCTGAACTCAAAGCGAAGAGTGAGCCATGATAAAAAATATTAAATTTTTTTGATCCCAATTATTTTGAGTTTGGCATGAAATCATATAGTTTCATTCATGTAGATCACGTATCTAGTAAACAAAATTGGATCTGGAGGATATTTTCCAAGATATCGGAAATTTAAAAATCCAGTCCGGAAGCGGAGCACGAAGCGGGGAGTCAAAAACTCATACAAATGATGTAGAGAAAAAATTGCTGATAGCATCGATCGGTTAGGCATACTATATACTATAAATATTCCAAATTTCAAAGCGATTGGTTCAGAATTACAGATTCTATAGAGAAAAATCTCAGAATAGGCAAAATCCTGAACTCAAAGCGAAGAGTGCGCCATGATAAAAAATATTAAATTTTTTTGATCCCAATTATTTTGAGTTTGGCATGAAATCATATAGTTTCATTCATGTAGATCACGTATCTAGAAGACAAAATTGGATCTGGAGGATATTTTCCAAGATATCGGAAATTTAAAAATCCAGTCCGGAAGCGGAGCCGGAAGCGGGGAGTCAAAAATTCATACAAATAATGGAGAGAAAAAATTGCTGATAGCATCGATCGGTTAGGCATACTATATACTATAAATATTCCAAATTTCAAAGCGATTGGTTCAGAATTACAGATTCTATAGAGAAAAATCTCAGAATAGGCAAAATCCTGAACTCAAAGCGAAGAGTGAGCCATGATAAAAAATATTAAATTTTTTTGATCCCAATTATTTTGAGTTTGGCATAAAATCATATAGTTTCATTCATGTAGATCACGTATCTAGAAGACAAAATTGGATCTGGAGGATATTTTCCAAGATATCGGAAATTTCAAAATCCAGTCCGGAAGCGGAGCCGGAGGCGGGGAGTCAAAAACTCATACAAATAATGGAGAGAAAGAATTGCTGATAGCATCAATCGGTTAGGCATACTATATACTATAAATACTCCAAATTTCAAAGCGATTGGTTCAGAATTACAGATTCTATAGAGAAGAATCTCAGAATAGGCAAAATCCTGAACTCAAAGCGAAGAGTGAGCCATGATAAAAAATATTAAATTTTTTTGATCCCAATTATTTTGAGTTTGGCATGAAATCATATAGTTTCATTCATGTAGATCACGTATCTAGAAGACAAAATTGGATCTGGAGGATATTTTCCAAGATATCGGAAATTTCAAAATCCAGTCCGGAAGCGGAGCCGGAAGCGGGGAGTCCAAAACTCATACAAATAATGGAGAGAAAAAATTGCTGATAGCATCGATCGGTTAGGCATACTATATACTATAAATATTCCAACTTTCAAAGCGATTGGTTCAGAATTACAGATTCTATGGAGGAAAATCTCAGAATAGGCAAAATCCTGAACTCAAAGCGAAGAGTGAGCCATGATAAAAAATATTAAATTTTTTTGATCCCAATTATTTTGAGTTTGGCATGAAATCATATAGTTTCATTCATGTAGATCACGTATCTAGAAGACAAAATAGGATCTGGAGGATATTTTCCAAGATATCGGAAATTTAAAAATCCAGTCCGGAAGCGGAGCCGGAAGCGGGGAGTCAAAAACTCATACAAATAATGGAGAGAAAAAATTGCTGATAGCATCGATCGGTTAGGCATACTATATACTATAAATATTCCAAATTTCAAAGCGATTGGTTCAGAATTACAGATTCTATAGAGAAAAATCTCAGAATAGGCAAAATCCTGAACTCAAAGCGAAGAGTGAGCCATGATAAAAAATATTAAATTTTTTTGATCCCAATTATTTTGAGTTTGGCATGAAATCATATAGTTTCATTCCTGTAGATCACGTATCTAGTAAACAAAATTGGATCTGGAGGATATTTTCCAAGATATCGGAAATTTAAAAATCCAGTCCGGAAGCGGAGCCGGAAGCGAGGAGTCAAAAACTCATACAAATAATGGAGAGAAAAAATTGCTGATAGCATCGATCGGTTAGGCATACTATATACTATAAATATTCCAAATTTCAAAGCGATTGGTTCAGAATTACAGATTCTATAGAGAAAAATCTCAGAATAGGCAAAATCCTGAACTCAAAGCGAAGAGTGAGCCATGATAAAAAATATTAAATTTTTTTGATCCCAATTATTTTGAGTTTGGCATAAAATCATATAGTTTCATTCATGTAGATCACGTATCTAGAAGACAAAATTGGATCTGGAGGATATTTTCCAAGATATCGGAAATTTAAAAATCCAGTCCGGAAGCGGAGCCGGAAGCGGGGTGTCAAAAACTCATACAAATAATGGAGAGAAAAAATTGCTGATAGCATCGATCGGTTAGGCATACTATATACTATAAATATTCCAAATTTCAAAGCGATTGGTTCAGAATTACAGATTCTATAGAGAAAAATCTCAGAATAGGCAAAATCCTGAACTCAAAGCGAAGAGTGAGCCATGATAAAAAATATTAAATTTTTTTGATCCCAATTTTTTTTGAGTTTGGCATGAAATCATATAGTTTCATTCATGTAGATCACGTATCTAGAAGACAAAATTGGATCTGGAGGATATTTTCCAAGATATCGGAAATTTAAAAATCCAGTCCGGAAGCGGAGCCGGAAGCGATGAGTCAAAAACTCATACAAATAATGGAGAGAAAGAATTGCTGATAGCATCAATCGGTTAGGCATACTATATACTATAAATATTCCAAATTTCAAAGCGATTGGTTCAGAATTACAGATTCTATAGAGAAAAATCTCAGAATAGGCAAAATCCTGAACTCAAAGCGAAGAGTGAGCCATGATAAAAAATATTAAATTTTTTTGATCCCAATTATTTTGAGTTTGGCATAAAATCATATAGTTTCATTCATGTAGATCACGTATCTAGAAGACAAAATTGGATCTGGAGGATATTTTCCAAGATATCGGAAATTTAAAAATCCAGTCCGGAAGCGGAGCCGGAAGCGGGGAGTCAAAAACTCATACAAATAATGGAGAGAAAAAATTGCTGATAGCATCGATCGGTTAGGCATACTATATACTATAAATATTCCAAATTTCAAAGCGATTGGTTCAGAATTACAGATTCTATAGAGAAAAATCTCAGAATAGGCAAAATCCTGAACTCAAAGCGAAGAGTGAGCCATGATAAAAAATATTAAATTTTTTTGATCCCAATTATTTTGAGTTTGGCATAAAATCATATAGTTTCATTCATGTAGATCACTTATCTTGAAAACAAAATTGGATCTGGAGGATATTTTCCAAGATATCGGAAATTTAAAAATCCAGTCCGGAAGCGGAGCCGGAAGCGGGGAGTCAAAAACTCATACAAATAATGGAGAGAAAAAATTGCTGATAGCATCGATCGGTTAGGCATACTATATACTATAAATATTCCAAATTTCAAAGCGATTGGTTCAGAATTACAGATTCTATAGAGAAAAATCTCAGAATAGGCAAAATCCTGAACTCAAAGCGAAGAGTGAGCCATGATAAAAAATATTAAATTTTTTTGATCCCAATTATTTTGAGTTTGGCATAAAATCATATAGTTTTATTCATGTAGATCACGTATCTAGAAAACAAAATTGGATCTGGAGGATATTTTCCAAGATATCGGAAATTTAAAAATCCAGTCCGGAAGCGGAGCCGGAAGCGGGGAGTCAAAAACTCATACAAATAATGGAGAGAAATAATTGCTGATAGCATCGATCGGTTAGGCATACTATATACTATAAATATTCCAAATTTCAAAGCGATTGGTTCAGAAAAACAGATTCTATAGAGAAAAATCTCAGAATAGGCAAAATCCTGAACTCAAAGCGAAGAGTGAGCCATGATAAAAAATATTAAATTTTTTTGATCCCAATTATTTTGAGTTTGGCATAAAATCATATAGTTTTATTCATGTAGATCACGTATCTAGAAGACAAAATTGGATCTGGAGTATATTTTCCAAGATATCGGAAATTTAAAAATCCAGTCCGGAAGCGGAGCCGGAAGCGGGGAGTCAAAAACTCATACAAATAATGGAGAGAAAAAATTGCTGATAGCATCGATCGGTTAGGCATACTATATACTATAAATATTCCAAATTTCAAAGCGATTGGTTCAGAATTACAGATTCTATAGAGAAGAATCTCAGAATAGGCAAAATCCTGAACTCAAAGCGAAGAGTGAGCCATGATAAAAAATATTAAATTTTTTTGATCCCAATTATTTTGAGTTTGGCATGAAATCATATAGTTTCATTCATGTAGATCACGTATCTAGTAAACAAAATTGGATCTGGAGGATATTTTCCAAGATATCGGAAATTTCAAAATCCAGTCCGGAAGCGGAGTCGGAAGCGGGGAGTCAAAAACTCATACAAATAATGGAGAGAAAAAATTGCTGATAGCATCGATCGGTTAGGCATACTATATACTATAAATATTCCAAATTTCAGAGCGATTGGTTCAGAATTACAGATTCTATAGAGAAAAATCTCAGAATAGGCAAAATCCTGAACTCAAAGCGAAGAGTGAGCCATGATAAAAAATATTAAATTTTTTTGATCCCAATTATTTTGAGTTTGGCATGAAATCATATAGTTTCATTCATGTAGATCACGTATCTAGGAGACAAAATTGGATCTGGAGGATATTTTCCAAGATATCGGAAATTTAAAAATCCAGTCCGGAAGCGGAGCCGGAAGCTGGGAGTCAAAAACTCATACAAATAATGGAGAGAAAAAATTGCTGATAGCATCGATCGGTTAGGCATACTATATACTATAAATATTCCAAATTTCAAAGCGATTGGTTCAGAATTACAGATTCTATAGAGAAAAATCTCAGAATAGGCAAAATCCTGAACTCAAAGCGAAGAGTGAGCCATGATAAAAAATATTAAATTTTTTTGATCCCAATTATTTTGAGTTTGGCATGAAATCATATAGTTTCATTCATGTAGATCACGTATCTAGAAGACAAAATTGGATCTGGAGGATATTTTCCAAGATATCGGAAATTTAAAAATCCAGTCCGGAAGCGGAGCCGGAAGCGGGGAGTCAAAAACTTATACAAATAATGGAGAGAAAAAATTGCTGATAGCATCGATCGGTTAGGCATACTATATACTATAAATATTCCAAATTTCAAAGCGATTGGTTCAGAATTACAGATTCTATAGAGAAAAATCTCAGAATAGGCAAAATCCTGAACTCAAAGCGAAGAGTGAGCCATGATAAAAAATATTAAATTTTTTTGATCCCAATTATTTTGAGTTTGGCATAAAATCATATAGTTTCATTCATGTAGATCACGTATCTAGAAGACAAAATTGGATCTGGAGGATATTTTCCAAGATATCGGAAATTTAAAAATCCAGTCCGGAAGCGGAGCCGGAAGCGGGGAGTCAAAAACTTATACAAATAATGGAGAGAAAAAATTGCTGATAGCATCGATCGGTTAGGCATACTATATACTATAAATATTCCAAATTTCAAAGCGATTGGTTCAGAATTACAGATTCTATAGAGAAAAATCTCAGAATAGGCTAAATCCTGAACTCAAAGCGAAGAGTGAGCCATGATAAAAAATATTAAATTTTTTTGATCCCAATTATTTTGAGTTTGGCATGAAATCATATAGTTTCATTCATGTAGATCACGTATCTAGTAAACAAAATTGGATCTGGAGGATATTTTCCAAGATATCGGAAATTTAAAAATCCAGTCCGGAAGCGGAGCACGAAGCGGGGAGTCAAAAACTCATACAAATGATGTAGAGAAAAAATTGCTGATAGCATCGATCGGTTAGGCATACTATATACTATAAATATTCCAAATTTCAAAGCGATTGGTTCAGAATTACAGATTCTATAGAGAAAAATCTCAGAATAGGCAAAATCCTGAACTCAAAGCGAAGAGTGCGCCATGATAAAAAATATTAAATTTTTTTGATCCCAATTATTTTGAGTTTGGCATGAAATCATATAGTTTCATTCATGTAGATCACGTATCTAGAAGACAAAATTGGATCTGGAGGATATTTTCCAAGATATCGGAAATTTAAAAATCCAGTCCGGAAGCGGAGCCGGAAGCGGGGAGTCAAAAATTCATACAAATAATGGAGAGAAAAAATTGCTGATAGCATCGATCGGTTAGGCATACTATATACTATAAATATTCCAAATTTCAAAGCGATTGGTTCAGAATTACAGATTCTATAGAGAAAAATCTCAGAATAGGCAAAATCCTGAACTCAAAGCGAAGAGTGAGCCATGATAAAAAATATTAAATTTTTTTGATCCCAATTATTTTGAGTTTGGCATAAAATCATATAGTTTCATTCATGTAGATCACGTATCTAGAAGACAAAATTGGATCTGGAGGATATTTTCCAAGATATCGGAAATTTCAAAATCCAGTCCGGAAGCGGAGCCGGAGGCGGGGAGTCAAAAACTCATACAAATAATGGAGAGAAAGAATTGCTGATAGCATCAATCGGTTAGGCATACTATATACTATAAATACTCCAAATTTCAAAGCGATTGGTTCAGAATTACAGATTCTATAGAGAAGAATCTCAGAATAGGCAAAATCCTGAACTCAAAGCGAAGAGTGAGCCATGATAAAAAATATTAAATTTTTTTGATCCCAATTATTTTGAGTTTGGCATGAAATCATATAGTTTCATTCATGTAGATCACGTATCTAGAAGACAAAATTGGATCTGGAGGATATTTTCCAAGATATCGGAAATTTCAAAATCCAGTCCGGAAGCGGAGCCGGAAGCGGGGAGTCCAAAACTCATACAAATAATGGAGAGAAAAAATTGCTGATAGCATCGATCGGTTAGGCATACTATATACTATAAATATTCCAACTTTCAAAGCGATTGGTTCAGAATTACAGATTCTATGGAGGAAAATCTCAGAATAGGCAAAATCCTGAACTCAAAGCGAAGAGTGAGCCATGATAAAAAATATTAAATTTTTTTGATCCCAATTATTTTGAGTTTGGCATGAAATCATATAGTTTCATTCATGTAGATCACGTATCTAGAAGACAAAATAGGATCTGGAGGATATTTTCCAAGATATCGGAAATTTAAAAATCCAGTCCGGAAGCGGAGCCGGAAGCGGGGAGTCAAAAACTCATACAAATAATGGAGAGAAAAAATTGCTGATAGCATCGATCGGTTAGGCATACTATATACTATAAATATTCCAAATTTCAAAGCGATTGGTTCAGAATTACAGATTCTATAGAGAAAAATCTCAGAATAGGCAAAATCCTGAACTCAAAGCGAAGAGTGAGCCATGATAAAAAATATTAAATTTTTTTGATCCCAATTATTTTGAGTTTGGCATGAAATCATATAGTTTCATTCCTGTAGATCACGTATCTAGTAAACAAAATTGGATCTGGAGGATATTTTCCAAGATATCGGAAATTTAAAAATCCAGTCCGGAAGCGGAGCCGGAAGCGAGGAGTCAAAAACTCATACAAATAATGGAGAGAAAAAATTGCTGATAGCATCGATCGGTTAGGCATACTATATACTATAAATATTCCAAATTTCAAAGCGATTGGTTCAGAATTACAGATTCTATAGAGAAAAATCTCAGAATAGGCAAAATCCTGAACTCAAAGCGAAGAGTGAGCCATGATAAAAAATATTAAATTTTTTTGATCCCAATTATTTTGAGTTTGGCATAAAATCATATAGTTTCATTCATGTAGATCACGTATCTAGAAGACAAAATTGGATCTGGAGGATATTTTCCAAGATATCGGAAATTTAAAAATCCAGTCCGGAAGCGGAGCCGGAAGCGGGGTGTCAAAAACTCATACAAATAATGGAGAGAAAAAATTGCTGATAGCATCGATCGGTTAGGCATACTATATACTATAAATATTCCAAATTTCAAAGCGATTGGTTCAGAATTACAGATTCTATAGAGAAAAATCTCAGAATAGGCAAAATCCTGAACTCAAAGCGAAGAGTGAGCCATGATAAAAAATATTAAATTTTTTTGATCCCAATTTTTTTTGAGTTTGGCATGAAATCATATAGTTTCATTCATGTAGATCACGTATCTAGAAGACAAAATTGGATCTGGAGGATATTTTCCAAGATATCGGAAATTTAAAAATCCAGTCCGGAAGCGGAGCCGGAAGCGATGAGTCAAAAACTCATACAAATAATGGAGAGAAAGAATTGCTGATAGCATCAATCGGTTAGGCATACTATATACTATAAATATTCCAAATTTCAAAGCGATTGGTTCAGAATTACAGATTCTATAGAGAAAAATCTCAGAATAGGCAAAATCCTGAACTCAAAGCGAAGAGTGAGCCATGATAAAAAATATTAAATTTTTTTGATCCCAATTATTTTGAGTTTGGCATAAAATCATATAGTTTCATTCATGTAGATCACGTATCTAGAAGACAAAATTGGATCTGGAGGATATTTTCCAAGATATCGGAAATTTAAAAATCCAGTCCGGAAGCGGAGCCGGAAGCGGGGAGTCAAAAACTCATACAAATAATGGAGAGAAAAAATTGCTGATAGCATCGATCGGTTAGGCATACTATATACTATAAATATTCCAAATTTCAAAGCGATTGGTTCAGAATTACAGATTCTATAGAGAAAAATCTCAGAATAGGCAAAATCCTGAACTCAAAGCGAAGAGTGAGCCATGATAAAAAATATTAAATTTTTTTGATCCCAATTATTTTGAGTTTGGCATAAAATCATATAGTTTCATTCATGTAGATCACTTATCTTGAAAACAAAATTGGATCTGGAGGATATTTTCCAAGATATCGGAAATTTAAAAATCCAGTCCGGAAGCGGAGCCGGAAGCGGGGAGTCAAAAACTCATACAAATAATGGAGAGAAAAAATTGCTGATAGCATCGATCGGTTAGGCATACTATATACTATAAATATTCCAAATTTCAAAGCGATTGGTTCAGAATTACAGATTCTATAGAGAAAAATCTCAGAATAGGCAAAATCCTGAACTCAAAGCGAAGAGTGAGCCATGATAAAAAATATTAAATTTTTTTGATCCCAATTATTTTGAGTTTGGCATGAAATCATATAGTTTCATTCATGTAGATCACGTATCTAGAAGACAAAATTGGATCTGGAGGATATTTTCTTAGATATCGGAAATTTAAAAATCCAGTCCGGAAGCGGAGCCGGGAGCGGGGAGTCAAAAACTCATACAAATAATGGAGAGAAAGAATTGCTGATAGCATCAATCGGTTAGGCATACTATATACTATAAATATTCCAAATTTCAAAGCGATTGGTTCAGAATTACAGATTCTATAGAGAAAAATCTCAGAATAGGCAAAATCCTGAACTCAAAGCGAAGAGTGAGCCATGATAAAAAATATTAAATTTTTTTGATCCCAATTATTTTGAGTTTGGCATAAAATCATATAGTTTCATTCATGTAGATCACGCATCTAGAAGACAAAATTGGATCTGGAGGATATTTTCCAAGATATCGGAAATTTAAAAATCCAGTCCGGAAGCGGAGCCGGAAGCGGGGAGTCAAAAACTCATACAGATAATGGGGAGAAAAAATTGCTGATAGCATCGATCGGTTAGGCATACTATATACTATAAATATTCCAAATTTCAAAGCGATTGGTTCAGAATTACAGATTCTATAGAGAAAAATCTCAGAATAGGCAAAATCCTGAACTCAAAGCGAAGAGTGAGCCATGATAAGAAATATTAAATTTTTTTGATCCCAATTATTTTGAGTTTGGCATAAAATCATATAGTTTCATTCATGTAGATCACGTATCTAGAAGACAAAATTGGATCTGGAGGATATTTTCCAAGATATCGGAAATTTAAAAATCCAGTCCGGAAGCGGAGCCGGAAGCGGGGAGTCAAAAACTCATACAAATAATGGAGAGAAAAAATTGCTGATAGCATCGATCGGTTAGGCATACTATATACTATGAATATTCCAAATTTCAAAGCGATTGGTTCAGAATTACAGATTCTATAGAGGAAAATCTCAGAATAGGCAAAATCCTGAACTCAAAGCGAAGAGTGAGCCATGATAAAAAATATTAAATTTTTTTGATCCCAATTATTTTGAGTTTGGCATAAAATCATATAGTTTCATTCATGTAGATCACGCATCCAGAAGACAAAATTGGATCTGGAGGATATTTTCCAAGATATCGGAAATTTAAAAATCCAGTCCGGAAGCGGAGCCGGAAGCGGGGAGTCAAAAACTCATACAAATAATGGAGAGAAAAAATTGCTGATAGCATCGATCGGTTAGGCATACTATATACTATAAATATTCCAAATTTCAAAGCGATTGGTTCAGAATTACAGATTCTATAGAGAAAAATCTCAGAAAAGGCAAAATCCTGAACTCAAAGCGAAGAGTGAGCCATGATAAAAAATATTAAATTTTTTTGATCCCAATTATTTTGAGTTTGGCATAAAATCATATAGTTTCATTCATGTAGATCACGCATCCAGAAGACAAAATTGGATCTGGAGGATATTTTCCAAGATATCGGAAATTTAAAAATCCAGTCCGGAAGCGGAGCCGGAAGCGGGGAGTAAAAAACTCATACAAATAATGGAGAGAAAAAATTGCTGATAGCATCGATCGGTTAGGCATACTATATACTATAAATATTTCAAATTTCAAAGCGATTGGTTCAGAATTACAGATTCTATAGAGAAAAATCTCAGAATAGGCAAAATCCTGAACTCAAAGCGAAGAGTGAGCCATGATAAAAAATATTAAATTTTTTTGATCCCAATTATTTTGAGTTTGGCATAAAATCATATAGTTTCATTCATGTAGATCACGCATCTAGAAGACAAAATTGGATCTGGAGGATATTTTCCAAGATATCGGAAATTTAAAAATCCAGTCCGGAAGCGGAGCCGGAAGCGGGGAGTCAAAAACTCATACAAATAATGGAGAGAAAAAATTGCTGATAGCATCGATCGGTTAGGCATACTATATACTATAAATATTCCAAATTTCAAAGCGATTGGTTCAGAATTACAGATTCTATAGAGAAAAGTCTCAGAATAGGCAAAATCCTGAACTCAAAGCGAAGAGTGAGCCATGATAAAAAATATTAAATTTTTTTGATCCCAATTATTTTGAGTTTGGCATAAAATCATATAGCTTCATTCATGTAGATCACGTATCTAGAAGACAAAATTGGATCTGGAGGATATTTTCCAAGATATCGGAAATTTAAAAATCCAGTCCGGAAGCGGAGCCGGAAGCGGGGAGTCAAAAACTCATACAAATAATGGAGAGAAATAATTGCTGATAGCATCGATCGGTTAGGCATACTATATACTATAAATATTCCAAATTTCAAAGCGATTGGTTCAGAAAAACAGATTCTATAGAGAAAAATCTCAGAATAGGCAAAATCCTGAACTCAAAGCGAAGAGTGAGCCATGATAAAAAATATTAAATTTTTTTGATCCCAATTATTTTGAGTTTGGCATAAAATCATATAGTTTCATTCATGTAGATCACGTATCTAGAAAACAAAATTGGATCTGGAGGATATTTTCCAAGATATCGGAAATTTAAAAATCCAGTCCGGAAGCGGAGCCGGAAGCGGGGAGTCAAAAACTCATACAAATAATGGAGAGAAATAATTGCTGATAGCATCGATCGGTTAGGCATACTATATACTATAAATATTCCAAATTTCAAAGCGATTGGTTCAGAAAAACAGATTCTATAGAGAAAAATCTCAGAATAGGCAAAATCCTGAACTCAAAGCGAAGAGTGAGCCATGATAAAAAATATTAAATTTTTTTGATCCCAATTATTTTGAGTTTGGCATAAAATCATATAGTTTTATTCATGTAGATCACGTATCTAGAAGACAAAATTGGATCTGGAGTATATTTTCCAAGATATCGGAAATTTAAAAATCCAGTCCGGAAGCGGAGCCGGAAGCGGGGAGTCAAAAACTCATACAAATAATGGAGAGAAAAAATTGCTGATAGCATCGATCGGTTAGGCATACTATATACTATAAATATTCCAAATTTCAAAGCGATTGGTTCAGAATTACAGATTCTATAGAGAAGAATCTCAGAATAGGCAAAATCCTGAACTCAAAGCGAAGAGTGAGCCATGATAAAAAATATTAAATTTTTTTGATCCCAATTATTTTGAGTTTGGCATGAAATCATATAGTTTCATTCATGTAGATCACGTATCTAGTAAACAAAATTGGATCTGGAGGATATTTTCCAAGATATCGGAAATTTCAAAATCCAGTCCGGAAGCGGAGTCAGAAGCGGGGAGTCAAAAACTCATACAAATAATGGAGAGAAAAAATTGCTGATAGCATCGATCGGTTAGGCATACTATATACTATAAATATTCCAAATTTCAGAGCGATTGGTTCAGAATTACAGATTCTATAGAGAAAAATCTCAGAATAGGCAAAATCCTGAACTCAAAGCGAAGAGTGAGCCATGATAAAAAATATTAAATTTTTTTGATCCCAATTATTTTGAGTTTGGCATAAAATCATATAGTTTCATTCATGTAGATCACGTATCTAGAAGACAAAATTGGATCTGGAGGATATTTTCCAAGATATCGGAAATTTAAAAATCCAGTCCGGAAGCGGAGCCGGAAGCGGGGAGTCAAAAACTTATACAAATAATGGAGAGAAAAAATTGCTGATAGCATCGATCGGTTAGGCATACTATATACTATAAATATTCCAAATTTCAAAGCGATTGGTTCAGAATTACAGATTCTATAGAGAAAAATCTCAGAATAGGCTAAATCCTGAACTCAAAGCGAAGAGTGAGCCATGATAAAAAATATTAAATTTTTTTGATCCCAATTATTTTGAGTTTGGCATGAAATCATATAGTTTCATTCATGTAGATCACGTATCTAGTAAACAAAATTGGATCTGGAGGATATTTTCCAAGATATCGGAAATTTAAAAATCCAGTCCGGAAGCGGAGCACGAAGCGGGGAGTCAAAAACTCATACAAATGATGTAGAGAAAAAATTGCTGATAGCATCGATCGGTTAGGCATACTATATACTATAAATATTCCAAATTTCAAAGCGATTGGTTCAGAATTACAGATTCTATAGAGAAAAATCTCAGAATAGGCAAAATCCTGAACTCAAAGCGAAGAGTGAGCCATGATAAAAAATATTAAATTTTTTTGATCCCAATTATTTTGAGTTTGGCATGAAATCATATAGTTTCATTCATGTAGATCACGTATCTAGAAGACAAAATTGGATCTGGAGGATATTTTCCAAGATATCGGAAATTTAAAAATCCAGTCCGGAAGCGGAGCCGGAAGCGGGGAGTCAAAAACTCATACAAATAATGGAGAGAAATAATTGCTGATAGCATCGATCGGTTAGGCATACTATATACTATAAATATTCCAAATTTCGAAGCGATTGGTTCAGAATTACAGATTCTATAGAGAAAAATCTCAGAATAGGCCAAATCCTGAACTCAAAGCGAAGAGTGAGCCATGATAAAAAATATTAAATTTTTTTGATCCCAATTATTTTGAGTTTGGCATGAAATCATATAGTTTCATTCATGTAGATCACGTATCTAGAAGACAAAATTGGATCTGGAGGATATTTTCCAAGATATCGGAAATTTAAAAATCCAGTCCGGAAGCGGAGCCGGAAGCGGGGAGTCAAAAACTCATACAAATAATGGAGAGAAATAATTGCTGATAGCATCGATCGGTTAGGCATACTATATACTATGAATATTCCAAATTTCAAAGCGATTGGTTCAGAATTACAGATTCTATAGAGAAAAATCTCAGAATAGGCAAAGTCCTGAACTCAAAGCGAAGAGTGAGCCATGATAAAAAATATTAAATTTTTTTGATCCCAATTATTTTGAGTTTGGCATGAAATCATATAGTTTCATTCATGTAGATCACGTATCTAGGAGACAAAATTGGATCTGGAGGATATTTTCCAAGATATCGGAAATTTAAAAATCCAGTCCGGAAGCGGAGCCGGAAGCGGGGAGTCAAAAATTCATACAAATAATGGAGAGAAAAAATTGCTGATAGCATCGATCGCTTAGGCATACTATATACTATAAATATTCCAAATTTCAAAGCGATTGGTTCAGAATTACAGATTCTATAGAGAAAAATCTCAGAATAGGCAAAATCCTGAACTCAAAGCGAAGAGTGAGCCATGATAAAAAATATTAAATTTTTTTGATCCCAATTATTTTGAGTTTGGCATGAAATCATATAGTTTCATTCATGTAGATCACGTATCTAGAAGACAAAATTGGATCTGGAGGATATTTTCCAAGATATCGGAAATTTAAAAATCCAGTCCGGAAGCGGAGCCGGAAGCGGGGAGTCAAAAATTCATACAAATAATGGAGAGAAAAAATTGCTGATAGCATCGATCGGTTAGGCATACTATATACTATAAATATTCCAAATTTCAAAGCGATTGGTTCAGAATTACAGATTCTATAGAGAAAAATCTCAGAATAGGCAAAATCCTGAACTCAAAGCGAAGAGTGAGCCATGATAAAAAATATTAAATTTTTTTGATCCCAATTATTTTGAGTTTGGCATGAAATCATATAGTTTTATTCATGTAGATCACGTATCTAGAAGACAAAATTGGATCTGGAGGATATTTTCCAAGATATCGGAAATTTAAAAATCCAGTCCGGAAGCGGAGCCGGAAGCGGGGAGTCAAAAATTCATACAAATAATGGAGAGAAAAAATTGCTGATAGCATCGATCGGTTAGGCATACTATATACTATAAATATTCCAAATTTCAAAGCGATTGGTTCAGAATTACAGATTCTATAGAGAAAAATCTCAGAATAGGCAAAATCCTGAACTCAAAGCGAAGAGTGAGCCATGATAAAAAATATTAAATTTTTTTGATCCCAATTATTTTGAGTTTGGCATGAAATCATATAGTTTTATTCATGTAGATCACGTATCTAGAAGACAAAATTGGATCTGGAGGATATTTTCCAAGATATCGAAAATTTAAAAATCCAGTCCGGAAGCGGAGCCGGAAGCGGGGAGTCTAAAACTCATACAAATAATGGAGAGAAAAAATTGCTGATAGCATCGATCGGTTAGGCATACTATATACTATAAATATTCCAAATTTCAAAGCGATTGGTTCAGAATTACAGATTCTATAGAGAGAAATCTCAGAATAGGCAAAATCCTGAACTCAAAGCGAAGAGTGAGCCATGATAAAAAATATTAAATTTTTTTGATCCCAATTATTTTGAGTTTGGCATGAAATCATATAGTTTCATTCATGTAGATCACGTATCTAGAAGACAAAATTGGATCTGGAGGATATTTTCCAAGATATCGGAAATTTAAAAATCCAGTCCGGAAGCGGAGCCGGAAGCGGGAAGTCAAAAATTCATACAAATAATGGAGAGAAAAAATTGCTGATAGCATCGATCGGTTAGGCATACTATATACTATAAATATTCCAAATTTCAAAGCGATTGGTTCAGAATTACAGATTCTATAGAGAAAAATCTCAGAATAGGCAAAATCCTGAACTCAAAGCGAAGAGTGAGCCATGATAAAAAATATTAAATTTTTTTGATCCCAATTATTTTGAGTTTGGCATGAAATCATATAGTTTCATTCATGTAGATCACGTATCTAGAAGACAAAATTGGATCTGGAGGATATTTTCCAAGATATCGGAAATTTAATAATCCAGTCCGGAAGCGGAGCCGGAAGCGGGGAGTCAAAAACTCATACAAATAATGGAGAGAAAAAATTGCTGATAGCATCGATCGGTTAGGCATACTATATACTATAAATATTCCAAATTTCAAAGCGATTGGTTCAGAATTACAGATTCTATAGAGAAAAATCTCAGAATAGGCCAAATCCTGAACTCAAAGCGAAGAGTGAGCCATGATAAAAAATATTAAATTTTTTTGATCCCAATTATTTTGAGTTTGGCATGAAATCATATAGTTTCATTCATGTAGATCACGTATCTAGAAGACAAAATTGGATCTGGAGGATATTTTCCAAGATATCGGAAATTTAAAAATCCAGTCCGGAAGCGGAGCCGGAAGCGGGGAGTCAAAAACTCATACAAATAATGGAGAGAAATAATTGCTGATAGCATCGATCGGTTAGGCATACTATATACTATAAATATTCCAAATTTCGAAGCGATTGGTTCAGAATTACAGATTCTATAGAGAAAAATCTCAGAATAGGCCAAATCCTGAACTCAAAGCGAAGAGTGAGCCATGATAAAAAATATTAAATTTTTTTGATCCCAATTATTTTTAGTTTGGCATGAAATCATATAGTTTCATTCATGTAGATCACGTATCTAGAAGACAAAATTGGATCTGGAGGATATTTTCCAAGATATCGGAAATTTAAAAATCCAGTCCGGAAGCGGAGCCGGAAGCGGGGAGTCAAAAACTCATACAAATAATGGAGAGAAAAAATTGCTGATAGCATCGATCGGTTAGGCATACTATATACTATAAATATTTCAAATTTCAAAGCGATTGGTTCAGAATTACAGATTCTATAGAGGAAAATCTCAGAATAGGCAAAATCCTGAACTCAAAGCGAAGAGTGAGCCATGATAAAAAATATTAAATTTTTTTGATCCCAATTATTTTGAGTTTGGCATGAAATCATATAGTTTCATTCATGTAGATCACGTATCTAGAAGACAAAATTGGATCTGGAGGATATTTTCCAAGATATCGGAAATTTAATAATCCAGTCCGGAAGCGGAGCCGGAAGCGGGGAGTCAAAAACTCATACAAATAATGGAGAGAAATAATTGCTGATAGCATCGATCGGTTAGACATACTATATACTATAAATATTACAAATTTCAAAGCGATTGGTTCAGAATTACAGATTCTATAGAGAAAAATCTCAGAATAGGCCAAATCCTGAACTCAAAGCGAAGAGTGAGCCATGATAAAAAATATTAAATTTTTTTGATCCCAATTATTTTGAGTTTGGCATGAAATCATATAGTTTCATTCATGTAGATCACGTATCTAGTAAACAAAATTGGATCTGGAGGATATTTTCCAAGATATCGGAAATTTAAAAATCCAGTCCGGAAGCGGAGCACGAAGCGGGGAGTCAAAAACTCATACAAATGATGTAGAGAAAAAATTGCTGATAGCATCGATCGGTTAGGCATACTATATACTATAAATATTCCAAATTTCAAAGCGATTGGTTCAGAATTACAGATTCTATAGAGAAAAATCTCAGAATAGGCAAAATCCTGAACTCAAAGCGAAGAGTGAGCCATGATAAAAAATATTAAATTTTTTTGATCCCAATTATTTTGAGTTTGGCATGAAATCATATAGTTTCATTCATGTAGATCACGTATCTAGAAGACAAAATTGGATCTGGAGGATATTTTCCAAGATATCGGAAATTTAAAAATCCAGTCCGGAAGCGGAGCCGGAAGCGGGGAGTCAAAAATTCATACAAATAATGGAGAGAAAAAATTGCTGATAGCATCGATCGGTTAGGCATACTATGTACTATAAATATTCCAAATTTCAAAGCGATTGGTTCAGAATTACAGATTCTATAGAGAAAAATCTCAGAATAGGCAAAATCCTGAACTCAAAGCGAAGAGTGAGCCATGATAAAAAATATTAAATTTTTTTGATCCCAATTATTTTGGGTTTGGCATGAAATCATATAGTTTCATTCATGTAGATCACGTATCTAGAAGACAAAATTGGATCTGGAGGATATTTTCCAAGATATCGGAAATTTAATAATCCAGTCCAGAAGCGGAGCCGGAAGCGGGGAGTCAAAAACTCATACAAATAATTAAGAGAAATAATTGCTGATAGCATCGATCGGTTAGACATACTATATACTATAAATATTCCAAATTTCAAAGCGATTGGTTCAGAATTACAGATTCTATAGAGAAAAATCTCAGAATAGGCCAAATCCTGAACTCAAAGCGAAGAGTGAGCCATGATAAAAAATATTAAATTTTTTTGATCCCAATTATTTTGAGTTTGGCATGGAATCATATAGTTTCATTCATGTAGATCACGTATCTAGTAAACAAAATTGGATCTGGAGGATATTTTCCAAGATATCGGAAATTTAAAAATCCAGTCCGGAAGCGGAGCACGAAGCGGGGAGTCAAAAACTCATACAAATGATGTAGAGAAAAAATTGCTGATAGCATCGATCGGTTAGGCATACTATATACTATAAATATTCCAAATTTCAAAGCGATTGGTTCAGAATTACAGATTCTATAGAGAAAAATCTCAGAATAGGCAAAATCCTGAACTCAAAGCGAAGAGTGAGCCATGATAAAAAATATTAAATTTTTTTGATCCCAATTATTTTGAGTTTGGCATGAAATCATATAGTTTCATTCATGTAGATCACGTATCTAGAAGACAAAATTGGATCTGGAGGATATTTTCCAAGATATCGGAAATTTAATAATCCAGTCCGGAAGCGGAGCCGGAAGCGGGGAGTCAAAAACTCATACAAATAATGGAGAGAAATAATTGCTGATAGCATCGATCGGTTAGACATACTATATACTATAAATATTACAAATTTCAAAGCGATTGGTTCAGAATTACAGATTCTATAGAGAAAAATCTCAGAATAGGCCAAATCCTGAACTCAAAGCGAAGAGTGAGCCATGATAAAAAATATTAAATTTTTTTGATCCCAATTATTTTGAGTTTGGCATGAAATCATATAGTTTCATTCATGTAGATCACGTATCTAGTAAACAAAATTGGATCTGGAGGATATTTTCCAAGATATCGGAAATTTAAAAATCCAGTCCGGAAGCGGAGCACGAAGCGGGGAGTCAAAAACTCATACAAATGATGTAGAGAAAAAATTGCTGATAGCATCGATCGGTTAGGCATACTATATACTATAAATATTCCAAATTTCAAAGCGATTGGTTCAGAATTACAGATTCTATAGAGAAAAATCTCAGAATAGGCAAAATCCTGAACTCAAAGCGAAGAGTGAGCCATGATAAAAAATATTAAATTTTTTTGATCCCAATTATTTTGAGTTTGGCATGAAATCATATAGTTTCATTCATGTAGATCACGTATCTAGAAGACAAAATTGGATCTGGAGGATATTTTCCAAGATATCGGAAATTTAAAAATCCAGTCCGGAAGCGGAGCCGGAAGCGGGGAGTCAAAAATTCATACAAATAATGGAGAGAAAAAATTGCTGATAGCATCGATCGGTTAGGCATACTATGTACTATAAATATTCCAAATTTCAAAGCGATTGGTTCAGAATTACAGATTCTATAGAGAAAAATCTCAGAATAGGCAAAATCCTGAACTCAAAGCGAAGAGTGAGCCATGATAAAAAATATTAAATTTTTTTGATCCCAATTATTTTGGGTTTGGCATGAAATCATATAGTTTCATTCATGTAGATCACGTATCTAGAAGACAAAATTGGATCTGGAGGATATTTTCCAAGATATCGGAAATTTAATAATCCAGTCCAGAAGCGGAGCCGGAAGCGGGGAGTCAAAAACTCATACAAATAATTAAGAGAAATAATTGCTGATAGCATCGATCGGTTAGACATACTATATACTATAAATATTCCAAATTTCAAAGCGATTGGTTCAGAATTACAGATTCTATAGAGAAAAATCTCAGAATAGGCCAAATCCTGAACTCAAAGCGAAGAGTGAGCCATGATAAAAAATATTAAATTTTTTTGATCCCAATTATTTTGAGTTTGGCATGAAATCATATAGTTTCATTCATGTAGATCACGTATCTAGTAAACAAAATTGGATCTGGAGGATATTTTCCAAGATATCGGAAATTTAAAAATCCAGTCCGGAAGCGGAGCACGAAGCGGGGAGTCAAAAACTCATACAAATGATGTAGAGAAAAAATTGCTGATAGCATCGATCGGTTAGGCATACTATATACTATAAATATTCCAAATTTCAAAGCGATTGGTTCAGAATTACAGATTCTATAGAGAAAAATCTCAGAATAGGCAAAATCCTGAACTCAAAGCGAAGAGTGAGCCATGATAAAAAATATTAAATTTTTTTGATCCCAATTATTTTGAGTTTGGCATGAAATCATATAGTTTCATTCATGTAGATCACGTATCTAGAAGACAAAATTGGATCTGGAGGATATTTTCCAAGATATCGGAAATTTAAAAATCCAGTCCGGAAGCGGAGCCGGAAGCGGGGAGTCAAAAACTCATACAAATAATGGAGAGAAATAATTGCTGATAGCATCGATCGGTTAGGCATACTATATACTATAAATATTCCAAATTTCAATGCGATTGGTTCAGAATTACAGATTCTATGGAGAAAAATCTCAGAATAGGCAAAATCCTGAACTCAAAGCGAAGAGTGAGCCATGATAAAAAATATTAAATTTTTTTGATCCCAATTATTTTGAGTTTGGCATGAAATCATATAGTCTCATTCATGTAGATCACGTATCTAGAAGACAAAATTGGATCTGGAGGATATTTTCCAAGATATCGGAAATTTAAAAATCCAGTCCGGAAGCGGAGCCGGAAGCGGGGAGTCAAAAACTCATACAAATAATGGAGAGAAATAATTGCTGATAGCATCGATCGGTTAGGCATACTATATACTATAAATATTCCAAATTTCAAAGCGATTGGTTCAGAATTACAGATTCTATAGAGAAAAATCTCAGAAAAGGCAAAGTCCTGAACTCAAAGCGAAGAGTGAGCCATGATAAAAAATATTAAATTTTTTTGATCCCAATTATTTTGAGTTTGGCATGAAATCATATAGTTTCATTCATGTAGATCACGTATCTAGAAGACAAAATTGGATCTGGAGGATATTTTCCAAGATATCGGAAATTTAAAAATCCAGTCCGGAAGCGGAGCCGGAAGCGGGGAGTCAAAAACTCATACAAATAATGGAGAGAAATAATTGCTGATAGCATCGATCGGTTAGGCATACTATATACTATAAATATTCCAAATTTCGAAGCGATTGGTTCAGAATTACAGATTCTATAGAGAAAAATCTCAGAATAGGCAAAATCCTGAACTCAAAGCGAAGAGTGAGCCATGATAAAAAATATTAAATTTTTTTGATCCCAATTATTTTGAGTTTGGCATGAAATCATATAGTTTTATTCATGTAGATCACGTATCTAGAAGACAAAATTGGATCTGGAGGATATTTTCCAAGATATCGGAAATTTAAAAATCCAGTCCGGAAGCGGAGCCGGAAGCGGGGAGTCTAAAACTCATACAAATAATGGAGAGAAAAAATTGCTGATAGCATCGATCGGTTAGGCATACTATATACTATAAATATTCCAAATTTCAAAGCGATTGGTTCAGAATTACAGATTCTATAGAGAAAAATCTCAGAATAGGCAAAATCCTGAACTCAAAGCGAAGAGTGAGCCATGATAAAAAATATTAAATTTTTTTGATCCCAATTATTTTGAGTTTGGCATAAAATCATATAGTTTCATTCATGTAGATCACGCATCTAGAAGACAAAATTGGATCTGGAGGATATTTTCCAAGATATCGGAAATTTAAAAATCCAGTCCGGTAGCGGAGCCGGAAGCGGGGAGTCAAAAACTCATACAAATAATGGAGAGAAAAAATTGCTGATAGCATCGATCGGTTAGACATACTATATACTATAAATATTTCAAATTTCAAAGCGATTGGTTCAGAATTACAGATTCTATAGAGAAAAATCTCAGAATAGGCCAAATCCTGAACTCAAAGCGAAGAGTGAGCCATGATAAAAAATATTAAATTTTTTTGATCCCAATTATTTTATGTTTGGCATAAAATCATATAGTTTCATTCATGTAGATCACGTATCTAGAAGACAAAATTGGATCTGGAGGATATTTTCCAAGATATCGGAAATTTAAAAATCCAGTCCGGAAGCGGAGCCGGAAGCGGGGAGTCAAAAATTCATACAAATAATGGAGAGAAAAAATTGCTGATAGCATCGATCGGTTAGGCATACTATATACTATAAATATTCCAAATTTCAAAGCGATTGGTTCAGAATTACAGATTCTATAGAGAAAAATCTCAGAATAGGCAAAATCCTGAACTCAAAGCGAAGAGTGAGCCATGATAAAAAATATTAAATTTTTTTGATCCCAATTATTTTATGTTTGGCATAAAATCATATAGTTTCATTCATGTAGATCACGTATCTAGAAGACAAAATTGGATCTGGAGGATATTTTCCAAGATATCGGAAATTTAAAAATCCAGTCCGGAAGCGGAGCCGGAAGCGGGGAGTCAAAAACTCATACAAATAATGGAGAGAAAAAATTGCTGATAGCATCGATCGGTTAGGCATACTATATACTATAAATATTCCAAATTTCAAAGCGATTGATTCAGAATTACAGATTCTATAGAGAAAAATCTCAGAATAGGCAAAATCCTGAACTCAAAGCGAAGAGTGAGCCATGATAAAAAATATTAAATTTTTTTGATCCCAATTATTTTGAGTTTGGCATAAAATCATATAGTTTCATTCATGTAGATCACGTATCTAGAAGACAAAATTGGATCTGGAGGATATTTTCCAAGATATCGGAAATTTAAAAATCCAGTCCGGAAGCGGAGCCGGAAGCGGGGAGTCAAAAACTCATACAAATAATGGAGAGAAAAAATTGCTGATAGCATCGATCGGTTAGGCATACTATATACTATAAATATTCCAAATTTCAAAGCGATTGATTCAGAATTACAGATTCTATAGAGAAAAATCTCAGAATAGGCAAAATCCTGAACTCAAAGCGAAGAGTGAGCCATGATAAAAAAATATTAAATTTTTTTGATCCCAATTATTTTATGTTTGGCATAAAATCATATAGTTTCATTCATGTAGATCACGTATCTAGAAGACAAAATTGGATCTGGAGGATATTTTCCAAGATATCGGAAATTTAAAAATCCAGTCCGGAAGCGGAGCCGGAAGCGGGGAGTCAAAAATTCATACAAATAATGGAGAGAAAAAATTGCTGATAGCATCGATCGGTTAGACATACTATTTACTATAAATATTCCAAATTTCAAAGCGATTGGTTCAGAATTACAGATTCTATAGAGAAAAATCTCAGAATAGGCAAAATCCTGAACTCAAAGCGAAGAGTGAGCCATGATAAAAAATATTAAATTTTTTTGATCCCAATTATTTTGAGTTTGGCATAAAATCATATAGTTTCATTCATGTAGATCACGTATCTAGAAGACAAAATTGGATCTGGAGGATATTTTCCAAGATATCGGAAATTTAAAAATCCAGTCCGGAAGCGGAGCCGGAAGCGGGGAGTCAAAAACTCATACAAATAATGGAGAGAAAAAATTGCTGATAGCATCGATCGGTTAGACATACTATTTACTATAAATATTCCAAATTTCAAAGCGATTGGTTCAGAATTACAGATTCTATAGAGAAAAATCTCAGAATAGGCCAAATCCTGAACTCAAAGCGAAGAGTGAGCCATGATAAAAAATATTAAATTTTTTTGATCCCAATTATTTTGAGTTTGGCATAAAATCATATAGTTTCATTCATGTAGATCACGTATCTAGAAGACAAAATTGGATCTGGAGGATATTTTCCAAGATATCGGAAATTTAAAAATCCAGTCCGGAAGCGGAGCCGGAAGCGGGGAGTCAAAAATTCATACAAATAATGGAGAGAAAAAATTGCTGATAGCATCGATCGGTTAGGCATACTATATACTATAAATATTCCAAATTTCAAAGCGATTGGTTCAGAATTACAGATTCTATAGAGAAAAATCTCAGAATAGGCAAAATCCTGAACTCAAAGCGAAGAGTGAGCCATGATAAAAAATATTAAATTTTTTTGATCCCAATTATTTTGAGTTTGGCATGAAATCATATAGTTTCATTCATGTAGATCACGTATCTAGAAGACAAAATTGGATCTGGAGGATATTTTCCAAGATATCGGAAATTTAATAATCCAGTCCGGAAGCGGAGCCGGAAGCGGGGAGTCAAAAATTCATACAAATAATGGAGAGAAAAAATTGCTGATAGCATCGATCGGTTAGGCATACTATATACTATAAATATTCCAAATTTCAAAGCGATTGGTTCAGAATTACAGATTCTATAGAGAAAAATCTCAGAATAGGCAAAATCCTGAACTCAAAGCGAAGAGTGAGCCATGATAAAAAATATTAAATTTTTTTGATCCCAATTATTTTGAGTTTGGCATGAAATCATATAGTTTCATTCATGTAGATCACGTATCTAGAAGACAAAATTGGATCTGGAGGATATTTTCCAAGATATCGGAAATTTAATAATCCAGTCCGGAAGCGGAGCCGGAAGCGGGGAGTCAAAAACTCATACAAATAATGGAGAGAAATAATTGCTGATAGCATCGATCGGTTAGACATACTATATACTATAAATATTCCAAATTTCAAAGCGATTGGTTCAGAATTACAGATTCTATAGAGAAAAATCTCAGAATAGGCCAAATCCTGAACTCAAAGCGAAGAGTGAGCCATGATAAAAAATATTAAATTTTTTTGATCCCAATTATTTTGAGTTTGGCATGAAATCATATAGTTTCATTCATGTAGATCACGTATCTAGTAAACAAAATTGGATCTGGAGGATATTTTCCAAGATATCGGAAATTTAAAAATCCAGTCCGGAAGCGGAGCACGAAGCGGGGAGTCAAAAACTCATACAAATGATGTAGAGAAAAAATTGCTGATAGCATCGATCGGTTAGGCATACTATATACTATAAATATTCCAAATTTCAAAGCGATTGGTTTAGAATTACAGATTCTATAGAGAAAAATCTCAGAATAGGCAAAATCCTGAACTCAAAGCGAAGAGTGAGCCATGATAAAAAATATTAAATTTTTTTGATCCCAATTATTTTGAGTTTGGCATGAAATCATATAGTTTCATTCATGTAGATCACGTATCTAGGAGACAAAATTGGATCTGGAGGATATTTTCCAAGATATCGGAAATTTAAAAATCCAGTCCGGAAGCGGAGCCGGAAGCGGGGAGTCAAAAATTCATACAAATAATGGAGAGAAAAAATTGCTGATAGCATCGATCGGTTAGGCATACTATATACTATAAATATTTCAAATTTCAAAGCGATTGGTTCAGAATTACAGATTCTATAGAGAAAAATCTCAGAATAGGCAAAATCCTGAACTCAAAGCGAAGAGTGAGCCATGATAAAAAATATTAAATTTTTTTGATCCCAATTATTTTGAGTTTGGCATGAAATCATATAGTTTCATTCATGTAGATCACGTATCTAGAAGACAAAATTGGATCTGGAGGATATTTTCCAAGATATCGGAAATTTAAAAATCCAGTCCGGAAGCGGAGCCGGAAGCGGGGAGTCAAAAATTCATACAAATAATGGAGAGAAAAAATTGCTGATAGCATCGATCGGTTAGGCATACTATATACTATAAATATTCCAAATTTCAAAGCGATTGGTTCAGAATTACAGATTCTATAGAGAAAAATCTCAGAATAGGCAAAATCCTGAACTCAAAGCGAAGAGTGAGCCATGATAAAAAATATTAAATTTTTTGGTCCCAATTATTTTGAGTTTGGCATGAAATCATATAGTTTCATTCATGTAGATCACGTATCTAGAAGACAAAATTGGATCTGGAGGATATTTTCCAAGATATCGGAAATTTAATAATCCAGTCCGGAAGCGGAGCCGGAAGCGGGGAGTCAAAAACTCATACAAATAATGGAGAGAAATAATTGCTGATAGCATCGATCGGTTAGACATACTATATACTATAAATATTCAAAATTTCAAAGCGATTGGTTCAGAATTACAGATTCTATAGAGAAAAATCTCAGAATAGGCCAAATCCTGAACTCAAAGCGAAGAGTGAGCCATGATAAAAAATATTAAATTTTTTTGATCCCAATTATTTTGAGTTTGGCATGAAATCATATAGTTTCATTCATGTAGATCACGTATCTAGAAGACAAAATTGGATCTGGAGGATATTTTCCAAGATATCGGAAATTTAAAAATCCAGTCCGGAAGCGGAGCCGGAAGCGGGGAGTCAAAAACTCATACAAATAATGGAGAGAAAAAATTGCTGATAGCATCGATCGGTTAGGCATACTATATACTATAAATATTCCAAATTTCAAAGCGATTGGTTCAGAATTACAGATTCTATAGAGAAAAATCTCAGAATAGGCAAAATCCTGAACTCAAAGCGAAGAGTGAGCCATGATAAAAAATATTAAATTTTTTTGATCCCAATTATTTTGAGTTTGGCATAAAATCATATAGTTTCATTCATGTAGATCACGCATCTAGAAGACAAAATTGGATCTGGAGGATATTTTCCAAGATATCGGAAATTTAAAAATCCAGTCCGGAAGCGGAGCCGGAAGCGGGGAGTCAAAAACTCATACAAATAATGGAGAGAAAAAATTGCTGATAGCATCGATCGGTTAGGCATACTATATACTATAAATATTCCAAATTTCAAAGCGATTGGTTCAGAATTACAGATTCTATAGAGAAAAATCTCAGAATAGGCAAAATCCTGAACTCAAAGCGAAGAGTGAGCCATGATAAAAAATATTAAATTTTTTTGATCCCAATTATTTTGAGTTTGGCATAAAATCATATAGTTTCATTCATGTAGATCACGCATCTAGAAGACAAAATTGGATCTGGAGGATATTTTCCAAGATATCGGAAATTTAAAAATCCAGTCCGGAAGCGGAGCCGGAAGCGGGGAGTCAAAAACTCATACAAATAATGGAGAGAAAAAATTGCTGATAGCATCGATCGGTTAGGCATACTATATACTGTAAATATTCCAAATTTCAAAGCGATTGGTTCAGAATTACAGATTCTATAGAGAAAAATCTCAGAATAGGCAAAATCCTGAACTCAAAGCGAAGAGTGAGCCATGATAAAAAATATTAAATTTTTTTGATCCCAATTATTTTGAGTTTGGCATAAAATCATATAGTTTCATTCATGTAGATCACGTATCTAGAAGACAAAATTGGATCTGGAGGATATTTTCCAAGATATCGGAAATTTAAAAATCCAGTCCGGAAGCGGAGCCGGAAGCGGGGAGTCAAAAACTCATACAAATAATGGAGAGAAAAAATTGCTGATAGCATCGATCGGTTAGGCATACTATATACTATAAATATTCCAAATTTCAAAGCGATTGGTTCAGAATTACAGATTCTATAGAGAAAAATCTCAGAATAGGCAAAATCCTGAACTCAAAGCGAAGAGTGAGCCATGATAAAAAATTTTAAATTTTTTTGATCCCAATTATTTTAAGTTTGGCATAAAATCATATAGTTTCATTCATGTAGATCAC
The DNA here is from genome assembly GCA_963989225.1 of Dromius quadrimaculatus. Lineage (NCBI taxonomy): Eukaryota > Metazoa > Arthropoda > Insecta > Coleoptera > Carabidae > Dromius > Dromius quadrimaculatus. The sequence continues at coordinate 65,007,493 of OZ022328.1, read as the reverse complement.
GTATCTAGAAGACAAAATTGGATCTGGAGGATATTTTCCAAGATATCGGAAATTTAAAAATCCAGTCCGGAAGCGGAGCCGGAAGCGGGGAGTCAAAAACTCATACAAATAATGGAGAGAAAAAATTGCTGATAGCATCGATCGGTTAGGCATACTATATACTATAAATATTCCAAATTTCAAAGCGATTGGTTCAGAATTACAGATTCTATAGAGAAAAATCTCAGAATAGGCAAAATCCTGAACTCAAAGCGAAGAGTGAGCCATGATAAAAAATATTAAATTTTTTTGATCCCAATTATTTTGAGTTTGGCATAAAATCATATAGTTTCATTCATGTAGATCACGTATCTAGAAGACAAAATTGGATCTGGAGGATATTTTCCAAGATATCGGAAATTTAAAAATCCAGTCCGGAAGCGGAGCCGGAAGCGGGGAGTCAAAAACTCATACAAATAATAGAGAGAAAAAATTGCTGATAGCATCGATCGGTTAGGCATACTATATACTATAAATATTCCAAATTTCAAAGCGATTGGTTCAGAATTACAGATTCTATAGAGAAAAATCTCAGAATAGGCAAAATCCTAAACTCAAAGCGAAGAGTGAGCCATGATAAAAAATATTAAATTTTTTTGATCCCAATTATTTTGAGTTTGGCATGAAATCATATAGTTTCATTCATGTAGATCACGTATCTAGAAGACAAAATTGGATCTGGAGGATATTTTCCAAGATATCGGAAATTTAAAAATCCAGTCCGGAAGCGGAGCCGGAAGCGGGGAGTCAAAAATTCATACAAATAATGGAGAGAAAAAATTGCTGATAGCATCGATCGGTTAGGCATACTATATACTATAAATATTCCAAATTTCAAAGCGATTGGTTCAGAATTACAGATTCTATAGAGAAAAATCTCAGAATAGGCAAAATCCTGAACTCAAAGCGAAGAGTGAGCCATGATAAAAAATATTAAATTTTTTTGATCCCAATTATTTTGAGTTTGGCATGAAATCATATAGTTTTATTCATGTAGATCACGTATCTAGAAGACAAAATTGGATCTGGAGGATATTTTCCAAGATATCGGAAATTTAAAAATCCAGTCCGGAAGCGGAGCCGGAAGCGGGGAGTCTAAAACTCATACAAATAATGGAGAGAAAAAATTGCTGATAGCATCGATCGGTTAGGCATACTATATACTATAAATATTCCAAATTTCAAAGCGATTGGTTCAGAATTACAGATTCTATAGAGAAAAATCTCAGAATAGGCAAAATCCTGAACTCAAAGCGAAGAGTGAGCCATGATAAAAAATATTAAATTTTTTTGATCCCAATTATTTTGAGTTTGGCATAAAATCATATAGTTTCATTCATGTAGATCACGCATCTAGAAGACAAAATTGGATCTGGAGGATATTTTCCAAGATATCGGAAATTTAAAAATCCAGTCCGGTAGCGGAGCCGGAAGCGGGGAGTCAAAAACTCATACAAATAATGGAGAGAAAAAATTGCTGATAGCATCGATCGGTTAGACATACTATATACTATAAATATTTCAAATTTCAAAGCGATTGGTTCAGAATTACAGATTCTATAGAGAAAAATCTCAGAATAGGCCAAATCCTGAACTCAAAGCGAAGAGTGAGCCATGATAAAAAATATTAAATTTTTTTGATCCCAATTATTTTATGTTTGGCATAAAATCATATAGTTTCATTCATGTAGATCACGTATCTAGAAGACAAAATTGGATCTGGAGGATATTTTCCAAGATATCGGAAATTTAAAAATCCAGTCCGGAAGCGGAGCCGGAAGCGGGGAGTCAAAAACTCATACAAATAATGGAGAGAAAAAATTGCTGATAGCATCGATCGGTTAGGCATACTATATACTATAAATATTCCAAATTTCAAAGCGATTGGTTCAGAATTACAGATTCTATAGAGAAAAATCTCAGAATAGGCTAAATCCTGAACTCAAAGCGAAGAGTGAGCCATGATAAAAAATATTAAATTTTTTTGATCCCAATTATTTTGAGTTTGGCATAAAATCATATAGTTTCATTCATGTAGATCACGCATCTAGGAGACAAAATTGGATCTGGAGGATATTTTCCAAGATATCGGAAATTTAAAAATCCAGTCCGGAAGCGGAGCCGGAAGCGGGGAGTCAAAAACTCATACAAATAATAGAGAGAAAAAATTGCTGATAGCATCGATCGGTTAGGCATACTATATACTATAAATATTCCAAATTTCAAAGCGATTGGTTCAGAATTACAGATTCTATAGAGAAAAATCTTAGAATAGGCTAAATCCTGAACTCAAAGCGAAGAGTGAGCCATGATAAAGAATATTAAATTTTTTTGATCCCAATTATTTTGAGTTGGGCATAAAATCATATAGTTTCATTCATGTAGATCACGTATCTAGAAGACAAAATTGGATCTGGAGGATATTTTCCAAGATATCGGAAATTTAAAAATCCAGTCCGGAAGCGGAGCCGGAAGCGGGGAGTCAAAAACTCATACAAATAATGAAGAGAAAAAATTGCTGATAGCATCGATCGGTTAGGCATACTATATACTATAAATATTCCAAATTTCAAAGCGATTGGTTCAGAATTACAGATTCTATAGAGAAAAATCTCAGAATAGGCTAAATCCTGAACTCAAAGCGAAGAGTGAGCCATGATAAAAAATATTAAATTTTTTTGATCCCAATTATTTTGAGTTTGGCATAAAATCATATAGTTTCATTCATGTAGATCACGCATCTAGAAGACAAAATTGGATCTGGAGGATATTTTCCAAGATATCGGAAATTTAAAAATCCAGTCCGGAAGCGGAGCCGGAAGCGGGGAGTCAAAAACTCATACAAATAATGGAGAGAAAAAATTGCTGATAGCATCGATCGGTTAGGCATACTATATACTATAAATATTCCAAATTTCAAAGCGATTGGTTCAGAATTACAGATTATATAGAGAAAAATCTCAGAATAGGCAAAATCCTGAACTCAAAGCGAAGAGTGAGCCATGATAAAAAATATTAAATTTTTTTGATCCCAATTATTTTGAGTTTGGCATAAAATCATATAGTTTCATTCATGTAGATCACGCATCTAGAAGACAAAATTGGATCTGGAGGATATTTTCCAAGATATCGGAAATTTAAAAATCCAGTCCGGAAGCGGAGCCGGAAGCGGGGAGTCAAAAACTCATACAAATAATGGAGAGAAAAAATTGCTGATAGCATCGATCGGTTAGGCATACTATATACTATAAATATTCCAAATTTCAAAGCGATTGGTTCAGAATTACAGATTCTATAGAGAAAAATCTCAGAATAGGCTAAATCCTGAACTCAAAGCGAAGAGTGAGCCATGATAAACAATATTAAATTTTTTTGATCCCAATTATTTTGAGTTTGGCATGAAATCATATAGTTTCATTCATGTAGATCACGTATCCAGTAAACAAAATTGGATCTGGAGGATATTTTCCAAAATATCGGAAATTTAAAAATCCAGTCCGGAAGCGGAGCCGGAAGCGGGGAGTCAAAAACTCATACAAATAATGGACATAAAAATTGCTGATAGCGAAGATCGGTTAGGCATACTATATACTATAAATATTCTAAATTTCAAAGCGATTGGTTCAGAATTACAGATTCTATAGAGAAAATTCTCAGAATAGGCAAAATCCTGAACTCAAAGCGAAGAGTGAGCCATGATAAAAAATATTAAATTTTTTTGATCCCAATTATTTTGAGTTTGGCATAAAATCATATAGTTTCATTCATGTAGATCACGCATCTAGAAGACAAAATTGGATCTGGAGGATATTTTCCAAGATATCGGAAATTTAAAAATCCAGTCCGGAAGCGGAGCCGGAAGCGGGGAGTCAAAAACTCATACAAATAATGGAGAGAAAAAATTGCTGATAGCATCGATCGGTTAGGCATACTATATACTATAAATATTCCAAATTTCAAAGCGATTGGTTCAGAATTACAGATTCTATAGAGAAAAATCTCAGAATAGGCAAAATCCTGAACTCAAAGCGAAGAGTGAGCCATGATAAAAAATATTAAATTTTTTTGATCCCAATTATTTTGAGTTTGGCATAAAATCATATAGTTTCATTCATGTAGATCACGTATCTAGAAGACAAAATTGGATCTGGAGGATATTTTCCAAGATATCGGAAATTTAAAAATCCAGTCCGGAAGCGGAGCCGGAAGCGGGGAGTCAAAAACTCATACAAATAATGGAGAGAAAAAATTGCTGATAGCATCGATCGGTTAGGCATACTATATACTATAAATATTCCAAATTTCAAAGCGATTGGTTCAGAATTACAGATTCTATAGAGAAAAATCTCAGAATAGGCTAAATCCTGAACTCAAAGCGAAGAGTGAGCCATGATAAACAATATTAAATTTTTTTGATCCCAATTATTTTGAGTTTGGCATGAAATCATATAGTTTCATTCATGTAGATCACGTATCCAGTAAACAAAATTGGATCTGGAGGATATTTTCCAAAATATCGGAAATTTAAAAATCCAGTCCGGAAGCGGAGCCGGAAGCGGGGAGTCAAAAACTCATACAAATAATGGACATAAAAATTGCTGATAGCGAAGATCGGTTAGGCATACTATATACTATAAATATTCTAAATTTCAAAGCGATTGGTTCAGAATTACAGATTCTATAGAGAAAATTCTCAGAATAGGCAAAATCCTGAACTCAAAGCGAAGAGTGAGCCATGATAAAAAATATTAAATTTTTTTGATCCCAATTATTTTGAGTTTGGCATGAAATCATATAGTTTCATTCATGTAGACCATGTATCTAGAAGACAAAATTGGATCTGGAGGATATTTTCCAAGATATCGGAAATTTAAAAATCCAGTCCGGAAGCGGAGCCGGAAGCGGGGAGTCAAAAACTCATACAAATAATGGACATAAAGAATTGCTGATAGCAAAGATCGGTTAGGCATACTATATACTATAAATATTCCAAATTTCAAAGCGATTGGTTCAGAATTACAGATTCTATAGAGAAAAATCTCAGAATAGGCAAAATCCTGAACTCAAAGCGAAGAGTGAGCCATGATAAAAAATATTAAATTTTTTTGATCCCAATTATTTTGAGTTTGGCATGAAATCATATAGTTTCATTCATGTAGACCATGTATCTAGAAGACAAAATTGGATCTGGAGGATATTTTCCAAGATATCGGAAATTTAAAAATCCAGTCCGGAAGCGGAGCCGGAAGCGGAGCCGGAAGCGGGGAGTCAAAAACTCATACAAATAATATAGAGAAAAAATTGCTGAAAGCATCGATCGGTTAGGCATACTATATACTATAAATATTCCAAATTTCAAAGCGATTGGTTCAGAATTACAGATTCTATAGAGAAAAATCTCAGAATAGGCAAAATCCTGAACTCAAAGCGAAGAGTGAGCCATGATAAAAAATATTAAATTTTTTTGATCCCAATTATTTTGAGTTTGGCATGAAATCATATAGTTTCATTCATGTAGATCACGTATCTAGAAGACAAAATTGGATCTGGAGGATATTTTCCAAGATATCGGAAATTTAAAAATCCAGTCCGGAAGCGGAGCCGGAAGCGGGGAGTCAAAAACTCATACAAATAATGGAGAGAAATAATTGCTGATAGCATCGATCGGTTAGGCATACTATATACTATAAATATTCCAAATTTCAAAGCGATTGGTTCAGAATTACAGATTCTATAGAGAAAAATCTCAGAATAGGCAAAATCCTGAACTCAAAGCGAAGAGTGAGCCATGATAAAAAATATTAAATTTTTTTGATCCCAATTATTTTGAGTTTGGCATGAAATCATATAGTTTCATTCATGTAGATCACGTATCTAGAAGACAAAATTGGATCTGGAGGATATTTTCCAAGATATCGGAAATTTGAAAATCCAGTCCGGAAGCGGAGCCGGAAGCGGAGAGTCAAAAACTTATACAAATAATGGAGAGAAAAAATTGCTGATAGCATCGATCGGTTAGGCATACTATATACTATAAATATTTCAAATTTCAAAGCGATTGGTTCAGAATTACAGATTCTATAGAGAAAAATCTCAGAATAGGCAAAATCCTGAACTCAAAGCGAAGAGTGAGCCATGATAAAAAATATTAAATTTTTTTGATCCCAATTATTTTGAGTTTGGCATGAAATCATATAGTTTCATTCATGTAGACCATGTATCTAGAAGACAAAATTGGATCTGGAGGATATTTTCCAAGATATCGGAAATTTAAAAATCCAGTCCGGAAGCGGAGCCGGAAGCGGGGAGTCAAAAACTCATACAAATAATGGACATAAAGAATTGCTGATAGCAAAGATCGGTTAGGCATACTATATACTATAAATATTCCAAATTTCAAAGCGATTGGTTCAGAATTACAGATTCTATAGAGAAAAATCTCAGAATAGGCAAAATCCTGAACTCAAAGCGAAGAGTGAGCCATGATAAAAAATATTAAATTTTTTTGATCCCAATTATTTTGAGTTTGGCATGAAATCATATAGTTTCATTCATGTAGATCACGTATCTAGAAGACAAAATTGGATCTGGAGGATATTTTCCAAGATATCGGAAATTTAAAAATCCAGTCCGGAAGCGGAGCCGGAAGCGGGGAGTCAAAAACTCATACAAATAATGGAGAGAAATAATTGCTGATAGCATCGATCGGTTAGGCATACTATATATTATAAATATTCCAAATTTCAAAGCGATTGGTTCAGAATTACAGATTCTATAGAGAAAAATCTCAGAATAGGCAAAATCCTGAACTGAAAGCGAAGAGTGAGCCATGATAAAAAATATTAAATTTTTTTGATCCCAATTATTTTGAGTTTGGCATGAAATCATATAGTTTCATTCATGTAGATCACGTATCTAGAAGACAAAATTGGATCTGGAGGATATTTTCCAAGATATCGGAAATTTAAAAATCCAGTCCGGAAGCGGAGCCGGAAGCGGGGAGTCAAAAACTCATACAAATAATGGAGAGAAATAATTGCTGATAGCATCGATCGGTTAGGCATACTATATACTATAAATATTCCAAATTTCAAAGCGATTGGTTCAGAATTACAGATTCTATAGAGAAAAATCTCAGAATAGGCAAAATCCTGAACTCAAAGCGAAGAGTGAGCCATGATAAAAAATATTAAATTTTTTTGATCCCAATTATTTTGAGTTTGGCATGAAATCATCTAGTTTCATTCATGTAGATCACGTATCTAGAAGACAAAATTGGATCTGGAGGATATTTTCCAAGATATCGGAAATTTGAAAATCCAGTCCGGAAGCGGAGCCGGAAGCGGAGAGTCAAAAACTTATACAAATAATGGAGAGAAAAAATTGCTGATAGCATCGATCGGTTAGGCATACTATATACTATAAATATTTCAAATTTCAAAGCGATTGGTTCAGAATTACAGATTCTATAGAGAAAAATCTCAGAATAGGCAAAATCCTGAACTCAAAGCGAAGAGTGAGCCATGATAAAAAATATTAAATTTTTTTGATCCCAATTATTTTGAGTTTGGCATGAAATCATATAGTTTCATTCATGTAGATCACGTATCTAGAAGACAAAATTGGATCTGGAGGATATTTTCCAAGATATCGGAAATTTAAAAATCCAGTCCGGAAGCGGAGCCGGAAGCGGGGAGTCAAAAACTCATACAAATAATGGAGAGAAAAAATTGCTGATAGCATCGATCGGTTAGGCATACTATATACTATAAATATTCCAAATTTCGAAGCGATTGGTTCAGAATTACAGATTCTATAGAGAAAAATCTCAGAATAGGCAAAATCCTGAACTCAAAGCGAAGAGTGAGCCATGATAAAAAATATTAAATTTTTTTGATCCCAATTATTTTGAGTTTGGCATGAAATCATATAGTTTCATTCATGTAGATCACGTATCTAGAAGACAAAATTGGATCTGGAGGATATTTTCCAAGATATCGGAAATTTAAAAATCCAGTCCGGAAGCGGAGCCGGAAGCGGAGAGTCAAAAACTTATACAAATAATGGAGAGAAAAAATTGCTGATAGCATCGATCGGTTAGGCATACTATATACTATAAATATTTCAAATTTCCAAGCGATTGGTTCAGAATTACAGATTCTATAGAGAAAAATCTCAGAATAGGCAAAATCCTGAACTCAAAGCGAAGAGTGAGCCATGATAAAAAATATTAAATTTTTTTGATCCCAATTATTTTGAGTTTGGCATGAAATCATATAGTTTCATTCATGTAGATCACGTATCTAGAAGACAAAATTGGATCTGGAGGATATTTTCTAAGATATCGGAAATTTAAAAATCCAGTCCGGAAGCGGAGCCGGAAGCGGGGAGTCAAAAACTCATACAAATAATGGAGAGAAATAATTGCTGATAGCATCGATCGGTTAGGCATACTATATACTATAAATATTCCAAATTTCAAAGCGATTGGTTCAGAATTACAGATTCTATAGAGAAAAATCTCAGAATAGGCAAAATCCTGAACTCAAAGCGAAGAGTGAGCCATGATAAAAAATATTAAATTTTTTTGATCCCAATTATTTTGAGTTTGGCATGAAATCATATAGTTTCATTCATGTAGATCACGTATCTAGAAGACAAAATTGGATCTGGAGGATATTTTCCAAGATATCGGAAATTTAAAAATCCAGTCCGGAAGCGGAGCCGGAAGCGGGGAGTCAAAAACTCATACAAATAATGGAGAGAAAAAATTGCTGATAGCATCGATCGGTTAGGCATACTATATACTATGAATATTCCAAATTTCAAAGCGATTGGTTCAGAATTACAGATTCTATAGAGAAAAATCTCAGAATAGGCAAAATCCTGAACTCAAAGCGAAGAGTGAGCCATGATAAAAAATATTAAATTTTTTTGATCCCAATTATTTTGAGTTTGGCATGAAATCATATAGTTTCATTCATGTAGATCACGTATCTAGAAGACAAAATTGGATCTGGAGGATATTTTCCAAGATATCGGAAATTTAAAAATCCAGTCCGGAAGCGGAGCCGGAAGCGGGGAGTCAAAAACTTATACAAATAATGGAGAGAAAAAATTGCTGATAGCATCGATCGGTTAGGCATACTATATACTATGAATATTCCAAATTTCAAAGCGATTGGTTCAGAATTACAGATTCTATAGAGAAAAATCTCAGAATAGGCAAAATCCTGAACTCAAAGCGAAGAGTGAGCCATGATAAAAAATATTTAATTTTTTTGATCCCAATTATTTTGAGTTTGGCATGAAATCATATAGTTTTATTCATGTAGATCACGTATCTAGAAGACAAAATTGGATCTGGAGTATATTTTCCAAGATATCGGAAATTTAAAAATCCAGTCCGGAAGCGGAGCCGGAAGCGGGGAGTCAAAAACTTATACAAATAATGAAGAGAAAAAATTGCTGATAGCATCGATCGGTTAGACATACTATATACTATAAATATTCCAAATTTCAAAGCGATTGGTTCAGAATCACAGATTGTATAGAGAAAAATCTCAGAATAGGCAAAATCCTGAACTCAAAGCGAAGAGTGAGCCATGATAAAAAATATTAAATTTTTTTGATCCCAATTATTCTGAGTTTGGCATGAAATCATATAGTTTCATTCATGTAGATCACGTATCTAGTAAACAAAATTGGATCTGGAGGATATTTTCCAAGATATCGGAAATTTAAAAATCCAGTCCGGAAGCGGAGCCGGAAGCGGGGAGTCAAAAACTCATACAAAGCGATTGGTTCAGAATTACAGATTCTATAAAGAAAAATCTTAGAATAGGCAAAATCCTGAACTCAAAGCGAAGAGTGAGCCATGATAAAAAATATTAAATTTTTTTGATCCCAATTATTTTGAGTTTGGCATGAAATCATATAGTTTCATTCATGTAGATTACGTATCTAGAAGACAAAATTGGATCTGGAGGATATTTTCCAAGATATCGGAAATTTAAAAATCCAGTCCGGAAGCGGAGCCGGAAGCGGGGAGTCAAAAACTCATACAAATAATGGAGAGAAATAATTGCTGATAGCATCGATCGGTTAGGCATACTATATATTATAAATATTCCAAATTTCAAAGCGATTGGTTCAGAATTACAGATTCTATAGAGAAAAATCTCAGAATAGGCAAAATCCTGAACTCAAAGCGAAGAGTGAGCCATGATAAAAAATATTAAATTTTTTTGATCCCAATTATTTTGAGTTTGGCATGAAATCATATAGTTTCATTCATGTAGATCACGTATCTAGAAGACAAAATTGGATCTGGAGGATATTTTCCAAGATATCGGAAATTTAAAAATCCAGTCCGGAAGCGGAGCCGGAAGCGGGGAGTCAAAAACTCATACAAATAATGAAGAGAAAAATTGCTGATAGCATCGATCGGTTAGACATACTATATACTATAAATATTCCAAATTTCAAAGCGATTGGTTCAGAATTACAGATTCTATAGAGAAAAATCTCAGAATAGGCAAAATCCTGAACTCAAAGCGAAGAGTGAGCCATGATAAAAAATATTAAATTTTTTTGATCCCAATTATTTTGAGTTTGGCATGAAATCATATAGTTTCTTTCATGTAGATCACGTATCTAGAAGACAAAATTGGATCTGGAGGATATTTTCCAAGATATCGGAAATTTAAAAATCCAGTCCGGAAGCGGAGCCGGAAGCGGGGAGTCAAAAACTCATACAAATAATGAAGAGAAAAATTGCTGATAGCATCGATCGGTTAGACATACTATATACTATAAATATTCCAAATTTCAAAGCGATTGGTTCAGAATTACAGATTCTATAGAGAAAAATCTCAGAATAGGCAAAATCCTGAACTCAAAGCGAAGAGTGAGCCATGATAAAAAATATTAAATTTTTTTGATCCCAATTATTTTGAGTTTGGCATGAAATCATATAGTTTCATTCATGTAGATCACGTATCCAGAAGACAAAATTGGATCTGGAGGATATTTTCCAAGATATCGGAGATTTAAAAATCCAGTCCGGAAGCGGAGCCGGAAGCGGGGAGTCAAAAACGCATACAAATAATGGAGAGAAATAATTGCTGATAGCATCGATCGGTTAGGCATACTATATATTATAAATATTCCAAATTTCAAAGCGATTGGTTCAGAATTACAGATTCTATAGAGAAAAATCTCAGAATAGGCAAAATCCTGAACTCAAAGCGAAGAGTGAGCCATGATAAAAAATATTAAATTTTTTTGATCCCAATTATTTTGAGTTTGGCATGAAATCATATAGTTTCTTTCATGTAGATCACGTATCTAGAAGACAAAATTGGATCTGGAGGATATTTTCCAAGATATCGGAAATTTAAAAATCCAGTCCGGAAGCGGAGCCGGAAGCGGGGAGTCAAAAACTCATACAAATAATGAAGAGAAAAATTGCTGATAGCATCGATCGGTTAGACATACTATATACTATAAATATTCCAAATTTCAAAGCGATTGGTTCAGAATTACAGATTCTATAGAGAAAAATCTCAGAATAGGCAAAATCCTGAACTCAAAGCGAAGAGTGAGCCATGATAAAAAATATTAAATTTTTTTGATCCCAATTATTTTGAGTTTGGCATGAAATCATATAGTTTCATTCATGTAGATCACGTATCTAGAAGACAAAATTGGATCTGGAGGATATTTTCCAAGATATCGGAAATTTAAAAATCCAGTCCGGAAGCGGAGCCGGAAGCGGGGAGTCAAAAACTCATACAAATAATGGAGAGAAATAATTGCTGATAGCATCGATCGGTTAGGCATACTATATATTATAAATATTCCAAATTTCAAAGCGATTGGTTCAGAATTACAGATTCTATAGAGAAAAATCTCAGAATAGGCAAAATCCTGAACTGAAAGCGAAGAGTGAGCCATGATAAAAAATATTAAATTTTTTTGATCCCAATTATTTTGAGTTTGGCATGAAATCATATAGTTTCATTCATGTAGATCACGTATCTAGAAGACAAAATTGGATCTGGAGGATATTTTCCAAGATATCGGAAATTTAAAAATCCAGTCCGGAAGCGGAGCCGGAAGCGGGGAGTCAAAAACTCATACAAATAATGAAGAGAAAAATTGCTGATAGCATCGATCGGTTAGACATACTATATACTATAAATATTCCAAATTTCAAAGCGATTGGTTCAGAATTACAGATTCTATAGAGAAAAATCTCAGAATAGGCAAAATCCTGAACTCAAAGCGAAGAGTGAGCCATGATAAAAAATATTAAATTTTTTTGATCCCAATTATTTTGAGTTTGGCATGAAATCATATAGTTTCATTCATGTAGATCACGTATCTAGAAGACAAAATTGGATCTGGAGGATATTTTCCAAGATATCGGAAATTTAAAAATCCAGTCCGGAAGCGGAGCCGGAAGCGGGGAGTCAAAAACTCATACAAATAATGGAGAGGAATAATTGCTGATAGCATCGATCGGTTAGGCATACTATATATTATAAATATTCCAAATTTCAAAGCGATTGGTTCAGAATTACAGATTCTATAGAGAAAAATCTCAGAATAGGCAAAATCCTGAACTCAAAGCGAAGAGTGAGCCATGATAAAAAATATTAAATTTTTTTGATCCCAATTATTTTGAGTTTGGCATGAAATCATATAGTTTCATTCATGTAGATCACGTATCTAGAAGACAAAATTGGATCTGGAGGATATTTTCCAAGATATCGGAAATTTAAAAATCCAGTCCGGAAGCGGAGCCGGAAGCGGGGAGTCAAAAACTCATACAAATAATGGAGAGAAATAATTGCTGATAGCATCGATCGGTTAGGCATACTATATATTATAAATATTCCAAATTTCAAAGCGATTGGTTCAGAATTACAGATTCTATAGAGAAAAATCTCAGAATAGGCAAAATCCTGAACTGAAAGCGAAGAGTGAGCCATGATAAAAAATATTAAATTTTTTTGATCCCAATTATTTTGAGTTTGGCATGAAATCATATAGTTTCATTCATGTAGATCACGTATCTAGAAGACAAAATTGGATCTGGAGGATATTTTCCAAGATATCGGAAATTTAAAAATCCAGTCCGGAAGCGGAGCCGGAAGCGGGGAGTCAAAAACTCATACAAATAATGGAGAGAAATAATTGCTGATAGCATCGATCGGTTAGGCATACTATATATTATAAATATTCCAAATTTCAAAGCGATTGGTTCAGAATTACAGATTCTATAGAGAAAAATCTCAGAATAGGCAAAATCCTGAACTCAAAGCGAAGAGTGAGCCATGATAAAAAATATTAAATTTTTTTGATCCCAATTATTTTGAGTTTGGCATGAAATCATATAGTTTCATTCATGTAGATCACGTATCTAGAAGACAAAATTGGATCTGGAGGATATTTTCCAAGATATCGGAAATTTAAAAATCCAGTCCGGAAGCGGAGCCGGAAGCGGGGAGTCAAAAACTCATACAAATAATGAAGAGAAAAATTGCTGATAGCATCGATCGGTTAGACATACTATATACTATAAATATTCCAAATTTCAAAGCGATTGGTTCAGAATTACAGATTCTATAGAGAAAAATCTCAGAATAGGCAAAATCCTGAACTCAAAGCGAAGAGTGAGCCATGATAAAAAATATTAAATTTTTTTGATCCCAATTATTTTGAGTTTGGCATGAAATCATATAGTTTCATTCATGTAGATCACGTATCCAGAAGACAAAATTGGATCTGGAGGATATTTTCCAAGATATCGGAGATTTAAAAATCCAGTCCGGAAGCGGAGCCGGAAGCGGGGAGTCAAAAACGCATACAAATAATGGAGAGAAATAATTGCTGATAGCATCGATCGGTTAGGCATACTATATATTATAAATATTCCAAATTTCAAAGCGATTGGTTCAGAATTACAGATTCTATAGAGAAAAATCTCAGAATAGGCAAAATCCTGAACTCAAAGCGAAGAGTGAGCCATGATAAAAAATATTAAATTTTTTTGATCCCAATTATTTTGAGTTTGGCATGAAATCATATAGTTTCTTTCATGTAGATCACGTATCTAGAAGACAAAATTGGATCTGGAGGATATTTTCCAAGATATCGGAAATTTAAAAATCCAGTCCGGAAGCGGAGCCGGAAGCGGGGAGTCAAAAACTCATACAAATAATGAAGAGAAAAATTGCTGATAGCATCGATCGGTTAGACATACTATATACTATAAATATTCCAAATTTCAAAGCGATTGGTTCAGAATTACAGATTCTATAGAGAAAAATCTCAGAATAGGCAAAATCCTGAACTCAAAGCGAAGAGTGAGCCATGATAAAAAATATTAAATTTTTTTGATCCCAATTATTTTGAGTTTGGCATGAAATCATATAGTTTCATTCATGTAGATCACGTATCTAGAAGACAAAATTGGATCTGGAGGATATTTTCCAAGATATCGGAAATTTAAAAATCCAGTCCGGAAGCGGAGCCGGAAGCGGGGAGTCAAAAACTCATACAAATAATGGAGAGAAATAATTGCTGATAGCATCGATCGGTTAGGCATACTATATATTATAAATATTCCAAATTTCAAAGCGATTGGTTCAGAATTACAGATTCTATAGAGAAAAATCTCAGAATAGGCAAAATCCTGAACTCAAAGCGAAGAGTGAGCCATGATAAAAAATATTAAATTTTTTTGATCCCAATTATTTTGAGTTTGGCATGAAATCATATAGTTTCATTCATGTAGATCACGTATCTAGAAGACAAAATTGGATCTGGAGGATATTTTCCAAGATATCGGAAATTTAAAAATCCAGTCCGGAAGCGGAGCCGGAAGCGGGGAGTCAAAAACTCATACAAATAATGAAGAGAAAAATTGCTGATAGCATCGATCGGTTAGACATACTATATACTATAAATATTCCAAATTTCAAAGCGATTGGTTCAGAATTACAGATTCTATAGAGAAAAATCTCAGAATAGGCAAAATCCTGAACTCAAAGCGAAGAGTGAGCCATGATAAAAAATATTAAATTTTTTTGATCCCAATTATTTTGAGTTTGGCATGAAATCATATAGTTTCATTCATGTAGATCACGTATATAGAAGACAAAATTGGATCTGGAGGATATTTTCCAAGATATCGGAAATTTAAAAATCCAGTCCGGAAGCGGAGCCGGAAGCGGGGAGTCAAAAACTCATACAAATAATGAAGAGAAAAATTGCTGATAGCATCGATCGGTTAGACATACTATATACTATAAATATTCCAAATTTCAAAGCGATTGGTTCAGAATTACAGATTCTATAGAGAAAAATCTCAGAATAGGCAAAATCCTGAACTCAAAGCGAAGAGTGAGCCATGATAAAAAATATTAAATTTTTTTGATCCCAATTATTTTGAGTTTGGCATGAAATCATATAGTTTCATTCATGTAGATCACGTATCTAGAAGACAAAATTGGATCTGGAGGATATTTTCCAAGATATCGGAAATTTAAAAATCCAGTCCGGAAGCGGAGCCGGAAGCGGGGAGTCAAAAACTCATACAAATAATGGAGAGAAATAATTGCTGATAGCATCGATCGGTTAGGCATACTATATATTATAAATATTCCAAATTTCAAAGCGATTGGTTCAGAATTACAGATTCTATAGAGAAAAATCTCAGAATAGGCAAAATCCTGAACTGAAAGCGAAGAGTGAGCCATGATAAAAAATATTAAATTTTTTTGATCCCAATTATTTTGAGTTTGGCATGAAATCATATAGTTTCATTCATGTAGATCACGTATCTAGAAGACAAAATTGGATCTGGAGGATATTTTCCAAGATATCGGAAATTTAAAAATCCAGTCCGGAAGCGGAGCCGGAAGCGGGGAGTCAAAAACTCATACAAATAATGGAGAGAAATAATTGCTGATAGCATCGATCGGTTAGGCATACTATATATTATAAATATTCCAAATTTCAAAGCGATTGGTTCAGAATTACAGATTCTATAGAGAAAAATCTCAGAATAGGCAAAATCCTGAACTGAAAGCGAAGAGTGAGCCATGATAAAAAATATTAAATTTTTTTGATCCCAATTATTTTGAGTTTGGCATGAAATCATATAGTTTCATTCATGTAGATCACGTATCTAGAAGACAAAATTGGATCTGGAGGATATTTTCCAAGATATCGGAAATTTAAAAATCCAGTCCGGAAGCGGAGCCGGAAGCGGGGAGTCAAAAACTCATACAAATAATGGAGAGAAATAATTGCTGATAGCATCGATCGGTTAGGCATACTATATATTATGAATATTCCAAATTTCAAAGCGATTGGTTCAGAATTACAGATTCTATAGAGAAAAATCTCAGAATAGGCAAAATCCTGAACTGAAAGCGAAGAGTGAGCCATGATAAAAAATATTAAATTTTTTTGATCCCAATTATTTTGAGTTTGGCATGAAATCATATAGTTTCATTCATGTAGATCACGTATCTAGAAGACAAAATTGGATCTGGAGGATATTTTCCAAGATATCGGAAATTTAAAAATCCAGTCCGGAAGCGGAGCCGGAAGCGGGGAGTCAAAAACTCATACAAATAATGGAGAGAAATAATTGCTGATAGCATCGATCGGTTAGGCATACTATATATTATAAATATTCCAAATTTCAAAGCGATTGGTTCAGAATTACAGATTCTATAGAGAAAAATCTCAGAATAGGCAAAATCCTGAACTGAAAGCGAAGAGTGAGCCATGATAAAAAATATTAAATTTTTTTGATCCCAATTATTTTGAGTTTGGCATGAAATCATATAGTTTCATTCATGTAGATCACGTATCTAGAAGACAAAATTGGATCTGGAGGATATTTTCCAAGATATCGGAAATTTAAAAATCCAGTCCGGAAGCGGAGCCGGAAGCGGGGAGTCAAAAACTCATACAAATAATGGAGAGAAATAATTGCTGATAGCATCGATCGGTTAGGCATACTATATATTATGAATATTCCAAATTTCAAAGCGATTGGTTCAGAATTACAGATTCTATAGAGAAAAATCTCAGAATAGGCAAAATCCTGAACTGAAAGCGAAGAGTGAGCCATAATAAAAAATATTAAATTTTTTTGATCCCAATTATTTTGAGTTTGGCATGAAATCATATAGTTTCATTCATGTAGATCACGTATCTAGAAGACAAAATTGGATCTGGAGGATATTTTCCAAGATATCGGAAATTTAAAAATCCAGTCCGGAAGCGGAGCCGGAAGCGGGGAGTCAAAAACTCATACAAATAATGGAGAGAAATAATTGCTGATAGCATCGATCGGTTAGGCATACTATATATTATAAATATTCCAAATTTCAAAGCGATTGGTTCAGAATTACAGATTCTATAGAGAAAAATCTCAGAATAGGCAAAATCCTGAACTCAAAGCGAAGAGTGAGCCATGATAAAAAATATTAAATTTTTTTGATCCCAATTATTTTGAGTTTGGCATGAAATCATATAGTTTCATTCATGTAGATCACGTATCTAGAAGACAAAATTGGATCTGGAGGATATTTTCCAAGATATCGGAAATTTAAAAATCCAGTCCGGAAGCGGAGCCGGAAGCGGGGAGTCAAAAACTCATACAAATAATGAAGAGAAAAATTGCTGATAGCATCGATCGGTTAGACATACTATATACTATAAATATTCCAAATTTCAAAGCGATTGGTTCAGAATTACAGATTCTATAGAGAAAAATCTCAGAATAGGCAAAATCCTGAACTCAAAGCGAAGAGTGAGCCATGATAAAAAATATTAAATTTTTTTGATCCCAATTATTTTGAGTTTGGCATGAAATCATATAGTTTCATTCATGTAGATCACGTATCTAGAAGACAAAATTGGATCTGGAGGATATTTTCCAAGATATCGGAAATTTAAAAATCCAGTCCGGAAGCGGAGCCGGAAGCGGGGAGTCAAAAACTCATACAAATAATAGAGAGAAAAAATTGCTGATAGCATCGATCGGTTAGGCATACTATATATTATAAATATTCCAAATTTCAAAGCGATTGGTTCAGAATTACAGATTCTATAGAGAAAAATCTCAGAATAGGCAAAATCCTGAACTCAAAGCGAAGAGTGAGCCATGATAAAAAATATTAAATTTTTTTGATCCCAATTATTTTGAGTTTGGCATGAAATCATATAGTTTCATTCATGTAGATCACGTATCTAGAAGACAAAATTGGATCTGGAGGATATTTTCCAAGATATCGGAAATTTAAAAATCCAGTCCGGAAGCGGAGCCGGAAGCGGGGAGTCAAAAACTCATACAAATAATGGAGAGAAATAATTGCTGATAGCATCGATCGGTTAGGCATACTATATCTTATGAATATTCCAAATTTCAAAGCGATTGGTTCAGAATTACAGATTCTATAGAGAAAAATCTCAGAATAGGCAAAATCCTGAACTGAAAGCGAAGAGTGAGCCATGATAAAAAATATTAAATTTTTTTGATCCCAATTATTTTGAGTTTGGCATGAAATCATATAGTTTCATTCATGTAGATCACGTATCTAGAAGACAAAATTGGATCTGGAGGATATTTTCCAAGATATCGGAAATTTAAAAATCCAGTCCGGAAGCGGAACCGGAAGCGGGGAGTCAAAAACTCATACAAATAATGGAGAGAAATAATTGCTGATAGCATCGATCGGTTAGGCATACTATATATTATAAATATTCCAAATTTCAAAGCGATTGGTTCAGAATTACAGATTCTATAGAGAAAAATCTCAGAATAGGCAAAATCCTGAACTGAAAGCGAAGAGTGAGCCATGATAAAAAATATTAAATTTTTTTGATCCCAATTATTTTGAGTTTGGCATGAAATCATATAGTTTCATTCATGTAGATCACGTATCTAGAAGACAAAATTGGATCTGGAGGATATTTTCCAAGATATCGGAAATTTAAAAATCCAGTCCGGAAGCGGAGCCGGAAGCGGGGAGTCAAAAACTCATACAAATAATGGAGAGAAATAATTGCTGATAGCATCGATCGGTTAGGCATACTATATATTATAAATATTCCAAATTTCAAAGCGATTGGTTCAGAATTACAGATTCTATAGAGAAAAATCTCAGAATAGGCAAAATCCTGAACTGAAAGCGAAGAGTGAGACATGATAAAAAATATTAAATTTTTTTGATCCCAATTATTTTGAGTTTGGCATGAAATCATATAGTTTCATTCATGTAGATCACGTATCTAGAAGACAAAATTGGATCTGGAGGATATTTTCCAAGATATCGGAAATTCAAAAATCCAGTCCGGAAGCGGAGCCGGAAGCGGGGAGTCAAAAACTCATACAAATAATGGAGAGAAATAATTGCTGATAGCATCGATCGGTTAGGCATACTATATATTATAAATATTTCAAATTTCAAAGCGATTGGTTCAGAATTACAGATTCTATAGAGAAAAATCTCAGAATAGGCAAAATCCTGAACTGAAAGCGAAGAGTGAGCCATGATAAAAAATATTAAATTTTTTTGATCCCAATTATTTTGAGTTTGGCATGAAATCATATAGTTTCATTCATGTAGATCACGTATCTAGAAGACAAAATTGGATCTGGAGGATATTTTCCAAGATATCGGAAATTTAAAAATCCAGTCCGGAAGCGGAGCCGGAAGCGGGGAGTCAAAAACTCATACAAATAATGGAGAGAAATAATTGCTGATAGCATCGATCGGTTAGGCATACTATATATTATAAATATTCCAAATTTCAAAGCGATTGGTTCAGAATTACAGATTCTATAGAGAAAAATCTCAGAATAGGCAAAATCCTGAACTGAAAGCGAAGAGTGAGCCATGATAAAAAATATTAAATTTTTTTGATCCCAATTATTTTGAGTTTGGCATGAAATCATATAGTTTCATTCATGTAGATCACGTATCCAGAAGACAAAATTGGATCTGGAGGATATTTTCCAAGATATCGGAAATTTAAAAATCCAGTCCGGAAGCGGAGCCGGAAGCGGGGAGTCAAAAACGCATACAAATAATGGAGAGAAATAATTGCTGATAGCATCGATCGGTTAGGCATACTATATATTATAAATATTCCAAATTTCAGAGCGATTGGTTCAGAATTACAGATTCTATAGAGAAAAATCTCAGAATAGGCAAAATCCTGAACTCAAAGCGAAGAGTGAGCCATGATAAAAAATATCAAAATTTTTTGATCCCAATTATTTTGAGTTTGGCATGAAATCATATAGTTTCATTCATGTAGATCACGTATCCAGAAGACAAAATTGGATCTGGAGGATATTTTCCAAGATATCGGAAATTTAAAAATCCAGTCCGGAAGCGGAGCCGGAAGCGGGGAGTCAAAAACTCATACAAATAATGAAGAGAAGAATTGCTGATAGCATCGATCGGTTAGACATACTATATACTATAAATATTCCAAATTTCAAAGCGATTGGTTCAGAATTACAGATTCTATAGAGAAAAATCTCAGAATAGGCAAAATCCTGAACTCAAAGCGAAGAGTGAGCCATGATAAAAAATATTAAATTTTTTTGATCCCAATTATTTTGAGTTTGGCATGAAATCATATAGTTTCATTCATGTAGATCACGTATCTAGAAGACAAAATTGGATCTGGAGGATATTTTCCAAGATATCGGAAATTTAAAAATCCAGTCCGGAAGCGGAGCCGGAAGCGGGGAGTCAAAAACTCATACAAATAATGGAGAGAAATAATTGCTGATAGCATCGATCGGTTAGGCATACTATATATTATAAATATTCCAAATTTCAAAGCGATTGGTTCAGAATTACAGATTCTATAGAGAAAAATCTCAGAATAGGCAAAATCCTGAACTGAAAGCGAAGAGTGAGCCATGATAAAAAATATTAAATTTTTTTGATCCCAATTATTTTGAGTTTGGCATGAAATCATATAGTTTCATTCATGTAGATCACGTATCTAGAAGACAAAATTGGATCTGGAGGATATTTTCCAAGATATCGGAAATTTAAAAATCCAGTCCGGAAGCGGAGCCGGAAGCGGGGAGTCAAAAACTATTACAAATGATGGAGAGAAATAATTGCTGATAGCATCGATCGGTTAGGCATACTATATATTATAAATATTCCAAATTTCAAAGCGATTGGTTCAGAATTACAGATTCTATAGAGAAAAATCTCAGAATAGGCAAAATCCTGAACTGAAAGCGAAGAGTGAGCCATGATAAAAAATATTAAATTTTTTTGATCCCAATTATTTTGAGTTTGGCATGAAATCATATAGTTTCATCCATGTAGATCACGTATCCAGAAGACAAAATTGGATCTGGAGGATATTTTCCAAGATATCGGAAATTTGAAAATCCAGTCCGGAAGCGGAGCCGGAAGCGGGGAGTCAAAAACTCATACAAATAATGGAGAGAAATAATTGCTGATAGCATCGATCGGTTAGGCATACTATATATTATAAATATTCCAAATTTCAAAGCGATTGGTTCAGAATTACAGATTCTATAGAGAAAAATCTCAGAATAGGCAAAATCCTGAACTGAAAGCGAAGAGTGAGCCATGATAAAAAATATTAAATTTTTTTGATCCCAATTATTTTGAGTTTGGCATGAAATCATATAGTTTCATTCATGTAGATCACGTATCCAGAAGACAAAATTGGATCTGGAGGATATTTTCCAAGATATCGGAAATTTAAAAATCCAGTCCGGAAGCGGAGCCGGAAGCGGGGAGTCAAAAACTCATACAAATAATGGAGAGAAATAATTGCTGATAGCATCGATCGGTTAGGCATACTATATATTATAAATATTCCAAATTTCAAAGCGATTGGTTCAGAATTACAGATTCTATAGAGAAAAATCTCAGAATAGGCAAAATCCTGAACTCAAAGCGAAGAGTGAGCCATGATAAAAAATATTAAATTTTTTGATCCCAATTATTTTGAGTTTGGCATGAAATCATATAGTTTCATTCATGTAGATCACGTATCCAGAAGACAAAATTGGATCTGGAGGATATTTTCCAAGATATCGGAAATTTAAAAATCCAGTCCGGAAGCGGAGCCGGAAGCGGGGAGTCAAAAACGCATACAAATAATGGAGAGAAATAATTGCTGATAGCATCGATCGGTTAGGCATACTATATATTATAAATATTCCAAATTTCAAAGCGATTGGTTCAGAATTACAGATTCTATAGAGAAAAATCTCAGAATAGGCAAAATCCTGAACTCAAAGCGAAGAGTGAGCCATGATAAAAAATATTAAATTTTTTTGATCCCAATTATTTTGAGTTTGGCATGAAATCATATAGTTTCATTCATGTAGATCACGTATCTAGAAGACAAAATTGGATCTGGAGGATATTTTCCAAGATATCGGAAATTTAAAAATCCAGTCCGGAAGCGGAGCCGGAAGCCGGGAGTCAAAAACTTATACAAATAATGAAGAGAAAAATTGCTGATAGCATCGATCGGTTAGACATACTATATACTATAAATATTCCAAATTTCAAAGCGATTGGTTCAGAATTACAGATTCTATAGAGAAAAATCTCAGAATAGGCAAAATCCTGAACTCAAAGCGAAGAGTGAGCCATGATAAAAAATATTAAATTTTTTTGATCCCAATTATTTTGAGTTTGGCATGAAATCATATAGTTTCATTCATGTAGATCACGTATCCAGAAGACAAAATTGGATCTGGAGGATATTTTCCAAGATATCGGAAATTTAAAAATCCAGTCCGGAAGCGGAGCCGGAAGCGGGGAGTCAAAAACTCATACAAATAATGAAGAGAAAAATTGCTGATAGCATCGATCGGTTAGACATACTATATACTATAAATATTCCAAATTTCAAAGCGATTGGTTCAGAATTACAGATTCTATAGAGAAAAATCTCAGAATAGGCAAAATCCTGAACTCAAAGCGAAGAGTGAGCCATGATAAAAAATATTAAATTTTTTTGATCCCAATTATTTTGAGTTTGGCATGAAATCATATAGTTTCATTCATGTAGATCACGTATCTAGAAGACAAAATTGGATCTGGAGGATATTTTCCAAGATATCGGAAATTTAAAAATCCAGTCCGGAAGCGGAGCCGGAAGCGGGGAGTCAAAAACTCATACAAATAATGGAGAGAAATAATTGCTGATAGCATCGATCGGTTAGGCATACTATATATTATAAATATTCCAAATTTCAAAGCGATTGGTTCAGAATTACAGATTCTATAGAGAAAAATCTCAGAATAGGCAAAATCCTGAACTGAAAGCGAAGAGTGAGCCATGATAAAAAATATTAAATTTTTTTGATCCCAATTATTTTGAGTTTGGCATGAAATCATATAGTTTCATTCATGTAGATCACGTATCTAGAAGACAAAATTGGATCTGGAGGATATTTTCCAAGATATCGGAAATTTAAAAATCCAGTCCGGAAGCGGAGCCGGAAGCGGGGAGTCAAAAACTCATACAAATAATGAAGAGAAAAATTGCTGATAGCATCGATCGGTTAGACATACTATATACTATAAATATTCCAAATTTCAAAGCGATTGGTTCAGAATTACAGATTCTATAGAGAAAAATCTCAGAATAGGCAAAATCCTGAACTCAAAGCGAAGAGTGAGCCATGATAAAAAATATTAAATTTTTTTGATCCCGATTATTTTGAGTTTGGCATGAAATCATATAGTTTCATTCATGTAGATCACGTATCCAGAAGACAAAATTGGATCTGGAGGATATTTTCCAAGATATCGGAAATTTAAAAATCCAGTCCGGAAGCGGAGCCGGAAGCGGGGAGTCAAAAACTCATACAAATAATGGAGAGAAATAATTGCTGATAGCATCGATCGGTTAGGCATACTATATATTATAAATATTCCAAATTTCAAAGCGATTGGTTCAGAATTACAGATTCTATAGAGAAAAATCTCAGAATAGGCAAAATCCTGAACTCAAAGCGAAGAGTGAGCCATGATAAAAAATATTAAATTTTTTTGATCCCAATTATTTTGAGTTTGGCATGATATCATATAGTTTCATTCATGTAGATCACGTATCTAGTAAACAAAATTGGATCTGGAGGTTATTTTCCAAGATATCGGAAATTTAAAAATCCAGTCCGGAAGCGGAGCCGGAAGCGGGGAGTCAAAAACTCATACAAATAATGGACATAAAAAATTGCTGATAGCAAAGATCGGTTAGGCATACTATATACTATAAATATTCCAAATTTCAAAGCGATTAGTTAAGAATTACAGATTCTATAGAGAGAAATCTCAGAATAGGCAAAATCCTGAACTCAAAGCGAAAAGTGAGCCATGATAAAAAATATTAAATTTTTTTGATCCCAATTATTTTGAGTTTGGCATGAAATCATATAGTTTCATTCAAGTAGATCACGTATCTAGAAGACAAACTTGGATCTGGAGGATGTTTTCCAAGATATCGGAAATTTAAAAGTCCAGTCCGGAAGCGGAGCCGGAAGCGGGGAGTCAAAAACTCATACAAATAATGGAGAGAAAAAATTGCTGATAGCATCGATCGGTTAGGCATACTATATACTATAAATATTTCAAATTTCAAAGCGATTGGTTCAGAATTACAGATTCTATAGAGAAAAATCTCAGAATAGGCAAAATCCTGAACTCACAGCGAAGAGTGAGCCATGATAAAAAATATTAAATTTTTTTGATCCCAATTATTTTGAGTTTGGCATGAAATCATATAGTTTCATTCATGTAGATCACGTATCTAGAAGACAAAATTGGATCTGGAGGATATTTTCCAAGATATCGGAAATTTAAAAATCCAGTCCGGAAGCGGAGCCGGAAGCGGGGAGTCAAAAACTCATACAAATAATGGAGAGAAATAATTGCTGATAGCATCGATCGGTTAGGCATACTATATATTATAAATATTCCAAATTTCAAAGCGATTGGTTCAGAATTACAGATTCTATAGAGAAAAATCTCAGAATAGGCAAAATCCTGAACTCAAAGCGAAGAGTGAGCCATGATAAAAAATATTAAATTTTTTTGATCCCAATTATTTTGAGTTTGGCATGAAATCATATAGTTTCATTCATGTAGATCACGTATATAGAAGACAAAATTGGATCTGGAGGATATTTTCCAAGATATCGGAAATTTAAAAATCCAGTCTGGAAGCGGAGCCGGAAGCGGGGAGTCGCAAACTCATACAAATAATGGAGAGAAATAATTGCTGATAGCATCGATCGGTTAGGCATACTAAATATTATAAATATTCCAAATTTCAAAGCGATTGGTTCAGAATTACAGATTCTATAGAGAAAAAGCTCAGAATAGGCAAAATCCTGAACTCAAAGCGAAGAGTGAGCCATGATAAAAAATATTAAATTTTTTTGATCCCAATTATTTTGAGTTTGGCATGAAATCATATAGTTTCATTCATGTAGATCACGTATCTAGAAGACAAAATTGGATTTTGAGGATATTTTTCAAGATATCGGAAATTTAAAAATCCAGTCCGGAAGCGGAGCCGGAAGCGGGGAGTCAAAAACTCATACAAATAATGGAGAGAAAAAATTGCTGATAGCATCGATCGGTTGGGCATACTATATACTATAAATATTCCAAATTTCAAAGCGATTGGTTCAGAATTACAGATTCTATAGAGAAAAATTTCAGAATAGGCAAAATCCTGAACTCAAAGCGAAGAGTGAGCCATGATAAAAAATATTAAATTTTTTTGATCCCAATTATTTTGATTTTGTCATGAAATCATATAGTTTCATTCATGTAGATCACGTATCTAGAAGACAAAATTGGATCTGGAGGATATTCTCCAACATATCGGAAATTTAAAAATCCAGTCCGGAAGCGGAGCCGGAAGCGGGGAGTCAAAAACTCATACAAATAATGGAGAGAAATAATTGCTGATAGCATCGATCGGTTAGGCATACTATATATTATAAATATTCCAAATTTCAAAGCGATTGGTTCAGAATTACAGATTCTTTAGAGAAAAATCTCAAAATAGGCAAAATCCTGAACTCAAAGCGAAGAGTGAGCCATGATAAAAAATATTAAATTTTTTTGATCCCAATTATTTTGAGTTTGGCATGAAATCATATAGTTTCATTCATGTAGATCACGTATATAGAAGACAAAATTGGATCTGGAGGATATTTTCCAAGATATCGGAAATTTAAAACCCCAGTCTGGAAGCGGAGCCGGAAGCGGGGAGTCGCAAACTCATACAAATAATGGAGAGAAATAATTGCTGATAGCATCGATCGGTTAGGCATACTATATACTATAAATATTCCAAATTTCAAAGCGATTGGTTCAGAATTACAGATTCTATAGAGAAAAAGCTCAGAATAGGCAAAATCCTGAACTCAAAGCGAAGAGTGAGCCATGATAAAAAATATTAAATTTTTTTGATCCCAATTATTTTGAGTTTGGCATGAAACCATATAGTTTCATTCATGTAGATCACGTATCTAGAAGACAAAATTGGATCTGGAGGATATTTTCCAAGATATCGGAAATTTAAAAATCCAGTCCGGAAGCGGAGCCGGAAGCGGGGAGTCAAAAACTCATACAAATAATGGAGAGAAAAAATTGCTGATAGCATCGATCGGTTAGGCATACTATATACTATAAATATTCCAAATTTCAAAGCGATTGGTTCAGAATTACAGATTCTATAGAGGAAAATCTCAGAATAGGCAAAATCCTGAACTCAAAGCGAAGAGTGAGCCATGATAAAAAATATTAAATTTTTTTGATCCCAATTATTTTGAGTTTGGCATGAAATCATATAGTTTCATTCATGTAGATCACGTATATAGAAGACAAAATTGGATCTGGAGGATATTTTCCAAGATATCGGAAATTTAAAACCCCAGTCTGGAAGCGGAGCCGGAAGCGGGGAGTCGCAAACTCATACAAATAATGGAGAGAAAAAATTGCTGATAGCATCGATCGGTTAGGCATACTATATACTATAAATATTCCAAATTTCAAAGCGATTGGTTCAGAATTACAGATTCTATAGAGAAAAATCTCAGAATAGGCAAAATCCTGAACTCAAAGCGAAGAGTGAGCCATGATAAAAAATATTAAATTTTTTTGATCCCAATTATTTTGAGTTTGGCATGAAATCATATAGTTTCATTCATGTAGATCACGTATATAGAAGACAAAATTGGATCTGGAGGATATTTTCCAAGATATCGGAAATTTAAAACCCCAGTCTGGAAGCGGAGCCGGAAGCGGGGAGTCGCAAACTCATACAAATAATGGAGAGAAAAAATTGCTGATAGCATCGATCGGTTAGGCATACTATATACTATAAATATTCCAAATTTCAAAGCGATTGGTTCAGAATTACAGATTCTATGAAGAAAAATCTCAGAATAGGCAAAATCCTGAACTCAAAGCGAAGAGTGAGCCATGATAAAAAATATTAAATTTTTTTGATCCCAATTATTTTGAGTTTGGCATGAAACCATATAGTTTCATTCATGTAGATCACGTATCTAGTAAACAAAATTGGATCTGGAGGATATTTTCCAAGATATCGGAAATTTAAAAATCCAGTCCGGAAGCGGAGCCGGAAGCGGGGAGTCAAAAACTCATACAAATAATGGAGAGAAATAATTGCTGATAGCATCGATCGGTTAGGCATACTATATATTATGAATATTTTAAATTTCAAAGCGATTGGTTCAGAATTACAGATTCTATAGAGAAAAATCTCAGAATAGGCAAAATCCTGAACTCAAAGCGAAGAGTGAGCCATGATAGAAAATATTAAATTTTTTTGATCCCAATTATTTTGAGTTTGGCATGAAATCATATAGTTTCATTCATGGAGATCACGTATCTAGTAAACAAAATTGGATCTGGAGGATATTTTCCAAGATATCGGAAATTTAAAAATCCAGTCCGGAAGCGGAGCCGGAAGCGGGGAGTCAAAAACTCATACAAATAATGGACATAAAAAATTGCTGATAGCTAAGATCGGTTAGGCATACTATATACTATAAATATTCCAAATTTCAAAGCGATTAGTTCAGAATTACAGATTCTATAGAGAAAAATCTCAGAATAGGCAAAATCCTGAACTCAAAGCGAAGAGTGAGCCATGATAAAAAAAAATTAAATTTTTTTGATCCTAATTATTTTGAGTTTGGCATGAAATCATATAGTTTCATTCATGTAGACCATGTATCTAGAAGACAAAATTGGATCTGGAGGATATTTTCCAAGATATCGGAAATTTAAAAA
This sequence comes from Dromius quadrimaculatus, assembly GCA_963989225.1. NCBI lineage: Eukaryota > Metazoa > Arthropoda > Insecta > Coleoptera > Carabidae > Dromius > Dromius quadrimaculatus. The sequence continues at coordinate 64,979,057 of OZ022328.1, read as the reverse complement.
TCCAGTCCGGAAGCGGAGCCGGAAGCGGGGAGTCAAAAACTCATACAAATAATGGAGAGAAAAAATTGCTGATAGCATCGATCGGTTAGGCATACTATATACTATTAATATTCCAAATTTCAAAGCGATTGGTTCAGAATTACAGATTCTATAGAGAAAAATCTCAGAATAGGCAAAATCCTGAACTCAAAGCGAAGAGTGAGTCATGATAAAAAATATTAAATTTTTTTGATCCCAATTATTTTGAGTTTGGCATGAAATCATATAGTTTCATTCTTGTAGATCACGTATCTAGTGAACAAAATTGGATCTGGAGGATATTTTCCAAGATATCGGAAATTTAAAAATCCAGTCCGGAAGCGGAGCCGGAAGCTGGGAGTCAAAAATTCATACAAATAATGGAGAGAAAAAATTGCTGATAGCATCGATCGGTTAGGCATACTATATACTATGAATATTCCAAATTTCAAAGCGATTGGTTCAGAATTACAGATTCTATAGAGAAAAATCTCAGAATAGGCAAAATCCTGAACTCAAAGCGAAGAGTGAGCCATGATAAAAAAATATTAAATTTTTTTGATCCCAATTATTTTTAGTTTGGCATGAAATCATATAGTTTCATTCATGTAGATCACGTATCTAGAAGACAAAATTGGATCTGAAGGATATTTTCCAAGATATCGGAGATTTAAAAATCCAGTCCGGAAGCGGAGCCGGAAGCGGGGAGTCAAAAACTCATACAAATAATGGAGAGAAAGAATTGCTGATAGCATCGATCGGTTAGGCATACTATATACTATAAATATTTCAAATTTCAAAGCGATTGGTTCAGAATTACAGATTCTATAGAGAAAAATCTCAGAATAGGCAAAATCCTGAACTCAAAGCGAAGAGTGAGCCATGATAAAAAATATTAAATTTTTTTGATCCCAATTATTTTGAGTTTGGCATGAAATCATATAGTTTCATTCATGTAGATCACGTATCTAGGAGACAAAATTGGATCTGGAGGATATTTTCCAAGATATCGGAAATTTAAAAATCCAGTCCGGAAGCGGAGCCGGAAGCGGGGAGTCAAAAACTCATACAAATAATGAAGAGAAATAATTGCTAATAGCATTGATCGGTTAGGCATACTATATACTATAAATTTTCCAAATTTCAAAGCGATTGGTTCAGAATTACAGATTCTATAGAGAAAAATCTCAGAATAGGCAATATCCTGAACTCAAAGCGAAGAGTGAGCCATGATAAAAAATATTAAATTTCTTTGATCCCAATTATTTTGAGTTTGGCATGAAATCATATAGTTTCATTCATGTAGATCACGTATCTAGTAAACAAAATTGGATCTGGAGGATATTTTCCAAGATATCGGAAATTTAAAAATCCAGTCCGGAAGCGGAGCCGGAAGCGGGGAGTCAAAAACTCATACAAATAATGGAGAGAAAGAATTGCTGATAGCATCGATCGGTTAGGCATACTATATACTATAAATATTTCAAATTTCAAAGCGATTGGTTCAGAATTACAGATTCTATAGAGAAAAATCTCAGAATAGGCAAAATCCTGAACTCAAAGCGAAGAGTGAGCCATGATAAAAAATATTAAATTTTTTTGATCCCAATTATTTTGAGTTTGGCATGAAATCATATAGTCTTATTCATGTAGACCATGTATCTAGAAGACAAAATTGGATCTGGAGGATATTTTCCAAGATATCGGAAATTTAAAAATCCAGTCCGGAAGCGGAGCCGGAAGCGGGGAGTCAAAAACTCATACAAATAATGGAGAGAAAAAATTGCTGATAGCATCGATCGGTTAGGCATACTATCTACTATAAATATTCCAAATTTCAAAGCGATTGGTTCAGAATTACAGATTCTATAGAGAAAAATCTCAGAATAGGCAAAATCCTGAACTCAAAGCGAAGAGTGAGCCATGATAAAAAATATTAAATTTTTTTGATCCCAATTGTTTTGAGTTTGGCATGAAATCATATAGTTTCATTCATGTAGACCATGTATCTCGAAGACAAAATTGGATCTGGAGGATATTTTCCAAGATATCGGAAATTTAAAAATCCAGTCTGGAAGCGGAGCCGGAAGCGGGGAGTCAAAAACTCATACAAATAATGGAGAGAAAAAATTGCTGATAGCATCGATCGGTTAGGCATACTATATACTATGAATATTTCAAATTTCAAAGCGATTGGTTCAGAATTACAGATTCTATAGAGAAAAATCTCAGAATAGGCAAAATCCTGAACTCCAAGCGAAGAGTGAGCCATGATAAAAAATATTAAATTTTTTTGATCCAAATTATTTTGAGTTTGGCATGAAATCATATAGTTTCATTCATGTAGACCATGTATCTAGAAGACAAAATTGGATCTGGAGGATATTTTCCAAGATATCGGAAATTTAAAAATCCAGTCCGGAAGCGGAGCCGGAAGCGGGGAGTCAAAAACTCATACAAATAATGGAGAGAAAAAATTGCTGATAGCATCGATCGGTTAGGCATACTATATACTATAAATATTCCAAATTTCAAAGCGATTGGTTCAGAATTACAGATTCTATAGAGAAAAATCTTAGAATAGGCAAAATCCTGAACTCAAAGCGAAGAGTGAGCCATGATAAAAAATATTAAATTTTTTTGATCCCAATTATTTTGAGTTTGGCATGAAATCATATAGTTTCATTCATGTAGATCACGTATCTAGAAGACAAAATTGGATCTGGAGGATATTTTCCAAGATATCGGAAATTTAAAAATCCAGTCCGGAAGCGGAGCCGGAAGCGGGGAGTCAAAAACTCATACAAATAATGGAGAGAAAGAATTGCTGATAGCATCGATCGGTTAGGCATACTATATACTATAAATATTCCAAATTTCAAAGCGATTGGTTCAGAATTACAGATTCTATAGAGAAAAATCTCAGAATAGGCAAAATCCTGAACTCAAAGCGAAGAGTGAGCCATGATAAAAAATATTAAATTTTTTTGATCCCAATTATTTTGAGTTTGGCATGAAATCATATAGTTTCATTCATGTAGATCACGTATATAGAAGACAAAATTGGATCTGGAGGATATTTTCCAAGATATCGGAAATTTAAAAATCCAGTCCGGAAGCGGAGCCGAAAGCGGGGAGTCAAAAACTCATACAAATAATGGAGAAAAAGAATTGCTGATAGCATCGATCGGTTAGGCATACTATATACTATAAATATTTCAAATTTCGGAGCGATTGGTTCAGAATTACAGATTCTATAGAGAAAAATCTCAGAATAGGCCAAATCCTGAACTCAAAGCGAAGAGTGAGCCATGATAAAAAATATTAAATTTTTTTGATCCCAATTATTTTGAGTTTGGACTGAAATCATATAGTTTTATTCATGTAGATTACGAATCTAGAAGACAAAATTGGATCTGGAGGATATTTTCCAAGATATCGAGAATTTAAAAATCCAGTCCGGAAGCGGAGCCGGAAGCGGGGAGTCAAAAACTCATACAAATAATGGGGAGAAAAAATTGCTGATAGCATAGATCGGTTAGGCATACTATATACTATAAATGTTCCTAATTTCAAAGCGATTGGTTCAGAATTACAGATTCTATAGAGAAAAATCTCAGAATAGGCCAAATCCTGAACTCAAAGCGAAGAGTGAGCCATGATAAAAAATATTAAATTTTTTTGATCCCAATTATTTTGAGTTTGGACTGAAATCATATAGTTTCATTCATGTAAATTACGAATCTAGAAGACAAAATTGGATCTGGAGGATATTTTCCAAGATATCGAGAATTTAAGAATCCAGTCCGGAAGCGGGGCCGAAAGCGGGGAGTCAAAAACTCATACAAATAATGGAGAAAAAAAATTGCTGATAGCATCGATCGGTTAGGCATACTATATACTATGAATGTTCCAAATTTCAAAGCGATTGGTTCAGAATTACAGATTCTATAGAGAAAAATCTCAGAATAGGCCAAATCCTGAACTCAGAGCGAAGAGTGAGCCATGATAAAAAATATTAAATTTTTTTGATCCCAATTATTTTGAGTTTGGCATGAAATCATATAGTTTCATTCATGTAGATCACGTATCTAAAAGACAAAATTGGATCTGGAGGATATTTTCCAAGATATCGGAAATTTAAAAATCCAGTCCGGAAGCGGAGCCGGAAGCGGGGAGTCAAAAACTCATACAAATAATGGAGAGAAATAATTGCTGATAGCATCGATCGGTTAGGCATACTATATATTATGAATATTTCAAATTTCAAAGCGATTGGTTCAGAATTACAGATTCTATAGAGAAAAATCTCAGAATAGGCAAAATCCTGAACTCAAAGCGAAGAGTGAGCCATGATAAAAAATATTAAATTTTTTTGATCCCAATTATTTTGAGTTTGGCATGAAATCATATAGTTTCATTCATGTAGATCACGTATATAGAAGACAAAATTGGATCTGGAGGATATTTTCCAAGATATCGGAAATTTAAAAATCCAGTCCGGAAGCGGAGCCGGAAGCGGGGAGTCGCAAACTCATACAAATAATGGAGAGAAATAATTGCTGATAGCATCGATCGGTTAGGCATACTATATACTATAAATATTCCAAATTTCAAAGCGATTGGTTCAGAATTACAGATTCTATAGAGAAAAATCTCAGAATAGGCAAAATCCTGAACTCAAAGCGAAGAGTGAGCCATGATAAAAAATATCAAAATTTTTTGATCCCAATTATTTTGAGTTTGGCATAAAATCATATAGTTTCATTCATGTAGATCACGTATCTAGAAGACAAAATTGGATCTGGAGGATATTTTCCAAGATATCGGAAATTTAAAAATCCAGTCCGGAGGCGGAGCCGGAAGCGGGGAGTCAAAAACTGATACAAATAATGAAGAGAAAAATTGCTGATAGCATCGATCGGTTAGACATACTATATACTATAAATATTCCAAATTTCAAAGCGATTGGTTCAGAATTACAGATTCTATAGAGAAAAATCTCAGAATAGGCAAAATCCTGAACTCAAAGCGAAGAGTGAGCCATGATAAAAAATATTAAATTTTTTTGATCCCAATTATTTTGAGTTTGGCATGAAATCATATAGTTTCATTCATGTAGATCACGTATCTAGAAGACAAAATTGGATCTGGAGGATATTTTCCAAGATATCGGAAATTTAAAAATCCAGTCCGGAAGCGGAGCCGGAAGCGGGGAGTCAAAAACTCATACAAATAATGGAGAGAAATAATTGCTGATAGCATCGATCGGTTAGGCATACTATATATTATAAATATTCCAAATTTCAAAGCGATTGGTTCAGAATTACAGATTCTATAGAGAAAAATCTCAGAATAGGCAAAATCCTGAACTCAAAGCGAAGAGTGAGCCATGATAAAAAATATTAAATTTTTTTGATCCCAATTATTTTGAGTTTGGCATGAAATCATATAGTTTCATTCATGTAGATCACGTATATAGAAGACAAAATTGGATCTGGAGGATATTTTCCAAGATATCGGAAATTTAAAAATCCAGTCTGGAAGCGGAGCCGGAAGCGGGGAGTCGCAAACTCATACAAATAATGGAGAGAAATAATTGCTGATAGCATCGATCGGTTAGGCATACTATATATTATAAATGTTCCAAATTTCAAAGCGATTGGTTCAGAATTACAGATTCTATAGAGAAAAAGCTCAGAATAGGCAAAATCCTGAACTCAAAGCGAAGAGTGAGCCATGATAAAAAATATTAAATTTTTTTGATCCCAATTATTTTGAGTTTGGCATGAAACCATATAGTTTCATTCATGTAGATCACGTATCTAGTAAACAAAATTGGATCTGGAGGATATTTTCCAAGATATCGGAAATTTAAAAATCCAGTCCGGAAGCGGAGCCGGAAGCGGGGAGTCAAAAACTCATACAAATAATGGAGAGAAATAATTGCTGATAGCATCGATCGGTTAGGCATACTATATATTATAAATATTCCAAATTTCAAAGCGATTGGTTCAGAATTACAGATTCTATAGAGAAAAATCTCAGAATAGGCAAAATCCTGAACTCAAAGCGAAGAGTGAGCCATGATAAAAAATATTAAATTTTTTTGATCCCAATTATTTTGAGTTTGGCATGAAACCATATAGTTTCATTCATGTAGATCACGTATCTAGAAGACAAAATTGGATCTGGAGGATATTTTCCAAGATATCGGAAATTTAAAAATCCAGTCCGGAAGCGGAGCCGGAAGCGGGGAGTCAAAAACTCATACAAATAATGGAGAGAAAAAATTGCTGATAGCATCGATCGGTTAGGCATACTATATACTATAAATATTCCAAATTTCAAAGCGATTGGTTCAGAATTACAGATTCTATAGAGAAAAATCTCAGAATAGGCAAAATCCTGAACTCAAAGCGAAGAGTGAGCCATGATAAAAAATATTAAATTTTTTTGATCCCAATTATTTTGAGTTTGGCATGAAATCATATAGTTTCATTCATGTAGATCACGTATATAGAAGACAAAATTGGATCTGGAGGATATTTTCCAAGATATCGGAAATTTAAAAATCCAGTCCGGAAGCGGAGCCGGAAGCGGGGAGTCAAAAACTCATACAAATAATGGAGAGAAATAATTGCTGATAGCATCGATCGGTTAGGCATACTATATATCATAAATATTTCAAATTTCAAAGCGATTGGTTCAGAATTACAGATTCTATAGAGAAAAATCTCAGAATAGGCAAAATCCTGAACTCAAAGCGAAGAGTGAGCCATGATAAAAAATATTAAATTTTTTTGATCCCAATTATTTTGAGTTTGGCATGAAATCATATAGTTTCATTCATGGAGATCACGTATCTAGTAAACAAAATTGGATCTGGAGGATATTTTCCAAGATATCGGAAATTTAAAAATCCAGTCCGGAAGCGGAGCCGGAAGCGGGGAGTCAAAAACTCATACAAATAATGGACATGAAAAATTGCTGATAGCTAAGATCGGTTAGGCATACTATATACTATAAATATTCCAAATTTCAAAGCGATTAGTTCAGAATTACAGATTCTATAGAGAAAAATCTCAGAATAGGCAAAATCCTGAACTCAAAGCGAAGAGTGAGCCATGATAAAAAATATTAAATTTTTTTGATCCCAATTATTTTGAGTTTGGCATGAAATCATATAGTTTCATTCATGTAGATCACGTATCTAGAAGACAAAATTGGATCTGGAGGATATTTTCCAAGATATCGGAAATTTAAAAATCCAGTCCGGAAGCGGAGCCAGAAGCTGGGAGTCAAAAATTCATACAAATAATGGAGAGAAAAAATTGCTGATAGCATCGATCGGTTAGGCATACTATATACTATGAATATTCCAAATTTCAAAGCGATTGGTTCAGAATTACAGATTCTATAGAGAAAAATCTCAGAATAGGCAAAATCCTGAACTCAAAGCGAAGAGTGAGCCATGATAAAAAATATTAAATTTTTTTGATCCCAATTATTTTGGGTTTGGCATGGAATCATATAGTTTCATTCATGTAGATCACGTATCTAGAAGACAAAATTGGATCTGGAGGATATTTTCCAAGATATCGGAAATTTAAAAATCCAGTCCGGAAGCGGAGCCGGAAGCGGGGAGTCAAAAACTCATACAAATAATGGAGAGAAAGAATTGCTGATAGCATAGATCGGTTAGGCATACTATATACTATAAATATTCCAAATTTCAAAGCGATTGGTTCAGAATTACAGATTCTATAGAGAAAAATCTCAGAATAGGCAAAATCCTGAACTCAAAGCGAAGAGTGAGCCATGATAAAAAATATTAAATTTTTTTGATCCCAATTATTCTGAGTTTGGCATGAAATCATATAGTTTCATTCATGTAGATCACGTATCTAGGAGACAAAATTGGATCTGGAGGATATTTTCCAAGATATCGGAAATTTAAAAATCCAGTCCGGAAGCGGAGCCGGAAGCGGGGAGTCAAAAACTCATACAAATAATGAAGAGAAATAATTGCTAATAGCATCGATCGGTTAGGCATACTATATACTATAAATTTTCCAAATTTCAAAGCGATTGGTTCAGAATTACAGATTCTATAGAGAAAAATCTCAGAATAGGCAATATCCTGAACTCAAAGCGAAGAGTGAGCCATGATAAAAAATATTAAATTTTTTTGATCCCAATTATTTTAAGTTTGGCATGAAATCATATAGTTTCATTCATGTAGATCACGTATCTAGTAAACAAAATTGGATCTGGAGGATATTTTCCAAGATATCGGAAATTTAAAAATCCAGTCCGGAAGCGGAGCCGGAAGCGGGGAGTCAAAAACTCATACAAATAATGGAGAGAAAAAATTGCTGATAGCATCGATCGGTTAGGCATACTATATACTATAAATATTTCAAATTTCAAAGCGATTGGTTCAGAATTACAGATTCTATAGAGAAAAATCTCAGAATAGGCAAAATCCTGAACTCCAAGCGAAGAGTGAGCCATGATAAAAAATATTAAATTTTTTTGATCCCAATTATTTTGAGTTTGGCATGAAATCATATAGTTTCATTCATGTAGACCATGTATCTAGAAGACAAAATTGGATCTGGAGGATATTTTCCAAGATATCGGAAATTTAAAAATCCAGTCCGGAAGCGGAGCCGGAAGCGGGGAGTCAAAAACTCATACAAATAATGGAGAAAAAAAATTGCTGATAGCATCGATCGGTTAGGCATACTATATACTATAAATATTCCAAATTTCAAAGCGATTGGTTCAGAATTACAGATTCTATAGAGAAAAATCTCAGAATAGGCAAAATCCTGAACTCAAAGCGAAGAGTGAGCCATGATAAAAAATATTAAATTTTTTTGATCCCAATTATTTTGAGTTTGGCATGAAATCATATAGTTTCATTCATGTAGATCACGTATCTAGAAGACAAAATTGGATCTGGAGGATATTTTCCAAGATATCGGAAATTTAAAAATCCAGTCCGGAAGCGGAGCCGGAAGCGGGGAGTCAAAAACTCATACAAATAATGGAGAGAAAGAATTGCTGATAGCATCGATCGGTTAGGCATACTATATACTATAAATATTCCAAATTTCAAAGCGATTGGTTCAGAATTACAGATTCTATAGAGAAAAATCTTAGAATAGGCAAAATCCTGAACTCAAAGCGAAGAGTGAGCCATGATAAAAAATATTAAATTTTTTTGATCCCAATTATTTTGAGTTTGGCATGGAATCATATAGTTTCATTCATGTAGATCACGTATCTAGTAAACAAAATTGGATCTGAAGGATATTTTCCAAGATATCGGAAATTTAAAAATCCAGTCCGGAAGCGGAGCCGGAAGCGGGGAGTCAAAAACTCATACAAATAATGGAGAAAAAGAATTGCTGATAGCATCGATCGGTTAGGCATACTATATACTATAAATATTCCAAATTTAGAAGCGATTGGTTCAGAATTACAGATTCTATAGAGAAAAATCTCAGAATAGGCCAAATCCTGAACTCAAAGCGAAGAGTGAGCCATGATAAAAAATATTAAATTTTTTTGATCCCAATTATTTTGAGTTTGGACTGAAATCATATAGTTTTATTCATGTAGATTACGAATCTAGAAGACAAAATTGGATCTGGAGGATATTTTCCAAGATATCGAGAATTTAAAAATCCAGTCCGGAAGCGGAGCCGGAAGCGGGGAGTCAAAAACTCATACAAATAATGGGGAGACAAAATTGCTGATAGCATAGATCGGTTAGGCATACTATATACTATAAATGTTCCTAATTTCAAAGCGATTGGTTCAGAATTACAGATTCTATAGAGAAAAATCTCAGAATAGGCCAAATCCTGAACTCAAAGCGAAGAGTGAGCCATGATAAAAAATATTAAATTTTTTTGATCCCAATTATTTTGAGTTTGGACTGAAATCATAGAGTTTCATTCATGTAGATTACGAATCTAGAAGACAAAATTGGATCTGGAGGATATTTTCCAAGATATCGAGAATTTAAGAATCCAGTCCGGAAGCGGGGCCGAAAGCGGGGAGTCGAAAACTCATACAAATAATGGAGAAAAAAAATTGCTGATAGCATCGATCGGTTAGGCATACTATATACTATGAATGTTTCAAATTTCAAAGCGATTGGTTTAGAATTACAGATTCTATAGAGAAAAATCTCAGAATAGGCCAAATCCTGAACTCAGAGCGAAGAGTGAGCCATGATAAAAAATATTAAATTTTTTTGATCCCAATTATTTTGAGTTTGGACTGAAATCATATAGTTTTATTCATGTAGATTACGAATCTAGAAGACAAAATTGGATCTGGAGGATATTTTCCAAGATATCGGAAATTTAAAAATCCAGTCCGGAAGCGGAGCCGGAAGCGGGGAGTCAAAAACTCATACAAATAATGGAGAAAAAGAATTGCTGATAGCATCGATCGGTTAGGCATACTATATACTATAAATATTCCAAATTTCAAAGCGATTGGTTCAGAATTACAGATTCTATAGAGAAAAATCCCAGAATAGGCCAAATCCTGAACTCAAAGCGAAGAGTGAGCCATGATAAAAAATATTAAATTTTTTTGATCCCTATTATTTTGAGTTTGGACTGAAATCATATAGTTTAATTCATGTAGATTACGAATCTAGAAGACAAAATTGGATCTGGAAGATATTTTCCAAGATATCGAGAATTTAAGAATCCAGTCCGGAAGCGGGGCCGGAAGCGGGGAGTCAAAAACTCATACAAATAATGGAGGAAAGAAATTGCTGATAGCATAGATCGGTTAGGCATACTATATACTATAAATGTTCCAAATTTCAAAGCGATTGGTTCAGATATACAGATTCTATAGAGAAAAATCTCAGAATAGGCCAAATCCTGAACTCAAAGCGAAGAGTGAGCCATGATAAAAAATATTAAATTTTTTTGATCCCAATTATTTTGAGTTTGGACTGGAATCATATAGTTTTATTCATGTAGATTACGAATCTAGAAGACAAAATTGGATCTGGAGGATATTTTCCAAGATATCGAGAATTTAAAAATCCAGTCCGGAAGCGGAGCCGGAAGCGGGGAGTCAAAAACTCATACAAATAATGGAGAGAAAAAATTGCTGATAGCATAGATCGGTTAGGCATACTATATACTATAAATGTTCCAAATTTCAAAGCGATTGGTTCAGAATCACAGATTCTATAGAGAAAAATCTCAGAATAGGCCAAATCCTGAACTCAAAGCGAAGAGTGAGCCATGATAAAAAATATTAAATTTTTTTGATCCCAATTATTTTGAGTTTGGCATGAAATCATATAGTTTCATTCATGTAGATCACGTATCTAGAAGACAAAATTGGATCTGGAGGATATTTTCCAAGATATCGGAAATTTAAAAATCCAGTCCGGAAGCGGAGCCGGAAGCGGGGAGTCAAAAACTCATACAAATAATGGAGAGAAAGAATTGCTGATAGCATCGATCGGTTAGGCATACTATATACTATAAATATTCCAAATTTCAAAGCGATTGGTTCAGAATTACAGATTCTATAGAGAAAAATCTTAGAATAGGCAAAATCCTGAACTCAAAGCGAAGAGTGAGCCATGATAAAAAATATTAAATTTTTTTATCCCAATTATTTTGAGTTTGGCATGGAATCATATAGTTTCATTCATGTAGATCACGTATCTAGTAAACAAAATTGGATCTGAAGGATATTTTCCAAGATATCGGAAATTTAAAAATCCAGTCCGGAAGCGGAGCCGGAAGCGGGGAGTCAAAAACTCATACAAATAATGGAGAAAAAGAATTGCTGATAGCATCGATCGGTTAGGCATACTATATACTATAAATATTCCAAATTTAGAAGCGATTGGTTCAGAATTACAGATTCTATAGAGAAAAATCTCAGAATAGGCCAAATCCTGAACTCAAAGCGAAGAGTGAGCCATGATAAAAAATATTAAATTTTTTTGATCCCAATTATTTTGAGTTTGGCATGAAATCATATAGTTTCATTCATGTAGATCACGTATCTAGAAGACAAAATTGGATCTGGAGGATATTTTCCAAGATATCGGAAATTTAAAAATCCAGTCCGGAAGCGGAGCCGGAAGCGGGGAGTCAAAAACTCATACAAATAATGGAGAGAAAGAATTGCTGATAGCATCGATCGGTTAGGCATACTATATACTATAAATATTCCAAATTTCAAAGCGATTGGTTCAGAATTACAGATTCTATAGAGAAAAATCTTAGAATAGGCAAAATCCTGAACTCAAAGCGAAGAGTGAGCCATGATAAAAAATATTAAATTTTTTTGATCCCAATTATTTTGAGTTTGGCATGGAATCATATAGTTTCATTCATGTAGATCACGTATCTAGTAAACAAAATTGGATCTGAAGGATATTTTCCAAGATATCGGAAATTTAAAAATCCAGTCCGGAAGCGGAGCCGGAAGCGGGGAGTCAAAAACTCATACAAATAATGGAGAAAAAGAATTGCTGATAGCATCGATCGGTTAGGCATACTATATACTATAAATATTCCAAATTTAGAAGCGATTGGTTCAGAATTACAGATTCTATAGAGAAAAATCTCAGAATAGGCCAAATCCTGAACTCAAAGCGAAGAGTGAGCCATGATAAAAAATATTAAATTTTTTTGATCCCAATTATTTTGAGTTTGGACTAAAATCATATAGTTTTATTCATGTAGATTACGAATCTAGAAGACAAAATTGGATCTGGAGGATATTTTCCAAGATATCGAGAATTTAAAAATCCAGTCCGGAAGCGGAGCCGGAAGCGGGGAGTCAAAAACTCATACAAATAATGGGGAGAAAAAATTGCTGATAGCATAGATCGGTTAGGCATACTATATACTATAAATGTTCCTAATTTCAAAGCGATTGGTTCAGAATTACAGATTCTATAGAGTAAAATCTCAGAATAGGCCAAATCCTGAACTCAAAGCGAAGAGTGAGCCATGATAAAAAATATTAAATTTTTTTGATCCCAATTATTTTGAGTTTGGACTGAAATCATATAGTTTCATTCATGTAGATTACGAATCTAGAAGACAAAATTGGATCTGGAGGATATTTTCCAAGATATCGAGAATTTAAGAATCCAGTCCGGAAGCGGGGCCGAAAGCGGGGAGTCGAAAACTCATACAAATAATGGAGAAAAAGAATTGCTGATAGCATCGATCGGTTAGGCATACTATATACTATGAATGTTCCAAATTTCAAAGCGATTGGTTCAGAATTACAGATTCTATAGAGAAAAATCTCAGAATAGGCCAAATCCTGAACTCAGAGCGAAGAGTGAGCCATGATAAAAAATATTAAATTTTTTTGATCCCAATTATTTTGAGTTTGGACTGAAATCATATAGTTTTATTCATGTAGATTACGAATCTAGAAGACAAAATTGGATCTGGAGGATATTTTCCAAGATATCGGAAATTTAAAAATCCAGTCCGGAAGCGGAGCCGGAAGCGGGGAGTCAAAAACTCATACAAATAATGGAGAAAAAGAATTGCTGATAGCATCGATCGGTTAGGCATACTATATACTATAAATATTCCAAATTTCAAAGCGATTGGTTCAGAATTACAGATTCTATAGAGAAAAATCTCAGAATAGGCCAAATCCTGAACTCAAAGCGAAGAGTGAGCCATGATAAAAAATATTAAATTTTTTTGATCCCTATTATTTTGAGTTTGGACTGAAATCATATAGTTTAATTCATGTAGATTACGAATCTAGAAGACAAAATTGGATCTGGAAGATATTTCCCAAGATATCGAGAATTTAAGAATCCAGTCCGGAAGCGGGGCCGGAAGCGGGGAGTCAAAAACTCATACAAATAATGGAGGAAAGAAATTGCTGATAGCATAGATCGGTTAGGCATACTATATACTATAAATGTTCCAAATTTCAAAGCGATTGGTTCAGATATACAGATTCTATAGAGAAAAATCTCAGAATAGGCCAAATCCTGAACTCAAAGCGAAGAGTGAGCCATGATAAAAAATATTAAATTTTTTTGATCCCAATTATTTTGAGTTTGGACTGAAATCATATAGTTTTATTCATGTAGATTACGAATCTAGAAGACAAAATTGGATCTGGAGGATATTTTCCAAGATATCGAGAATTTAAAAATCCAGTCAGGAAGCGGAGCCGGAAGCGGGGAGTCAAAAACTCATACAAATAATGGAGAGAAAAAATTGCTGATAGCATAGATCGGTTAGGCATACTATATACTATAAATGTTCCAAATTTCAAAGCGATTGGTTCAGAATCACAGATTCTATAGAGAAAAATCTCAGAATAGGCCAAATCCTGAACTCAAAGCGAAGAGTGAGCCATGATAAAAAATATTAAATTTTTTTGATCCCAATTATTTTGAGTTTGGACTGAAATCATATAGTTTTATTCATGTAGATTACGAATCTAGAAGACAAAATTGGATCTGGAGGATATTTTCCAAGATATCGAGAATTTAAAAATCCAGTCCGGAAGCGGAGCCGGAAGCAAGGAGTCGAAAACTCATACAAATAATGGAGAGAAAAAATTGCTGATAGCATATATCGGTTAGGCATACTATATACTATGAATCTTCCAAATTTCAAAGCGATTGGTTCAGAATTACAGATTCTATAGAGAAAAATCTCAGAATAGGCCAAATCCTGAACTCAAAGCGAAGAGTGAGCCATGATAAAAAATATTAAATTTTTTTGATCCCAATTATTTTGAGTTTGGACTGAAATCATATAGTTTTATTCATGTAGATTACGAATCTAGAAGACAAAATTGGATCTGGAGGATATTTTCCAAGATATCGAGAATTTAAGAATCCAGTCCGGAAGCGGGGCCGGAAGCGGGGAGTCAAAAACTCATACAAATAATGGGGAGAAAAAATTGCTGATAGCATAGATCGGTTAGGCATACTATATACTATAAATGTTCCAAATTTCAAAGCGATTGGTTCAGAATTACAGATTCTATAGAGAAAAATCTCAGAATAGGCCAAATCCTGAACTCAAAGCGGAGAGTGAGCCATGATAAAAAATATTAAATTTTTTTGATCCCAATTATTTTGAGTTTGGACTGAAATCATATAGTTTTATTCATGTAGATTACGAATCTAGAAGACAAAGTTGGATCTGGAGGATATTTTCCAAGATATCGAGAATTTAAGAATCCAGTCCGGAAGCGGGGCCGGAAGCGGGGAGTCAAAAACTCATACAAATAATGGGGAGAAAAAATCGCTGATAGCATAGATCGGTTAGACATACTATATACTATAAATGTTCCAAATTTCAAAGCGATTGGTTCAGAATTACAGATTCTATAGAGAAAAATCTCAGAATAGGCCAAATCCTGAACTCAAAGCGAAGAGTGAGCCATGATAAAAAATATTAAATTTTTTTGAGACCAATTATTTTGAGTTTGGACTGAAATCATATAGTTTCATTCATGTAGATTACGAATCTAGAAGACAAAATTGGATCTGGAGGATATTTTCCAAGATATCGAGAATTTAAGAATCCAGTACGGAAGCGGGGCCGGAAGTGGGGAGTCAAAAACTCATACAAATAATGGGGAGAAAAAATTGCTGATAGCATAGATCGGTTAGGCATACTATATACTATAAATTTTCCAAATTTCAAAGCGATTGGTTCAGAATTACAGATTCTATAGAGAAAAATCTCAGAATAGGCCAAATCCTGAACTCAAAGCGAAGAGTGAGCCATGATAAAAAATATTAAATTTTTTTGATCCCAATTATTTTGAGTTTGGACTGAAATCATATAGTTTTATTCATGTAGATTACGAATCTAGAAGACAAAATTGGATCTGGAGGATATTTTCCAAGATATCGAGAATTTAAGAATCCAGTCCGGAAGCGGGGCCGGAAGCGGGGAGTCAAAAACTCATACAAATAATGGGGAGAAAAAATTGCTGATAGCATCGATCGGTTAGGCATACTATATACTATAAATGTTCCAAATTTCAAAGCGATTGGTTCAGAATTACAGATTCTATAGAGAAAAATCTCAGAATAGGCCAAATCCTGAACTCAAAGCGAAGAGTGAGCCATGATAAAAAATATTAAATTTTTTTGATCCCAATTATTTTGAGTTTGGACTGAAATCATATAGTTTTATTCTTGTAGATTACGAATCTAGAAGACAAAATTGGATCTGGAGGATATTTTCCAAGATATCGAGAATTTAAAAATCCAGTCCGGAAGCGGAGCCGGAAGCGGGCAGTCAAAGACTCATACAAATAATCGAGAAAAAAAATTGCTGATAGCATAGATCGGTTAGGCATACTATATACTATAAATGTTTCAAATTTCGAAGCGATTGGTCTAGAATTACAGATTCTATAGAGAAAAATCTCAGAATAGGCCAAATCCTGAACTCAAAGCGAAGAGTGAGCCATGATAAAAAATATTAAATTTTTTTGATCCCAATTATTTTGAGTTTGGACTGAAATCATATAGTTTTATTCATGTAGATTACGAATCTAGAAGACAAAATTGGATCTGGAGGATATTTTCCAAGATATCGAGAATTTAAAAATCCAGTCCGGAAGCGGAGCCGGAAGCGGGGAGTCAAAAACTCATACAAATAATGGAGAGAAAAAATTGCTGATAGCATAGATCGGTTAGGCATACTATATACTATAAATCTTCCAAATTTCAAAGCGATTGGTTCAGAATTACAGATTCTATAGAGTAAAATCTCAGAATAGGCCAAATCCTGAACTCAAAGCGAAGAGTGAGCCATGATAAAAAATATTAAATTTTTTTGATCCCAATTATTTTGAGTTTGGACTGAAATCATATAGTCTCATTCATGTAGATTACGAATCTAGAAGACAAAATTGGATCTGGAGGATATTTTCCAAGATATCGAGAATTTAAAAATCCAGTCCGGAAGCGGAGCCGGAAGCGGAGAGTCAAAAACTCATACAAATAATAGAGAGAAAAAATTGCTGATAGCATAGATCGGTTAGGCATACTATATACTATAAATGTTCCAAATTTCAAAGCGATTGGTTCAGAATTACAGATTCTATAGAGAAAAATCTCAGAATAGGCCAAATCCTGAACTCAAAGCGAAGAGTGAGCCATGATAAAAAATATTAAATTTTTTTGATCCCAATTATTTTGAGTTTGGACTGAAATCATATAGTCTTATTCATGTAGATTACGAATCTAGAAGACAAAATTGGATCTAGAGGATATTTTCCAAGATATCGAGAATTTAAAAATCCAGTCCGGAAGCGGAGCCGGAAGCGGGGAGTCAAAAACTCATACAAATAATGGAGAGCAAAAATTGCTGATAGCATAGATCGGTTAGGCATACTGTATACCATAAATGTTCCAAATTTCAAAGCGATTAATTCAGAATTACAGATTCTATAGAGTAAAATCTCAGAATAGGCCAAATCCTGAACTCAAAGCGAAGAGTGAGCCATGATAAAAAATATTAAATTTTTTTGATCCCAATTATTTTGAGTTTGGACTGAAATCATATAGTCTCATTCATGTAGATTACGAATCTAGAAGACAAAATTGGATCTGGAGGATATTTTCCAAGATATCGAGAATTTAAAAATCCAGTCCGGAAGCGGAGCCGGAAGCGGAGAGTCAAAAACTCATACAAATAATAGAGAGAAAAAATTGCTGATAGCATAGATCGGTTAGGCATACTATATACTATAAATGTTCCAAATTTCAAAGCGATTGGTTCAGAATTACAGATTCTATAGAGAAAAATCTCAGAATAGGCCAAATCCTGAACTCAAAGCGAAGAGTGAGCCATGATAAAAAATATTAAATTTTTTTGATCCCAATTATTTTGAGTTTGGACTGAAATCATATAGTTTTATTCATGTAGATTACGAATCTAGAAGACAAAATTGGATCTGGAGGATATTTTCCAAGATATCGAGAATTTAAAAATCCAGTCCGGAAGCGGAGCCGGAAGCGGGGAGTCAAAAACTCATACAAATAATAGAGAGAAAAAATTGCTGATAGCATAGATCGGGTACCCATACTATATACTATAAATGTTCCAAATTTCAAAGCGATTGGTTCAGAATTACGGATTCTATAGAGAAAAATCTCAGAATAGGCCAAATCCTGAACTCAAAGCGAAGAGTGAGCCATGATAAAAAATATTAAATTTTTTTGATCCCAATTATTTTGAGTTTGGACTGAAATCATATAGTTTTATTCATGTAGATTACGAATCTAGAAGACAAAATTGGATCTGGAGGATATTTTCCAAGATATCGAGAATTTAAAAATCCAGTCCGGAAGCGGAGCCGGAAGCGGAGAGTCAAAAACTCATACAAATAATAGAGAGAAAAAATTGCTGATAGCATAGATCGGTTAGGCATACTATATACTATAAATGTTCCAAATGTCAAAGCGATTGGTTCAGAATTACAGATTCTATAGAGAAAAATCTCAGAATAGGCCAAATCCTGAACTCGAAGCGAAGAGTGAGCCATGATAAAATATATTAAATTTTTTTGATCCCAATTATTTTGAGTTTGGACTGAAATCATATAGTTTTATTCATGTAGATTACGAATCTAGAAGACAAAATTGGATCTGGAGGATATTTTCCAAGATATCGAGAATTTAAAAATCCAGTCCGGAAGCGGAGCCGGAAGCGGGGAGTCAAAAACTCATACAAATAATGGAGGAAAAAAATTGCTGATAGCATAGATCGGTTAGGCATACTATATACTATAAATGTTCCAAATTTCAAAGTGATTGGTTCAGAATTACAGATTCTATAGAGAAAAATCTCAGAATAGGCCAAATCCTGAACTCAAAGCGAAGAGTGAGCCATGATGAAAAATATTAAATTTTTTTGATCCCAATTATTTTGAGTTTGGACTGAAATCATATAGTTTTATTCATGTAGATTACGAATCTAGAAGACAAAATTGAATCTAAAGGATATTTTCCAAGATATCGAGAAATTAAAAATCCATTCCGGAAGCGGAGCCGGAAGCGGGGAGTCAAAAACTCATACAAATAATGGAGGAAAAAAATTGCTGATAGCATAGATCGGTTAGGCATACTATATACTATGAATGTTCCAAATTTCAAAGCGATTGGTTCAGAATTACAGATTCTATAGAGAAAAATCTTAGAATAGGCCAAATCCTGAACTCAAAGCGAAGAGTGAGCCATGATAAAAAATATTAAATTTTTTTGATTCCAATCATTTTGAGTTTGGACTGAAATCATATAGTTTCATTCATGTAGATTACGAATCTAGAAGACAAAATTGGATCTGGAGGATATTTTCCAAGATATCGAGAATTTAAAAATCCAGTCCGGAAGCGGAGCCGGAAGCGGGGAGTCGAAAACTCATACAAATAATGGAGAGAAATAATTGCTGATTACATAGATCGGTTAGGCATACTATATACTATGAATGTTCCAAATTTCAAAGCGATTGGTTCAGAATTACAGATTCTATAGAGAAAAATCTCAGAATAGGCCAAATCCTGAACTCAAAGCGAAGAGTGAGCCATGATAAAAAATATTAATTTTTTTTGATCCCAATTATTTTGAGTTTGGACTGAAATCATATAGTTTTATTCATGTAGATTACGAATCTAGGAGACAAAATTGGATCTGGAGGATATTTTCCAAGATATCGAGAATTTAAAAATCCAGTCTGGAAGCGGAGCCGGAAGCGGGCAGTCAAAAACTCATACAAATAATGGAGAAAAAGAATTGCTGATAGCATAGATCGGTTAGGCATACTATATACTATAAATGTTCCAAATTTCAAAGCGATTGGTTTAGAATTACAGATTCTATAGGGAAAAATCTCAGAATAGGCCAAATCCTGAACTCAAAGCGAAGAGTGAGCCATGATAAAAAATATTAAATTTTTTTGATCCCAATTATTTTGAGTTTGGACTGAAATCATATAGTTTTATTCATGTAGATTACGAATCTAGAAGACAAAATTGGATCTGGAGGATATTTTCCAAGATATCGAGAATTTAAAAATCCAGTCCGGAAGCGGAGCCGGAAGCGGGGAGTCAAAAACTCATACAAATAATGGAGGAAAAAAATTGCTGATAGCATAGATCGGTTAGGCATACTATATACTATAAATGTTTCAAATTTCAAAGTGATTGGTTCAGAATTACAGATTCTATAGAGAAAAATCTCAGAATAGGCCAAATCCTGAACTCAAAGCGAAGAGTGAGCCATGATGAAAAATATTAAATTTTTTTGATCCCAATTATTTTGAGTTTGGACTGAAATCATATAGTTTTATTCATGTAGATTACGAATCTAGAAGACAAAATTGAATCTAAAGGATATTTTCCAAGATATCGAGAAATTAAAAATCCATTCCGGAAGCGGAGCCGGAAGCGGGAAGTCAAAAACTCATACAAATAATGGAGGAAAAAAATTGCTGATAGCATAGATCGGTTAGGCATACTATATACTATGAATGTTCCAAATTTCAAAGCGATTGGTTCAGAATTACAGATTCTATAGAGAAAAATCTTAGAATAGGCCAAATCCTGAACTCAAAGCGAAGAGTGAGCCATGATAAAAAATATTAAATTTTTTTGATTCCAATCATTTTGAGTTTGGACTGAAATCATATAGTTTCATTCATGTAGATTACGAATCTAGAAGACAAAATTGGATCTGGAGGATATTTTCCAAGATATCGAGAATTTAAAAATCCAGTCCGGAAGCGGAGCCGGAAGCGAGGAGTCAAAAACTCATACAAATAATGGAGAGAAATAATTGCTGATAGCATAGATCGGTTAGGCATACTATATACTATGAATGTTCCAAATTTCAAAGCGATTGGTTCAGAATTACAGATTCTATAGAGAAAAATCTCAGAATAGGCCAAATCCTGAACTCAAAGCGAAGAGTGAGCCATAATAAAAAATATTAAATTTTTTTGATTCCAATCATTTTGAGTTTGGACTGAAATCATATAGTTTTATTCATGTAGATTACGAATCTAGAAGACAAAATTGGATCTGGGCGATATTTTCCAAGATATCGAGAATTTAAAAATCCAGTCCGGAAGCGGAGCCGGAAGCGGGGAGTCAAAAACTCATACAAATAATGGAGAGAAAAAATTGCTGATAGCATAGATCGGTTAGGCATACTATATACTATGAATGTTCCAAATTTCAAAGCGATTGGTTTAGAATTACAGATTCTATAGAGAAAAATCTCAGAATAGGCCAAATCCTGAACTCAAAGCGAAGAGTGAGCCATGATAAAAAATATTAAATTTTTTTGATCCCAATTATTTTGAGTTTGGACTGAAATCATATAGTTTTATTCATGTAGATTACGAATCTAGAAGACAAAATTGGATCTGGAGGATATTTTCAAAGATATCGAGAATTTAAAAATCCAGTCCGGAAGCGGAGCCGGAAGCAGGGAGTCAAAAACTCATACAAATAATGGAGAGAGAAAATTGTTGATAGCATAGATCGGTTAGGCATACTATATACTATAAATGTTCCAAATTTCAGAGCGATTGGTTCAGAATTACAGATTCTATAGAGAAAAATCTCAGAATAGGCAAAATCCTGAACTCAAAGCGAAGAGTGAGCCATGATAAAAAATATTAAATTTTTTTGATCCCAATTATTTTGAGTTTGAACTGAAATCATATAGTTTTATTCATGTAGATTACGAATCTAGAAGACAAAGTTGGATCTGGAGGATATTTTCCAAGATATCGAGAATTTAAAAATCCAGTCCGGAAGCGGAGCCGGAAGCGGGGAGTCGAAAACTCATACAAATAATGGAGAGAAAAAATTGCTGATAGCATAGATCGGTTAGGCATACTATATACTATGAATGTTCCAAATTTCAAAGCGATTGGTTCAGAATTACAGATTCTATAGAGAAAAATCTCAGAATAGGCCAAATCCTGAACTCAAAGCGAAGAGTGAGCCATGATAAAAAATATTAAATTTTTTTGATCCCAATTATTTTGAGTTTGGACTGAAATCATATAGTTTTATTCATGTAGATTACGAATCTAGAAGACAAAATTGGATCTGGAGGATATTTTCCAAGATATCGAGAATTTAAAAATCCAGTCCGGAAGCGGAGCCGGAAGCGGAGAGTCAAAAACTCATACAAATAATAGAGAGAAAAAATTGCTGATAGCATAGATCGGTTAGGCATACTATATACTAATAATGATCCAAATTTCGAAGCGATTGGTTTAGAATTACAGATTCTATAGAGAAAAATCTCAGAATAGGCCAAATCCTGAACTCAAAGCGAAGAGTGAGCCATGATAAAAAATATTAATTTTTTTTGATCCCAATTATTTTGAGTTTGGACTGAAATCATATAGTTTTATTCATGTAGATTACGAATCTAGAAGACAAAATTGGATCTGGAGGATATTTTCCAAGATATCGAGAATTTAAAAATCCAGTCCGGAAGCGGAGCCGGAAGCGGAGAGTCGAAAACTAATACAAATAATGGAGAGAAAAAATTGCTGATAGCATAGATCGCTTAGACATACTATATACTATGGATGTTCCAAATTTCAAAGCGATTGGTTCAGAATTACAGATTCTATAGAGAAAAATCTCAGAATAGGCCAAATCCTGAACTCAAAGCGAAGAGTGAGCCATGATAAAAAATATTAAATTTTTTTGATCCCAATTATTTTGAGTTTGGACTGAAATCATATAGTTTTATTCATGTAGATTACGAATCTAGAAGACAAAATTGGATCTGGAGGATATTTTCCAAGATATCGAGAATTTAAAAATCCAGTCCGGAAGCGGAGCCGGAAGCGGGGAGTCAAAAACTCATACAAATAATGGAGAGAAAAAATTGCTGATAGCATAGATCGGTTAGGCATACTATATACTATAAATGTTCCAAATTTCAAAGCGATTGGTTCAGAATTACAGATTCTATAGAGAAAAATCTCAGAATAGGCCAAATCCTGAACTCAAAGCGAAGAGTGAGCCATGATAAAAAATATTAAATTTTTTTGATCCCAATTATTTTGAGTTTGGACTGAAATCATATAGTTTTATTCATGTAGATTACGAATCTAGAAGATAAAATTGGATCTGGAGGATATTTTCCAAGATATCGAGAATTCAAAAATCCAGTCCGGAAGCGGAGCCGGAAGCGGGGAGTTGAAAACTCATACAAATAATAAAGAGAAAAAATTGCTGATAGCATAGATCGGTTAGGCATACTATATACTATGAATGTTCCAAATTTCAAAGCGATTGGTTCAGAAATACAGATTCTATAGAGAAAAATCTCAGAATAGGCCAAATCCTGAACTCAAAGCGAAGAGTGAGCCATGATAAAAAATATTAAATTTTTTTGATCCCTATTATTTTGGGTTTGGACTGAAATCATATAGTTTTATTCATGTAGATTACGAATCTAGAAGACAAAATTGGATCTGGAAAATATTTTCCAAGATATCGAGAATTTAAAAATCCAGTCCGGAAGCGGAGCCGGAAGCGGGGAGTCGAAAACTCATACAAATAATGGAGAGAAAAAATTGCTGATTACATAGATCGGTTAGGCATACTATATACTATGGATGTTCCAAATTTCAAAGCGATTGGTTCAGAATTACAGATTCTATAGGGAAAAATCTCAGAATAGGCCAAATCCTGAACTCAAAGCGAAGAGTGAGCCATGATAAAAAATATTAAATTTTTTTGATCCCAATTATTTTGAGTTTGGACTGAAATCATATAGTCTTATTCATGTAGATTACGAATCTAGAAGACAAAATTGGATCTGGAAAATATTTTCCAAGATATCGAGAATTTAAAAATCCAGTCCGGAAGCGGAGCCGGAAGCGGGGAGTCAAAAACTCATACAAATAATCGAGAAATAGAATTGCTGATAGCATAGATCGGTTAGGCATACTATATACTATAAATGTTCCAAATTTCAAAGCGATTGGTTCAGAATTACAGATTCGATAGAGAAAAATCTCAGAATAGGCCAAATCCTGAACTCAAAGCGAAGAGTGAGCCATGATAAAAAATATTAAATTTTTTTGATCCCAATTATTTTGAGTTTGGACTGAAATCATATAGTTTTATTCATGTAGATTACGAATCTGGAAGATAAAATTGGATCTGGAGGATATTTTCCAAGATATCGAGAATTCAAAAATCCAGTCCGGAAGCGGAGCCGGAAGCGGGGAGTTGAAAACTCATACAAATAATAGAGAGAAAAAATTGCTGATAGCATAGATCGGTTAGGCATACTATATACTATGAATGTTCCAAATTTCAAAGCGATTGGTTCAGAAATACAGATTCTATAGAGAAAAATCTCAGAATAGGCCAAATCCTGAACTCAAAGCGAAGAGTGAGCCATGATAAAAAATATTAAATTTTCTTGATCCCTATTATTTTGGGTTTGGACTGAAATCATATAGTTTTATTCATGTAGATTACGAATCTAGAAGACAAAATTGGATCTGGAGGATATTTTCCAAGATATCGAGAATTTAAAAATCCAGTCCGGAAGCGGAGCCGGAAGCGGAGAGTCAAAAACTCATACAAATAATAGAGAGAAAAAATTGCTGATAGCATAGATCGGTTAGGCATACTATATACTATAAATGTTCCAAATTTCAAAGCGATTGGTTCAGAATTACAGATTCTATAGAGAAAAATCTCAGAATAGGCCAAATCCTGAACTCAAAGCGAAGAGTGAGCCATGATAAAAAATATTAAATTTTTTTGATCCCAATTATTTTGGGTTTGGACTGAAATCATATAGTTTTATTCATGTAGATTACGAATCTAGAAGACAAAATTGGATCTGGAAAATATTTTCCAAGATATCGAGAATTTAAAAATCCAGTCCGGAAGCGGAGCCGGAAGCGGGGAGTCGAAAACTCTTACAAATAATGGAGAGAGAAAATTGCTGATTACATAGATCGGTTAGGCATACTATATACTATGGATGTTCCAAATTTCAAAGCGATTGGTTCAGAATTACAGATTCTATAGAGAAAAATCTCAGAATAGGCCAAATCCTGAACTCAAAGCGAAGAGTGAGCCATGATAAAAAATATTAAATTTTTTTGATCCCAATTATTTTGAGTTTGGACTGAAATCATATAGTCTTATTCATGTAGATTACGAATCTAGAAGACAAAATTGGATCTGGAAAATATTTTCCAAGATATCGAGAATTTAAAAATCCAGTCCGGAAGCGGAGCCGGAAGCGGGGAGTCAAAAACTCATACAAATAATCGAGAAAAAGAATTGCTGATAGCATAGATCGGTTAGGCATACTATATACTATAAATGTTCCAAATTTCAAAGCGATTGGTTTAGAATTACAGATTCTATAGAGAAAAATCTCAGAATAGGCCAAATCCTGAACTCAAAGCGAAGAGTGAGCCATGATAAAAAATATTAAATTTTTTTGATCCCAATTATTTTGAGTTTGGACTGAAATCATATAGTTTTATTCATGTAGATTACGAATCTAGAAGACAAAATTGGATCTGGAGGATATTTTCCAAGATATCGAGAATTTAAAAATCCAGTCCGGAAGCGGAGCCGGAAGCGGAGAGTCAAAAACTCATACAATTAATAGAGAGAAAAAATGGCTGATAGCATAGATCGGTTAGGCATACTATATACTATAAATGTTCCAAATTTCGAAGCGATTGGTTTAGAATTACAAATTCTATAGAGAAAAATCTCAGAATAGGCCAAATCCTGAACTCAAAGCGAAGAGTGAGCCATGTTAAAAAATATTAAATTTTTTTGATCCCAATTATTTTGAGTTTGGCATGAAATCATATAGTTTCATTCATGTAGATCACGTATCTAGAAGACAAAATTGGATCTGGAGAATATTTTCCAAGATATCGGAAATTTAAAAATCCAGTCCGGAAGCGGAGCTGGAAGCGGGGAGTCAAAAACTCATACAAATAATGGAGAGAAAAAATTGCTGATAGCATCGATCGGTTAGGCATACTATATACTATAAATATTCCAAATTTCAAAGAGATTGGTTCAGAATTACAGATTCAATAGAGAAAAATCTCAGAATAGGCAAAATCCTGAACTCAAAGCGAAGAGTGAGCCATGATAAAAAATATTAAATTTTTTTGATCCCAATTATTTTGAGTTTGGCATGAAATCATATAGTTTCATTCATGTAGATCACGTATCTAGAAGACAAAATTGGATCTGGAGAATATTTTCCAAGATATCGGAAATTTAAAAATCCAGTCCGGAAGCGGAGCTGGAAGCGGGGAGTCAAAAACTCATACAAATAATGGAGAGAAAAAATTGCTGATAGCATCGATCGGTTAGGCATACTATATACTATGAATATTCCAAATTTCAAAGAGATTGGTTCAGAATTACAGATTCTATAGAGAAAAATCTCAGAATAGGCAAAATCCTGAACTCAAAGCGAAGAGTGAGCCATGATAAAAAATATTAAATTTTTTTGATCCCAATTATTTTGAGTTTGGCATGAAATCATATAGTTTCATTCATGTAGATCACGTATCTAGAAGACAAAATTGGATCTGGAGAATATTTTCCAAGATATCGGAAATTTAAAAATCCAGTCCGGAAGCGGAGCTGGAAGCGGGGAGTCAAAAACTCATACAAATAATGGAGAGAAAAAATTGCTGATAGCATCGATCGGTTAGGCATACTATATACTATGAATATTCTAAATTTCAGAGAGATTGGTTCAGAATTACAGATTCTATAGAGAAAAATCTCAGAATAGGCAAAATCCTGAACTAAAAGCGAAGAGTGAGACATGATAAAAAATATTAAATTTTTTTGATCCCAATTATTTTGAGTTTGGCATGAAATCATATAGTTTCATTCATGTAGATCACGTATCTAGAAGACAAAATTGGATCTGGAGAATATTTTCCAAGATATCGGAAATTTAAAAATCCAGTCCGGAAGCGGAGCTGGAAGCGGGGAGTCAAAAACTCATACAAATAATGGAGAGAAAAAATTGCTGATAGCAACGATCGGTTAGGCATACTATATACTATGAATATTCCAAATTTCAAAGAGATTGGTTTAGAATTACAGATTCTATAGAGAAAAATCTCAGAAAAGGCAAAATCCTGAACTCAAAGCGAAGAGTGAGCCATGATAAAAAATATTAAATTTTTTTGATCCCAATTATTTTGAGTTTGGCATGAAATCATATAGTTTAATTCATGTAGATCACGTATCTAGAAGACAAAATTGGATCTGGAGAATATTTTCCAAGATATCGGAAATTTAAAAATCCAGTCCGGAAGCGGAGCTGGAAGCGGGGAGTCAAAAACTCATACAAATAATGGAGAGAAAAAATTGCTGATAGCATCGATCGGTTAGGCATACTATATACTATAAATGTTCCAAATTTCAAAGCGATTGGTTCAGAATTACAGATTCTATAGAGAAAAATCTCAGAATAGGCAAAATCCTGAACTCAAAGCGAAGAGTGAGCCATGATAAAAAATATTAAATTTTTTTGATCCCAATTATTTTGAGTTTGGACTGAAATCATATAGTTTTATTCATATAGATTACGAATCTAGAAGACAAAATTGGATCTGGAGGATATTTTCCAAGATATCGAGAATTTAAAAATCCAGTCCGGAAGCGGAGCCGGAAGCGGAGAGTCAAAAACTCATACAAATAATAGAGAGAAAAAATTTCTGATAGCATAGATCGGTTAGGCATACTATATACTATAAATGTTCAAAATTTCAAAGCGATTGGTTCAGAATTACAGATTCTATAGAGAAAAATCTCAGAATAGGCCAAATCCTGAACTCAAAGCGAAGAGTGAGCCATGATAAAAAATATTAAATTTTTTTGATCCCAATTATTTTAGGTTTGGACAGAAATCATATAGTTTTATTCATGTAGATTACGAATCTAGAAGACAAAATTAGATCTGGAAAATATTTTCCAAGATATCGAGAATTTAAAAATCCAGTCCGGAAGCGGAGCCGGAAGCGGGGAGTCGAAAACTCATACAAATAATGGAGAGAAAAAATTGCTGATTACATAGATCGGTTAGGCATACTATATACTATGGATGTTCCAAATTTCAAAGCGATTGGTTCAGAATTACAGATTCTATAGAGAAAAATCTCAGAATAGGCCAAATCCTGAACTCAAAGCGAAGAGTGAGCCATGATAAAAAATATTAAATTTTTTTGATCCCAATTATTTTGAGTTTGGACTGAAATCATATAGTCTTATTCATGTAGATTACGAATCTAGAAGACAAAATTGGATCTGGAAAATATTTTCCAAGATATCGAGAATTTAAAAATCCAGTCCGGAAGCGGAGCCGGAAGCGGGGAGTCAAAAACTCATACAAATAATCGAGAAAAAGAATTGCTGATAGCATAGATCGGTTAGGCATACTATATACTATAAATGTTCCAAATTTCAAAGCGATTGGTTTAGAATTACAGGTTCTATAGAGAAAAATCTCAGAATAGGCCAAATCCTGAACTCAAAGCGAAGAGTGAGCCATGATAAAAAATATTAAATTTTTTTGATCCCAATTATTTTGAGTTTGGACTGAAATCATATAGTTTTATTCATGTAGATTACGAATCTAGAAGACAAAATTGGATCTGGAGGATATTTTCCAAGATATTGAGAATTTAAAAATCCAGTCCGGAAGCGGAGCCGGAAGCGGGGAGTCAAAAACTCATACAAATAATGGAGAGAAAAAATTGCTGATAGCATAGATCGGTTAGGCATACTATATACTATAAATGTTATAAATTTCAAAGCGATTGGTTCAGAATTACAGATTCTATAGAGAAAAATCTCAGAATAGGCCAAATCCTGAACTCAAAGCGAAGAGTGAGCCATGATAAAAAATATCAAATTCTTTTGATCCCAATTATTTTGAGTTTGGACTGAAATCATATAGTTTTATTCATGTAGATTACGAGTCTAGAAGACAAAATTGGATCTGGAGGATATTTTCCAAGATATCGAGAATTTAAAAATCCAGTCCGGAAGCGGAGCCGGAAGCGGGGAGTCAAAAACTCATACAAATAATGGAGAAAAAGAATTGCTGATAGCATAGATCGGTTAGGCATACTATATACTATAAATGTTCCAAATTTCAAAGCGATTGGTTCAACATTACAGATTCTATAGAGAAAAATCTCAGAATAGGCCAAATCCTGAACTCAAAGCGAAGAGTGAGCCATGATAAAAAATATTAAATTTTTTTGATCCCAATTATTTTGAGTTTGGACTGAAATCATATAGTTTTATTCATGTAGATTACGAATCTAGAAGACAAAATTGGATCTGGAGGATATTTTCCAAGATATCAAATATTTAAAAATCCAGTCCGGAAGCGGAGCCGGAAGCGGGGAGTCAAAAACTCATACAAATAATGGAGAGAAAAAATTGCTGATAGCATAGATCAGCTAGGCATACTATATACTATAAATGTTCCAAATTTCAAAGCGATTGGTTCAGAATTACAGATTCTATAGGGAAAAATCTCAGAATAGGCCAAATCCTGAACTCAAAGCGAAGAGTGAGCCATGATAAAAAATATTAAATTTTTTTGATCCCAATTATTTTGAGTTTGGACTTAAATCATATAGTCTTATTCATGTAGATTACGAATCTAGAAGACAAAATTGGATCTGGAGGATATTTTCCAAGATATCGAGAATTTAAAAATCCAGTCCGGAAGCGGAGCCGGAAGCGGGGAGTCGAAACTCATACAAATAATGTAGAGAAAAAATTGCTGATCACATAGATCGGTTAGGCATACTATATACTATGAATGTTCCAAATTTCAAAGCGATTGGTTCAGAATTACAGATTCTATAGAGAAAAATCTCAGAATAGGCCAAATCCTGAACTCAAAGCGAAGAGTGAGCCATGATAAAAAATATTAAATTTTTTTGATCCCAATTATTTTGAGTTTGGACTTAAATCATATAGTCTTATTCATGTAGATTACGAATCTAGAAGACAAAATTGGATCTGGAGGATATTTTCCAAGATATCGAGAATTTAAAAATCCAGTCCGGAAGCGGAGCCGGAAGCGGGGAGTCAAAAACTCATACAAATAATGGAGAAAAAAAATTGCTTATAGCATAGATCGGTTAGGCATACTATATACTATAAATGTTCCAAATTTCGAAGCGATTGGTTTAGAATTACAGATTCTATAGAGAAAAATCTCAGAATAGGCCAAATCCTGAACTCAAAGCGAAGAGTGAGCCATGATAAAAAATATTAAATTTTTTTGATCCCAATTATTTTGAGTTTGGACTGAAATCATATAGTTTTATTCATGTAGATTACGAATCTAGAAGACAAAATTGGATCTGGAGGATATTTTCCAAGATATCGAGAATTTAAAAATCCAGTCCGGAAGCGGAGCCGGAAGCGGGGAGTCAAAAACTCATACAAATAATCGAGAAAAAGAATTGCTGATAGCATAGATCGGTTAGGCATACTATATACTATAAATGTTCCAAATTTCAAAGCGATTGGTTTAGAATTACAGATTCTATAGAGAAAAATCTCAGAATAGGCCAAATCCTGAACTCAAAGCGAAGAGTGAGCCATGATAAAAAATATTAAATTTTTTTGATCCCAATTATTTTGAGTTTGGACTGAAATCATATAGTTTTATTCATGTAGATTACGAATCTAGAAGACAAAATTGGATCTGGAGGATATTTTCCAAGATATCGAGAATTTAAAAATCCAGTCCGGAAGCGGAGCCGGAAGCGGGGAGTCAAAAACTCATACAAATAATGGAGAGAAAAAATTGCTGATAGCATAGATCGGTTAGGCATACTATATACTATAAATGTTCCAAATTTCAAAGCGATTGGTTCAGAATTACAGATTCTATAGAGAAAAATCTCAGAATAGGCCAAATCCTGAACTCAAAGCGAAGAGTGAGCCATGATAAAAAATATTAAATTTTTTTGATCCCAATTATTTTGAGTTTGGACTGAAATCATATAGTTTTATTCATGTAGATTACGAATCTAGAAGACAAAATTGGATCTGGAGGATATTTTCCAAGATATCGAGAATTTAAAAATCCAGTCCGGAAGCGGAGCCGGAAGCGGGGATTTAAAAACTCATACAAATAATGGAGAGAAAAAATTGCTGATAGCACAGATCGGTAAGGCATACTATATACTATAAATGTTCCAAATTTCAAAGCGATTGGTTCAGAATAACAGATTCTATAGAGAAAAATCTCAGAATAGGCCAAATCCTGAACTCAAAGCGAAGAGTGAGCCATGATAAAAAATATTAAATTTTTTTGATCCCAATTATTTTGAGTTTGGACTGAAATCATATAGTTTTATTCATGTAGATAACGGATCTAGAAGACAAAATTGGATCTGGAGGATATTTTCCAAGATATCGAGAATTTAAAAATCCAGTCCGGAAGCGGAGCCGGAAGCGATGAGTCAAAAACTCATACAAATAATGGAGAAAAAAAATTGCTGATAGCTTAGATCGGTTAGGCATACTATATACTATAAATGTTCCAAATTTCAAAGCGATTGGTTCAGAATTACAGATTCTATAGAGAAAAATCTCAGAATAGGCCAAATCCTGAACTCAAAGCGAAGAGTGAGCCATGATAAAAAATATTAAATTTTTTTGATCCCAATTATTTTGAGTTTGGACTGAAATCATATAGTTTTATTCATGTAGATTACGAATCTAGAAGACAAAATTGGATCTGGAGGATATTTTCCAAGATATCGAGAATTTAAAAATCCAGTCCGGAAGCGGAGCCGGAAGCGGGGAGTCAAAAACTCATACAAATAATGGAGAAAAAAAATTGCTGATAGCATGGATCGGTTAGGCATACTATATACTATAAATGTTCCAAATTTCAAAGCGATTGGTTCAGAATTACAGATTCTATAGAGAAAAATCTCAGAATAGGCCAAATCCTGAACTTAAAGCGAAGAGTGAGCCATGATAAAAAATATTAAATTTTTTTGATCCCAATTATTTTGAGTTTGGACTGAAATCATATAGTTTTATTCATGTAGATTACGAATCTAGAAGACAAAATTGGATCTGGAGGATATTTTCCAAGATATCGAGAATTCAAAAATCCAGTCCGGAAGCGGAGCCGGAAGCGGAGAGTTGAAAACTCATACAAATAATAGAGAGAAAAAATTGCTGATAGCATAGATCGGTTAGGCATACTATATACTATGAATGTTTCAAATTTCAAAGCGATTGGTTCAGAATTACAGATTCTATAGAGAAAAATCTCAGAATAGGCCAAATCCTGAACTCAAAGCGAAGAGTGAGCCATGATAAAAAATATTAAATTTTTTTGATCCCAATTATTTTGAGTTTGGACTGAAATCATATAGTTTTATTCATGTAGATTACGAATCTAGAAGACAAAATTGGATCTGGAGGATATTTTCCAAGATATCGAGAATTTAAAAATCCAGTCCGGAAGCGGAGCCGGAAGCGGAGAGTCAAAAACTCATACAAATAATAGAGAGAAAAAATTGCTGATAGCATAGATCGGTTAGGCATACTATATACTATGGATGTTCCAAATTTCAAAGCGATTGGTTCAGAATTACAGATTCTATAGAGAAAAATCTCAGAATAGGCCAAATCCTGAACTCAAAGCGAAGAGTGAGCCATGATAAAAAATATTAAATTTTTTTGATCCCAATTATTTTGGGTTTGGACTGAAATCATATAGTTTTATTCATGTAGATTACGAATCTAGAAGACAAAATTGGATCTGGAGGATATTTTCCAAGATATCGAGAATTTAAAAATCCAGTCCGGAAGCGGAGCCGGAAGCGGAGAGTCAAAAACTCATACAAATAATAGAGAGAAAAAATTGCTGATAGCATAGATCGGTTAGGCATACTATATACTATGAATGTTCCAAATTTCAAAGCGATTGGTTCAGAATTACAGATTCTATAGAGAAAAATCTCAGAATAGGCCAAATCCTGAACTCAAAGCGAAGAGTGAGCCATGATAAAAAATATTAAATTTTTTTGATCCCAATTATTTTGAGTTTGGACTGAAATCATATAGTTTTATTCATGTAGATTACGAATCCAGAAGACAAAATTGGATCTGGAGGATATTTTCCAAGATATCGAGAATTCAAAAATCCAGTCCGGAAGCGGAGCCGGAAGCGGAGAGTTGAAAACTCATACAAATAATGGAGAGAAAAAATTGCTGATAGCATAGATCGGTTAGGCATACTATATACTATGAATGTTTCAAATTTCAAAGCGATTGGTTCAGAATTACAGATTCTATAGAGAAAAATCTCAGAATAGGCCAAATCCTGAACTCAAAGCGAAGAGTGAGCCATGATAAAAAATATTAAATTTTTTTGATCCCAATTATTTTGAGTTTGGACTGAAATCATATAGTTTTATTCATGTAGATTACGAATCTAGAAGACAAAATTGGATCTGGAGGATATTTTCCAAGATATCGAGAATTTAAAAATCCAGTCCGGAAGCGGAGCCGGAAGCGGAGAGTCAAAAACTCATACAAATAATAGAGAGAAAAAATTGCTGATAGCATAGATCGGTTAGGCATACTATATACTATGAATGTTCCAAATTTCAAAGCGATTGGTTCAGAATTACAGATTCTATAGAGAAAAATCTCAGAATAGGCCAAATCCTGAACTCAAAGCGAAGAGTGAGCCATGATAAAAAATATTAAATTTTTTTGATCCCAATTATTTTGAGTTTGGACTGAAATCATATAGTTTTATTCATGTAGATTACGAATCTAGAAGACAAAATTGGATCTGGAGGATATTTTCCAAGATATCGAGAATTTAAAAATCCAGTCCGGAAGCGGAGCCGGAAGCGGGGAGTCGAAAACTCATACAAATAATGGAGAAAAAAAATTGCTTATAGCATAGATCGGTTAGGCATACTATATACTATAAATGTTCCAAATTTCAAAGCGATTGGTTCAGAATTACAGATTCTATAGAGAAAAATCTCAGAATAGGCCAAATCCTGAACTCAAAGCGAAGAGTGAGCCATGATAAAAAAGATTAAATTTTTTTGATCCCAATTATTTTGAGTTTGGACTGAAATCATATAGTCTTATTCATGTAGATTACGAATCTAGAAGACAAAATTGGATCTGGAAAATATTTTCCAAGATATCGAGAATTTAAAAATCCAGTCCGGAAGCGGAGCCGGAAGCGGGGAGTCAAAAACTCATACAAATAATCGAGAAAAAGAATTGCTGATAGCATAGATCGGTTAGGCATACTATATACTATAAATGTTCCAAATTTCAAAGCGATTGGTTTAGAATTACAGATTCTATAGAGAAAAATCTCAGAATAGGCCAAATCCTGAACTCAAAGCGAAGAGTGAGCCATGATAAAGAATATTAAATTTTTTTGATCCCAATTATTTTGAGTTTGGACTGAAATCATATAGTTTTATTCATGTAGATTACGAATCTAGGAGACAAAATTGGATCTGGAGGATATTTTCCAAGATATCGAGAATTTAAAAATCCAGTCCGGAAGCGGAGCCGGAAGCGGGGAGTCGAAAACTCATACAAATAATGGAGAGAAAAAATTGCTGATTACATAGATCGGTTAGGCATACTATATACTATGAATGTTCCAAATTTCAAAGCGATTGGTTCAGAATTACAGATTCTATAGAGAAAAATCTCAGAATAGGCCAAATCCTGAACTCAAAGCGAAGAGTGAGCCATGATAAAAAAGATTAAATTTTTTTGATCCCAATTATTTTGAGTTTGGACTGAAATCATATAGTCTTATTCATGTAGATTACGAATCTAGAAGACAAAATTGGATCTGGAAAATATTTTCCAAGATATCGAGAATTTAAAAATCCAGTCCGGAAGCGGAGCCGGAAGCGGGGAGTCAAAAACTCATACAAATAATCGAGAAAAAGAATTGCTGATAGCATAGATCGGTTAGGCATACTATATACTATAAATGTTCCAAATTTCAAAGCGATTGGTTTAGAATTACAGATTCTATAGAGAAAAATCTCAGAATAGGCCAAATCCTGAACTCAAAGCGAAGAGTGAGCCATGATAAAAAATATTAAATTTTTTTGATCCCAATTATTTTGAGTTTGGACTGAAATCATATAGTTTTATTCATGTAGATTACGAATCTAGGAGACAAAATTGGATCTGGAGGATATTTTCCAAGATATCGAGAATTTAAAAATCCAGTCCGGAAGCGGAGCCGGAAGCGGGGAGTCGAAAACTCATACAAATAATGGAGAGAAAAAATTGCTGATTACATAGATCGGTTAGGCATACTATATACTATGAATGTTCCAAATTTCAAAGCGATTGGTTCAGAATTACAGATTCTATAGAGAAAAATCTCAGAATAGGCCAAATCCTGAACTCAAAGCGAAGAGTGAGCCATGATAAAAAATATTAAATTTTTTTGATCCCAATTATTTTGAGTTTGGACTGAAATCATATAGTCTTATTCATGTAGATTACGAATCTAGAAGACAAAATTGGATCTGGAGGATATTTTCCAAGATATCGAGAATTTAAAAATCCAGTCCGGAAGCGGAGCCGGAAGCGGGGAGTCGAAACTCATACAAATAATGTAGAGAAAAAATTGCTGATCACATAGATCGGTTAGACATACTATATACTGTGAATGTTCCAAATTTCAAAGCGATTGGTTCAACATTACAGATTCTATAGAGAAAAATCTCAGAATAGGCCAAATCCTGAACTCAAAGCGAAGAGTGAGCCATGATAAAAAATATTAAATTTTTTTGATCCCAATTATTTTGAGTTTGGACTGAAATCATATAGTTTTATTCATGTAGATTACGAATCTAGAAGACAAAATTGGATCTGGAGGATATTTTCCAAGATATCAAATATTTAAAAATCCAGTCCGGAAGCGGAGCCGGAAGCGGGGAGTCAAAAACTCATACAAATAATGGAGAAAAAAAATTGCTTATAGCATAGATCGGTTAGGCATACTATATACTATAAATGTTCCAAATTTCGAAGCGATTGGTTCAGAATTACAGATTCTATAGAGAAAAATCTCAGAATAGGCCAAATCCTGAACTCAAAGCGAAGAGTGAGCCATGATAAAAAATATTAAATTTTTTTGATCCCAATTATTTTGAGTTTGGACTGAAATCATATAGTTTTATTCATGTAGATTACGAATCTAGAAGACAAAATTGGATCTGGAGGATATTTTCCAAGATATCGAGAATTTAAAAATCCAGTCCGGAAGCGGAGCCGGAAGCGGGGAGTCAAAAACTCATACAAATAATCGAGAAAAAGAATTGCTGATAGCATAGATCGGTTAGGCATACTATATACTATAAATGTTCCAAATTTCAAAGCGATTGGTTTAGAATTACAGATTCTATAGAGAAAAATCTCAGAATAGGCCAAATCCTGAACTCAAAGCGAAGAGTGAGCCATGATAAAAAATATTAAATTTTTTTGATCCCAATTATTTTGAGTTTGGACTGAAATCATATAGTTTTATTCATGTAGATTACGAATCTAGAAGACAAAATTGGATCTGGAGGATATTTTCCAAGATATCGAGAATTTAAAAATCCAGTCCGGAAGCGGAGCCGGAAGCGGGGATTTAAAAACTCATACAAATAATGGAGAGAAAAAATTGCTGATAGCACAGATCGGTAAGGCATACTATATACTATAAATGTTCCAAATTTCAAAGCGATTGGTTCAGAATAACAGATTCTATAGAGAAAAATCTCAGAATAGGCCAAATCCTGAACTCAAAGCGAAGAGTGAGCCATGATAAAAAATATTAAATTTTTTTGATCCCAATTATTTTGAGTTTGGACTGAAATCATATAGTTTTATTCATGTAGATAACGGATCTAGAAGACAAAATTGGATCTGGAGGATATTTTCCAAGATATCGAGAATTTAAAAATCCAGTCCGGAAGCGGAGCCGGAAGCGATGAGTCAAAAACTCATACAAATAATGGAGAAAAAAAATTGCTGATAGCTTAGATCGGTTAGGCATACTATATACTATAAATGTTCCAAATTTCAAAGCGATTGGTTCAGAATAACAGATTCTATAGAGAAAAATCTCAGAATAGGCCAAATCCTGAACTCAAAGCGAAGAGTGAGCCATGATAAAAAATATTAAATTTTTTTGATCCCAATTATTTTGAGTTTGGACTGAAATCATATAGTTTTATTCATGTAGATTACGAATCTAGAAGACAAAATTGGATCTGGAGGATATTTTCCAAGATATCGAGAATTTAAAAATCCAGTCCGGAAGCGGAGCCGGAAGCGGGGAGTCAAAAACTCATACAAATAATGGAGAAAAAAAATTGCTGATAGCATGGATCGGTTAGGCATACTATATACTATAAATGTTCCAAATTTCAAAGCGATTGGTTCAGAATTACAGATTCTATAGAGAAAAATCTCAGAATAGGCCAAATCCTGAACTTAAAGCGAAGAGTGAGCCATGATAAAAAATATTAAATTTTTTTGATCCCAATTATTTTGAGTTTGGACTGAAATCATATAGTTTTATTCATGTAGATTACGAATCTAGAAGACAAAATTGGATCTGGAGGATATTTTCCAAGATATCGAGAATTCAAAAATCCAGTCCGGAAGCGGAGCCGGAAGCGGAGAGTTGAAAACTCATACAAATAATGGAGAGAAAAAATTGCTGATAGCATAGATCGGTTAGGCATACTATATACTATGAATGTTTCAAATTTCAAAGCGATTGGTTCAGAATTACAGATTCTATAGAGAAAAATCTCAGAATAGGCCAAATCCTGAACTCAAAGCGAAGAGTGAGCCATGATAAAAAATATTAAATTTTTTTGATCCCAATTATTTTGAGTTTGGACTGAAATCATATAGTTTTATTCATGTAGATTACGAATCTAGAAGACAAAATTGGATCTGGAGGATATTTTCCAAGATATCGAGAATTTAAAAATCCAGTCCGGAAGCGGAGCCGGAAGCGGAGAGTCAAAAACTTATACAAATAATAGAGAGAAAAAATTGCTGATAGCATAGATCGGTTAGGCATACTATATACTATGAATGTTCCAAATTTCAAAGCGATTGGTTCAGAATTACAGATTCTATAGAGAAAAATCTCAGAATAGGCCAAATCCTGAACTCAAAGCGAAGAGTGAGCCATGATAAAAAATATTAAATTTTTTTGATCCCAATTATTTTGGGTTTGGACTGAAATCATATAGTTTTATTCATGTAGATTACGAATCTAGAAGACAAAATTGGATCTGGAGGATATTTTCCAAGATATCGAGAATTTAAAAATCCAGTCCGGAAGCGGAGCCGGAAGCGGAGAGTCAAAAACTCATACAAATAATAAAGAGAAAAAATTGCTGATAGCATAGATCGGTTAGGCATACTATATACTATGAATGTTCCAAATTTCAAAGCGATTGGTTCAGAATTACAGATTCTATAGAGAAAAATCTCAGAATAGGCCAAATCCTGAACTCAAAGCGAAGAGTGAGCCATGATAAAAAATATTAAATTTTTTTGATCCCAATTATTTTGAGTTTGGACTGGAATCATATAGTTTTATTCATGTAGATTACGAATCTAGAAGACAAAATTGGATCTGGAGGATATTTTCCAAGATATCGAGAATTCAAAAATCCAGTCCGGAAGCGGAGCCGGAAGCGGAGAGTTGAAAACTCATACAAATAATGGAGAGAAAAAATTGCTGATAGCATAGATCGGTTAGGCATACTATATACTATGAATGTTTCAAATTTCAAAGCGATTGGTTCAGAATTACAGATTCTATAGAGAAAAATCTCAGAATAGGCCAAATCCTGAACTCAAAGCGAAGAGTGAGCCATGATAAAAAATATTAAATTTTTTTGATCCCAATTATTTTGAGTTTGGACTGAAATCATATAGTTTTATTCATGTAGATTACGAATCTAGAAGACAAAATTGGATCTGGAGGATATTTTCCAAGATATCGAGAATTTAAAAATCCAGTCCGGAAGCGGAGCCGGAAGCGGAGAGTCAAAAACTCATACAAATAATAGAGAGAAAAAATTGCTGATAGCATAGATCGGTTAGGCATACTATATACTATGAATGTTCCAAATTTCGAAGCGATTGGTTCAGAATTACAGATTCTATAGAGAAAAATCTCAGAATAGGCCAAATCCTGAACTTAAAGCGAAGAGTGAGCCATGATAAAAAATATTAAATTTTTTTGATCCCAATTATTTTGAGTTTGGACTGAAATCATATATTTTTATTCATGTAGATTACGAATCTAGAAGACAAAATTGGATCTGGAGGATATTTTCCAAGATATCGAGAATTTAAAAATCCAGTCCGGAAGCGGAGCCGGAAGCGATGAGTCAAAAACTCATACAAATAATGGAGAAAAAAAATTGCTGATAGCTTAGATCGGTTAGGCATACTATATACTATAAATGTTCCAAATTTCAAAGCGATTGGTTCAGAATTACAGATTCTATAGAGAAAAATCTCAGAATAGGCCAAATCCTGAACTCAAAGCGAAGAGTGAGCCATGATAAAGAATATTAAATTTTTTTGATCCCAATTATTTTGAGTTTGGACTGAAATCATATAGTTTTATTCATGTAGATAACGGATCTAGAAGACAAAATTGGATCTGGAGGATATTTTCCAAGATATCGAGAATTTAAAAATCCAGTCCGGAAGCGGAGCCGGAAGCGATGAGTCAAAAACTCATACAAATAATGGAGAAAAAAAATTGCTGATAGCTTAGATCGGTTAGGCATACTATATACTATAAATGTTCCAAATTTCAAAGCGATTGGTTCAGAATTACAGATTCTATAGAGAAAAATCTCAGAATAGGCCAAATCCTGAACTCAAAGCGAAGAGTGAGCCATGATAAAAAATATTAAATTTTTTTGATCCCAATTATTTTGAGTTTGGACTGAAATCATATAGTTTTATCCATGTAGATTACGAATCTAGAAGACAAAATTGGATCTGGAGGATATTTTCCAAGATATCGAGAATTTAAAAATCCAGTCCGGAAGCGGAGCCGGAAGCGGAGAGTCAAAAACTCATACAAATAATAGAGAGAAAAAATTGCTGATAGCATAGATCGGTTAGGCATACTATATACTATGAATGTTCCAAATTTCAAAGCGATTGGTTCAGAATTACAGATTCTATAGAGAAAAATCTCAGAATAGGCCAAATCCTGAACTCAAAGCGAAGAGTGAGCCATGATAAAAAATATTAAATTTTTTTGATCCCAATTATTTTGAGTTTGGACTGAAATCATATAGTTTTATTCATGTAGATTACGAATCTAGAAGACAAAATTGGATCTGGAGGATATTTTCCAAGATATCGAGAATTTAAAAATCCAGTCCGGAAGCGGAGCCGGAAGCGGAGAGTCAAAAACTCATACAAATAATAGAGAGAAAAAATTGCTGATAGCATAGATCGGTTAGGCATACTATATACTATAAATGTTCCAAATTTCAAAGCGATTGGTTCAGAATTACAGATTCTATAGAGAAAAATCTCAGAATAGGCCAAATCCTGAACTCAAAGCGAAGAGTGAGCCATGATAAAAAATATTAAATTTTTTTGATCCCAATTATTTTGAGTTTGGACTGAAATCATATAGTTTTATTCATGTAGATTACGAATCTAGAAGACAAAATTGGATCTGGAGGATATTTTCCAAGATATCGAGAATTTAAAAATCCAGTCCGGAAGCGGAGCCGGAAGCGGGGAGTCAAAAACTCATACAAATAATGGAGAAAAAAAATTGCTGATAGCATGGATCGGTTAGGCATACTATATACTATAAATGTTCCAAATTTCAAAGCGATTGGTTCAGAATTACAGATTCTATAGAGAAAAATCTCAGAATAGGCCAAATCCTGAACTTAAAGCGAAGAGTGAGCCATGATAAAAAATATTAAATTTTTTTGATCCCAATTATTTTGAGTTTGGACTGAAATCATATAGTTTTATTCATGTAGATTACGAATCTAGAAGACAAAATTGGATCTGGAGGATATTTTCCAAGATATCGAGAATTCAAAAATCCAGTCCGGAAGCGGAGCCGGAAGCGGAGAGTTGAAAACTCATACAAATAATGGAGAGAAAAAATTGCTGATAGCATAGATCGGTTAGGCATACTATATACTATGAATGTTTCAAATTTCAAAGCGATTGGTTCAGAATTACAGATTCTATAGAGAAAAATCTCAGAATAGGCCAAATCCTGAACTCAAAGCGAAGAGTGAGCCATGATAAAAAATATTAAATTTTTTTGATCCCAATTATTTTGAGTTTGGACTGAAATCATATAGTTTTATTCATGTAGATTACGAATCTAGAAGACAAAATTGGATCTGGAGGATATTTTCCAAGATATCGAGAATTTAAAAATCCAGTCCGGAAGCGGAGCCGGAAGCGGAGAGTCA
Organism: Dromius quadrimaculatus; assembly: GCA_963989225.1. Lineage (NCBI taxonomy): Eukaryota > Metazoa > Arthropoda > Insecta > Coleoptera > Carabidae > Dromius > Dromius quadrimaculatus. The sequence goes on along the minus strand of OZ022328.1, from coordinate 64,937,385 downwards.
AAAACTCATACAAATAATAGAGAGAAAAAATTGCTGATAGCATAGATCGGTTAGGCATACTATATACTATGAATGTTCCAAATTTCAAAGCGATTGGTTCAGAATTACAGATTCTATAGAGGAAAATCTCAGAATAGGCCAAATCCTGAACTCAAAGCGAAGAGTGAGCCATGATAAAAAATATTAAATTTTTTTGATCCCAATTATTTTGGGTTTGGACTGAAATCATATAGTTTTATTCATGTAGATTACGAATCTAGAAGACAAAATTGGATCTGGAGGATATTTTCCAAGATATCGAGAATTTAAAAATCCAGTCCGGAAGCGGAGCCGGAAGCGGAGAGTCAAAAACTCATACAAATAATAGAGAGAAAAAATTGCTGATAGCATAGATCGGTTAGGCATACTATATACTATGAATGTTCCAAATTTCGAAGCGATTGGTTCAGAATTACAGATTCTATAGAGAAAAATCTCAGAATAGGCCAAATCCTGAACTCAAAGCGAAGAGTGAGCCATGATAAAAAATATTAAATTTTTTTGATCCCAATTATTTTGAGTTTGGACTGAAATCATATAGTTTTATTCATGTAGATTACGAATCTAGAAGACAAAATTGGATCTGGAGGATATTTTCCAAGATATCGAGAATTTAAAAATCCAGTCCGGAAGCGGAGCCGGAAGCGGAGAGTCAAAAACTCATACAAATAATAGAGAGAAAAAATTGCTGATAGCATAGATCGGTTAGGCATACTATATACTATAAATGTTCCAAATTTCAAAGCGATTGGTTCAGAATTACAGATTCTATAGAGAAAAATCTCAGAATAGGCCAAATCCTGAACTCAAAGCGAAGAGTGAGCCATGATAAAAAATATTAAATTTTTTTGATCCCAATTATTTTGAGTTTGGACTGAAATCATATAGTTTTATTCATGTAGATTACGAATCTAGAAGACAAAATTGGATCTGGAGGATATTTTCCAAGATATCGAGAATTTAAAAATCCAGTCCGGAAGCGGAGCCGGAAGCGGGGAGTCAAAAACTCATACAAATAATGGAGAAAAAAAATTGCTGATAGCATGGATCGGTTAGGCATACTATATACTATAAATGTTCCAAATTTCAAAGCGATTGGTTCAGAATTACAGATTCTATAGAGAAAAATCTCAGAATAGGCCAAATCCTGAACTTAAAGCGAAGAGTGAGCCATGATAAAAAATATTAAATTTTTTTGATCCCAATTATTTTGAGTTTGGACTGAAATCATATAGTTTTATTCATGTAGATTACGAATCTAGAAGACAAAATTGGATCTGGAGGATATTTTCCAAGATATCGAGAATTCAAAAATCCAGTCCGGAAGCGGAGCCGGAAGCGGAGAGTTGAAAACTCATACAAATAATGGAGAGAAAAAATTGCTGATAGCATAGATCGGTTAGGCATACTATATACTATGAATGTTTCAAATTTCAAAGCGATTGGTTCAGAATTACAGATTCTATAGAGAAAAATCTCAGAATAGGCCAAATCCTGAACTCAAAGCGAAGAGTGAGCCATGATAAAAAATATTAAATTTTTTTGATCCCAATTATTTTGAGTTTGGACTGAAATCATATAGTTTTATTCATGTAGATTACGAATCTAGAAGACAAAATTGGATCTGGAGGATATTTTCCAAGATATCGAGAATTTAAAAATCCAGTCCGGAAGCGGAGCCGGAAGCGGAGAGTCAAAAACTCATACAAATAATAGAGAGAAAAAATTGCTGATAGCATAGATCGGTTAGGCATACTATATACTATGAATGTTCCAAATTTCAAAGCGATTGGTTCAGAATTACAGATTCTATAGAGGAAAATCTCAGAATAGGCCAAATCCTGAACTCAAAGCGAAGAGTGAGCCATGATAAAAAATATTAAATTTTTTTGATCCCAATTATTTTGGGTTTGGACTGAAATCATATAGTTTTATTCATGTAGATTACGAATCTAGAAGACAAAATTGGATCTGGAGGATATTTTCCAAGATATCGAGAATTTAAAAATCCAGTCCGGAAGCGGAGCCGGAAGCGGAGAGTCAAAAACTCATACAAATAATAGAGAGAAAAAATTGCTGATAGCATAGATCGGTTAGGCATACTATATACTATGAATGTTCCAAATTTCGAAGCGATTGGTTCAGAATTACAGATTCTATAGAGAAAAATCTCAGAATAGGCCAAATCCTGAACTCAAAGCGAAGAGTGAGCCATGATAAAAAATATTAAATTTTTTTGATCCCAATTATTTTGAGTTTGGACTGAAATCATATAGTTTTATTCATGTAGATTACGAATCTAGAAGACAAAATTGGATCTGGAGGATATTTTCCAAGATATCGAGAATTCAAAAATCCAGTCCGGAAGCGGAGCCGGAAGCGGAGAGTTGAAAACTCATACAAATAATGGAGAGAAAAAATTGCTGATAGCATAGATCGGTTAGGCATACTATATACTATGAATGTTTCAAATTTCAAAGCGATTGGTTCAGAATTACAGATTCTATAGAGAAAAATCTCAGAATAGGCCAAATCCTGAACTCAAAGCGAAGAGTGAGCCATGATAAAAAATATTAAATTTTTTTGATCCCAATTATTTTGAGTTTGGACTGAAATCATATAGTTTTATTCATGTAGATTACGAATCTAGAAGACAAAATTGGATCTGGAGGATATTTTCCAAGATATCGAGAATTTAAAAATCCAGTCCGGAAGCGGAGCCGGAAGCGGAGAGTCAAAAACTCATACAAATAATAGAGAGAAAAAATTGCTGATAGCATAGATCGGTTAGGCATACTATATACTATGAATGTTCCAAATTTCGAAGCGATTGGTTCAGAATTACAGATTCTATAGAGAAAAATCTCAGAATAGGCCAAATCCTGAACTTAAAGCGAAGAGTGAGCCATGATAAAAAATATTAAATTTTTTTGATCCCAATTATTTTGAGTTTGGACTGAAATCATATAGTTTTATTCATGTAGATTACGAATCTAGAAGACAAAGTTGGATCTGGAGGATATTTTCCAAGATATCGAGAATTTAAAAATCCAGTCCGGAAGCGGAGCCGGAAGCGGGGAGTCGAAAACTCATACAAATAATGGAGAGAAAAAATTGCTGATAGCATAGATCGGTTAGGCATACTATATACTATGAATGTTCCAAATTTCAAAGCGATTGGTTCAGAATTACAGATTCTATAGAGAAAAATCTCAGAATAGGCCAAATCCTGAACTCAAAGCGAAGAGTGAGCCATGATAAAAAATATTAAATTTTTTTGATCCCAATTATTTTGAGTTTGGACTGAAATCATATAGTTTTATTCATGTAGATTACGAATCTAGAAGACAAAATTGGATCTGGAGGATATTTTCCGAAATATCGAGAATTTAAAAATCCAGTCCGGAAGCGGAGCCGGAAGCGATGAGTCAAAAACTCATACAAATAATGGAGAAAAAAAATTGCTGATAGCTTAGATCGGTTAGGCATACTATATACTATAAATGTTCCAAATTTCAAAGCGATTGGTTCAGAATTACAGATTCTATAGAGAAAAATCTCAGAATAGGCCAAATCCTGAACTCAAAGCGAAGAGTGAGCCATGATAAAAAATATTAAATTTTTTTGATCCCAATTATTTTGAGTTTGGACTGAAATCATATAGTTTTATTCATGTAGATTACGAATCTAGAAGACAAAATTGGATCTGGAGGATATTTTCCAAGATATCGAGAATTTAAAAATCCAGTCCGGAAGCGGAGCCGGAAGCGGGGAGTCAAAAACTCATACAAATAATGGAGAAAAAAAATTGCTGATAGCATGGATCGGTTAGGCATACTATATACTATAAATGTTCCAAATTTCAAAGCGATTGGTTCAGAATTACAGATTCTATAGAGAAAAATCTCAGAATAGGCCAAATCCTGAACTTAAAGCGAAGAGTGAGCCATGATAAAAAATATTAAATTTTTTTGATCCCAATTATTTTGAGTTTGGACTGAAATCATATAGTTTTATTCATGTAGATTACGAATCTAGAAGACAAAATTGGATCTGGAGGATATTTTCCAAGATATCGAGAATTCAAAAATCCAGTCCGGAAGCGGAGCCGGAAGCGGAGAGTTGAAAACTCATACAAATAATGGAGAGAAAAAATTGCTGATAGCATAGATCGGTTAGGCATACTATATACTATAAATGTTCCAAATTTCAAAGCGATTGGTTCAGAATTACAGATTCTATAGAGAAAAATCTCAGAATAGGCCAAATCCTGAACTCAAAGCGAAGAGTGAGCCATGATAAAAAATATTAAATTTTTTTGATCCCAATTATTTTGAGTTTGGACTGAAATCATATAGTTTTATTCATGTAGATTACGAATCTAGAAGACAAAATTGGATCTGGAGGATATTTTCCAAGATATCGAGAATTCAAAAATCCAGTCCGGAAGCGGAGCCGGAAGCGGAGAGTTGAAAACTCATACAAATAATGGAGAGAAAAAATTGCTGATAGCATAGATCGGTTAGGCATACTATATACTATGAATGTTTCAAATTTCAAAGCGATTGGTTCAGAATTACAGATTCTATAGAGAAAAATCTCAGAATAGGCCAAATCCTGAACTCAAAGCGAAGAGTGAGCCATGATAAAAAATATTAAATTTTTTTGATCCCAATTATTTTGAGTTTGGACTGAAATCATATAGTTTTATTCATGTAGATTACGAATCTAGAAGACAAAATTGGATCTGGAGGATATTTTCCAAGATATCGAGAATTTAAAAATCCAGTCCGGAAGCGGAGCCGGAAGCGGAGAGTCAAAAACTCATACAAATAATAGAGAGAAAAAATTGCTGATAGCATAGATCGGTTAGGCATACTATATACTATGAATGTTCCAAATTTCAAAGCGATTGGTTCAGAATTACAGATTCTATAGAGGAAAATCTCAGAATAGGCCAAATCCTGAACTCAAAGCGAAGAGTGAGCCATGATAAAAAATATTAAATTTTTTTGATCCCAATTATTTTGGGTTTGGACTGAAATCATATAGTTTTATTCATGTAGATTACGAATCTAGAAGACAAAATTGGATCTGGAGGATATTTTCCAAGATATCGAGAATTTAAAAATCCAGTCCGGAAGCGGAGCCGGAAGCGGAGAGTCAAAAACTCATACAAATAATAAAGAGAAAAAATTGCTGATAGCATAGATCGGTTAGGCATACTATATACTATGAATGTTCCAAATTTCAAAGCGATTGGTTCAGAATTACAGATTCTATAGAGAAAAATCTCAGAATAGGCCAAATCCTGAACTCAAAGCGAAGAGTGAGCCATGATAAAAAATATTAAATTTTTTTGATCCCAATTATTTTGAGTTTGGACTGAAATCATATAGTTTTATTCATGTAGATTACGAATCTAGAAGACAAAATTGGATCTGGAGGATATTTTCCAAGATATCGAGAATTCAAAAATCCAGTCCGGAAGCGGAGCCGGAAGCGGAGAGTTGAAAACTCATACAAATAATGGAGAGAAAAAATTGCTGATAGCATAGATCGGTTAGGCATACTATATACTATGAATGTTTCAAATTTCAAAGCGATTGGTTCAGAATTACAGATTCTATAGAGAAAAATCTCAGAATAGGCCAAATCCTGAACTCAAAGCGAAGAGTGAGCCATGATAAAAAATATTAAATTTTTTTGATCCCAATTATTTTGAGTTTGGACTGAAATCATATAGTTTTATTCATGTAGATTACGAATCTAGAAGACAAAATTGGATCTGGAGGATATTTTCCAAGATATCGAGAATTTAAAAATCCAGTCCGGAAGCGGAGCCGGAAGCGGAGAGTCAAAAACTCATACAAATAATAGAGAGAAAAAATTGCTGATAGCATAGATCGGTTAGGCATACTATATACTATGAATGTTCCAAATTTCGAAGCGATTGGTTCAGAATTACAGATTCTATAGAGAAAAATCTCAGAATAGGCCAAATCCTGAACTTAAAGCGAAGAGTGAGCCATGATAAAAAATATTAAATTTTTTTGATCCCAATTATTTTGAGTTTGGACTGAAATCATATAGTTTTATTCATGTAGATTACGAATCTAGAAGACAAAGTTGGATCTGGAGGATATTTTCCAAGATATCGAGAATTTAAAAATCCAGTCCGGAAGCGGAGCCGGAAGCGGGGAGTCGAAAACTCATACAAATAATGGAGAGAAAAAATTGCTGATAGCATAGATCGGTTAGGCATACTATATACTATGAATGTTCCGAATTTCAAAGCGATTGGTTCAGAATTACAGATTCTATAGAGAAAAATCTCAGAATAGGCCAAATCCTGAACTCAAAGCGAAGAGTGAGCCATGATAAAAAATATTAAATTTTTTTGATCCCAATTATTTTGAGTTTGGACTGAAATCATATAGTTTTATTCATGTAGATTACGAATCTAGAAGACAAAATTGGATCTGGAGGATATTTTCCGAAATATCGAGAATTTAAAAATCCAGTCCGGAAGCGGAGCCGGAAGCGATGAGTCAAAAACTCATACAAATAATGGAGAAAAAAAATTGCTGATAGCTTAGATCGGTTAGGCATCTATATACTATAAATGTTCCAAATTTCAAAGCGATTGGTTCAGAATTACAGATTCTATAGAGAAAAATCTCAGAATAGGCCAAATCCTGAACTCAAAGCGAAGAGTGAGCCATGATAAAAAATATTAAATTTTTTTGATCCCAATTATTTTGAGTTTGGACTGAAATCATATAGTTTTATTCATGTAGATTACGAATCTAGAAGACAAAATTGGATCTGGAGGATATTTTCCAAGATATCGAGAATTTAAAAATCCAGTCCGGAAGCGGAGCCGGAAGCGGAGAGTCAAAAACTCATACAAATAATAAAGAGAAAAAATTGCTGATAGCATAGATCGGTTAGGCATACTATATACTATGAATGTTCCAAATTTCAAAGCGATTGGTTCAGAATTACAGATTCTATAGAGAAAAATCTCAGAATAGGCCAAATCCTGAACTCAAAGCGAAGAGTGAGCCATGATAAAAAATATTAAATTTTTTTGATCCCAATTATTTTGAGTTTGGACTGAAATCATATAGTTTTATTCATGTAGATTACGAATCTAGAAGACAAAATTGGATCTGGAGGATATTTTCCAAGATATCGAGAATTCAAAAATCCAGTCCGGAAGCGGAGCCGGAAGCGGAGAGTTGAAAACTCATACAAATAATGGAGAGAAAAAATTGCTGATAGCATAGATCGGTTAGGCATACTATATACTATGAATGTTTCAAATTTCAAAGCGATTGGTTCAGAATTACAGATTCTATAGAGAAAAATCTCAGAATAGGCCAAATCCTGAACTCAAAGCGAAGAGTGAGCCATGATAAAAAATATTAAATTTTTTTGATCCCAATTATTTTGAGTTTGGACTGAAATCATATAGTTTTATTCATGTAGATTACGAATCTAGAAGACAAAATTGGATCTGGAGGATATTTTCCAAGATATCGAGAATTTAAAAATCCAGTCCGGAAGCGGAGCCGGAAGCGGAGAGTCAAAAACTCATACAAATAATAGAGAGAAAAAATTGCTGATAGCATAGATCGGTTAGGCATACTATATACTATGAATGTTCCAAATTTCGAAGCGATTGGTTCAGAATTACAGATTCTATAGAGAAAAATCTCAGAATAGGCCAAATCCTGAACTTAAAGCGAAGAGTGAGCCATGATAAAAAATATTAAATTTTTTTGATCCCAATTATTTTGAGTTTGGACTGAAATCATATAGTTTTATTCATGTAGATTACGAATCTAGAAGACAAAGTTGGATCTGGAGGATATTTTCCAAGATATCGAGAATTTAAACATCCAGTCCGGAAGCGGAGCCGGAAGCGGGGAGTCGAAAACTCATACAAATAATGGAGAGAAAAAATTGCTGATAGCATAGATCGGTTAGGCATACTATATACTATGAATGTTCCAAATTTCAAAGCGATTGGTTCAGAATTACAGATTCTATAGAGAAAAATCTCAGAATAGGCCAAATCCTGAACTCAAAGCGAAGAGTGAGCCATGATAAAAAATATTAAATTTTTTTGATCCCAATTATTTTGAGTTTGGACTGAAATCATATAGTTTTATTCATGTAGATTACGAATCTAGAAGACAAAATTGGATCTGGAGGATATTTTCCGAAATATCGAGAATTTAAAAATCCAGTCCGGAAGCGGAGCCGGAAGCGATGAGTCAAAAACTCATACAAATAATGGAGAAAAAAAATTGCTGATAGCTTAGATCGGTTAGGCATCTATATACTATAAATGTTCCAAATTTCAAAGCGATTGGTTCAGAATTACAGATTCTATAGAGAAAAATCTCAGAATAGGCCAAATCCTGAACTCAAAGCGAAGAGTGAGCCATGATAAAAAATATTAAATTTTTTTGATCCCAATTATTTTGAGTTTGGACTGAAATCATATAGTTTTATTCATGTAGATTACGAATCTAGAAGACAAAATTGGATCTGGAGGATATTTTCCAAGATATCGAGAATTTAAAAATCCAGTCCGGAAGCGGAGCCGGAAGCGGGGAGTCAAAAACTCATACAAATAATGGAGAAAAAAAATTGCTGATAGCATGGATCGGTTAGGCATACTATATACTATAAATGTTCCAAATTTCAAAGCGATTGGTTCAGAATTACAGATTCTATAGAGAAAAATCTCAGAATAGGCCAAATCCTGAACTTAAAGCGAAGAGTGAGCCATGATAAAAAATATTAAATTTTTTTGATCCCAATTATTTTGAGTTTGGACTGAAATCATATAGTTTTATTCATGTAGATTACGAATCTAGAAGACAAAATTGGATCTGGAGGATATTTTCCAAGATATCGAGAATTCAAAAATCCAGTCCGGAAGCGGAGCCGGAAGCGGAGAGTTGAAAACTCATACAAATAATGGAGAGAAAAAATTGCTGATAGCATAGATCGGTTAGGCATACTATATACTATGAATGTTTCAAATTTCAAAGCGATTGGTTCAGAATTACAGATTCTATAGAGAAAAATCTCAGAATAGGCCAAATCCTGAACTCAAAGCGAAGAGTGAGCCATGATAAAAAATATTAAATTTTTTTGATCCCAATTATTTTGAGTTTGGACTGAAATCATATAGTTTTATTCATGTAGATTACGAATCTAGAAGACAAAATTGGATCTGGAGGATATTTTCCAAGATATCGAGAATTTAAAAATCCAGTCCGGAAGCGGAGCCGGAAGCGGAGAGTCAAAAACTCATACAAATAATAGAGAGAAAAAATTGCTGATAGCATAGATCGGTTAGGCATACTATATACTATGAATGTTCCAAATTTCAAAGCGATTGGTTCAGAATTACAGATTCTATAGAGAAAAATCTCAGAATAGGCCAAATCCTGAACTCAAAGCGAAGAGTGAGCCATGATAAAAAATATTAAATTTTTTTGATCCCAATTATTTTGGGTTTGGACTGAAATCATATAGTTTTATTCATGTAGATTACGAATCTAGAAGACAAAATTGGATCTGGAGGATATTTTCCAAGATATCGAGAATTTAAAAATCCAGTCCGGAAGCGGAGCCGGAAGCGGAGAGTCAAAAACTCATACAAATAATAAAGAGAAAAAATTGCTGATAGCATAGATCGGTTAGGCATACTATATACTATGAATGTTCCAAATTTCAAAGCGATTGGTTCAGAATTACAGATTCTATAGAGAAAAATCTCAGAATAGGCCAAATCCTGAACTCAAAGCGAAGAGTGAGCCATGATAAAAAATATTAAATTTTTTTGATCCCAATTATTTTGAGTTTGGACTGAAATCATATAGTTTTATTCATGTAGATTACGAATCTAGAAGACAAAATTGGATCTGGAGGATATTTTCCAAGATATCGAGAATTCAAAAATCCAGTCCGGAAGCGGAGCCGGAAGCGGAGAGTTGAAAACTCATACAAATAATGGAGAGAAAAAATTGCTGATAGCATAGATCGGTTAGGCATACTATATACTATGAATGTTTCAAATTTCAAAGCGATTGGTTCAGAATTACAGATTCTATAGAGAAAAATCTCAGAATAGGCCAAATCCTGAACTCAAAGCGAAGAGTGAGCCATGATAAAAAATATTAAATTTTTTTGATCCCAATTATTTTGAGTTTGGACTGAAATCATATAGTTTTATTCATGTAGATTACGAATCTAGAAGACAAAATTGGATCTGGAGGATATTTTCCAAGATATCGAGAATTTAAAAATCCAGTCCGGAAGCGGAGCCGGAAGCGGAGAGTCAAAAACTCATACAAATAATAGAGAGAAAAAATTGCTGATAGCATAGATCGGTTAGGCATACTATATACTATGAATGTTCCAAATTTCGAAGCGATTGGTTCAGAATTACAGATTCTATAGAGAAAAATCTCAGAATAGGCCAAATCCTGAACTTAAAGCGAAGAGTGAGCCATGATAAAAAATATTAAATTTTTTTGATCCCAATTATTTTGAGTTTGGACTGAAATCATATAGTTTTATTCATGTAGACTACGAATCTAGAAGACAAAATTGGATCTGGAGGATATTTTCCAAGATATCGAGAATTCAAAAATCCAGTCCGGAAGCGGAGCCGGAAGCGGAGAGTTGAAAACTCATACAAATAATGGAGAGAAAAAATTGCTGATAGCATAGATCGGTTAGGCATACTATATACTATGAATGTTTCAAATTTCAAAGCGATTGGTTCAGAATTACAGATTCTATAGAGAAAAATCTCAGAATAGGCCAAATCCTGAACTCAAAGCGAAGAGTGAGCCATGATAAAAAATATTAAATTTTTTTGATCCCAATTATTTTGAGTTTGGACTGAAATCATATAGTTTTATTCATGTAGATTACGAATCTAGAAGACAAAATTGGATCTGGAGGATATTTTCCAAGATATCGAGAATTTAAAAATCCAGTCCGGAAGCGGAGCCGGAAGCGGAGAGTCAAAAACTCATACAAATAATAGAGAGAAAAAATTGCTGATAGCATAGATCGGTTAGGCATACTATATACTATGAATGTTCCAAATTTCAAAGCGATTGGTTCAGAATTACAGATTCTATAGAGAAAAATCTCAGAATAGGCCAAATCCTGAACTCAAAGCGAAGAGTGAGCCATGATAAAAAATATTAAATTTTTTTGATCCCAATTATTTTGGGTTTGGACTGAAATCATATAGTTTTATTCATGTAGATTACGAATCTAGAAGACAAAATTGGATCTGGAGGATATTTTCCAAGATATCGAGAATTTAAAAATCCAGTCCGGAAGCGGAGCCGGAAGCGGAGAGTCAAAAACTCATACAAATAATAAAGAGAAAAAATTGCTGATAGCATAGATCGGTTAGGCATACTATATACTATGAATGTTCCAAATTTCAAAGCGATTGGTTCAGAATTACAGATTCTATAGAGAAAAATCTCAGAATAGGCCAAATCCTGAACTCAAAGCGAAGAGTGAGCCATGATAAAAAATATTAAATTTTTTTGATCCCAATTATTTTGAGTTTGGACTGAAATCATATAGTTTTATTCATGTAGATTACGAATCTAGAAGACAAAATTGGATCTAGAGGATATTTTCCAAGATATCGAGAATTCAAAAATCCAGTCCGGAAGCGGAGCCGGAAGCGGAGAGTTGAAAACTCATACAAATAATGGAGAGAAAAAATTGCTGATAGCATAGATCGGTTAGGCATACTATATACTATGAATGTTCCAAATTTCAAAGCGATTGGTTCAGAATTACAGATTCTATAGAGAAAAATCTCAGAATAGGCCAAATCCTGAACTCAAAGCGAAGAGTGAGCCATGATAAAAAATATTAAATTTTTTTGATCCCAATTATTTTGAGTTTGGACTGAAATCATATAGTTTTATTCATGTAGATTACGAATCTAGAAGACAAAATTGGATCTGGAGGATATTTTCCAAGATATCGAGAATTTAAAAATCCAGTCCGGAAGCGGAGCCGGAAGCGGGGAGTCGAAAACTCATACAAATAATGGAGAGAAAAAATTGCTGATTACATAGATCGGTTAGGCATACTATATACTATAAATGTTCCAAATTTCAAAGCGATTGGTTCAGAATTACAGATTCTATAGAGAAAAATCTCAGAATAGGCCAAATCCTGAACTCAAAGCGAAGAGTGAGCCATGATAAAAAAGATTAAATTTTTTTGATCCCAATTATTCTGAGTTTGGACTGAAATCATATAGTCTTATTCATGTAGATTACGAATCTAGAAGACAAAATTGGATCTGGAAAATATTTTCCAAGATATCGAGAATTTAAAAATCCAGTCCGGAAGCGGAGCCGGAAGCGGGGAGTCAAAAACTCATACAAATAATCGAGAAAAAGAATTGCTGATAGCATAGATCGGTTAGGCATACTATATACTATAAATGTTCCAAATTTCAAAGCGATTCGTTTAGAATTACAGATTCTATAGAGAAAAATCTCAGAATAGGCCAAATCCTGAACTCAAAGCGAAGAGTGAGCCATGATAAAAAATATTAAATTTTTTTGATCCCAATTATTTTGAGTTTGGACTGAAATAATATAGTTTTATTCATGTAGATTACGAATCTAGAAGACAAAATTGGATCTGGAGGATATTTTCCAAGATATCGAGAATTTAAAAATCCAGTCCGGAAGCGGAGCCGGAAGCGGGGAGTCAAAAACTCATACAAATAATGGAGAGAAAAAATTGCTGATAGCATAGATCGGTTAGGCATACTATATACTATAAATGTTCCAAATTTCAAAGCGATTGGTTCAGAATTACAGATTCTATAGAGAAAAATCTCAGAATAGGCCAAATCCTGAACTCAAAGCGAAGAGTGAGCCATGATAAAAAATATTAAATTTTTTTGATCCCAATTATTTTGAGTTTGGACTGAAATCATATAGTTTTATTCATGTAGATTACGAATCTAGAAGACAAAATTGGATCTGGAGGATATTTTCCAAGATATCGAGAATTTAAAAATCCAGTCCGGAAGCGGAGCCGGAAGCGGGGATTTGAAAACTCATACAAATAATGGAGAGAAAAAATTGCTGATAGCACAGATCGGTTAGGCATACTATATACTATAAATGTTCCAAATTTCAAAGCGATTGGTTTAGAATTACAGATTCTATAGAGAAAAATCTCAGAATAGGCCAAATCCTGAACTCAAAGCGAAGAGTGAGCCATGATAAAAAATATTAAATTTTTTTGATCCCAATTATTTTGAGTTTGGACTGAAATCATATAGTTTTATTCATGTAGATTACGGATCTAGAAGACAAAATTGGATCTGGACGATATTTTCCAAGATATCGAGAATTTAAAAATCCAGTCCGGAAGCGGAGCCGGAAGCGGGGAGTCAAAAACTCATACAAATAATGGAGAAAAAAAATTGCTGATAGCTTAGATCGGTTAGGCATACTATATACTATAAATATTCCAAATTTCAAAGCGATTGGTTCAGAATTACAGATTCTATAGAGAAAAATCTCAGAATAGGCCAAATCCTGAACTCAAAGCGAAGAGTGAGCCATGATAAAAAATATTAAATTTTTTTGATCCCAATTATTTTGAGTTTGGACTGAAATCATATAGTTTTATTCATGTAGATTACGAATCTAGAAGACAAAATTGGATCTGGAGGATATTTTCCAAGATATCGAGAATTTAAAAATCCAGTCCGGAAGCGGAGCCGGAAGCGGGGAGTCAAAAACTCATACAAATAATGGAGAAAAAAAATTGCTGATAGCATGGATCGGTTAGGCATACTATATACTATAAATGTTCCAAATTTCAAAGCGATTGGTTCAGAATTACAGATTCTATAGAGAAAAATCTCAGAATAGGCCAAATCCTGAACTTAAAGCGAAGAGTGAGCCATGATAAAAAATATTAAATTTTTTTGATCCCAATTATTTTGAGTTTGGACTGAAATCATATAGTTTTATTCATGTAGATTACGAATCTAGAAGACAAAATTGGATCTGGAGGATATTTTCCAAGATATCGAGAATTCAAAAATCCAGTCCGGAAGCGGAGCCGGAAGCGGAGAGTTGAAAACTCATACAAATGATGGAGAGAAAAAATTGCTGATAGCATAGATCGGTTAGGCATACTATATACTATGAATGTTTCAAATTTCAAAGCGATTGGTTCAGAATTACAGATTCTATAGAGAAAAATCTCAGAATAGGCCAAATCCTGAACTCAAAGCGAAGAGTGAGCCATGATAAAAAATATTAAATTTTTTTGATCCCAATTATTTTGAGTTTGGACTGAAATCATATAGTTTTATTCATGTAGATTACGAATCTAGAAGACAAAATTGGATCTGGAGGATATTTTCCAAGATATCGAGAATTTAAAAATCCAGTCCGGAAGCGGAGCCGGAAGCGGAGAGTCAAAAACTCATACAAATAATAGGGAGAAAAAATTGCTGATAGCATAGATCGGTTAGGCATACTATATACTATGAATGTTCCAAATTTCAAAGCGATTGGTTCAGAATTACAGATTCTATAGAGAAAAATCTCAGAATAGGCCAAATCCTGAACTCAAAGCGAAGAGTGAGCCATGATAAAAAATATTAAATTTTTTTGATCCCAATTATTTTGGGTTTGGACTGAAATCATATAGTTTTATTCATGTAGATTACGAATCTAGAAGCCAAAATTGGATCTGGAGGATATTTTCCAAGATATCGAGAATTTAAAAATCCAGTCCGGAAGCGGAGCCGGAAGCGGGGATTTAAAAACTCATACAAATAATGAAGAGAAAAAATTGCTGATAGCACAGATCGGTTAGGCATACTATATACTATAAATGTTCCAAATTTCAAAGCGATTGGTTCAGAATTACAGATTCTATAGAGAAAAATCTCAGAATAGGCCAAATCCTGAACTCAAAGCGAAGAGTGAGCCATGATAAAAAATATTAAATTTTTTTGATCCCAATTATTTTGAGTTTGGACTGAAATCATATAGTTTTATTCATGTAGATTACGGATCTAGAAGACAAAATTGGATCTGGAGGATATTTTCCAAGATATCGAGAATTTAAAAATCCAGTCCGGAAGCGGAGCCGGAAGCGGGGAGTCAAAAACTCATACAAATAATGGAGAAAAAAAATTGCTGATAGCTTAGATCGGTTAGGCATACTATATACTATAAATGTTCCAAATTTCAAAGCGATTGGTTCAGAATTACAGATTCTATAGAGAAAAATCTCAGAATAGGCCAAATCCTGAACTCAAAGCGAAGAGTGAGCCATGATAAAAAATATTAAATTTTTTTGATCCCAATTATTTTGAGTTTGGACTGAAATCATATAGTTTTATTCATGTAGATTACGAATCTAGAAGACAAAATTGGATCTGGAGGATATTTTCCAAGATATCGAGAATTTAAAAATCCAGTCCGGAAGCGGAGCCGGAAGCGGGGAGTCAAAAACTCATACAAATAATGGAGAAAAAAAATTGCTGATAGCATGGATCGGTTAGGCATACTATATACTATAAATGTTTCAAATTTCAAAGCGATTGGTTCAGAATTACAGATTCTATAGAGAAAAATCTCAGAATAGGCCAAATCCTGAACTTAAAGCGAAGAGTGAGCCATGATAAAAAATATTAAATTTTTTTGATCCCAATTATTTTGAGTTTGGACTGAAATCATATAGTTTTATTCATGTAGATTACGAATCTAGAAGACAAAATTGGATCTGGAGGATATTTTCCAAGATATCGAGAATTCAAAAATCCAGTCCGGAAGCGGAGCCGGAAGCGGAGAGTTGAAAACTCATACAAATAATGGAGAGAAAAAATTGCTGATAGCATAGATCGGTTAGGCATACTATATACTATGAATGTTTCAAATTTCAAAGCGATTGGTTCAGAATTACAGATTCTATAGAGAAAAATCTCAGAATAGGCCAAATCCTGAACTCAAAGCGAAGAGTGAGCCATGATAAAAAATATTAAATTTTTTTGATCCCAATTATTTTGAGTTTGGACTGAAATCATATAGTTTTATTCATGTAGATTACGAATCTAGAAGACAAAATTGGATCTGGAGGATATTTTCCAAGATATCGAGAATTTAAAAATCCAGTCCGGAAGCGGAGCCGGAAGCGGAGAGTCAAAAACTCATACAAATAATAGGGAGAAAAAATTGCTGATAGCATAGATCGGTTAGGCATACTATATACTATGAATGTTCCAAATTTCAAAGCGATTGGTTCAGAATTACAGATTCTATAGAGAAAAATCTCAGAATAGGCCAAATCCTGAACTCAAAGCGAAGAGTGAGCCATGATAAAAAAGATTAAATTTTTTTGATCCCAATTATTTTGAGTTTGGACTGAAATCATATAGTCTTATTCATGTAGATTACGAATCTAGAAGACAAAATTGGATCTGGAAAATATTTTCCAAGATATCGAGAATTTAAAAATCCAGTCCGGAAGCGGAGCCGGAAGCGGGGAGTCAAAAACTCATACAAATAATCGAGAAAAAGAATTGCTGATAGCATAGATCGGTTAGGCATACTATATACTATAAATGTTCCAAATTTCAAAGCGATTGGTTTAGAATTACAGATTCTATAGAGAAAAATCTCAGAATAGGCCAAATCCTGAACTCAAAGCGAAGAGTGAGCCATGATAAAAAATATTAAATTTTTTTGATCCCAATTATTCTGAGTTTGGACTGAAATCATATAGTTTTATTCATGTAGATTACGAATCTAGGAGACAAAATTGGATCTGGAGGATATTTTCCAAGATATCGAGAATTTAAAAATCCAGTCCGGAAGCGGAGCCGGAAGCGGGGAGTCGAAAACTCATACAAATAATGGAGAGAAAAAATTGCTGATTACATAGATCGGTTAGGCATACTATATACTATGAATGTTCCAAATTTCAAAGCGATTGGTTCAGAATTACAGATTCTATAGAGAAAAATCTCAGAATAGGCCAAATCCTGAACTCAAAGCGAAGAGTGAGCCATGATAAAAAATATTAAATTTTTTTGATCCCAATTATTTTGAGTTTGGACTGAAATCATATAGTTTCATTCATGTAGATTACGAATCTAGAAGACAAAATTGTTGGATCTGGAAAATATTTTCCAAGATATCGAGAATTTAAAAATCCAGTCCGGAAGCGGAGCCGGAAGCGGGGAGTCAAAAACTCATACAAATAATCGAGAAAAAGAATTGCTGATGGCATAGATCGGTAAGGCATACTGTATACTATAAATGTTCCAAATTTCAAAGCGATTGGTTCAGAATTACAGATTCTATAGAGAAAAATCTCAGAATAGGCCAAATCCTGAACTCAAAGCGAAGAGTGAGCCATGATAAAAAATATTAAATTTTCTTGATCCCAATTATTTTGAGTTTGGACTGAAATCATATAGTTTTATTCATGTAGATTACGAATATAGAAGACAAAATTGGATCTGGAGGATATTTTCCAAGATATCGAGAATTTAAAAATCCAGTCCGGAAGCGGAGCCGGAAGCGGGGAGTCAAAAACTCATACAAATAATGGAGAGAAAAAATTGCTGATAGCATAGATCGGTTAGGCATACTATATACTATAAATGTTCCAAATTTCAAAGCGATTGGTTCAGAATTACAGATTCTATAAGGAAAAATCTCAGAATAGGCCAAATCCTGAACTCAAAGCGAAGAGTGAGCCATGATAAAAAATATTAAATTTTTTTGATCCCAATTATTTTGAGTTTGGACTGAAATCATATAGTTTTATTCATGTAGATTACGAATCTAGAAGACAAAATTGGATCTGGAGGATATTTTCCAAGATATCGAGAATTTAAAAATCCAGTCCGGAAGCGGAGCCGGAAGCGGGGAGTCGAAAACTCATACAAATAATGGAGAGAAAAAATTGCTGATTACATAGATCGGTTAGACATACTATATACTATGAATCTTCCAAATTTCAAAGCGATTGGTTCAGAATTACAGATTCTATAGAGAAAAATCTCAGAATAGGCCAAATCCTGAACTCAAAGCGAAGAGTGAGCCATGATAAAAAATATTAAATTTTTTTGATCCCAATTATTTTGAGTTTGGACTGAAATCATATAGTTTTATTCATGTAGATTACGAATCTAGAAGACAAAATTGGATCTGGAGGATATATTCCAAGATATCGAGAATTTAAAAATCCAGTCCGGAAGCGGAGCCGGAAGCGGGGAGTCAAAAACTCATACAAATAATGGAGAGAAAAAATTGCTGATAGCATAGATCGGTTAGGCATACTATATACTATAAATGTTTCAAATTTCAAAGCGATTGGTTCAAAATAACAGATTCTATAGAGAAAAATCTCAGAATAGGCCAAATCCTGAACTCAAAGCGAAGAGTGAGCCATGATAAAAAATATTAAATTTTTTTGATCCCAATTATTTTGAGTTTGGACTGAAATCATATAGTTTCATTCATGTAGATTACGAATCTAGAAGACAAAATTGGATCTGGAGGATATTTTCCAAGATATCGAGAATTTAAAAATCCAGTCCGGAAGCGGAGCCGGAAGCGGGGAGTCAAAAACTCATACGAATAATGGAGAGAAAAAATTGCTGATAGCATAGATCGGTTAGGCATACTATATACTATAAATGTTTCAAATTTCAAAGCGATTGGTTCAAAATAACAGATTCTATAGAGAAAAATCTCAGAATAGGCCAAATCCTGAACTCAAAGCGAAGAGTGAGCCATGATAAAAAATATTAAATTTTTTTGATCCCAATTATTTTGAGTTTGGACTGAAATCATATAGTTTTATTCATGTAGATTACGAATCTAGAAGACAAAATTGGATCTGGAGGATATTTTCCAAGATATCGAGAATTTAAAAATTCAGTCCGGAAGCGGAGCCAGAAGCGGGGAGTCAAAAACTCATACAAATAATGGAGAGAAAAAATTGCTGATAGCATAGATCGGTTAGGCATACTATATACTATAAATGTTCCAAATTTCAAAGCGATTGGTTCAGAATTACAGATTCTATAGAGAAAAATCTCAGAATAGGCCAAATCCTGAACTCAAAGCGAAGAGTGAGCCATGATAGAAAATATTAAATTTTTTTGATCTCAATTATTTTGAGTTTGGACTGAAATCATATAGTTTTATTCATGTAGATTACGAATCTAGAAGACAAAATTGGATCTGGAGGATATTTTCCAAGATATCGAGAATTTAAAAATCCAGTCCGGAAGCGGAGCCGGAAGCGGGGAGTCAAAAACTCATACAAATAATGGAGAAAAAGAATTGCTGATAGCATAGATCGGTTAGGCCTACTATATACTATAAATGTCCCAAATTTCAAAGCGATTGGTTCAGAATTACAGATTCTATAGAGAAAAATCTCAGAATAGGCCAAATCCTGAACTCAAAGCGAAGAGTGAGCCATGATAAAAAATATTAAATTTTTTTGATCCCAATTATTTTGAGTTTGGACTGAAATCATATAGTTTTATCCATGTAGATTACGAATCTAGAAGACAAAATTGGATCTGGAGGATATTTTCCAAGATATCGAGAATTTAAAAATCCAGTCCGGAAGCGGAGCCGGAAGCGGGGATTTAAAAACTCATACAAATAATGGAGAGAAAAAATTGCTGATAGCACAGATCGGTTAGGCATACTATATACTATAAATGTTCCAAATTTCGAAGCGATTGGTTCAGAATTACAGATTCTATAGAGAAAAATCTCAGAATAGGCCAAATCCTGAACTCAAAGCGAAGAGTGAGCCATGATAAAAAATATTAAATTTTTTTGATCCCAATTATTTTGAGTTTGGACTGAAATCATATAGTTTGATTCATGTAGATTACGAATCTAGAAGACAAAATTGGATCTGGAGGATATTTTCCAAGATATCGAGAATTTAAAAATCCAGTCCGGAAGCGGGGAGTCAAAAACTCATACGAATAATGGAGAGAAAGAATTGCTGATAGCATAGATCGGTTAGGCATACTATATACTATAAATGTTCCAAATTTCAAAGCGATTGGTTCAGAATTACAGATTCTATAGAGAAAAATCTCAGAATAGGCCAAATCCTGAACTCAAAGCGAAGAGTGAGCCATGATAAAAAATATTAAATTTTTTTGATCCCAATTATTTTGAGTTTGGACTGAAATCATATAGTTTTATTCATGTAGATTACGAATCTAGAAGACAAAATTGGATCTGGAGGATATTTTCCAAGATATCGAGAATTTAAAAATCCAGTCCGGAAGCGGAGCCGGAAGCGGGGAGTCAAAAACTCATACAAATAATAGAGAGAAAGAATTGCTGATAGCATAGATCGGTTAGGCATACTATATACTATGAATGTTCCAAATTTCAAAGCGATTGGTTTAAAATAACAGATTCTATAGAGAAAAATCTCAGAATAGGCCAAATCCTGAACTCAAAGCGAAGAGTGAGCCATGATAAAAAATATTAAATTTTTTTGATCCCAATTATTTTGAGTTTCGACTGAAATCATATAGTTTTATTCATGTAGATTACGAATCTAGAAGACAAAATTGGATCTGGAGGATATTTTCCAAGATATCGAGAATTTAAAAATCCAGTCCGGAAGCGGAGCCGGAAGCGGGGAGTCAAAAACTCATACAAATAATAGAGAGAAAAAATTGCTGATAGCATAGATCGGTTAGGCATACTATATACTATAAATGTTCCAAATTTCGAAGCGATTGGTTCAGAATTACAGATTCTATAGAGAAAAATCTCAGAATAGGCCAAATCCTGAACTCAAAGCGAAGAGTGAGCCATGATAAAAAATATTAAATTTTTTCGATCCCAATTATTTTGAGTTTGGACTGAAATCATATAGTTCTATTCATGTAGATTACGAATCTAGAAGACAAAATTGGATCTGGAGGATATTTTCCAAGATATCGAGAATTTAAAAATCCAGTCCGGAAGCGGAGCCGGAAGCGGGGAGTCAAAAACTCATACAAATAATGGAGAAAAAAAATTGCTGATAGCTTAGATCGGTTAGGCATACTATATACTATAAATGTTCCAAATTTCAAAGCAATTGGTTCAGAATTACAGATTCTATAGAGAAAAATCTCAGAATAGGCCAAATCCTGAACTCAAAGCGGAGAGTGAGCCATGATAAAAAATATTAAATTTTTTTGATCCCAATTATTTTGAGTTTGGACTGAAATCATATAGTTTTATTCATGTAGACTACGAATCTAGAAGACAAAATTGGATCTGGAGGATATTTTCCAAGATATCGAGAATTTAAAAATCCAGTCCGGATGCGGAGCCGGAAGCGGGGAGTCAAAAACTCATACAAATAATGGAGAAAAAAAATTGCTGATAGCATAGATCGGTTAGGCATACTATATACTATAAATGTTCCAAATTTCAAAGCGATTGGTTCAGAATTACAGATTCTATAGAGATGAATCTCAGAATAGGCCAAATCCTGAACTCAAAGCGGAGAGTGAGCCATGATAAAAAATATTAAATTTTTTTGATCCCAATTATTTTGAGTTTGGACTGAAATCATATAGTTTTATTCATGTAGACTACGAATCTAGAAGACAAAATTGGATCTGGAGGATATTTTCCAAGATATCGAGAATTTAAAAATCCAGTCCGGATGCGGAGCCGGAAGCGGGGAGTCAAAAACTCATACAAATAATGGAGAGAAAAAATTGCTGATAGCATAGATCGGTTAGGCATACTATATACTATAAATGTTCCAAATTTCAAAGCGATTGGTTCAGAATTACAGATTCTATAGAGATAAATCTCAGAATAGGCCAAATCCTGAACTCAAAGCGGAGAGTGAGCCATGATAAAAAATATTAAATTTTTTTGATCCCAATTATTTCGAGTTTGGACTGAAATCATATAGTTTTATTCATGTAGACTACGAATCTAGAAGACAAAATTGGATCTGGAGGATATTTTCCAAGATATCGAGAATTTAAAAATCCAGTCCGGATGCGGAGCCGGAAGCGGGGAGTCAAAAACTCATACAAATAATGGAGAGAAAAAATTGCTGATAGCATAGATCGGTTAGGCATACTATATACTATAAATGTTCCAAATTTCAAAGCGATTGGTTCAGAATTACAGATTCTATAGAGATAAATCTCAGAATAGGCCAAATCCTGAACTCAAAGCGGAGAGTGAGCCATGATAAAAAATATTAAATTTTTTTGATCCCAATTATTTTGAGTTTGGACTGAAATCATATAGTTTTATTCATGTAGACTACGAATCTAGAAGACAAAATTGGATCTGGAGGATATTTTCCAAGATATCGAGAATTTAAAAATCCAGTCCGGAAGCGGAGCCGGAAGCGGGGAGTCAAAAACTCATACAAATAATGGAGAGAAAAAATTGCTGATAGCATAGATCGGTTAGGCATACTATATACTATAAATGTTCCAAATTTCGAAGCGATTGGTTCAGAATTACAGATTCTATAGAGAAAAATCTCAGAATAGGCCAAATCCTGATTTCAAAGCGAAGAGTGAGCCATGATAAAAAATATTAAATTTTCTTGATCCCAATTATTTTGAGTTTGGACTGAAATCATATAGTTTTATTCATGTAGATTACGAATCTAGAAGACAAAATTGGATCTGGAGGATATTTTCCAAGATATCGAGAATTTAAAAATCCAGTCCGGAAGCGGAGCCGGAAGCGGGGAGTCAAAAACTCATACAAATAATGGAGAGAAAAAATTGCTGATAGCATAGATCGGTTAGGCATACTATATACTATAAATGTTCCAAATTTCAAAGCGATTGGTTCAGAATTACAGATTCTATAGGGAAAAATTTCAGAATAGGCCAAATCCTGAACTCAAAGCGAAGAGTGAGCCATGATAAAAAATATTAAATTTTTTTGATCCCAATTATTTTGAGTTTGGACTGAAATCATATAGTTCTATTCATGTAGATTACGAATCTAGAAGACAAAATTGGATCTGGAGGATATTTTCCAAGATATCGAGAATTTAAAAATCCAGTCCGGAAGCGGAGCCGGAAGCGGGGAGTCAAAAACTCATACGAATAATGAAGAGAAAAAATTGCTGATAGCATAGATCGGTTAGGCATACTATATACTATAAATGTTTCAAATTTCAAAGCGATTGGTTCAAAATAACAGATTCTATAGAGAAAAATCTCAGAATAGGCCAAATCCTGAACTCAAAGCGAAGAGTGAGCCATGATAAAAAATATTAAATTTTTTTGATCCCAATTATTTTGAGTTTGGACTGAAATCATATAGTTTTATTCATGTAGATTACGAATCTAGAAGACAAAATTGGATCTGGAGGATATTTTCCAAGATATCGAGAATTTAAAAATTCAGTCCGGAAGCGGAGCCAGAAGCGGGGAGTCAAAAACTCATACAAATAATGGAGAGAAAAAATTGCTGATAGCATAGATCGGTTAGGCATACTATATACTATAAATGTTCCAAATTTCAAAGCGATTGGTTCAGAATTACAGATTCTATAGAGAAAAATCTCAGAATAGGCCAAATCCTGAACTCAAAGCGAAGAGTGAGCCATGATAGAAAATATTAAATTTTTTTGATCTCAATTATTTTGAGTTTGGACTGAAATCATATAGTTTTATTCATGTAGATTACGAATCTAGAAAACAAAATTGGATCTGGAGGATATTTTCCAAGATATCGAGAATTTAAAAATCCAGTCCGGAAGCGGAGCCGGAAGCGGGGAGTCAAAAACTCATACAAATAATGGAGAAAAAGAATTGCTGATAGCATAGATCGGTTAGGCCTACTATATACTATAAATGTCCCAAATTTCAAAGCGATTGGTTCAGAATTACAGATTCTATAGAGAAAAATCTCAGAATAGGCCAAATCCTGAACTCAAAGCGAAGAGTGAGCCATGATAAAAAATATTAAATTTTTTTGATCCCAATTATTTTGAGTTTGGACTGAAATCATATAGTTTTATTCATGTAGATTACGAATCTAGAAGACAAAATTGGATCTGGAGGATATTTTCCAAGATATCGAGAATTTAAAAATCCAGTCCGGAAGCGGAGCCGGAAGCGGGGAGTCAAAAACTCATACAAATAATGGAGAAAAAAAATTGCTGATAGCACAGATCGGTTAGGCATACTATATACTATAAATGTTCCAAATTTCGAAGCGATTGGTTCAGAATTACAGATTCTATAGAGAAAAATCTCAGAATAGGCCAAATCCTGAACTCAAAGCGAAGAGTGAGCCATGATAAAAAATATTAAATTTTTTTGATCCCAATTATTCTGAGTTTGGACTGAAATCATATAGTTTTATTCATGTAGATTACGAATCTAGAAGACAAAATTGGATCTGGAGGATATTTTCCAAGATATCGAGAATTTAAAAATCCAGTCCGGAAGCGGAGCCGGAAGCGGGGAGTCAAAAACTCATACGAATAATGGAGAGAAAAAATTGCTGATAGCATAGATCGGTTAGGCATACTATATACTATAAATGTTCCAAATTTCAAAGCGATTGGTTCAGAATTACAGATTCTATAGAGAAAAATCTCAGAATAGGCCAAATCCTGAACTCAAAGCGAAGAGTGAGCCATGATAAAAAATATTAAATTTTTTTGATCCCAATTATTTTGAGTTTGGACTGAAATCATATAGTTTTATTCATGTAGATTACGAATCTAGAAGACAAAATTGGATCTGGAGGATATTTTCCAAGATATCGAGAATTTAAAAATCCAGTCCGGAAGCGGAGCCGGAAGCGGGGAGTCAAAAACTCATACAAATAATGGAGAGAAAAAATTGCTGATAGCATAGATCGGTTAGGCATACTATATACTATAAATGTTCCAAATTTCAAAGCGATTGGTTCAAAATAACAGATTCTATAGAGAAAAATCTCAGAATAGGCCAAATCCTGAACTCAAAGCGAAGAGTGAGCCATGATAAAAAATATTAAATTTTTTTGATCCCAATTATTTTGAGTTTCGACTGAAATCATATAGTTTTATTCATGTAGATTACGAATCTAGAAGACAAAATTGGATCTGGAGGATATTTTCCAAGATATCGAGAATTTGAAAATCCAGTCCGGAAGCGGAGCCGGAAGCGGGGAGTCAAAAACTCATACAAATAATGGAGAGAAAAAATTGCTGATAGCTTAGATCGGTTAGGCATACTATATACTATAAATGTTCCAAATTTCAAAGCGATTGGTTCAGAATTACAGATTCTATAAAGAGAAATCTCAGAATAGGCCAAATCCTGAACTCAAAGCGAAGAGTGAGCCATGATAAAAAATATTAAATTTATCTGATCCCAAGTATTTTGAGTTTGGACTGAAATCATATAGTTTTATTCATGTAGATTACGAATCTAGAAGACAAAATTGGATCTGGAGGATATTTTCCAAGATATCGAGAATTTAAAAATCCAGTCCGGAAGCGGAGCCGGAAGCGGGGAGTCAAAAACTCATACAAATAATGGAGAAAAAAAATTGCTGATAGCTTAGATCGGTTAGGCATACTATATACTATAAATGTTCCAAATTTCAAAGCAATTGGTTCAGAATTACAGATTCTATAGAGAAAAATCTCAGAATAGGCCAAATTCTGAACTCAAAGCGGAGAGTGAGCCATGATAAAAAATATTAAATTTTTTTGATCCCAATTATTTTGAGTTTGGACTGAAATCATATAGTTTTATTCATGTAGACTACGAATCTAGAAGACAAAATTGGATCTGGAGGATATTTTCCAAGATATCGAGAATTTAAAAATCCAGTCCGGATGCGGAGCCGGAAGCGGGGAGTCAAAAACTCATACGAATAATGAAGAGAAAAAATTGCTGATAGCATAGATCGGTTAGGCATACTATATACTATAAATGTTCCAAATTTCAAAGCGATTGGTTCAGAATTACAGATTCTATAGAGATAAATCTCAGAATAGGCCAAATCCTGAACTAAAAGCGGAGAGTGAGCCATGATAAAAAATATTAAATTTTTTTGATCCCAATTATTTTGAGTTTGGACTGAAATCATATAGTTTTATTCATGTAGATTACGAATCTAGAAGACAAAATTGGATCTGGAGGATATTTTCCAAGATATCGAGAATTTAAAAATCCAGTCCGGAAGCGGAGCCGGAAGCGGGGAGTCAAAAACTCATACAAATAATGGAGAGAAAAAATTGCTGATAGCATGGATCGGTTAGGCATACTATATACTATAAATGTTCTAAATTTCGAAGCGATTGGTTCAGAATTACAGATTCTATAGAGAAAAATCTCAGAATAGGCCAAATACTGATTTCAAAGCGAAGAGTGAGCCATGATAAAAAATATTAAATTTTCTTGATCCCAATTATTTTGAGTTTGGACTGAAATCATATAGTTTTATTCATGTAGATTACGAATATAGAAGACAAAATTGGATCTGGAGGATATTTTCCAAGATATCGAGAATTTAAAAATCCAGTCCGGAAGCGGAGCCGGAAGCGGGGAGTCAAAAACTCATACAAATAATGGAGAAAAAAAATTGCTGATAGCATAGATCGGCTAGGCATACTATATACTATAAATGTTCCAAATTCCAAAGCGATTGGTTCAGAATTACAGATTCTATAGAGAAAAATCTCAGAATAGGCCAAATCCTGAACTCAAAGCGGAGAGTGAGCCATGATAAAAAATATTAAATTTTTTTGATCCCAATTATTCTGAGTTTGGACTGAAATCATATAGTTTTATTCATGTAGACTACGAATCTAGAAGACAAAATTGGATCTGGAGGATATTTTCCAAGATATCGAGAATTTAAAAATCCAGTCCGGAAGCGGAGCCGGAAGCGGGGAGTCAAAAACTCATACAAATAATGGAGAAAAAAAATTGCTGATAGCATAGATCGGCTAGGCATACTATATACTATAAATGTTCCAAATTCCAAAGCGATTGGTTCAGAATTACAGATTCTATAGAGAAAAATCTCAGAATAGGCCAAATCCTGAACTCAAAGCGGAGAGTGAGCCATGATAAAAAATATTAAATTTTTTTGATCCCAATTATTCTGAGTTTGGACTGAAATCATATAGTTTTATTCATGTAGACTACGAATCTAGAAGACAAAATTGGATCTGGAGGATATTTTCCAAGATATCGAGAATTTAAAAATCCAGTCCGGAAGCGGAGCCGGAAGCGGGGAGTCAAAAACTCATACAAATAATGAAGAAAAAAATTTGCTGATAGCATAGATTGGTTAGGCATACTATATACTATAAATGTTCCAAATTTCAAAGCGATTGGTTCAGAATTACAGATTCTATAGAGAAAAATCTCAGAATAGGCCAAATCCTGAACTCAAAGCGAAGAGTGAGCCATGATAAAAAATATTAAATTTTTTTGATCCCAATTATTTTGAGTTTGGACTGAAATCATATAGTTTTATACATGTAGATTACGGATCTAGAAGACAAAATTGGATCTGGAGGATATTTTCCAAGATATCGAGAATTTAAAAATCCAGTCCGGAAGCGGAGTCGGAAGCGGGGAGTCAAAAACTCATACAAATAATGGAGAGAAAAAATTGCTGATAGCATAGATCGGTTAGGCATACTATATACTATAAATGTTCCAAATTTCAAAGCGATTGGTTCAGAATTACAGATTCTATAGAGAAAAATCTCAGAATAGGCCAAATCCTGAACTCAAAGCGAAGAGTGAGCCATGATAAAAAATATTAAATTTTTTTGATCCCAATTATTTTGAGTTTGGACTGAAATCATATAGTCTTATTCATGTAGATTACGAATATAGAAGACAAAATTGGATCTGGAGGATATTTTCCAAGATATCGAGAATTTAAAAATCCAGTCCGGGAGCGGATCCGGAAGCGGGGAGTCAAAAACTCATACAAATAATGGAGAAAAAAAATTGCTGATAGCATAGATCGGTTAGGCATACTATATACTATAAATGTTTCAAATTTCAAAGTGATTGGTTCAGAATTACAGATTCTATAGAGAAAAATCTCAGAATAGGCCAAATCCTGAACTCAAAGCGAAGAGTGAGCCATGATAAAAAATATTAAATTTTTTCGATCCCAATTATTTTGAGTTTGGACTGAAATCATATAGTTTTATTCATGTAGATTACGAATCTAGAAGACAAAATTGGATCTGGAGGATATTTTCCAAGATATCGAGAATTTAAAAATCCAGTCCGGAAGCGGAGTCGGAAGCGGGGAGTCAAAAACTCATACAAATAATGGAGAGAAAAAATTGCTGATAGCATAGATCGGTTAGGCATACTATATACTATAAATGTTCCAAATTTCAAAGCGATTGGTTCAGAATTACAGATTCTATAGGGAAAAATCTCAGAATAGGCCAAATCCTGAACTCAAAGCGAAGAGTGAGCCATGATAAAAAATATTAAATTTTTTTGATCCCAATTATTTTGAGTTTGGACTGAAATCATATAGTTTTATTCATGTAGATTACGAATATAGAAGACAAAATTGGATCTGGAGGATATTTCCCAAGATATCGAGAATTTAAAAATCCAGTCCGGGAGCGGATCCGGAAGCGGGGAGTCAAAAACTCATACAAATAATGGAGAAAAAAAATTGCTGATAGCATAGATCGGTTGGGCATACTATATACTATAAATGTTTCAAATTTCAAAGTGATTGGTTCAGAATTACAGATTGTATAGAGAAAAATCTCAGAATAGGCCAAATCCTGAACTCAAAGCGAAGAGTGAGCCATGATAAAAAATATTAAATTTTTTCGATCCCAATTATTTTGAGTTTGGACTGAAATCATATAGTTTTATTCATGTAGATTACGAATCTAGAAGACAAAATTGGATCTGGAGGATATTTTCCAAGATATCGAGAATTTAAAAATCCAGTCCGGAAGCGGAGCCGGAAGCGGGGAGTCAAAAACTCATACAAATAATGGAGAAAAAAAATTGCTGATAGCATAGATTGGTTAGGCATACTATATACTATAAATGTTCCAAATTTCAAAGCGATTGGTTCAGAATTACAGACTCTATAGAGAAAAATCTCAGAATAGGCCAAATCCTGAACTCAAAGCGGAGAGTGAGCCATGATAAGAAATATTAAATTTTTTTGATCCCAATTATTTTGAGTTCGGACTGAATTCATATAGTTTTATTCATGTAGATTACGAATCTAGAAGACAAAATTGGATCTGGAGGATATTTTCCAAGATATCGAGAATTTAAAAATCCAGTCCGGAAGCGGAGCCGGAAGCGGGGAGTTAAAAACTCATACGAATAATGGAGAGAAAGAATTGCTGATAGCATAGATCGGTTAGGCATACTATATACTATAAATGTTCCAAATTTCAAAGCGATTGGTTCAGAATTACAGATTCTATAGAGAAAAATCTCAGAATAGGCCAAATCCTGAACTCAAAGCGAAAAGTGAGCCATGATAAAAAATATTAAATTTTTTTGATCCCAATTATTTTGAGTTTGGACTGAAATCATATAGTTTCATTCATGTAGATTACGAATCTAGAAGACAAAATTGGATCTGGAGGATATTTTCCAAGATATCGAGAATTTAAAAATCCAGTCCGGAAGCGGAGCCGGAAGCGGGGAGTCAAAAACTCATACGAATAATGGAAAGAAAAAATTGCGGATAGCATAGATCGGTTCGGCATACTATATAAAATAAATGTTCCAAATTTCAAAGCGATTGGTTCAGAATTACAGATTCTATAGTGAAAAATCTCAGAATAGGCCAAATCCTGAACTCAAAGCGAAGAGTGAGCCATGATAAAAAATATTAAATTTTTTTGATCCCAATTATTTTGAGTTTGGACTGAAATCATATAGTTTTATTCATGTAGATTACGAATCTAGAAGACAAAATTGGATCTGGAGGATATTTTCCAAGATATCGAGAATTTAAAAATCCAGTCCGGAAGCGGGGCCGGAAGCGGGGAGTCAAAAACTCATACAAATAATGGAGAGAAAAAATTGCTGATAGCATAGATCGGTTAGGCATACTATATACTATAAATATTTCAAATTTCAAAGCGATTGGTTCAAAATAACAGATTCTATAGAGAAAAATCTCAGAATAGGCCAAATCCTGAACTCAAAGCGAAGAGTGAGCCATGATAAAAAATATTAAATTTTTTTGATCCCAATTATTTTGAGTTTGGACTGAAATCATATAGTTTTATTCATGTAGATTACGAATCTAGAAGACAAAATTGGATCTGGAGGATATTTTCCAAGATATCGAGAATTTAAAAATCCAGTCCGGAAGCGGAGCCGGAAGCGGGGAGTCAAAAACTCATACAAATAATGAAGAAAAAAAATTGCTGATAGCTTAGATCGGTTAGGCATACTATATACTATAAATGTTCCAAATTTCAAAGCAATTGGTCCAGAATTACAGATTCTATAGAGAAAAATCTCAGAATAGGCCAAATCCTGAACACAAAGCGGAGAGTGAGCCATGATAAAAAATATTAAATTTTTTTGATCCCAATTATTTCGAGTTTGGACTGAAATCATATAGTTTTATTCATGTAGACTACGAATCAAGAAGACAAAATTGGATCTGGAGGATATTTTCCAAGATATCGAGAATTTAAAAATCCAGTCCGGAAGCGGAGCCGGAAGCGGGGAGTCAAAAACTCATACAAATGATGGAGAGAAAAAATTGCTGATAGCATAGATCGGTTAGGCATACTATATACTATAAATGTTTCAAATTTCGAAGCGATTGGTTCAGAATTACAGATTCTATAGAGAAAAATCTCAGAATAGGCCAAATCCTGATTTCAAAGCGAAGAGTGAGCCATGATAAAAAATATTAAATTTTCTTGATCCCAATTATTTTGAGTTTGGACTGAAATCATATAGTTTTATTCATGTAGATTACGAATCTAGAAGACAAAATTGGATCTGGAGGATATTTTCCAAGATATCGAGAATTTAAAAATTCAGTCCGGAAGCGGAGCCAGAAGCGGGGAGTCAAAAACTCATACAAATAATGGAGAGAAAAAATTGCTGATAGCATAGATCGGTTAGGCATACTATATACTATAAATGTTTCAAATTTCAAAGTGATTGGTTCAGAATTACAGATTCTATAGAGAAAAATCTCAGAATAGGCCAAATCCTGAACTCAAAGCGAAGAGTGAGCCATGATAAAAAATATTAAATTTTTTTGATCCCAATTATTTTGAGTTTGGACTGAAATCATATAGTTTTATTCATGTAGATTACGAATCTAGAAGACAAAATTGGATCTGGAGGATATTTTCCAAGATATCGAGAATTTAAAAATCCAGTCCGGAAGCGGAGTCGGAAGCGGGGAGTCAAAAACTCATACAAATAATGGAGAGAAAAAATTGCTGATAGCATAGATCGGTTAGGCATACTATATACTATAAATGTTCCAAATTTCAAAGCGATTGGTTCAGAATTACAGATTCTATAGAGAAAAATCTCAGAATAGGCCAAATCCTGAACTCAAAGCGAAGAGTGAGCCATGATAAAAAATATTAAATTTTTTTGATCCCAATTATTTTGAGTTTGGACTGAAATCATATAGTTTCATTCATGTAGATTACGAATCTAGAAGACAAAATTGGATCTGGAGGATATTTTCCAAGATATCGAGAATTTGAAAATCCAGTCCGGAAGCGGAGCCGGAAGCGGGGAGTCAAAAACTCATACAAATAATGGAGAAAAAAAATTGCTGATAGCTTAGATCGGTTGGGCATACTATATACTATAAATGTTCCAAATTTCAAAGCAATTGGTTCAGAATTACAGATTCTATAGAGAAAAATCTCAGAATAGGCCAAATCCTGAACTCAAAGCGGAGAGTGAGCCATGATAAAAAATATTAAATTTTTTTGATCCCAATTATTTCGAGTTTGGACTGAAATCATATAGTTTCATTCATGTAGACTACGAATCTAGAAGACAAAATTGGATCTGGAGGATATTTTCCAAGATATCGAGAATTTAAAAATCCAGTCCGGAAGCGGAGCCGGAAGCGGGGAGTCAAAAACTCATACAAATAATGGAGAAAAAAAATTGCTGATAGCATAGATCGGTTAGGCATACTATATACTATAAATGTTTCCAATTTCGAAGCGATTGGTTCAGAATTACAGATTCTATAGAGAAAAATCTCAGAATAGGCCAAATCCTGATTTCAAAGCGAAGAGTGAGCCATGATAAAAAATATTAAATTTTCTTGATCCCAATTATTTTGAGTTTGGACTGAAATCATATAGTTTTATTCATGTAGATTACGAATCTAGAAGACAAAATTGGATCTGGAGGATATTTTCCAAGATATCGAGAATTTAAAAATCCAGTCCGGAAGCGGAGCCGGAAGCGGGGAGTCAAAAACTCATACAAACAATGGAGAAAAAAAATTGCTGATAGCATAGATCGGTTAGGCATACTATATACTATAAATGTTCCAAATTCCAAAGCGATTGGTTCAGAATTACAGATTCTATAGAGAAAAATCTCAGAATAGGCCAAATCCTGAACTCAAAGCGGAGAGTGAGCCATGATAAAGAATATTAAATTTTTTTGATCCCAATTATTTTGAGTTCGGACTGAAATCATATAGTTTTATTCATGTAGATTACGAATCTAGAAGACAAAATTGGATCTGGAGGATATTTTCCAAGATATCGAGAATTTAAAAATCCAGTCCGGAAGCGGAGCCGGAAGCGGGGAGTCAAAAACTCATACAAATAATGGAGAGAGAAAATTGCTGATAGCATAGATCGGTTAGGCATACTATATACTATAAATGTTCCAAATTTCAAAGCGATTGGTTCAGAATTACAGATTCTATAGAGAAAAATCTCAGAATAGGCCAAATCCTGAACTCAAAGCGAAGAGTGAGCCATGATAAAAAATATTAAATTTTTTTGATCCCAATTATTTTGAGTTTGGACTGAAATCATATAGTTTTATTCATGTAGATTACGAATCTAGAAGACAAAATTGGATCTGGAGGATATTTTCCAAGATATCGAGAATTTAAAAATCCAGTCCGGAAGCGGAGCCGGAAGCGGGGAGTCAAAAACTCATACAAATAATGGAGGAAGAAAATTGCTGATAGCATAGATCAGTTAGGCATACTATATACCATAAATGTTCCAAATTTCAAAGCGATTGGTTCAGAATTACAGATTCTATAGAGAAAAATCTCAGAATAGGCCAAATCCTGAACTCAAAGCGAAGAGTGAGCCATGATAAAAAATATTAAATTTTTTTGATCTCAATTATTTTGAGTTTGGACTGAAATCATATAGTTCTATTCATGTAGATTACGAATCTAGAAGACAAAATTGGATCTGGAGGATATTTTCCAAGATATCGAGAATTTAAAAATCCAGTCCGGAAGCGGAGCCGGAAGCGGGGAGTCAAAAACTCATACAAATAATGGGGAAAAAAAATTGCTTATGGCATAGATCGGTTAGGCATACAATATACTATGAATGTTCCAAATTTCAAAGCGATTGGTTCAGAATTACAGATTCTATAGAGAAAAATCTCAGAATAGGCCAAATCCTGAACTCAAAGCGAAGAGTGAGCCATGATAAAAAATATTAAATTTTTTTGATCCCAATTATTTTGAGTTTGGACTGAAATCATATAGTTTTATTCATGTAGATTACGAATCTAGGAGACAAAATTGGATCTGGAGGATATTTTCCAAGATATCGAGAATTTAAAAATCCAGTCCGGAAGCGGAGCCGGAAGCGGGGAGTCAAAAACTCATACAAATAATGGAGAGAAAGAATTGCTGATAGCATAGATCGGTTAGGCATACTATATACTATAAATGTTCCAAATTTCAAAGCGATTGGTTCAGAATTACAGATTCTATAGAGAAAAATCTCAGAATAGGCCAAATCCTGAACTCAAAGCGAAGAGTGAGCCATGATAAAAAATATTAAATTTTTTTGATCCCAATTATTTTGAGTTTGGACTGAAATCATATAGTTTCATTCATGTAGATTACGAATCTAGAAGACAAAATTGGATCTGGAGGATATTTTCCAAGATATCGAGAATTTAATAATCCAGTCCGGAAGCGGAGCCGGGAGCGGGGAGTTAAAAACTCATACAAATAATGGGGAGAAAAAATTGCTGATAGCATAGATCGGTTAGGCATACTATATACTATAAATGTTCCAAATTTCAAAGCGATTGGTTCAGAATTACAGATTCTATAGAGAAAAATCTCAGAATAGGCCAAATCCTGAACTCAAAGCGAAGAGTGAGCCATGATAAAAAATATTAAATTTTTTTGATCCCAATTATTTGGAGTTTGGACTGAAATCATATAGTTTTATTCATGTAGATTACGAATCTAGAAGACAAAATTGGATCTGGAGGATATTTTCCAAGATATCGAGAATTTAAAAATCCAGTCCGGAAGCGGAGTCGGAAGCGGGGAGTCAAAAACTCATACAAATAATGGAGAGAAAAAATTGCTGATAGCATAGATCGGTTAGGCATACTATATACTATAAATGTTCCAAATTTCAAAGCGATTGGTTCAGAATTACAGATTCTATAGAGAAAAATCTCAGAATAGGCCAAATCCTGAACTCAAAGCGAAGAGTGAGCCATGATAAAAAATATTAAATTTTTTTGATCCTAATTATTTTGAGTTTGGACTGAAATCATATAGTTTTATTCATGTAGATTACGAATCTAGAAGACAAAATTGGATCTGGAGGATATTTTCCAAGATATCGAGAATTTAAAAATCCAGTCCGGAAGCGGAGCCGGAAGCGGGGAGTCAAAAACTCATACAAATAATGGAGAGAAAAAATTTCTGATAGCATAGATCGGTTAGGCATACTATATACTATAAATGTTCTAAATTTCAAAGCGATTGGTTCAGAATTACAAATTCTATAGAGAAAAATCTCAGAATAGGCCAAATCCTGAACTCAAAGCGAAGAGTGAGCCATGATAAAAAATATTAAATTTTCTTGATCCCAATTATTTTGAGTTTGGACTGAAATCATATAGTTTTATTCATGTAGATTACGAATCTAGAAGACAAAATTGGATCTGGAGGATATTTTCCAAGATATCGAGAATTTAAAAATCCAGTCCGGAAGCGGAGCCGGAAGCGGGGAGTCA
Organism: Dromius quadrimaculatus; assembly: GCA_963989225.1. NCBI lineage: Eukaryota > Metazoa > Arthropoda > Insecta > Coleoptera > Carabidae > Dromius > Dromius quadrimaculatus. The sequence goes on along the minus strand of OZ022328.1, from coordinate 64,902,002 downwards.
AAAACTCATACAAATAATGGAGAGAAAAAATTGCTGATAGCATAGATCGGTTAGGCATACTATATACTATAAATGTTCCAAATTTCAAAGCGATTGGTTCAGAATTACAGATTCTATAGAGAAAAATCTCAGAATAGGCCAAATCCTGAATTCAAAGCGAAGAGTGAGCCATGATAAAAAATATTAAATTTTTTTGATCCCAATTATTTTGAGTTTGGACTGAAATCATATAGTTTTATTCATATAGATTACGAATCTAGAAGACAAAATTGGATCTGGAGGATATTTTCCAAGATATCGAGAATTTAAAAATCCAGTCCGGAAGCGGAGCCGGAAGCGGGGAGTCAAAAACTCATACAAAAAATGGAGAGAAGAAATTGCTGATAGCATAGATCGGTTAGGCATACTATATACTATAAATGTTCCAAATTTCAAAGCGATTGGTTCAGAATTACAGATTCTATAGAGAAAAATCTCAGAATAGGCCAAATCCTGAACTCAAAGCGAAGAGTGAGCCATGATAAAAAATATTAAATTTTTTTGATCCCAATTATTTTGAGTTTGGACTGAAATCATATAGTTTTATTCATGTAGATTACGAATCAAGAAGACAAAATTGGATCTGGAGGATATTTTCCAAGATATCGAGAATTTAAAAATCCAGTCCGGAAGCGGAGCCGGAAGCGGGGAGTCAAAAACTCATACAAATAATGGAGAGAAAAAATTGCTGATAGCATAGATCGGTTAGGCATACTATATACTATAAATGTTCCAAATTTCAAAAGCGATTGGTTCAGAATTACAGATTCTATAGAGAAAAATCTCAGAATAGGCCAAATCCTGAACTCAAAGCGAAGAGTGAGCCATGATAAAAAATATTAAATTCTTTTGATCATATAGTTTTATTCATGTAGATTACGAATCTGGAAGACAAAATTGGATCTGGAGGATATTTTCCAAGATATCGAGAATTTAAAAATCCAGTCCGGAAGCGGAGCCGGAAGAGGGGAGTCAAAAACTCATACAAATGATGGAGAAAAAAATTGCTCATAGCATAGATCGGTTAGGCATACTATATACTATAAATGTTCCAAATTTCAAAGCGATTGGTTCAGAATTACAGATTCTATAGAGAAAAATCTCAGAATAGGCCAAATCCTGAACTCAAAGCGAAGAGTGAGCCATGATAAAAAATATTAAATTTTTTTGATCCCAATTATTTTGAGTTTGGACTGAAATCATATAGTTTTATTCATGTAGATTACGAATCTAGAAGACAAAATTGGATCTGGAGGATATTTTCCAAGATATCGAGAATTTAAAAAACCAGTCCGGAAGCGGAGATGGAAGCGGGGAGTCAAAAACTCATACAAATAATGAAGAAAAAAAATTGCTTATGGCATAGATCGGTTAGGCATACTATATACTATGAATGTTCCAAATTTCAAAGCGATTGGTTCAGAATTACAGATTCTATAGAGAAAAATCTCAGAATAGGCCAATCCTGAACTCAAAGCGAAGAGTGAGCCATGATAAAAAATATTAAATTTTTTTGATCCCAATTATTTTGAGTTTGGACTGAAATCATATAGTTTTATTCATGTAGATTACGAATCTAGAAGACAAAATTGGATCTGGAGGATATTTTCCAAGATATCGAGAATTTAAAAATCCAGTCCGGAAGCGGAGCCGGAAGCGGGGAGTCAAAAACTCATACAAATAATGGAGAGAAAAAATTGCTGATAGCATAGATCGGTTAGGCATACTATATACTATAAATGTTCCAAATTTCAAAGCGATTGGTTCAGAATTACAGATTCTATAGAGAAAAATCTCAGAATAGGCCAAATCCTGAACTCAAAGCGAAGAGTGAGCCATGATAAAAAATATTAAATATTTTTGATCCCAATTATTTTGAGTTTGGACTGAAATCATATAGTTTTATTCATGTAGATTACGAATCTAGAAGACAAAATTGGATCTGGAGGATATTTTCCAAGATATCGAGAATTTAAAAATCCAGTCCGGAAGCGGAGCCGGAAGCGGGGAGTCAAAAACTCATACAAATAATGGAGGAAGAAAATTGCTGATAGCATAGATCAGTTAGGCATACTATATACCATAAATGTTCCAAATTTCAAAGCGATTGGTTCAGAATTACAGATTCTATAGAGAAAAATCTCAGAATAGGCCAAATCCTGAACTCAAAGCGAAGAGTGAGCCATGATAAAAAATATTAAATTTTTTTGATCTCAATTATTTTGAGTTTGGACTGAAATCATATAGTTCTATTCATGTAGATTACGAATCTAGAAGACAAAATTGGATCTGGAGGATATTTTCCAAGATATCGAGAATTTAAAAATCCAGTCCGGAAGCGGAGCCGGAAGCGGGGAGTCAAAAACTCATACAAATAATGGAGAGAGAAAATTGCTGATAGCATAGATCGGTTAGGCATACTATATACTATAAATGTTCCAAATTTCAAAGCGATTGGTTCAGAATTACAGATTCTATAGAGAAAAATCTCAGAATAGGCCAAATCCTGAACTCAAAGCGAAGAGTGAGCCATGATAAAAAATATTAAATTTTTTTGATCCCAATTATTTTGAGTTTGGACTGAAATCATATAGTTTTATTCATATAGATTACGAATCTAGAAGACAAAATTGGATCTGGAGGATATTTTCCAAGATATCGAGAATTTAAAAATCCAGTCCGGAAGCGGAGCCGGAAGCGGGGAGTCAAAAACTCATACAAAAAATGGAGAGAAGAAATTGCTGATAGCATAGATCGGTTAGGCATACTATATACTATAAATGTTCCAAATTTCAAAGCGATTGGTTCAGAATTACAGATTCTATAGAGAAAAATCTCAGAATAGGCCAAATCCTGAACTCAAAGCGAAGAGTGAGCCATGATAAAAAATATTAAATTTTTTTGATCCCAATTATTTTGAGTTTGGACTGAAATCATATAGTTTTATTCATGTAGATTACGAATCAAGAAGACAAAATTGGATCTGGAGGATATTTTCCAAGATATCGAGAATTTAAAAATCCAGTCCGGAAGCGGAGCCGGAAGCGGGGAGTCAAAAACTCATACAAATAATGGAGAGAAAAAATTGCTGATAGCATAGATCGGTTAGGCATACTATATACTATAAATGTTCCAAATTTCAAAAGCGATTGGTTCAGAATTACAGATTCTATAGAGAAAAATCTCAGAATAGGCCAAATCCTGAACTCAAAGCGAAGAGTGAGCCATGATAAAAAATATTAAATTCTTTTGATCATATAGTTTTATTCATGTAGATTACGAATCTGGAAGACAAAATTGGATCTGGAGGATATTTTCCAAGATATCGAGAATTTAAAAATCCAGTCCGGAAGCGGAGCCGGAAGAGGGGAGTCAAAAACTCATACAAATGATGGAGAAAAAAATTGCTCATAGCATAGATCGGTTAGGCATACTATATACTATAAATGTTCCAAATTTCAAAGCGATTGGTTCAGAATTACAGATTCTATAGAGAAAAATCTCAGAATAGGCCAAATCCTGAACTCAAAGCGAAGAGTGAGCCATGATAAAAAATATTAAATTTTTTTGATCCCAATTATTTTGAGTTTGGACTGAAATCATATAGTTTTATTCATGTAGATTACGAATCTAGAAGACAAAATTGGATCTGGAGGATATTTTCCAAGATATCGAGAATTTAAAAAACCAGTCCGGAAGCGGAGATGGAAGCGGGGAGTCAAAAACTCATACAAATAATGAAGAAAAAAAATTGCTTATGGCATAGATCGGTTAGGCATACTATATACTATGAATGTTCCAAATTTCAAAGCGATTGGTTCAGAATTACAGATTCTATAGAGAAAAATCTCAGAATAGGCCAATCCTGAACTCAAAGCGAAGAGTGAGCCATGATAAAAAATATTAAATTTTTTTGATCCCAATTATTTTGAGTTTGGACTGAAATCATATAGTTTTATTCATGTAGATTACGAATCTAGAAGACAAAATTGGATCTGGAGGATATTTTCCAAGATATCGAGAATTTAAAAATCCAGTCCGGAAGCGGAGCCGGAAGCGGGGAGTCAAAAACTCATACAAATAATGGAGAGAAAAAATTGCTGATAGCATAGATCGGTTAGGCATACTATATACTATAAATGTTCCAAATTTCAAAGCGATTGGTTCAGAATTACAGATTCTATAGAGAAAAATCTCAGAATAGGCCAAATCCTGAACTCAAAGCGAAGAGTGAGCCATGATAAAAAATATTAAATATTTTTGATCCCAATTATTTTGAGTTTGGACTGAAATCATATAGTTTTATTCATGTAGATTACGAATCTAGAAGACAAAATTGGATCTGGAGGATATTTTCCAAGATATCGAGAATTTAAAAATCCAGTCCGGAAGCGGAGCCGGAAGCGGGGAGTCAAAAACTCATACAAATAATGGAGGAAGAAAATTGCTGATAGCATAGATCAGTTAGGCATACTATATACTATAAATGTTCCAAATTTCAAAGCGATTGGTTCAGAATTACAGATTCTATAGAGAAAAATCTCAGAATAGGCCAAATCCTGAACTCAAAGCGAAGAGTGAGCCATGATAAAAAATATTAAATATTTTTGATCCCAATTATTTTGAGTTTGGACTGAAATCATATAGTTTTATTCATGTAGATTACGAATCTAGAAGACAAAATTGGATCTGGAGGATATTTTCCAAGATATCGAGAATTTAAAAATCCAGTCCGGAAGCGGAGCCGGAAGCGGGGAGTCAAAAACTCATACAAATAATGGAGAGAAAAAATTGCTGATAGCATAGATCGGTTAGGCATACTATATACTATAAATGTTCCAAATTTCAAAAGCGATTGGTTCAGAATTACAGATTCTATAGAGAAAAATCTCAGAATAGGCCAAATCCTGAACTCAAAGCGAAGAGTGAGCCATGATAAAAAATATTAAATTCTTTTGATCATATAGTTTTATTCATGTAGATTACGAATCTGGAAGACAAAATTGGATCTGGAGGATATTTTCCAAGATATCGAGAATTTAAAAATCCAGTCCGGAAGCGGAGCCGGAAGAGGGGAGTCAAAAACTCATACAAATGATGGAGAAAAAAATTGCTCATAGCATAGATCGGTTAGGCATACTATATACTATAAATGTTCCAAATTTCAAAGCGATTGGTTCAGAATTACAGATTCTATAGAGAAAAATCTCAGAATAGGCCAAATCCTGAACTCAAAGCGAAGAGTGAGCCATGATAAAAAATATTAAATTTTTTTGATCCCAATTATTTTGAGTTTGGACTGAAATCATATAGTTTTATTCATGTAGATTACGAATCTAGAAGACAAAATTGGATCTGGAGGATATTTTCCAAGATATCGAGAATTTAAAAAACCAGTCCGGAAGCGGAGATGGAAGCGGGGAGTCAAAAACTCATACAAATAATGAAGAAAAAAAATTGCTTATGGCATAGATCGGTTAGGCATACTATATACTATGAATGTTCCAAATTTCAAAGCGATTGGTTCAGAATTACAGATTCTATAGAGAAAAATCTCAGAATAGGCCAATCCTGAACTCAAAGCGAAGAGTGAGCCATGATAAAAAATATTAAATTTTTTTGATCCCAATTATTTTGAGTTTGGACTGAAATCATATAGTTTTATTCATGTAGATTACGAATCTAGAAGACAAAATTGGATCTGGAGGATATTTTCCAAGATATCGAGAATTTAAAAATCCAGTCCGGAAGCGGAGCCGGAAGCGGGGAGTCAAAAACTCATACAAATAATGGAGAGAGAAAATTGCTGATAGCATAGATCGGTTAGGCATACTATATACTATAAATGTTCCAAATTTCAAAGCGATTGGTTCAGAATTACAGATTCTATAGAGAAAAATCTCAGAATAGGCCAAATCCTGAACTCAAAGCGAAGAGTGAGCCATGATAAAAAATATTAAATTTTTTTGATCCCAATTATTTTGAGTTTGGACTGAAATCATATAGTTTTATTCATGTAGATTACGAATCTAGAAGACAAAATTGGATCTGGAGGATATTTTCCAAGATATCGAGAATTTAAAAATCCAGTCCGGAAGCGGAGCCGGAAGCGGGGAGTCAAAAACTCATACAAATAATGGAGGAAGAAAATTGCTGATAGCATAGATCAGTTAGGCATACTATATACCATAAATGTTCCAAATTTCAAAGCGATTGGTTCAGAATTACAGATTCTATAGAGAAAAATCTCAGAATAGGCCAAATCCTGAACTCAAAGCGAAGAGTGAGCCATGATAAAAAATATTAAATTTTTTTGATCTCAATTATTTTGAGTTTGGACTGAAATCATATAGTTCTATTCATGTAGATTACGAATCTAGAAGACAAAATTGGATCTGGAGGATATTTTCCAAGATATCGAGAATTTAAAAATCCAGTCCGGAAGCGGAGCCGGAAGCGGGGAGTCAAAAACTCATACAAATAATGGGGAAAAAAAATTGCTTATGGCATAGATCGGTTAGGCATACAATATACTATGAATGTTCCAAATTTCAAAGCGATTGGTTCAGAATTACAGATTCTATAGAGAAAAATCTCAGAATAGGCCAAATCCTGAACTCAAAGCGAAGAGTGAGCCATGATAAAAAATATTAAATTTTTTTGATCCCAATTATTTTGAGTTTGGACTGAAATCATATAGTTTTATTCATGTAGATTACGAATCTAGGAGACAAAATTGGATCTGGAGGATATTTTCCAAGATATCGAGAATTTAAAAATCCAGTCCGGAAGCGGAGCCGGAAGCGGGGAGTCAAAAACTCATACAAATAATGGAGAGAAAGAATTGCTGATAGCATAGATCGGTTAGGCATACTATATACTATAAATGTTCCAAATTTCAAAGCGATTGGTTCAGAATTACAGATTCTATAGAGAAAAATCTCAGAATAGGCCAAATCCTGAACTCAAAGCGAAGAGTGAGCCATGATAAAAAATATTAAATTTTTTTGATCCCAATTATTTTGAGTTTGGACTGAAATCATATAGTTTCATTCATGTAGATTACGAATCTAGAAGACAAAATTGGATCTGGAGGATATTTTCCAAGATATCGAGAATTTAATAATCCAGTCCGGAAGCGGAGCCGGGAGCGGGGAGTTAAAAACTCATACAAATAATGGGGAGAAAAAATTGCTGATAGCATAGATCGGTTAGGCATACTATATACTATAAATGTTCCAAATTTCAAAGCGATTGGTTCAGAATTACAGATTCTATAGAGAAAAATCTCAGAATAGGCCAAATCCTGAACTCAAAGCGAAGAGTGAGCCATGATAAAAAATATTAAATTTTTTTGATCCCAATTATTTGGAGTTTGGACTGAAATCATATAGTTTTATTCATGTAGATTACGAATCTAGAAGACAAAATTGGATCTGGAGGATATTTTCCAAGATATCGAGAATTTAAAAATCCAGTCCGGAAGCGGAGTCGGAAGCGGGGAGTCAAAAACTCATACAAATAATGGAGAGAAAAAATTGCTGATAGCATAGATCGGTTAGGCATACTATATACTATAAATGTTCCAAATTTCAAAGCGATTGGTTCAGAATTACAGATTCTATAGAGAAAAATCTCAGAATAGGCCAAATCCTGAACTCAAAGCGAAGAGTGAGCCATGATAAAAAATATTAAATTTTTTTGATCCTAATTATTTTGAGTTTGGACTGAAATCATATAGTTTTATTCATGTAGATTACGAATCTAGAAGACAAAATTGGATCTGGAGGATATTTTCCAAGATATCGAGAATTTAAAAATCCAGTCCGGAAGCGGAGCCGGAAGCGGGGAGTCAAAAACTCATACAAATAATGGAGAGAAAAAATTTCTGATAGCATAGATCGGTTAGGCATACTATATACTATAAATGTTCTAAATTTCAAAGCGATTGGTTCAGAATTACAAATTCTATAGAGAAAAATCTCAGAATAGGCCAAATCCTGAACTCAAAGCGAAGAGTGAGCCATGATAAAAAATATTAAATTTTCTTGATCCCAATTATTTTGAGTTTGGACTGAAATCATATAGTTTTATTCATGTAGATTACGAATCTAGAAGACAAAATTGGATCTGGAGGATATTTTCCAAGATATCGAGAATTTAAAAATCCAGTCCGGAAGCGGAGCCGGAAGCGGGGAGTCAAAAACTCATACAAATAATGGAGAGAAAAAATTGCTGATAGCATAGATCGGTTAGGCATACTATATACTATAAATGTTCCAAATTTCAAAGCGATTGGTTCAGAATTACAGATTCTATAGAGAAAAATCTCAGAATAGGCCAAATCCTGAATTCAAAGCGAAGAGTGAGCCATGATAAAAAATATTAAATTTTTTTGATCCCAATTATTTTGAGTTTGGACTGAAATCATATAGTTTTATTCATATAGATTACGAATCTAGAAGACAAAATTGGATCTGGAGGATATTTTCCAAGATATCGAGAATTTAAAAATCCAGTCCGGAAGCGGAGCCGGAAGCGGGGAGTCAAAAACTCATACAAAAAATGGAGAGAAGAAATTGCTGATAGCATAGATCGGTTAGGCATACTATATACTATAAATGTTCCAAATTTCAAAGCGATTGGTTCAGAATTACAGATTCTATAGAGAAAAATCTCAGAATAGGCCAAATCCTGAACTCAAAGCGAAGAGTGAGCCATGATAAAAAATATTAAATTTTTTTGATCCCAATTATTTTGAGTTTGGACTGAAATCATATAGTTTTATTCATGTAGATTACGAATCAAGAAGACAAAATTGGATCTGGAGGATATTTTCCAAGATATCGAGAATTTAAAAATCCAGTCCGGAAGCGGAGCCGGAAGCGGGGAGTCAAAAACTCATACAAATAATGGAGAGAAAAAATTGCTGATAGCATAGATCGGTTAGGCATACTATATACTATAAATGTTCCAAATTTCAAAAGCGATTGGTTCAGAATTACAGATTCTATAGAGAAAAATCTCAGAATAGGCCAAATCCTGAACTCAAAGCGAAGAGTGAGCCATGATAAAAAATATTAAATTCTTTTGATCATATAGTTTTATTCATGTAGATTACGAATCTGGAAGACAAAATTGGATCTGGAGGATATTTTCCAAGATATCGAGAATTTAAAAATCCAGTCCGGAAGCGGAGCCGGAAGAGGGGAGTCAAAAACTCATACAAATGATGGAGAAAAAAATTGCTCATAGCATAGATCGGTTAGGCATACTATATACTATAAATGTTCCAAATTTCAAAGCGATTGGTTCAGAATTACAGATTCTATAGAGAAAAATCTCAGAATAGGCCAAATCCTGAACTCAAAGCGAAGAGTGAGCCATGATAAAAAATATTAAATTTTTTTGATCCCAATTATTTTGAGTTTGGACTGAAATCATATAGTTTTATTCATGTAGATTACGAATCTAGAAGACAAAATTGGATCTGGAGGATATTTTCCAAGATATCGAGAATTTAAAAAACCAGTCCGGAAGCGGAGATGGAAGCGGGGAGTCAAAAACTCATACAAATAATGAAGAAAAAAAATTGCTTATGGCATAGATCGGTTAGGCATACTATATACTATGAATGTTCCAAATTTCAAAGCGATTGGTTCAGAATTACAGATTCTATAGAGAAAAATCTCAGAATAGGCCAATCCTGAACTCAAAGCGAAGAGTGAGCCATGATAAAAAATATTAAATTTTTTTGATCCCAATTATTTTGAGTTTGGACTGAAATCATATAGTTTTATTCATGTAGATTACGAATCTAGAAGACAAAATTGGATCTGGAGGATATTTTCCAAGATATCGAGAATTTAAAAATCCAGTCCGGAAGCGGAGCCGGAAGCGGGGAGTCAAAAACTCATACAAATAATGGAGAGAAAAAATTGCTGATAGCATAGATCGGTTAGGCATACTATATACTATAAATGTTCCAAATTTCAAAGCGATTGGTTCAGAATTACAGATTCTATAGAGAAAAATCTCAGAATAGGCCAAATCCTGAACTCAAAGCGAAGAGTGAGCCATGATAAAAAATATTAAATATTTTTGATCCCAATTATTTTGAGTTTGGACTGAAATCATATAGTTTTATTCATGTAGATTACGAATCTAGAAGACAAAATTGGATCTGGAGGATATTTACCAAGATATCGAGAATTTAAAAATCCAGTCCGGAAGCGGAGCCGGAAGAGGGGAGTCAAAAACTCATACAAATGATGGAGAAAAAAAATTGCTCATAGCATAGATCGGTTAGGCATACTATTTACTATGAATGTTCCAAATTTCAAAGCGATTGGTTCAGAATTACAGATTCTATAGAGAAAAATCTCAGAATAGGCCAAATCCTGAACTCAAAGCGAAGAGGAGCCATGATAAAAAATATTAAATTTTTTTGATCCCAATTATTTTGAGTTTGGACTGAAATCATATAGTTTCTTTCATGTAGATTACGAATCTAGAAGACAAAATTGGATCTGGAGGATATTTTCCAAGATATCGAGAATTTAAAAATCCAGTCCGGAAGCGGAGCCGGAAGAGGGGAGTCAAAAACTCATACAAATGATGGAGAAAAAAAATTGCTCATAGCATAGATCGGTTAGGCATACTATATACTATGAATGTTCCAAATTTCAAAGCGATTGGTTCAGAATTACAGATTCTATAGAGAAAAATCTCAGAATAGGCCAAATCCTGAACTCAAAGCGAAGAGGAGCCATGATAAAAAATATTAAATTTTTTTGATCCCAATTATTTTGAGTTTGGACTGAAATCATATAGTTTTATTCATGTAGATTACGAATCTAGAAGACAAAATTGGATCTGGAGGATATTTTCCAAGATATCGAGAATTTAAAAAACCAGTCCGGAAGCGGAGCCGGAAGAGGGGAGTCAAAAACTCATACAAATGATGGAGAAAAAAAATTGCTCATAGCATAGATCGGTTAGGCATACTATTTACTATGAATGTTTCAAATTTCAAAGCGATTGGTTCAGAATTACAGATTCTATAGAGAAAAATCTCAGAATAGGCCAAATCCTGAACTCAAAGCGAAGAGGAGCCATGATAAAAAATATTAAATTTTTTTGATCCCAATTATTTTGAGTTTGGACTGAAATCATATAGTTTTATTCATGTAGATTACGAATCTAGAAGACAAAATTGGATCTGGAGGATATTTTCCAAGATATCGAGAATTTAAAAATCCAGTCCGGAAGCGGAGCCGGAAGAGGGGAGTCAAAAACTCATACAAATGATGGAGAAAAAAAATTGCTCATAGCATAGATCGGTTAGGCATACTATATACTATTAATGTTCCAAATTTCAAAGCGATTGGTTCAGAATTACAGATTCTATAGAGAAAAATCTCAGAATAGGCCAAATCCTGAACTCAAAGCGAAGAGGAGCCATGATAAAAAATATTAAATTTTTTTGATCCCAATTATTTTGAGTTTGGACTGAAATCATATAGTTTCATTCATGTAGATTACGAATCTAGAAGACAAAATTGGATCTGGAGGATATTTTCCAAGATATCGAGAATTTAAAAAACCAGTCCGGAAGCGGTGATGGAAGCGGGGAGTCAAAAACTCATACAAATAATGAAGAAAGAAGATTGCTTATGGCATAGATCGGTTAGGCATACTATATACTATGAATGTTCCAAATTTCAAAGCGATTGGTTCAGAATTACAGATTCTATAGAGAAAAATCTCAGAATAGGCCAAATCCTGAACTCAAAGCGAAGAGGAGCCATGATAAAAAATATTAAATTTTTTTGATCCCAATTATTTTGAGTTTGGACTGAAATCATATAGTTTTATTCATGTAGATTACGAATCTAGAAGACAAAATTGGATCTGGAGGATATTTTCCAAGATATCGAGAATTTAAAAATCCAGTCCGGAAGCGGAGTCGGAAGCGGGGAGTCAAAAACTCATACAAATAATGAAGAGAAAAAATTGCTAATAGCATAGATCGGTTAGGCATACTATATACTATAAATGTTCCAAATTTCAAAGCGATTGGTTCAGAATTACAGATTCTATAGAGAAAAATCTCAGAATAGGCCAAATCCTGAACTCAAAGCGAAGAGTGAGCCATGATAAAAAATATTAAATTTTTTTGATCCCAATTATTTTGAGTTTGGACTGAAATCATATAGTTTTATTCATGTAGATTACGAATCTAGAAGACAAAATTGGATCTGGAGGATATTTTCCAAGATATCGAGAATTTAAAAATCCAGTCCGGAAGCGGAGCCGGAAGAGGGGAGTCAAAAACTCATTCAAATAATGGAGAAAAAAAATTGCTGATAGCATAGATCGGTTAGGCATACTATATACTATAAATGTTTCAAATTTCAAAGCGATTGGTTCAGAATTACAGATTCTATAGAGAAAAATCTCAGAATAGGCCAAATCCTGAACTCAAAGCGAAGAGGAGCCATGATAAAAAATATTAAATTTTTTTGATCCCAATTATTTTGAGTTTGGACTGAAATCATATAGTTTTATTCATGTAGATTACGAATCTAAAAGACAAAATTGGATCTGGAGGATATTTTCCAAGATATCGAGAATTTAAAAATCCAGTCCGGAAGCGGAGCCGGAAGAGGGGAGTCAAAAACTCATACAAATGATGGAGAAAAAAAATTGCTCATAGCATAGATCGGTTAGGCATACTATATACTATGAATGTTCCAAATTTCAAAGCGATTGGTTCAGAATTACAGATTCTATAGAGAAAAATCTCAGAATAGGCCAAATCCTGAACTCAAAGCGAAGAGGAGCCATGATAAAAAATATTGAATTTTTTTGATCCCAATTATTTTGAGTTTGGACTGAAATCATATAGTTTTATTCATGTAGATTACGAATCTAGAAGACAAAATTGGATCTGGAGGATATTTTCCAAGATATCGAGAATTTAAAAATCCAGTCCGGAAGCGGAGCCGGAAGAGGGGAGTCAAAAACTCATACAAATGATGGAGAAAAAAATTGTTCATAGCATAGATCGGTTAGGCATACTATATACTATGAATGTTCCAAATTTCAAAGCGATTGGTTCAGAATTACAGATTCTATAGAGAAAAATCTCAGAATAGGCCAAATCCTGAACTCAAAGCGAAGAGGAGCCATGATAAAAAATATTAAATTTTTTTGATCCCAATTATTTTGAGTTTGGACTGAAATCATATAGTTTTATTCATGTAGATTACGAATCTAAAAGACAAAATTGGATCTGGAGGATATTTTCCAAGATATCGAGAATTTAAAAATCCAGTCCGGAAGCGGAGCCGGAAGAGGGGAGTCAAAAACTCATACAAATGATGGAGAAAAAAAATTGCTCATAGCATAGATCGGTTAGGCATACTATATACTATGAATGTTCCAAATTTCAAAGCGATTGGTTCAGAATTACAGATTCTATAGAGAAAAATCTCAGAATAGGCCAAATCCTGAACTCAAAGCGAAGAGGAGCCATGATAAAAAATATTGAATTTTTTTGATCCCAATTATTTTGAGTTTGGACTGAAATCATATAGTTTTATTCATGTAGATTACGAATCTAGAAGACAAAATTGGATCTGGAGGATATTTTCCAAGATATCGAGAATTTAAAAATCCAGTCCGGAAGCGGAGCCGGAAGCGGGGAGTCAAAAACTCATACAAATGATGGAGAAAAAAAATTGCTTATGGCATAGATCGGTTAGGCATACTATATACTATGAATGTTTCAAATTTCAAAGCGATTGGTTCAGAATTACAGATTCTATAGAGAAAAATCTCAGAATAGGCCAAATCCTGAACTCAAAGCGAAGAGGAGCCATGATAAAAAATATTAAATTTTTTTGATCCCAATTATTTTGAGTTTGGACTGAAATCATATAGTTTTATTCATGTAGATTACGAATCTAGAAGACAAAATTGGATCTGGAGGATATTTTCCAAGATATCGAGAATTTAAAAATCCAGTCCGGAAGCGGAGCTGGAAGAGGGGAGTCAAAAACTCATACAAATGATGGAGAAAAAAAATTGCTCATAGCATAGATCGGTTAGGCATACTATATACTATGAATGTTCCAAATTTCAGAGCGATTGGTTCAGAATTACAGATTCTATAGAGAAAAATCTCAGAATAGGCCAAATCCTGAACTCAAAGCGAAGAGGAGCCATGATAAAAAATATTAAATTTTTTTGATCCCAATTATTTTGAGTTTGGACTGAAATCATATAGTTTTATTCATGTAGATTACGAATCTAGAAGACAAAATTGGATCTGTAGGATATTTTCCAAGATATCGAGAATTAAAAAAACCAGTCCGGAAGCGGAGCCGGAAGCGGGGAGTCAAAAACTCATACAAATAATGGAGAAAAAAAATTGCTCATGGCATAGATCGGTTAGGCATACTATATTCTATGGATGTTCCAAATTTCAAAGCGATTGGTTCAGAATTACAGATTCTATAGAGAAAAATCTCAGAATAGGCCAAATCCTGAACTCAAAGCGAAGAGTGAGCCATGATAAAAAATATTAAATTTTTTTGATCCCAATTATTTTGAGTTTGGACTGAAATCATATAGTTTTTTCATGTAGATTACGAATCTAGAAGACAAAATTGGATCTGGAGGATATTTTCCAAGATATCGAGAATTTAAAAATCCAGTCCGGAAGCGGAGCCGGAAGCGGGAAGTCAAAAACTCATACAAATAATGAAGAGAAAAAATTGCTGATAGCATAGATCGGTTAGGCATACTATATACTATGAATGTTCCAAATTTCAAAGCGATTGGTTCAGAATTACAGATTCTATAGAGAAAAATCTCAGAATAGGCCAAATCCTGAACTCAAAGCGAAGAGTGAGCCATGATAAAAAATATTAAATTTTTTTGATCCCAATGATTTTGAGTTTGGACTGAAATCATATAGTTTTATTCATGTAGATTACGAATCTAGAAGACAAAATTGGATCTGGAGGATATTTTCCAAGATATCGAGAATTTAAAAATCCAGTCCGGAAGCGGAGCCGGAAGCGGGGAGTCAAAAACTCATACAAATAATGGAGGAAAAAAATTGCTCATAGCATAGATCGGTTAGGCATACTATATACTATGAATGTTCCAAATTTCAAAGCGATTGGTTCAGAATTACAGATTCTATAGAGAAAAATCTCAGAATAGGCCAAATCCTGAACTCAAAGCGAAGAGGAGCCATGATAAAAAATATTGAATTTTTTTGATCCCAATTATTTTGAGTTTGGACTGAAATCATATAGTTTTATTCATGTAGATTACGAATCTAGAAGACAAAATTGGATCTGGAGGATATTTTCCAAGATATCGAGAATTTAAAAATCCAGTCCGGAAGCGGAGCCGGAAGCGGGGAGTCAAAAACTCATACAAATAATGGAGAAAAAAAATTGCTTATGGCATAGATCGGTTAGGCATACTATATACTATGAATGTTTCAAATTTCAAAGCGATTGGTTCAGAATTACAGATTCTATAGAGAAAAATCTCAGAATAGGCCAAATCCTGAACTCAAAGCGAAGAGGAGCCATGATAAAAAATATTAAATTTTTTTGATCCCAATTATTTTGAGTTTGGGCTGAAATCATATAGTTGTATTCATGTAGATTACGAATCTAGAAGACAAAATTAGATCTGGAGGATATTTTCCAAGATATCGAGAATTTAAAAAACCAGTCCGGAAGCGGAGCCGGAAGCGGGGAGTCAAAAACTCATACAAATAAAGGAGAAAAAAAATTGCTCATGGCATAGATCGGTTAGGCATACTATATACTATAAATGTTCCAAATTTCAAAGCGATTGGTTCAGAATTACAGATTCTATAGAGAAAAATCTCAGAATAGGCCAAATCCTGAACTCAAAGCGAAGAGTGAGCCATGATAAAAAATATTAAATTTTTTTGATCCCAATTATTTTGAGTTTGGACTGAAATCATATAGTTTTATTCATGTAGATTACGAATCTAGAAGACAAAATTGGATCTGGAGGATATTTTCCAAGATATCGAGAATTTAAAAATCCAGTCCGGAAGCGGAGCCGGAAGCGGGAAGTCAAAAACTCATACAAATAATGAAGAGAAAAAATTGCTGATAGCATAGATCGGTTAGGCATACTATATACTATAAATGTTCCAAATTTCAACGCGATTGGTTCAGAATTACAGATTCTATAGAGAAAAATCTCAGAATAGGCCAAATCCTGAACTCAAAGCGAAGAGTGAGCCATGATAAAAAATATTAAATTTTTTTGATCCCAATTATTTTGAGTTTGGACTGGAATCATATAGTTTTATTCATGTAGATTACGAATCTAGAAGACAAAATTGGATCTGGAGGATATTTTCCAAGATATCGAGAATTTAAAAAACCAGTCCGGAAGCGGAGCCGGAAGCGGGGAGTCAAAAACTCATACAAATAATGGAGAAAAAAAATTGCTTATGGCATAGATCGGTTAGGCATACTATATACTATAAATGTTTCAAATTTCAAAGCGATTGGTTCAGAATTACAGATTCTATAGAGAAAAATCTCAGAATAGGCCAAATCCTGAACTCAAAGCGAAGAGTGAGCCATGATAAAAAATATTAAA
This sequence comes from Dromius quadrimaculatus, assembly GCA_963989225.1. Taxonomy (NCBI): domain Eukaryota; kingdom Metazoa; phylum Arthropoda; class Insecta; order Coleoptera; family Carabidae; genus Dromius; species Dromius quadrimaculatus. The sequence continues at coordinate 64,885,289 of OZ022328.1, read as the reverse complement.
TTTTTTTGATCCCAATTATTTTGAGTTTAGACTGAAATCATATAGTTTTATTCATGTAGATTACGAATCTAGAAGACAAAATTGGATCTGGAGGATATTTTCCAAGATATCGAGAATTTAAAAATCCAGTCCGGAAGCGGAGCCGGAAGCGGGGAGTCAAAAACTCATACAAATAATGGGGAGAAAGAATTGCTGATAGCATAGATCGGTTAGGCATACTATATACTATAAATGTTCCAAATTTCAAAGCGATTGGTTCAGAATTACAGATTCTATAGAGAAAAATCTCAGAATAGGCCAAATCCTGAACTCAAAGCGAAGAGTGAGCCATGATGAAAAATATTAAATTTTTTTGATCCCAATTATTTTGAGTTTGGACTGAAATCATATAGTTTTATTCATGTAGATTACGAATCTAGAAGACAAAATTGGATCTGGAGGATATTTTCCAAGATATCGAGAATTTAAAAATCCAGTCCGGAAGCGGAGCCGGAAGAGGGGAGTCAAAAACTCATACAAATAATGGAGAAAAAAAAATTGCTGATAGCATAGATCGGTTAGGCATACTATATACTATAAATATTTCAAATTTCAAAGCGATTGGTTCAGAATTACAGATTCTATAGAGAAAAATCTCAGAATAGGCCAAATCCTGAACTCAAAGCGAAGAGTGAGCCATGATAAAAAATATTAAATTTTTTTGATCCCAATTATTTTGAGTTTAGACTGAAATCATATAGTTTTATTCATGTAGATTACGAATCTAGAAGACAAAATTGGATCTGGAGGATATTTTCCAAGATATCGAGAATTTAAAAATCCAGTCCGGAAGCGGAGCCGGAAGCGGGGAGTCAAAAACTCATACAAATAATAGAGAAAAAATTGCTGATAGCATAGATCGGTTAGGCATACTATATACTATAAATGTTCCAAATTTCAAAGCGATTGGTTCAGAATTACAGATTCTATAGAGAAAAATCTCAGAATAGGCCAAATCCTGAACTCAAAGCGAAGAGTGAGCCATGATGAAAAATATTAAATTTTTTTGATCCCAATTATTTTGAGTTTGGACTGAAATCATATAGTTTTATTCATGTAGATTACGAATCTAGAAGACAAAATTGGATCTGGAGGATATTTTCCAAGATATCGAGAATTTAAAAATCCAGTCCGGAAGCGGAGCCGGAAGAGGGGAGTCAAAAACTCATACAAATAATGGAGAAAGAAAAATTGCTGATAGCATAGATCGGTTAGGCATACTATATACTATAAATGTTCCAAATTTCAAAGCGATTGGTTCAGAATTACAGATTCTATAGAGAAAAATCTCAGAATAGGCCAAATCCTGAACTCAAAGCGAAGAGTGAGCCATGATAAAAAATATTAAATTTTTTTGATCCCAATTATTTTGAGTTTGGACTGAAATCATATAGTTTTATTCATGTAGATTACGAATCTAGAAGACAAAATTGGATCTGGAGGATATTTTCCAAGATATCGAGAATTTAAAAATCCAGTCCGGAAGCGGAGCCGGAAGCGGGGAGTCAAAAACTCATACAAATAATGGAGAGAAAAAATTGCTGATAGCATAGATCGGTTAGGCATACTATATACTATAAATGTTTCAAATTTCAAAGCGATTGGTTTAGAATTACAGATTCTATAGAGAAAAATCTCAGAATAGGCCAAATCCTGAACTCAAAGCGAAGAGTGAGCCATGATAAAAAATATTAAATTTTTTTGATCCCAATTATTTTGAGTTTGGACTGAAATCATATAGTTTTATTCATGTAGATTACGAATCTAGAAGACAAAATTGGATCTGGAGGATATTTTCCAAGATATCGAGAATTTAAAAATCCAGTCCGGAAGCGGAGCCGGAAGCGGGGAGTCAAAAACTCATACAAATAATGGAGAAAAAAAATTGCTGATAGCATAGATCGGTTAGGCATACTATATACTATAAATGTTCCAAATTTCAAAGCGATTGGTTCAGAATTACAGATTCTATAGAGAAAAATCTCAGAATAGGCCAAATCCTGAACTCAAAGCGAAGAGTGAGCCATGATAAAAAATATTAAATTTTTTTGATCTCAATTATTTTGAGTTTGGACTGAAATCATATAGATTTATTCATGTAGATTACGAATCTAGAAGACAAAATTGGATCTGGAGGATATTTTCCAAGATATCGAGAATTTAAAAATCCAGTCCGGAAGCGGAGCCGGAAGCGGGGAGTCAAAAACTCATACAAATAATGGAGAGAAAAAATTGCTGATAGCATAGATCGGTTAGGCATACTATATACTATAAATGTTCCAAATTTCAAAGCGATTGGTTCAGAATTACAGATTCTATAGAGAAAAATCTCAGAATAGGCCAAATCCGGAACTCAAAGCGAAGAGTGAGCCATGATAAAAAATATTAAATTCTTTTGATCCCAATTATTTTGAGTTTGGACTGAAATCATATAGTTTTATTCATGTAGATTACGAATCTAGAAGACAAAATTGGATCTGGAGGATATTTTCCAAGATATCGAGAATTTAAAAATCCAGTCCGGAAGCGGAGCCGGAAGCGGGGAGTCAAAAACTCATACAAATAATGGAGAAAAAAATTGCTGATAGCATAGATCGGTTAGGCATACTATATACTATAAATGTTCCAAATTTCAAAGCGATTGGTTCAGAATTACAGATTCTATAGAGAAAAATCTCAGAATAGGCCAAATCCTGAACTCAAAGCGAAGAGTGAGCCATGATAAAGAATATTAAATTTTTTTGATCCCAATTATTCTGAGTTTGGACTGAAATCATATAGTTTTATTCATGTAGATTACGAATCTAGAAGACAAAATTGGATCTGTAGGATATTTTCCAAGATATCGAGAGTTTAAAAATCCAGTCCGGAAGCGGAGCCGGAAGAGGGGAGTCAAAAACTCATACAAATGATGGAGAAAAAAAATTGCTCATAGCATAGATCGGTTAGGCATACTATATACTATGAATGTTCCAAATTTCAAAGCGATTGGTTCAGAATTACAGATTCTATAGAGAAAAATCTCAGAATAGGCCAAATCCTGAACTCAAAGCGAAGAGGAGCCATGATAAAAAATATTAAATTTTTTTGATCCCAATTATTTTGAGTTTGGACTGAAATCATATAGTTTTATTCATGTAGATTACGAATCTTGAAGACAAAATTGGATCTGGAGGATATTTTCCAAGATATCGAGAATTTAAAAATCCAGTCCGGAAGCGGAGCCGGAAGAGGGGAGTCAAAAACTCATACAAATGATGGAGAAAAAAAATTGCTCATAGCATAGATCGGTTAGGCATACTATATACTATAAATGTTCCAAATTTCAAAGCGATTGGTTCAGAATTACAGATTCTATAGAGAAAAATCTCAGAATAGGCCAAATCCTGAACTCAAAGCGAAGAGGAGCCATGATAAAAAATATTAAATTTTTTTGATCCCAATTATTTTGAGTTTGGACTGAAATCATATGGTTTTATTCATGTAGATTACGAATCTAGAAGACAAAATTGGATCTGGAGGATATTTTCCAAGATATCGAGAATTTAAAAATCCAGTCCGGAAGCGGAGCCGGAAGCGGGGAGTCAAAAACTCATACAAATAATGGAGAGAAAAAATTGCTGATAGCATAGATCGGTTAGGCATACTATATACTATAAATGTTCCAAATTTCAAAGCGATTGGTTCAGAATTACAGATTCTATAGAGAAAAATCTCAGAATAGGCCAAATCCTGAACTCAAAGCGAAGAGTGAGCCATGATAAAAAATATTAAATTTTTTTGATCCCAATTATTTTGAGTTTGGACTGAAATCATATAGTTTTATTCATGTAGATTACGAATCTAGAAGACAAAATTGGATCTGGAGGATATTTTCCAAGATATCGAGAATTTAAAAATCCAGTCCGGAAGCGGAGCCGGAAGAGGGGAGTCAAAAACTTATACAAATGATGGAGAAAAAGAATTGCTCATGGCATAGATCGGTTAGGCATACTATATACTATGAATGTTCCAAATTTCAAAGCGATTGGTTCAGAATTACAGATTCTATAGAGAAAAATCTCAGAATAGGCCAAATCCTGAACTCAAAGCGAAGAGTGAGCCATGATAAAAAATATTAAATTTTTTTGATCCCAATTATTTTGAGTTTGGACTGAAATCATATAGTTTTATTCATGTAGATTACGAATCTAGAAGACAAAATTGGATCTGGAGGATATTTTCCAAGATATCGAGAATTTAAAAATCCAGTCCGGAAGCGGAGCCGGAAGCGGGGAGTCAAAAACTCATACAAATAATGGAGAGAAAAAATTGCTGATAGCATAGATCGGTTAGGCATACTATATACTATAAATGTTCCAAATTTCAAAGCGATTGGTTCAGAATTACAGATTCTGTAGAGAAAAATCTCAGAATAGGCCAAATCCTGAACTCAAAGCGAAGAGTGAGCCATGATAAAAAATATTAGATTTTTTTGATCCCAATTATTTTGAGTTTGGACTGAAATCATATAGTTTTATTCATGTAGATTACGAATCTAGAAGACAAAATTGGATCTGGAGGATATTTTCCAAGATATCGAGAATTTAAAAAACCAGTCCGGAAGCGGAGATGGAAGCGGGGAGTCAAAAACTCATACAAATAATGAAGAAAAAAAATTGCTTATGGCATAGATCGGTTAGTCATACTATATACTATGAATGTTCCAAATTTCAAAGCGATTGGTTCAGAATTACAGATTCTATAGAGAAAAATCTCAGAATAGGCCAAATCCTGAACTCAAAGCGAAGAGTGAGCCATGATAAAAAATATTAAATTTTTTTGATCCCAATTATTTTGAGTTTGGACTGAAATCATATAGTTTTATTCATGTAGATTACGAATCTAGAAGACAAAATTGGATCTGGAGGATATTTTCCAAGATATCGAGAATTTAAAAATCCAGTCCGGAAGCGGAGCCGGAAGCGGGGAGTCAAAAACTCATACAAATAATAGAGAAAAAATTGCTGATAGCATAGATCGGTTAGGCATACTATATACTATAAATGTTCCAAATTTCAAAGCGATTGGTTCAGAATTACAGATTCTATAGAGAAAAATCTCAGAATAGGCCAAATCCTGAACTCAAAGCGAAGAGTGAGCCATGATAAAAAATATTAAATTTTTTTGATCCCAATTATTTTGAGTTTGGACTGAAATCATATAGTTTTATTCATGTAGATTACGAATCTAGAAGACAAAATTGGATCTGGAGGATATTTTCCAAGATATCGAGAATTTAAAAATCCAGTCTGGAAGCGGAGCCGGAAGAGGGGAGTCAAAAACTTATACAAATGATGAAGAAAAAAAATTGCTCATAGCATAGATCGGTTTGGCATACTATATACTATAAATGTTCCAAATTTCAAAGCGATTGGTTCAGAATTACAGATTCTATAGAGAAAAATCTCAGAATAGGCCAAATCCTGAACTCAAAGCGAAGAGTGAGCCATGATAAAAAATATTAAATTTTTTTGATCCCAATTATTTTGAGTTTGGACTGAAATCATATAGTTTTATTCATGTAGATTACGAATCTAGAAGACAAAATTGGATCTGGAGGATATTTTCCAAGATATCGAGAATTTAAAAATCCAGTCCGGAAGCGGAGCCGGAAGCGGGGAGTCAAAAACTCATACAAATAATGGAGAGAAAAAATTGCTGATAGCATAGATCGGTTAGGCATACTATATACTATAAATGTTCCAAATTTCAAAGCGATTGGTTCAGAATTACAGATTCTATAGAGAAAAATCTCAGAATAGGCCAAATCCTGAACTCAAAGCGAAGAGTGAGCCATGATAAAAAATATTAAATTTTTTTGATCCCAATTATTTTGAGTTTGGACTGAAATCATATAGTTTTATTCATGTAGATTACGAATCTAGAAGACAAAATTGGATCTGGAGGATATTTTCCAAGATATCGAGAATTTAAAAATCCAGTCCGGAAGCGGAGCCGGAAGAGGGGAGTCAAAAACTCATACAAATGATGGAGAAAAAAAATTGCTCATAGCATAGATCGGTTAGGCATACTATATACTATGAATGTTCCAAATTTCAAAGCGATTGGTTCAGAATTACAGATTCTATAGAGAAAAATCTCAGAATAGGCCAAATCCTGAACTCAAAGCGAAGAGGAGCCATGATAAAAAATATTAAATTTTTTTGATCCCAATTATTTTGAGTTTGGACTGAAATCATATAGTTTTATTCATGTAGATTACGAATCTTGAAGACAAAATTGGATCTGGAGGATATTTTCCAAGATATCGAGAATTTAAAAATCCAGTCCGGAAGCGGAGCCGGAAGAGGGGAGTCAAAAACTCATACAAATGATGGAGAAAAAAAATTGCTCATAGCATAGATCGGTTAGGCATACTATATACTATAAATGTTCCAAATTTCAAAGCGATTGGTTCAGAATTACAGATTCTATAGAGAAAAATCTCAGAATAGGCCAAATCCTGAACTCAAAGCGAAGAGGAGCCATGATAAAAAATATTAAATTTTTTTGATCCCAATTATTTTGAGTTTGGACTGAAATCATATGGTTTTATTCATGTAGATTACGAATCTAGAAGACAAAATTGGATCTGGAGGATATTTTCCAAGATATCGAGAATTTAAAAATCCAGTCCGGAAGCGGAGCCGGAAGCGGGGAGTCAAAAACTCATACAAATAATGGAGAGAAAAAATTGCTGATAGCATAGATCGGTTAGGCATACTATATACTATAAATGTTCCAAATTTCAAAGCGATTGGTTCAGAATTACAGATTCTATAGAGAAAAATCTCAGAATAGGCCAAATCCTGAACTCAAAGCGAAGAGTGAGCCATGATAAAAAATATTAAATTTTTTTGATCCCAATTATTTTGAGTTTGGACTGAAATCATATAGTTTTATTCATGTAGATTACGAATCTAGAAGACAAAATTGGATCTGGAGGATATTTTCCAAGATATCGAGAATTTAAAAATCCAGTCCGGAAGCGGAGCCGGAAGAGGGGAGTCAAAAACTTATACAAATGATGGAGAAAAAGAATTGCTCATGGCATAGATCGGTTAGGCATACTATATACTATGAATGTTCCAAATTTCAAAGCGATTGGTTCAGAATTACAGATTCTATAGAGAAAAATCTCAGAATAGGCCAAATCCTGAACTCAAAGCGAAGAGTGAGCCATGATAAAAAATATTAAATTTTTTTGATCCCAATTATTTTGAGTTTGGACTGAAATCATATAGTTTTATTCATGTAGATTACGAATCTAGAAGACAAAATTGGATCTGGAGGATATTTTCCAAGATATCGAGAATTTAAAAATCCAGTCCGGAAGCGGAGCCGGAAGCGGGGAGTCAAAAACTCATACAAATAATGGAGAGAAAAAATTGCTGATAGCATAGATCGGTTAGGCATACTATATACTATAAATGTTCCAAATTTCAAAGCGATTGGTTCAGAATTACAGATTCTGTAGAGAAAAATCTCAGAATAGGCCAAATCCTGAACTCAAAGCGAAGAGTGAGCCATGATAAAAAATATTAGATTTTTTTGATCCCAATTATTTTGAGTTTGGACTGAAATCATATAGTTTTATTCATGTAGATTACGAATCTAGAAGACAAAATTGGATCTGGAGGATATTTTCCAAGATATCGAGAATTTAAAAAACCAGTCCGGAAGCGGAGATGGAAGCGGGGAGTCAAAAACTCATACAAATAATGAAGAAAAAAAATTGCTTATGGCATAGATCGGTTAGTCATACTATATACTATGAATGTTCCAAATTTCAAAGCGATTGGTTCAGAATTACAGATTCTATAGAGAAAAATCTCAGAATAGGCCAAATCCTGAACTCAAAGCGAAGAGTGAGCCATGATAAAAAATATTAAATTTTTTTGATCCCAATTATTTTGAGTTTGGACTGAAATCATATAGTTTTATTCATGTAGATTACGAATCTAGAAGACAAAATTGGATCTGGAGGATATTTTCCAAGATATCGAGAATTTAAAAATCCAGTCCGGAAGCGGAGCCGGAAGCGGGGAGTCAAAAACTCATACAAATAATAGAGAAAAAATTGCTGATAGCATAGATCGGTTAGGCATACTATATACTATAAATGTTCCAAATTTCAAAGCGATTGGTTCAGAATTACAGATTCTATAGAGAAAAATCTCAGAATAGGCCAAATCCTGAACTCAAAGCGAAGAGTGAGCCATGATAAAAAATATTAAATTTTTTTGATCCCAATTATTTTGAGTTTGGACTGAAATCATATAGTTTTATTCATGTAGATTACGAATCTAGAAGACAAAATTGGATCTGGAGGATATTTTCCAAGATATCGAGAATTTAAAAATCCAGTCTGGAAGCGGAGCCGGAAGAGGGGAGTCAAAAACTTATACAAATGATGAAGAAAAAAAATTGCTCATAGCATAGATCGGTTTGGCATACTATATACTATAAATGTTCCAAATTTCAAAGCGATTGGTTCAGAATTACAGATTCTATAGAGAAAAATCTCAGAATAGGCCAAATCCTGAACTCAAAGCGAAGAGTGAGCCATGATAAAAAATATTAAATTTTTTTGATCCCAATTATTTTGAGTTTGGACTGAAATCATATAGTTTTATTCATGTAGATTACGAATCTAGAAGACAAAATTGGATCTGGAGGATATTTTCCAAGATATCGAGAATTTAAAAATCCAGTCCGGAAGCGGAGCCGGAAGCGGGGAGTCAAAAACTCATACAAATAATGGAGAGAAAAAATTGCTGATAGCATAGATCGGTTAGGCATACTATATACTATAAATGTTCCAAATTTCAAAGCGATTGGTTCAGAATTACAGATTCTATAGAGAAAAATCTCAGAATAGGCCAAATCCTGAACTCAAAGCGAAGAGTGAGCCATGATAAAAAATATTAAATTTTTTTGATCCCAATTATTTTGAGTTTGGACTGAAATCATATAGTTTTATTCATGTAGATTACGAATCTAGAAGACAAAATTGGATCTGGAGGATATTTTCCAAGATATCGAGAATTTAAAAATCCAGTCCGGAAGCGGAGCCGGAAGAGGGGAGTCAAAAACTCATACAAATAATGGAGAAAAAAAATTGCTGATAGCATAGATCGGTTAGGCATACTATATACTATAAATGTTCCAAATTTCAAAGCGATTGGTTCAGAATTACAGATTCTATAGAGAAAAATCTCAGAATAGGCCAAATCCTGAACTCAAAGCGAAGAGTGAGCCATGATAAAAAATATTAAATTTTTTTGATCCCAATTATTTTGAGTTTGGACTGAAATCATATAGTTTTATTCATGTAGATTACGAATCTAGAAGACAAAATTGGATCTGGAGGATATTTTCCAAGATATCGAGAATTTAAAAATCCAGTCCGGAAGCGGAGCCGGAAGAGGGGAGTCAAAAACTCATACAAATGATGAAGAAAAAAAATTGCTCATAGCATAGATCGGTTAGGCATACTATATACTATAAATGTTCCAAATTTCAAAGCGATTGGTTCAGAATTACAGATTCTATAGAGAAAAATCTCAGAATAGGCCAAATCCTGAACTCAAAGCGAAGAGTGAGCCATGATAAAAAATATTAAATTTTTTTGATCCCAATTATTTTGAGTTTGGACTGAAATCATATAGTTTTATTCATGTAGATTAGGAATCTAGAAGACAAAATTAAATCTGGAGGATATTTTCCAAGATATCAAGAATTTAAAAATCCAGTCCGGAAGCGGAGCCGGAAGAGGGGAGACAAAAACTCATACAAATGATGGAGAGAAAAAATTGCTGAAAGCATAGATCGGTTAGGCATACTATATACTATAAATGTTCCAAATTTCAAAGCGATTGGTTCAGAATTACAGATTCTATAGAGAAAAATCTCAGAATAGGCCAAATCCTGAACTCAAAGCGAAGAGGAGCCATGATAAAAAATATTAAATTTTTTTGATCCCAATTATTTTGAGTTTGGACTGAAATCATATAGTTTCATTTATGTAGATTACGAATCTAGAAGACAAAATTGGATCTGGAGGATATTTTCCAAGATATCGAGAATTTAAAAAACCAGTCCGGAAGCGGAGCCGGAAGCGGGGAGTCAAAAACTCATACAAATAAAGGAGAAAAAAAATTGCTCATGGCATAGATCGGTTAGGCATACTATATACTATGAATGTTCCAAATTTCAAAGCGATTGGTTCAGAATTACAGATTCTATAGAGAAAAATCTCAGAATAGGCCAAATCCTGAACTCAAAGCGAAGAGTGAGCCATGATAAAAAATATTAAATTTTTTTGATCCCAATTATTTTGAGTTTGGACTGAAATCATATAGTTTTATTCATGTAGATTACGAATCTAGAAGACAAAATTGGATCTGGAGGATATTTTCCAAGATATCGATAATTTAAAAATCCAGTCCGGAAGCGGAGCCGGAAGCGGGAAGTCAAAAACTCATACAAATAATGAAGAGAAAAAATTGCTGATAGCATAGATCGGTTAGGCATACTATATACTATAAATGTTCCAAATTTCAACGCGATTGGTTCAGAATTACAGATTCTATAGAGAAAAATCTCAGAATAGGCCAAATCCTGAACTCAAAGCGAAGAGTGAGCCATGATAAAAAATATTAAATTTTTTTGATCCCAATTATTTTGAGTTTGGACTGGAATCATATAGTTTTATTCATGTAGATTACGAATCTAGAAGACAAAATTGGATCTGAAGGATATTTTCCAAGATATCGAGAATTTAAAAAACCAGTCCGGAAGCGGAGCCGGAAGCGGGGAGTCAAAAACTCATACAAATAATGGAGAAAAAAAATTGCTTATGGCATAGATCGGTTAGGCATACTATATACTATGAATGTTTCAAATTTCAAAGCGATTGGTTCAGAATTACAGATTCTATAGAGAAAAATCTCAGAATAGGCCAAATCCTGAACTCAAAGCGAAGAGTGAGCCATGATAAAAAATATTAAATTTTTTTGATCCCAATTATTTTGAGTTTAGACTGAAATCATATAGTTTTATTCATGTAGATTACGAATCTAGAAGACAAAATTGGATCTGGAGGATATTTTCCAAGATATCGAGAATTCAAAAATCCAGTCCGGAAGCGGAGCCGGAAGCGGGGAGTCAAAAACTCATACAAATAATGGAGAGAAAAAATTGCTGATAGCATAGATCGGTTAGGCATACTATATACTATAAATGTTCCAAATTTCAAAGCGATTGGTTCAGAATTACAGATTCTATAGAGAAAAATCTCAGAATAGGCCAAATCCTGAACTCAAAGCGAAGAGTGAGCCATGATAAAAAATATTAAATTTTTTTGATCCCAATTATTTTGAGTTTGGACTGAAATCATATAGTTTTATTCATGTAGATTAGGAATCTAGAAGACAAAATTAAATCTGGAGGATATTTTCCAAGATATCAAGAATTTAAAAATCCAGTCCGGAAGCGGAGCCGGAAGAGGGGAGACAAAAACTCATACAAATGATGGAGAAAAAAAATTGCTCATAGCATAGATCAGTTAGGCATACTATATACTTTGAATGTTCCAAATTTCAAAGCGATTGGTTCAGAATTACAGATTCTATAGAGAAAAATCTCAGAATAGGCCAAATCCTGAACTCAAAGCGAAGAGGAGCCATGATAAAAAATATTAAATTTTTTTGATCCCAATTATTTTGAGTTTGGACTGAAATCATATAGTTTCATTTATGTAGATTACGAATCTAGAAGACAAAATTGGATCTGGAGGATATTTTCCAAGATATCGAGAATTTAAAAATCCAGTCCGGAAGCGGAGCCGGAAGCGGGAAGTCAAAAACTCATACAAATAATGAAGAGAAAAAATTGCTGATAGCATAGATCGGTTAGGCATACTATATACTATAAATGTTCCAAATTTCAAAGCGATTGGTTCAGAATTACAGATTCTATAGAGAAAAATCTCAGAATAGGCCAAATCCGGAACTCAAAGCGAAGAGTGAGCCATGATAAAAAATATTAAATTCTTTTGATCCCAATTATTTTGAGTCTGAGAATTTAAAAAACCAGTCCGGAAGCGGAGCCGGAAGCGGGGAGTCAAAAACTCATACAAATAAAGGAGAAAAAAAATTGCTCATGGCATAGATCGGTTAGGCATACTATATACTATGAATGTTCCAAATTTCAAAGCGATTGGTTCAGAATTACAGATTCTATAGAGAAAAATCTCAGAATAGGCCAAATCCTGAACTCAAAGCGAAGAGTGAGCCATGATAAAAAATATTAAATTTTTTTGATCCCAATTATTTTGAGTTTGGACTGAAATCATATAGTTTTATTCATGTAGATTACGAATCTAGAAGACAAAATTGGATCTGGAGGATATTTTCCAAGATATCGAGAATTTAAAAATCCAGTCCGGAAGCGGATCCGGAAGCGGGGAGTCAAAAACTCATACAAATAATGGAGAAAAAAAATTGCTGATAGCATAGATCGGTTAGGCATACTATATACTATAAATGTTCCAAATTTCAAAGCGATTGGTTCAGAATTACAGATTCTATAGAGAAAAATCTCAGAATAGGCCAAATCCTGAACTCAAAGCGAAGAGTGAGCCATGATAAAGAATATTAAATTTTTTTGATCCCAATTATTCTGAGTTTGGACTGAAATCATATAGTTTTATTCATGTAGATTACGAATCTAGAAGACAAAATTGGATCTGTAGGATATTTTCCAAGATATCGAGAGTTTAAAAATCCAGTCCGGAAGCGGAGCCGGAAGAGGGGAGTCAAAAACTCATACAAATGATGGAGAAAAAAAATTGCTCATAGCATAGATCGGTTAGGCATACTATATACTATGAATGTTCCAAATTTCAAAGCGATTGGTTCAGAATTACAGATTCTATAGAGAAAAATCTCAGAATAGGCCAAATCCTGAACTCAAAGCGAAGAGGAGCCATGATAAAAAATATTAAATTTTTTTGATCCCAATTATTTTGAGTTTGGACTGAAATCATATAGTTTTATTCATGTAGATTACGAATCTAGAAGACAAAATTGGATCTGGAGGATATTTTCCAAGATATCGAGAATTTAAAAATCCAGTCCGGAAGCGGAGCCGGAAGAGGGGAGTCAAAAACTCATACAAATGATGAAGAAAAAAAATTGCTCATAGCATAGATCGGTTAGGCATACTATATACTATAAATGTTCCAAATTTCAAAGCGATTGGTTCAGAATTACAGATTCTATAGAGAAAAATCTCAGAATAGGCCAAATCCTGAACTCAAAGCGAAGAGTGAGCCATGATAAAAAATATTAAATTTTTTTGATCCCAATTATTTTGAGTTTGGACTGAAATCATATAGTTTTATTCATGTAGATTAGGAATCTAGAAGACAAAATTGGATCTGGAGGATATTTTCCAAGATATCGAGAATTTAAAAATCCAGTCCGGAAGCGGATCCGGAAGCGGGGAGTCAAAAACTCATACAAATAATGGAGAAAAAAAATTGCTGATAGCATAGATCGGTTAGGCATACTATATACTATAAATGTTCCAAATTTCAAAGCGATTGGTTCAGAATTACAGATTCTATAGAGAAAAATCTCAGAATAGGCCAAATCCTGAACTCAAAGCGAAGAGTGAGCCATGATAAAGAATATTAAATTTTTTTGATCCCAATTATTTTGAGTTTGGACTGAAATCATATAGTTTTATTCATGTAGATTACGAATCTAGAAGACAAAATTGGATCTGGAGGATATTTTCCAAGATATCGAGAATTTAAAAATCCAGTCCGGAAGCGGAGCCGGAAGCGGGGAGTCAAAAACTCATACAAATAATGGAGAGAAAAAATTGCTGATAGCATAGATCGGTTAGGCATACTATATACTATAGATGTTCCAAATTTCAAAGCGATTGGTTCAGAATTACAGATTCTATAGAGAAAAATCTCAGAATAGGCCAAATCCGGAACTCAAAGCGAAGAGTGAGCCATGATAAAAAATATTAAATTCTTTTGATCCCAATTATTTTGAGTTTGGACTGAAATCATATAGTTTTATTCATGTAGATTACGAATCTAGAAGACAAAATTGGATCTGGAGGATATTTTCCAAGATATCGAGAATTTAAAAATCCAGTCCGGAAGCGGATCCGGAAGCGGGGAGTCAAAAACTCATACAAATAATGGAGAAAAAAAATTGCTGATAGCATAGATCGGCTAGGCATACTATATACTAAAAATGTTCCAAATTTCAAAGCGATTGGTTCAGAATTACAGATTCTATAGAGAAAAATCTCAGAATAGGCCAAATCCTGAACTCAAAGCGAAGAGTGAGCCATGATAAAGAATATTAAATTTTTTTGATCCCAATTATTCTGGGTTTGGACTGAAATCATATAGTTTTATTCATGTAGATTACGAATCTAGAAGACAAAATTGGATCTGTAGGATATTTTCCAAGATATCGAGAGTTTAAAAATCCAGTCCGGAAGCGGAGCCGGAAGAGGGGAGTCAAAAACTCATACAAATGATGGAGAAAAAAAATTGCTCATAGCATAGATCGGTTAGGCATACTATATACTATGAATGTTCCAAATTTCAAAGCGATTGGTTCAGAATTACAGATTCTATAGAGAAAAATCTCAGAATAGGCCAAATCCTGAACTCAAAGCGAAGAGGAGCCATGATAAAAAATATTAAATTTTTTTGATCCCAATTATTTTGAGTTTGGACTGAAATCATATAGTTTTATTCATGTAGATTACGAATCTAGAAGACAAAATTGGATCTGGAGGATATTTTCCAAGATATCGAGAATTTAAAAATCCAGTCCGGAAGCGGAGCCGGAAGAGGGGAGTCAAAAACTCATACAAATGATGAAGAAAAAAAATTGCTCATAGCATAGATCGGTTAGGCATACTATATACTATAAATGTTCCAAATTTCAAAGCGATTGGTTCAGAATTACAGATTCTATAGAGAAAAATCTCAGAATAGGCCAAATCCTGAACTCAAAGCGAAGAGTGAGCCATGATAAAAAATATTAAATTTTTTTGATCCCAATTATTTTGAGTTTGGACTGAAATCATATAGTTTTATTCATGTAGATTAGGAATCTAGAAGACAAAATTAAATCTGGAGGATATTTTCCAAGATATCAAGAATTTAAAAATCCAGTCCGGAAGCGGAGCCGGAAGAGGGGAGACAAAAACTCATACAAATGATGGAGAAAAAAAATTGCTCATAGCATAGATCAGTTAGGCATACTATATACTTTGAATGTTCCAAATTTCAAAGCGATTGGTTCAGAATTACAGATTCTATAGAGAAAAATCTCAGAATAGGCCAAATCCTGAACTCAAAGCGAAGAGGAGCCATGATAAAAAATATTAAATTTTTTTGATCCCAATTATTTTGAGTTTGGACTGAAATCATATAGTTTCATTTATGTAGATTACGAATCTAGAAGACAAAATTGGATCTGGAGGATATTTTCCAAGATATCGAGAATTTAAAAAACCAGTCCGGAAGCGGAGCCGGAAGCGGGGAGTCAAAAACTCATACAAATAAAGGAGAAAAAAAATTGCTCATGGCATAGATCGGTTAGGCATACTATATACTATGAATGTTCCAAATTTCAAAGCGATTGGTTCAGAATTACAGATTCTATAGAGAAAAATCTCAGAATAGGCCAAATCCTGAACTCAAAGCGAAGAGTGAGCCATGATAAAAAATATTAAATTTTTTTGATCCCAATTATTTTGAGTTTGGACTGAAATCATATAGTTTTATTCATGTAGATTACGAATCTAGAAGACAAAATTGGATCTGGAGGATATTTTCCAAGATATCGAGAATTTAAAAATCCAGTCCGGAAGCGGAGCCGGAAGCGGGAAGTCAAAAACTCATACAAATAATAAAGAGAAAAAATTGCTGATAGCATAGATCGGTTAGGCATACTATATACTATAAATGTTCCAAATTTCAAAGCGATTGGTTCAGAATTACAGATTCTATAGAGAAAAATCTCAGAATAGGCCAAATCCGGAACTCAAAGCGAAGAGTGAGCCATGATAAAAAATATTAAATTCTTTTGATCCCAATTATTTTGAGTTTGGACTGAAATCATATAGTTTCATTCATGTAGATTACGAATCTAGAAGACAAAATTGGATCTGGAGGATATTTTCCAAGATATCGAGAATTTAAAAATCCAGTCCGGAAGCGGATCCGGAAGCGGGGAGTCAAAAACTCATACAAATAATGGAGAAAAAAAATTGCTGATAGCATAGATCGGTTAGGCATACTATATACTATAAATGTTTCAAATTTCAAAGCGATTGGTTCAGAATTACAGATTCTATAGAGAAAAATCTCAGAATAGGCCAAATCCTGAACTCAAAGCGAAGAGTGAGCCATGATAAAGAATATTAAATTTTTTTGATCCCAATTATTCTGAGTTTGGACTGAAATCATATAGTTTTATTCATGTAGATTACGAATCTAGAAGACAAAATTGGATCTGTAGGATATTTTCCAAGATATCGAGAGTTTAAAAATCCAGTCCGGAAGCGGAGCCGGAAGAGGGGAGTCAAAAACTCATACAAATGATGGAGAAAAAAAATTGCTCATAGCATAGATCGGTTAGGCATACTATATACTATGAATGTTCCAAATTTCAAAGCGATTGGTTCAGAATTACAGATTCTATAGAGAAAAATCTCAGAATAGGCCAAATCCTGAACTCAAAGCGAAGAGGAGCCATGATAAAAAATATTAAATTTTTTTGATCCCAATTATTTTGAGTTTGGACTGAAATCATATAGTTTTATTCATGTAGATTACGAATCTTGAAG
The DNA here is from genome assembly GCA_963989225.1 of Dromius quadrimaculatus. Lineage (NCBI taxonomy): Eukaryota > Metazoa > Arthropoda > Insecta > Coleoptera > Carabidae > Dromius > Dromius quadrimaculatus. Next base: position 64,868,309 of record OZ022328.1, on the reverse strand, counting down.
ACAAAATTGGATCTGGAGGATATTTTCCAAGATATCGAGAATTTAAAAATCCAGTCCGGAAGCGGAGCCGGAAGAGGGGAGTCAAAAACTCATACAAATGATGGAGAAAAAAAATTGCTCATAGCATAGATCGGTTAGGCATACTATATACTATAAATGTTCCAAATTTCAAAGCGATTGGTTCAGAATTACAGATTCTATAGAGAAAAATCTCAGAATAGGCCAAATCCTGAACTCAAAGCGAAGAGGAGCCATGATAAAAAATATTAAATTTTTTTGATCCCAATTATTTTGAGTTTGGACTGAAATCATATAGTTTCATTTATGTAGATTACGAATCTAGAAGACAAAATTGGATCTGGAGGATATTTTCCAAGATATCGAGAATTTAAAAAACCAGTCCGGAAGCGGAGCCGGAAGCGGGGAGTCAAAAACTCATACAAATAAAGGAGAAAAAAAATTGCTCATGGCATAGATCGGTTAGGCATACTATATACTATGAATGTTCCAAATTTCAAAGCGATTGGTTCAGAATTACAGATTCTATAGAGAAAAATCTCAGAATAGGCCAAATCCTGAACTCAAAGCGAAGAGTGAGCCATGATAAAAAATATTAAATTTTTTTGATCCCAATTATTTTGAGTTTGGACTGAAATCATATAGTTTTATTCATGTAGATTACGAATCTAGAAGACAAAATTGGATCTGGAGGATATTTTCCAAGATATCGAGAATTTAAAAATCCAGTCCGGAAGCGGAGCCGGAAGCGGGAAGTCAAAAACTCATACAAATAATAAAGAGAAAAAATTGCTGATAGCATAGATCGGTTAGGCATACTATATACTATAAATGTTCCAAATTTCAAAGCGATTGGTTCAGAATTACAGATTCTATAGAGAAAAATCTCAGAATAGGCCAAATCCTGAACTCAAAGCGAAGAGTGAGCCATGATAAAAAATATTAAATTTTTTTGATCCCAATTATTTTGAGTTTGGACTGAAATCATATAGTTTTATTCATGTAGATTACGAATCTAGAAGACAAAATTGGATCTGGAGGATATTTTCCAAGATATCGAGAATTTAAAAATCCAGTCCGGAAGCGGAGCCGGAAGCGGGGAGTCAAAAACTCATACAAATAATGGAGAGAAAAAATTGCTGATAGCATAGATCGGTTAGGCATACTATATACTATAAATGTTCCAAATTTCAAAGCGATTGGTTCAGAATTACAGATTCTGTAGAGAAAAATCTCAGAATAGGCCAAATCCTGAACTCAAAGCGAAGAGTGAGCCATGATAAAAAATATTAGATTTTTTTGATCCCAATTATTTTGAGTTTGGACTGGAATCATATAGTTTTATTCATGTAGATTACGAATCTAGAAGACAAAATTGGATCTGGAGGATATTTTCCAAGATATCGAGAATTTAAAAAACCAGTCCGGAAGCGGAGCCGGAAGCGGGGAGTCAAAAACTCATACAAATAATGGAGAAAAAAAATTGCTTATGGCATAGATCGGTTAGGCATACTATATACTATAAATGTTTCAAATTTCAAAGCGATTGGTTCAGAATTACAGATTCTATAGAGAAAAATCTCAGAATAGGCCAAATCCTGAACTCAAAGCGAAGAGTGAGCCATGATAAAAAATATTAAATTTTTTTGATCCCAATTATTTTGAGTTTGGACTGAAATCATATAGTTTTATTCATGTAGATTACGAATCTAGAAGACAAAATTGGATCTGGAGGATATTTTCCAAGATATCGAGAATTTAAAAATCCAGTCCGGAAGCGGAGCCGGAAGCGGGGAGTCAAAAACTCATACAAATAATAGAGAAAAAATTGCTGATAGCATAGATCGGTTAGGCATACTATATACTATAAATGTTCCAAATTTCAAAGCGATTGTTCCAGAATTACAGATTCTATAGAGAAAAATCTCAGAATAGGCCAAATCCTGAACTCAAAGCGAAGAGTGAGCCATGATAAAAAATATTAAATTCTTTTGATCCCAATTATTTTGAGTTTGGACTGGAATCATATAGTTTTATTCATGTAGATTACGAATCTAGAAGACAAAATTGGATCTGGAGGATATTTTCCAAGATATCGAGAATTTAAAAATCCAGTCCGGAAGCGGAGCCGGAAGAGGGGAGTCAAAAACTTATACAAATGATGGAGAAAAAAAATTGCTCATAGCATAGATCGGTTAGGCATACTATATACTATAAATGTTCCAAATTTCAAAGCGATTGGTTCAGAATTACAGATTCCATAGAGAAAAATCTCAGAATAGGCCAAATCCTGAACTCAAAGCGAAGAGTGAGCCATGATAAAAAATATTAAATTTTTTTGATCCCAATTATTTTGAGTTTGGACTGAAATCATATAGTTTTATTCATGTAGATTACGAATCTAGAAGACAAAATTGGATCTGGAGGATATTTTCCAAGATATCGAGAATTTAAAAATCCAGTCCGGAAGCGGAGCCGGAAGCGGGGAGTCAAAAACTCATACAAATAATGGAGAGAAAAAATTGCTGATAGCATAGATCGGTTAGGCATACTATATACTATAAATGTTCCAAATTTCAAAGCGATTGGTTCAGAATTACAGATTCTATAGAGAAAAATCTCAGAATAGGCCAAATCCTGAACTCAAAGCGAAGAGTGAGCCATGATAAAAAATATTAAATTTTTTTGATCCCAATTATTTTGAGTTTGGACTGAAATCATATAGTTTTATTCATGTAGATTACGAATCTAGAAGACAAAATTGGATCTGGAGGATATTTTCCAAGATATCGAGAATTTAAAAATCCAGTCCGGAAGCGGAGCCGGAAGAGGGGAGTCAAAAACTTATACAAATGATGGAGAAAAAAAATTGCTCATAGCATAGATCGGTTAGGCATACTATATACTATGAATGTTCCAAATTTCAAAGCGATTGGTTCAGAATTACAGATTCTATAAAGAAAAATCTCAGAATAGGCCAAATCCTGAACTCAAAGCGAAGAGTGAGCAATGATAAAAAATATTAAATTTTTTTGATCCCAATTATTTTGAGTTTGGACTGAAATCATATAGTTTTATTCATGTAGATTACGAATCTAGAAGACAAAATTGGATCTGGAGGATATTTTCCAAGATATCGAGAATTTAAAAATCCAGTCCGGAAGCGGAGCCGGAAGCGGGGAGTCAAAAACTCATACAAATGATGGAGAGAAAAAATTGCTGAAAGCATAGATCGGTTAGGCATACTATATACTATAAATGTTCCAAATTTCAAAGCGATTGGTTCAGAATTACAGATTCTATAGAGAAAAATCTCAGAATAGGCCAAATCCTGAACTCAAAGCGAAGAGTGAGCCATGATAAAAAATATTAAATTTTTTTGATCCCAATTATTTTGAGTTTGGACTGAAATCATATAGTTTTATTCATGTAGATTACGAATCTAGAAGACAAAATTGGATCTGGAGGATATTTTCCAAGATATCGAGAATTTAAAAATCCAGTCCGGAAGCGGAGCCGGAAGAGGGGAGTCAAAAACTCATACAAATAATGGAGAAAAAAAAATTGCTGATAGCATAGATCGGTTAGGCATACTATATACTATAAATGTTCCAAATTTCAAAGCGATTGGTTTAGAATTACAGATTCTATAGAAAAAAATCTCAGAATAGGCCAAATCCTGAACTCAAAGCGAAAAGTGAGCCATGATAAAAAATATTAAATTTTTTTGATCCCAATTATTTTGAGTTTGGACTGAAATCATATAGTTTTATTCATGTAGATTACGAATCTAGAAGACAAAATTGGATCTGGAGGATATTTTCCAAGATATCGAGAATTTAAAAATCCAGTCCGGAAGCGGAGCCGGAAGCGGGGAGTCAAAAACTCATACAAATAATGGAGAGAAAAAATTGCTAATAGCATAGATCGGTTAGGCATACTATATACTATAAATGTTCCAAATTTCAAAGCGATTGGTTCAGAATTACAGATTCTATAGAGAAAAATCTCAGAATAGGCCAAATCCTGAACTCAAAGCGAAGAGTGAGCCATGATAAAAAATATTAAATTTTTTTGATCCCAATTATTTTGAGTTTGGACTGAAATCATATAGTTTTATTCATGTAGATTACGAATCTAGAAGACAAAATTGGATCTGGAGGATATTTTCCAAGATATCGAGAATTTAAAAATCCAGTCCGGAAGCGGAGCCGGAAGAGGGGAGTCAAAAACTCATACAAATAATGGAGAAAAAAAATTGCTGATAGCATAGATCGGTTAGGCATACTATATACTATAAATGTTCCAAATTTCAAAGCGATTGGTTCAGAATTACAGATTCTATAGAGAAAAATCTCAGAATAGGCCAAATCCTGAACTCAAAGCGAAGAGTGAGCCATGATAAAAAATATTAAATTTTTTTGATCCCAATTATTTTGAGTTTGGACTGAAATCATATAGTTTTATTCATGTAGATTACGAATCTAGAAGACAAAATTGGATCTGGAGGATATTTTCCAAGATATCGAGAATTTAAAAATCCAGTCCGGAAGCGGAGCCGGAAGAGGGGAGTCAAAAACTCATACAAATGATGGAGAAAAAAAATTGCTCATAGCATAGATCGGTTAGGCATACTATATCCTATAAATGTTCCAAATTTCAAAGCGATTGGTTCAGAATTACAGATTCTATAGAGAAAAATCTCAGAATAGGCCAAATCCTGAACTCAAAGCGAAGAGTGAGCCATGATAAAAAATATTAAATTTTTTTGATCCCAATTATTTTGAGTTTGGACTGAAATCATATAGTTTTATTCATGTAGATTAGGAATCTAGAAGACAAAATTAAATCTGGAGGATATTTTCCAAGATATCAAGAATTTAAAAATCCAGTCCGGAAGCGGAGCCGGAAGAGGGGAGACAAAAACTCATACAAATGATGGAGAAAAAAAATTGCTCATAGCATAGATCAGTTAGGCATACTATATACTTTGAATGTTCCAAATTTCAAAGCGATTGGTTCAGAATTACAGATTCTATAAAGAAAAATCTCAGAATAGGCCAAATCCTGAACTCAAAGCGAAGAGGAGCCATGATAAAAAATATTAAATTTTTTTGATCCCAATTATTTTGAGTTTGGACTGAAATCATATAGTTTTATTTATGTAGATTACGAATCTAGAAGACAAAATTGGATCTGGAGGATATTTTCCAAGATATCGAGAATTTAAAAAACCAGTCCGGAAGCGGAGCCGGAAGCGGGGAGTCAAAAACTCATACAAATAATGGAGAAAAAAAATTGCTTATGGCATAGATCGGTTAGGCATACTATATACTATGAATGTTTTAAATTTCAAAGCGATTGGTTCAGAATTACAGATTCTATAGAGAAAAATCTCAGAATAGGCCAAATCCTGAACTCAAAGCGAAGAGTGAGCCATGATAAAGAATATTAAATTTTTTTGATCCCAATTATTTTGAGTTTGGACTGAAATCATATAGTTTTATTCATGTAGATTACGAATCTAGAAGACAAAATTGGATCTGGAGGATATTTTCCAAGATATCGAGAATTTAAAAATCCAGTCCGGAAGCGGAGCCGGAAGCGGGGAGTCAAAAACTCATACAAATAATGGAGAGAAAAAATTGCTGATAGCATAGATCGGTTAGGCATACTATATACTATAAATGTTCCAAATTTCAAAGCGATTGGTTCAGAATTACAGATTCTATAGAGAAAAATCTCAGAATAGGCCAAATCCTGAACTCAAAGCGAAGAGTGAGCCATGATAAAAAATATTAAATTTTTTTGATCCCAATTATTTTGAGTTTGGACTGAAATCATATAGTTTTATCCATGTAGATTACGAATCTAGAAGACAAAATTGGATCTGGAGGATATTTTCCAAGATATCGAGAATTTAAAAATCCAGTCTGGAAGCGGAGCCGGAAGCGGGGAGTCAAAAACTCATACAAATAATGGAGAAAAAAAATTGCTGATAGCATAGATCGGTTAGGCATACTATATACTATGAATGTTCCAAATTTCAAAGCGATTGGTTCAGAATTACAGATTCTATAGAGTAAAATCTCAGAATAGGCCAAATCCTGAACTCAAAGCGAAGAGTGAGCCATGATAAAAAATATTAAATTTTTTTGATCCCAATTATTTTGAGTTTGGACTGAAATCATATAGTTTTATTCATGTAGATTACGAATCTAGAAGACAAAATTGGATCTGGAGGATATTTTCCAAGATATCGAGAATTTAAAAATCCAGTCTGGAAGCGGAGCCGGAAGAGGGGAGTCAAAAACTCATACAAATGATGGAGAAAAAAAATTGCTCATAGCATAGATCGGTTAGGCATACTATATACTATGAATGTTCCAAATTTCAAAGCGATTGGTTCAGAATTACAGATTCTATAGAGAAAAATCTCAGAATAGGCCAAATCCTGAACTCAAAGCGAAGAGGAGCCATGATAAAAAATATTAAATTTTTTTGATCCCAATTATTTTGAGTTTGGACTGAAATCATATAGTTTTATTTATGTAGATTACGAATCTAGAAGACAAAATTGGATCTGGAGGATATTTTCCAAGATATCGAGAATTTAAAAATCCAGTCCGGAAGCGGAGCCGGAAGAGGGGAGTCAAAAACTCATACAAATGATGGAGAAAAAAAATTGCTCATAGCATAGATCGGTTAGGCATACTATATACTATGAATGTTCCAAATTTCAAAGCGATTGGTTCAGAATTACAGATTCTATAGAGAAAAATCTCAGAATAGGCCAAATCCTGAACTCAAAGCGAAGAGGAGCCATGATAAAAAATATTAAATTTTTTTGATCCCAATTATTTTGAGTTTGGACTGAAATCATATAGTTTTATTCATGTAGATTACGAATCTAGAAGACAAAATTGGATCTGGAGGATATTTTCCAAGATATCGAGAATTTAAAAAACCAGTCCGGAAGCGGAGCCGGAAGCGGGGAGTCAAAAACTCATACAAATAATGGAGAAAAAAAATTGCTCATGGCATAGATCGGTTAGGCATACTATATACTATGAATGTTCCAAATTTCAAAGCGATTGGTTCAGAATTACAGATTCTATAGAGAAAAATCTCAGAATAGGCCAAATCCTGAACTCAAAGCGAGGAGTGAGCCATGATAAAAAATATTAAATTTTTTTGATCCCAATTATTTTGAGTTTGGACTGGAATCATATAGTTTTATTCATGTAGATTACGAATCTAGAAGACAAAATTGGATCTGGAGGATATTTTCCAAGATATCGAGAATTTAAAAATCCAGTCCGGAAGCGGAGCCGGAAGCGGGAAGTCAAAAACTCATACAAATAATGAAGAGAAAAAATTGCTGATAGCATAGATCGGTTAGGCATACTATATACTATAAATGTTTCAAATTTCAAAGCGATTGGTTCAGAATTACAGATTCTATAGAGAAAAATCTCAGAATAGGCCAAATCCTGAACTCAAAGCGAAGAGTGAGCCATGATAAAAAATATTAAATTTTTTTGATCCCAATTATTTTGAGTTTGGACTGAAATCATATAGTTTTATTCATGTAGATTACGAATCTAGAAGACAAAATTGGATCTGGAGGATATTTTCCAAGATATCGAGAATTTAAAAATCCAGTCCGGAAGCGGAGCCGGAAGCGGGGAGTCAAAAACTCATACAAATAATGGAGAGAAAAAATTGCTGATAGCATAGATCGGTTAGACATACTATATACTATAAATGTTCCAAATTTCAAAGCGATTGGTTCAGAATTACAGATTCTATAGAGAAAAATCTCAGAATAGGCCAAATCCTGAACTCAAAGCGAAGAGTGAGCCATGATAAAAAATATTAAATTTTTTTGATCCCAATTATTTTGAGTTTGGACTGAAATCATATAGTTTCATTCATGTAGATTACGAATCTAGAAGACAAAATTGGATCTGGAGGATATTTTCCAAGATATCGAGAATTTAAAAATCCAGTCCGGAAGCGGAGCCGGAAGCGGGGAGTCAAAAACTCATACAAATAATGAGGGAAAAAAATTGCTGATAGCATAGATCGGTTAGGCATACTATATACTATAAATGTTCCAAATTTCAAAGCGATTGGTTCAGAATTACAGATTCTATAGAGAAAAATCTCAGAATAGGCCAAATCCTGAACTCAAAGCGAAGAGTGAGCCATGATAAAAAATATTAAATTTTTTTGATCCCAATTATTTTGAGTTTGGCATGAAATTATATAGTTTAATTCATGTAAATTACGAATCACGAGAACAAAGTTGAATCTGGAGGATATTTTTCAAGATATCGAGAATTTAAAAATACAATCCGGAAGCGGAGCCGGAAGCGGGGAGTCAAAAACTCATACAAATAATGGAGATAAAAAATTGCTGATACCATCGATCGGTTAAGCATACTATACACTATGAATGTTCCAAATTTCGAAGCGATTGGTTCAGAATTACAGATTCTATAGAGAAGAATCTCAGAATAGGCAAAATCCTGAATTCAAATCGAAGAGTGAGCCATGATAAAAAAATTAAATTTTTTTGATCCCAATTATTACGAGTTTGGCATTGAATTATATAGTTTAATTCATGTAGATTACGAATCTGGAGAACAAAATTGGATCTGGAGGATATTTCCCAAGATATCGAGAATTTAAAAATACAATCCGGAAGCGGAGCCGGAAGCGGGGAGTCAAAAACTCATACAAATAAAAGAGATAAAAAATTGCTGATACCATCGATCGGTTAGGCATACTATATACTATAAATATTCCAAATTTCAAAGCGATTGGTTCAGAATTACAGATTCTATAGAGAAAAATCTCAGAATAGGCAAAATCCTGAACTCAAAGCGAAGAGTGAGCCATGATAAAAAATATTAAATTTTTTTGATCCCAATTATTTTGAGTTTGGACTGAAATCATATAGTTTTATTCATGTAGATTACGAATCTAGAAGACAAAATTGGATCTGGAGGATATTTTCCAAGATATCGAGAATTTAAAAATCCAGTCCGGAAGCGGAGCCGGAAGAGGGGAGTCAAAAACTCATACAAATGATGGAGAAAAAAAATTGCTGATAGCATAGATCGGTTAGGCATACTATATACTATGAATGTTCCAAATTTCAAAGCGATTGGTTCAGAATTACAGATTCTATAGAGAAAAATCTCAGAATAGGCCAAATCCTGAACTCAAAGCGAAGAGGAGCCATGATAAAAAATATTGAATTTTTTTGATCCCAATTATTTTGAGTTTGGACTGAAATCATATAGTTTCATTCATGTAGATTACGAATCTAGAAGACAAAATTGGATCTGGAGGATATTTTCCAAGATATCGAGAATTTAAAAATCCAGTCTGGAAGCGGAGCCGGAAGCGGGGAGTCAAAAACTCATACAAATAATGAAGAAAAAAAATTGCTTATGGCATAGATCGGTTAGGCATACTATATACTATGAATGTTTCAAATTTCAAAGCGATTGGTTCAGAATTACAGATTCTATAGAGAAAAATCTCAGAATAGGCCAAATCCTGAACTCAAAGCGAAGAGTGAGCCATGATAAAAAATATTAAATTTTTTTGATCCCAATTATTTTGAGTTTGGACTGAAATCATATAGTTTTATTCATGTAGATTACGAATCTAGAAGACAAAATTGGATCTGGAGGATATTTTCCAAGATATCGAGAATTTAAAAATCCAGTCCGGAAGCGGAGCCGGAAGCGGGGAGTCAAAAACTCATACAAATAATGGAGAGAGAAAATTGCTTATAGCATAGATCGGTTAGGCATACTATATACTATAAATGTTCCAAATTTCAAAGCGATTGGTTCAGAATTACAGATTCTATAGAGAAAAATCTCAGAATAGGCCAAATCCTGAACTCAAAGCGAAGAGTGAGCCATGATAAAAAATATTAAATTTTTTTGATCCCAATTATTTTGAGTTTGGACTGAAATCATATAGTTTTATTCATGTAGATTACGAATCTAGAAGACAAAATTGGATCTGGAGGATATTTTCCAAGATATCGAGAATTTAAAAATCCAGTCCGGAAGCGGAGCCGGAAGCGGGGAGTCAAAAACTCATACAAATAATAGAGAAAAAATTGCTGATAGCATAGATCGGTTAGGCATACTATATACTATAAATGTTCCAAATTTCAAAGCGATTGGTTCAGAATTACAGATTCTATAGAGAAAAATCTCAGAATAGGCCAAATCCTGAACTCAAAGCGAAGAGTGAGCCATGATAAAAAATATTAAATTTTTTTGATCCCAATTATTTTGAGTTTGGACTGAAATCATATAGTTTTATTCATGTAGATTACGAATCTAGAAGACAAAATTGGATCTGGAGGATATTTTCCAAGATATCGAGAATTTAAAAATCCAGTCCGGAAGCGGAGCCGGAAGAGGGGAGTCAAAAACTCATACAAATAATGGAGAAAAAAAAATTGCTGATAGCATAGATCGGTTAGGCATACTATATACTATAAATGTTTCAAATTTCAAAGCGATTGGTTCAGAATTACAGATTCTATAGAGAAAAATCTCAGAATAGGCCAAATCCTGAACTCAAAGCGAAGAGTGAGCCATGATAAAAAATATTAAATTTTTTTGATCCCAATTATTTTGAGTTTGGACTGAAATCATATAGTTTTATTCATGTAGATTACGAATCTAGAAGACAAAATTGGATCTGGAGGATATTTTCCAAGATATCGAGAATTTAAAAATCCAGTCCGGAAGCGGAGCCGGAAGCGGGGAGTCAAAAACTCATACAAATAATGGAGAGAAAAAATTGCTGATAGCATAGATCGGTTAGGCATACTATATACTATGAATGTTCCAAATTTCAAAGCGATTGGTTCAGAATTACAGATTCTATAGAGAAAAATCTCAGAATAGGCCAAATCCTGAACTCAAAGCGAAGAGTGAGCCATGATAAAAAATATTAAATTTCTTTGATCCCAATTATTTTGAGTTTGGACTGAAATCATATAGTTTTATTCATGTAGATTACGAATCTAGAAGACAAAATTGGATCTGGAGGATATTTTCCAAGATATCGAGAATTTAAAAATCCAGTCCGGAAGCGGAGCCGGAAGCGGGGAGTCAAAAACTCATACAAATAATGGAGAAAAAAAATTGCTGATAGCATAGATCGGTTAGGCATACTATATACTATAAATGTTCCAAATTTCAAAGCGATTAGTTCAGAATTACAGATTCTATAGAGAAAAATCTCAGAATAGGCCAAATCCTGAACTCAAAGCGAAGAGTGAGCCATGATAAAAAATATTAAATTTTTTTGATCTCAATTATTTTGAGTTTGGACTGAAATCATATAGATTTATTCATGTAGATTACGAATCTAGAAGACAAAATTGGATCTGGAGGATATTTTCCAAGATATCGAGAATTTAAAAATCCAGTCCGGAAGCGGAGCCGGAAGCGGGGAGTCAAAAACTCATACAAATAATGGAGAGAAAAAATTGCTGATAGCATAGATCGGTTAGGCATACTATATACTATAAATGTTCCAAATTTCAAAGCGATTGGTTCAGAATTACAGATTCTATAGAGAAAAATCTCAGAATAGGCCAAATCCGGAACTCAAAGCGAAGAGTGAGCCATGATAAAAAATATTAAATTCTTTTGATCCCAATTATTTTGAGTTTGGACTGAAATCATATAGTTTTATTCATGTAGATTACGAATCTAGAAGACAAAATTGGATCTGGAGGATATTTTCCAAGATATCGAGAATTTAAAAATCCAGTCCGGAAGCGGAGCCGGAAGCGGGGAGTCAAAAACTCATACAAATAATGGAGAAAAAAAATTGCTGATAGCATAGATCGGTTAGGCATACTATATACTATAAATGTTCCAAATTTCAAAGCGATTGGTTCAGAATTACAGATTCTATAGAGAAAAATCTCAGAATAGGCCAAATCCTGAACTCAAAGCGAAGAGTGAGCCATGATAAAGAATATTAAATTTTTTTGATCCCAATTATTCTGAGTTTGGACTGAAATCATATAGTTTTATTCATGTAGATTACGAATCTAGAAGACAAAATTGGATCTGTAGGATATTTTCCAAGATATCGAGAGTTTAAAAATCCAGTCCGGAAGCGGAGCCGGAAGAGGGGAGTCAAAAACTCATACAAATGATGGTAGAAAAAAAATTGCTCATAGCATAGATCGGTTAGGCATACTATATACTATGAATGTTCCAAATTTCAAAGCGATTGGTTCAGAATTACAGATTCTATAGAGAAAAATCTCAGAATAGGCCAAATCCTGAACTCAAAGCGAAGAGGAGCCATGATAAAAAATATTAAATTTTTTTGATCCCAATTATTTTGAGTTTGGACTGAAATCATATAGTTTTATTCATGTAGATTACGAATCTAGAAGACAAAATTGGATCTGGAGGATATTTTCCAAGATATCGAGAATTTAAAAATCCAGTCCGGAAGCGGAGCCGGAAGAGGGGAGTCAAAAACTCATACAAATGATGGAGAAAAAAAATTGCTCATAGCATAGATCGGTTAGGCATACTATATACTATAAATGTTCCAAATTTCAAAGCGATTGGTTCAGAATTACAGATTCTATAGAGAAAAATCTCAGAATAGGCCAAATCCTGAACTCAAAGCGAAGAGGAGCCATGATAAAAAATATTAAATTTTTTTGATCCCAATTATTTTGAGTTTGGACTGAAATCATATGGTTTTATTCATGTAGATTACGAATCTAGAAGACAAAATTGGATCTGGAGGATATTTTCCAAGATATCGAGAATTTAAAAATCCAGTCCGGAAGCGGAGCCGGAAGCGGGGAGTCAAAAACTCATACAAATAATGGAGAAAAGAAATTGCTGATAGCATAGATCGGTTAGGCATACTATATACTATAAATGTTCCAAATTTCACAGCGATTGGTTCAGAATTACAGATTCTATAGAGAAAAATCTCAGAATAGGCCAAATCCTGAACTCAAAGCGAAGAGTGAGCCATGATAAAAAATATTAAATTTTTTTGATCCCAATTATTTTGAGTTTGGACTGAAATCATATAGTTTTATTCATGTAGATTACGAATCTAGAAGACAAAATTGGATCTGGAGGATATTTTCCAAGATATCGAGAATTTAAAAATCCAGTCCGGAAGCGGAGCCGGAAGAGGGGAGTCAAAAACTTATACAAATGATGGAGAAAAAAAATTGCTCATAGCATAGATCGGTTAGGCATACTATATACTATGAATGTTCCAAATTTCAAAGCGATTGGTTCAGAATTACAGATTCTATAGAGAAAAATCTCAGAATAGGCCAAATCCTGAACTCAAAGCGAAGAGTGAGCCATGATAAAAAATATTAAATTTTTTTGATCCCAATTATTTTGAGTTTGGACTGAAATCATATAGTTTTATTCATGTAGATTACGAATCTAGAAGACAAAATTGGATCTGGAGGATATTTTCCAAGATATCGAGAATTTAAAAATCCAGTCCGGAAGCGGAGCCGGAAGCGGGGAGTCAAAAACTCATACAAATAATGGGGAGAAAAAATTGCTGATAGCATAGATCGGTTAGGCATACTATATACTATAAATGTTCCAAATTTCAAAGCGATTGGTTCAGAATTACAGATTCTATAGAGAAAAATCTCAGAATAGGCCAAATCCTGATCTCAAAGCGAAGAGTGAGCCATGATAAAAAATATTAAATTTCTTTGATCCCAATTATTTTGAGTTTGGACTGAAATCATATAGATTTATTCATGTAGATTACGAATCTAGAAGACAAAATTGGATCTGGAGGATATTTTCCAAGATATCGAGAATTTAAAAATCCAGTCCGGAAGCGGAGCCGGATGCGGGGAGTCAAAAACTCATACAAATAATGGAGAAAAAAAAATTGCTGATAGCATAGATCGGTTAGGCATACTATATACTATAAATGTTCCAAATTTCAAAGCGATTGGTTCAGAATTACAGATTCTATAGAAAAAAATCTCAGAATAGGCCAAATCCTGAACTCAAAGCGAAGAGTGAGCCATGATAAAAAATATTAAATTTTTTTGATCCCAATTATTTTGAGTTTGGACTGAAATCATATAGTTTTATTCATGTAGATTACGAATCTAGAAGACAAAATTGGATCTGGAGGATATTTTCCAAGATATCGAGAATTTAAAAATTCAGTCCGGAAGCGGAGCCGGAAGAGGGGAGTCAAAAACTCATACAAATAATGAAGAAAAAAAAATTGCTGATAGCATAGATCGGTTAGGCATACTATATACTATAAATGTTCCAAATTTCAAAGCGATTGGTTCAGAATTACAGATTCTATAGAAAAAAATCTCAGAATAGGCCAAATCCTGAACTCAAAGCGAAGAGTGAGCCATGATAAAAAATATTAAATTTTTTTGATCCCAATTATTTTGAGTTTGGACTGAAATCATATAGTTTTATTCATGTAGATTACTAATCTAGAAGACAAAATTGGATCTGGAGGATATTTTCCAAGATATCGAGAATTTAAAAATCCAGTCCGGAAGCGGAGCCGGAAGCCGGGAGTCAAAAACTCATACAAATAATGGAGAGAAAAAATTGCTAATAGCATAGACCGGTTAGGCATACTATATACTATAAATGTTCCAAATTTCAAAGCGATTGGTTCAGAATTACAGATTCTATAGAGAAAAATCTCAGAATAGGCCAAATCCTGAACTCAAAGCGAAGAGTGAGCCATGATAAAAAATATTAAATTTTTTTGATCCCAATTATTTTGAGTTTGGACTGAAATCATATAGTTTTATTCATGTAGATTACGAATCTAGAAGACAAAATTGGATCTGGAGGATATTTTCCAAGATATCGAGAATTTAAAAATCCAGTCCGGAAGCGGAGCCGGAAGCGGGGAGTCAAAAACTCATACAAATAATGGAGAGAAAAAATTGCTGATAGCATAGATCGGTTAGGCATACTATATACTATAAATGTTCCAAATTTCAAAGCGATTGGTTCAGAATTACAGATTCTATAGAGAAAAATCTCAGAATAGGCCAAATCCTGAACTCAAAGCGAAGAGTGAGCCATGATAAAAAATATTAAATTTTTTTGATCCCAATTATTTTGAGTTTGGACTGAAATCATATAGTTTTATCCATGTAGATTACGAATCTAGAAGACAAAATTGGATCTGGAGGATATTTTCCAAGATATCGAGAATTTAAAAATCCAGTCTGGAAGCGGAGCCGGAAGCGGGGAGTCAAAAACTCATACAAATAATGGAGAAAAAAAATTGCTGATAGCATAGATCGGTTAGGCATACTATATACTATGAATGTTTCAAATTTCAAAGCGATTGGTTCAGAATTACAGATTCTATAGAGAAAAATCTCAGAATAGGCCAAATCCTGAACTCAAAGCGAAGAGTGAGCCATGATAAAAAATATTAAATTTTTTTGATCCCAATTATTTTGAGTTTGGACTGAAATCATATAGTTTCATTCATGTAGATTACGAATCTAGAAGACAAAATTGGATCTGGAGGATATTTTCCAAGATATCGAGAATTTAAAAATCCAGTCTGGAAGCGGAGCCGGAAGAGGGGAGTCAAAAACTCATACAAATGATGGAGAAAAAAAATTGCTCATAGCATAGATCGGTTAGGCATACTATATACTATAAATGTTCCAAATTTCAAAGCGATTGGTTCAGAATTACAGATCCTATAGAGAAAAATCTCAGAATAGGCCAAATCCTGAACTCAAAGCGAAGAGGAGCCATGATAAAAAATATTAAATTTTTTTGATCCCAATTATTTTGAGTTTGGACTGAAATCATATAGTTTTATTCATGTAGATTACGAATCTAGAAGACAAAATTGGATCTGGAGGATATTTTCCAAGATATCGAGAATTTAAAAATCCAGTCCGGAAGCGGAGCCGGAAGCGGGGAGTCAAAAACTCATACAAATAATGGAGAGAAAAAATTGCTGATAGCATAGATCGGTTAGGCATACTATATACTATAAATGTTTCAAATTTCAAAGCGATTGGTTCAGAATTACAGATTCTATAGAGAAAAATCTCAGAATAGGCCAAATCCTGAACTCAAAGCGAAGAGTGAGCCATGATAAAAAATATTAAATTTTTTTGATCCCAATTATTCTGAGTTTGGACTGAAATCATATAGTTTTATTCATGTAGATTACGAATCTAGAAGACAAAATTGGATCTGGAGGATATTTTCCAAGATATCGAGAATTTAAAAATCCAGTCCGGAAGCGGAGCCGGAAGCGGGGAGTCAAAAACTCATACAAATAATGGAGAGAAAAAATTGCTGATAGCATAGATCGGTTAGGCATACTATATACTATAAATGTTCCAAATTTCAAAGCGATTGGTTCAGAATTACAGATTCTATAGAGAAAAATCTCAGAATAGGCCAAATCCTGAACTCAAAGCGAAGAGTGAGCCATGATAAAAAATATTAAATTTTTTTGATCCCAATTATTTTGAGTTTGGACTGAAATCATATAGTTTTATTCATGTAGATTACGAATCTAGAAGACAAAATTGGATCTGGAGGATATTTTCCAAGATATCGAGAATTTAAAAATCCAGTCCGGAA
The DNA here is from genome assembly GCA_963989225.1 of Dromius quadrimaculatus. Taxonomy (NCBI): domain Eukaryota; kingdom Metazoa; phylum Arthropoda; class Insecta; order Coleoptera; family Carabidae; genus Dromius; species Dromius quadrimaculatus. Next base: position 64,851,600 of record OZ022328.1, on the reverse strand, counting down.
GCGGAGCCGGAAGCGGGGAGTCAAAAACTCATACAAATAATGGGGAAAAAAAATTGCTGATAGCATAGATCGGTTAGGCATACTATATACTATAAATGTTCCAAATTTCAAAGCGATTGGTTCAGAATTACAGATTCTATAGAGAAAAATCTCAGAATAGGCCAAATCCTGAACTCAAAGCGAAGAGTGAGCCATGATAAAAAATATTAAATTTTTTTGATCCCAATTATTTTGAGTTTGGCATGAAATTATATAGTTTAATTCATGTAAACTACGAATCACGAGAACAAAGTTGAATCTGGAGGATATTTTTCAAGATATCGAGAATTTAAAAATACAATCCGGAAGCGGAGCCGGAAGCGGGGAGTCAAAAACTCATACAAATAATGGAGATAAAAAATTGCTGATACCATCGATCGGTTAAGCATACTATACACTATGAATGTTCCAAATTTCGAAGCGATTGGTTCAGAATTACAGATTCTATAGAGAAGAATCTCAGAATAGGCAAAATCCTGAATTCAAATCGAAGAGTGAGCCATGATAAAAAAATTAAATTTTTTTGATCCCAATTATTACGAGTTTGGCATTGAATTATATAGTTTAATTCATGTAGATTACGAATCTGGAGAACAAAATTGGATCTGGAGGATATTTTCCAAGATATCGAGAATTTAAAAATACAGTCCGGAAGCGGAGCTGGAAGCGGGGAGTCAAAAACTCATACAAATAATGGAGAAAAAAAAATTGCTGATAGCATAGATCGGTTAGGCATACTATATACTATAAATGTTCCAAATTTCAAAGCGATTGGTTCAGAATTACAGATTCTATAGAGAAGAATCTCAGAATAGGCAAAATCCTGAATTCAAATCGAAGAGTGAGCCATGATAAAAAAATTAAATTTTTTTGATCCCAATTATTTTGAGTTTGGCATGGAATTATATAGTTTAATTCATGTAGATTACGAATCTAGAGAACAAAGTTGGATCTGGAGGATATTTTCCAAGATATCGAGAATTTAATAATACAATCCGGAAGCGGAGCCGGAAGCGGGGAGTCAAAAACTCATACAAATATTGAGATAAAAAATTGCTGATACCATCGATCGGTTAGGCATACTATATACTATGAATGTTTTAAATTTCAAAGCGATTGGTTCAGAATTACAGATTCTATAGAGAAGAATCTCAGAATAGGCCAAATCCTGAATTCAAATCGAAGAGTGAGCCATGATAAAAAAATTAACTTTTTTTGATCCCAATTATTTTGAGTTTGGCATGGAATTATATAGTTCAATTCATGTAGATTACGAATCTAGAGAACAAAATTGGATCTGGAGGATATTTTCCAAGATATCGAGAATTTAAAAATACAATCCGGAAGCGGAGCCGGAAGCGGGGAGTCAAAAACTCATACAAATAATGGAGATAAAGAATTGCTGATACCATCGATCGGTTAGGCATACTATATACTATGAATGTTCCAAATTTCAAAGCGATTGGTTCAGAATTACAGATTCTATAGAGAAGAATCTCAGAATAGGCAAAATCCTGAATTCAAATCGAAGAGTGAGCCATGATAAAAAAATTAAATTTTTTTGATCCCAATTATTTTGAGTTTGGCATGAAATTATACAGTTCGATTCATGTAGATTACGAATCTGGAGAACAAAATTGGATCTGGAGGATATTTTCCAAGATATCGAGAATTTAAAAATACAGTCCGGAAGCGGAGCTGGAAGCGGGGAGTCAAAAACTCATACAAATAATGGAGATAAAAAATTGCTGATACCATCGATCGGTTAGGCATACCATATACTATGAATGTTCCAAATTTTGAAGCGATTGGTTCAGAATTACAGATTCTATGGAGAAGAATCTCAGAATAGGCCAAATCCTGAATTCAAATCGAAGAGTGAGCCATGATAAAAAAATTAAATTTTTTTGATCCCAATTATTTTGAGTTTGGCATGAGAAGATATAGTTAATTTCATGTAGATTACGAATCTAGAGAACAAGATTGGATCTGGAGGATATTTTCCAAGATATCGAGAATTTAAAAATACAGTCCGGAAGCGGAGCCGGAAGCGGGGAGTCAAAAACTCATACAAATAATGGAGATAAGAAATTGCTGATACCATCGATCGGTTAGGCATACTATATACTATAAATGTTCCAGATTTTAAAGTGATTGGTTCAGAATTACAGATTCTATAGAGAAGAAACTCAGAATAGGCAAAATCCTGAATTCAAATCGAAGAGTGAGCCATGATAAAAAAATTAAATTTTTTTGATCCCAATTATTTTGAGTTTGGCATGAGAAGATATAGTTTAATTCATGTAGATTACGAATCTAGAGAACAAAATTGGATCTGGAGGATATTTTCCAAGATATCGAGAATTTAAAAATACAGTCCGGAAGCGGAGCCGGAAGCGGGGAGTCAAAAACTCATACAAATAATGGAGATAAGAAATTGCTGATACCATCGATCGGTTAGGCATACTATATACTATAAATGTTTCTAATTTCAAAGCGATTGGTCCAGTATTACAGATTCTATAGAGAAGAAACTCAGAATAGGCAAAATCCTGAATTCAAAGCGAAGAGTGAGCCATGATAAGAAAAATGAAATTTTTTTGATCCCAATTATTCTGAGTTTGGCATGAAATTATATAGTTTCATCCATGTAGATTACGAATCTAGGAAACAAAATTGAATCTGGGGGATATTTTCCAAGATATCGAAAATTTAAAAATCTAGTCCGGAAGCGGAGCTGGAAGCGGGGAGTCAAAAACTCATACAAATAATGGAGAGAAAAAATTGCTGATAGCATCGATCAGTTAGGCATACTATATACTATAAATGTTCCAAATTTCGAAGCGATTGGTCTAGAATTACAGATTCTATAGAGAAGAATCTCAGAATAGGCAAAATCCTGAATTAAAAGCGAAGAGTGAGCTCTGATACGAATCTTGAAATAACTATTAATGAATTTGACATTGTTTTTTTTCTCTCAGATTATTGGCAAATGGAAATAATGATCCAAAATCAATTCAAATTGAAATATTTTTTTGCTGAAAAATTATACTAAATTAATATTTGTGGTCTTGAGCCTCTCCTTCTAGCCATCCCTTATTCCACAGGTTTCAAAATATGTCGATGGTATTAAAAATGACAAAAAATTACAAAATTACTACTTTGTGTAAACTGTTATCAATCATAAATTGTTGTGTTTCTAATTTTTCTCATTTTGATATTTATGAATCTGGGAGTGGATAAATTATCGTTCTAATATCGATATTTTGGTACCTCGCGGCAAGAGCCCTGTTCCAGCATGTCCGCCATCCAGGATACGCTGAAACAGAGTCACCCTACAGCCCTAAACTCCGAGCTATAAAGTGCCTCCCTAACACATGAGCTAGCCCTACCTAACACATTTTAATGGATCGCTACCTGAAACCTAAGAAAGAACCTGAAACCTACAAAAGATTAGCGGGAGGGCAAGTGTCACTTAATTATGTTCCTGAACCAAGACCATGCGATGAAACCAGTGTGAAGCACCAATTCGATCCAAAGTCTATACCTAGTGATTCAGGAACGCGTGCAGTCTGGGGTTTGCAGAGAAAACACCGTGAACTACTGAAAATGACCATTAGTGCAATGCGCAGTACCAGGGCCGTACTGCGCTATGATCCCTTTAAATTTCAGCAGACACAATCTGTGAAAAAAAGCCTGAAAAGAATACATACACAAATAAAAAAACAAATTCCACATCCCACCCTCAATCAAAACGTTTCGCGGTATGAAATTACTAATTGAGTTCAATATTTAACCAAAGCAAACCCTAAAATTAGTTGTGTATTGATTTACTTTATTTATAATAAAAAATTATTCGCAAACCTCTAATAAAAATTTAATTTAATCGCGAACGCGTTTCATATTTTGTGATGAAAGTGTTTTAGGATGTTGTATATAGTTATCCAGCGCTGGCAAAACTCTGGTTAATCAGAGCCTTACATAATTTTTCTCGTCGGTACAGCGCCGATTATTCAGAGCCATACAAGACGTCCAGCGTCGGCGGAGTCCCCTTGGACCCCACAAAATTTGAACGAGCGAATAAAAAGTTAGGATGACTAAAAGAGAACGCGCGCCCCGCTTGTGTCATAAATATCATGATTGCATTGTTAATTTAATTGCATCAATATTGAAAAAGTTTATTTATAATCATGATATTCATCCAATAACTAATATTAATTAAAATATTATTTACTGAGGAATACAAAGGACACAAGCCTTAATCTAAACACTAACCTTGCACTACGTACTCTACAGCACCTCTGAAACAAAAGAAAAACAAAATTAGTTTCTTCAATTCAATTGAATTTATATGAAATAAAGCATCATGCAGAATACGAAACTAGTAGTTAGTGTTTGAGTTATGGTTAGGAACTTGTTTATTTGAGATAAGAAATGTGATGACTAATATTAACAAGCGGTTTATCTTCTGCGCATACGTCAAAAATTCTACTCTTTTTTGTGATTTTTACTCAATATTTTTTATTGGTTTTTGACTTTTATTTATTAGAAATTTCAATATTCACGAAGATGTTTCACATCTGCCGGGCATCCCATTGATAATTCGATAATTAAATAGTAATTACAGGATGCTGTTCACTGTATAGCTATAACATAAGATTGTACCTGCTAAACATTTAACACTAACTACTAAAAACGAGAAAAGAAAATAAAAAAAAAAAAATGAAAAATATTTACCGGTTTGCTGCATGTACAGTGCAGTCCGCTAGAACTCTGCAACTCGAACAGGAACTCATCTGGTTTCAGGAACACTGGAACTTTGCAGCTCAAGATCTGCTGGTTTCAAGAACACTGGAACATCCGGAAATGAATTTTGCCTTTTCTTTTAAAATTTGTACAGGCGTTTTTAAATACTTGATGTTGCATTAATTTTTTTTTAATCTTGCAACTAACTTCTACCGATGATGCAGTTATGGTTTGCAATGTTCTAACGGAAGTAGAGAAGCTTCCTTCAAGTCAAAAAGATAGTCAAAGAATTGGGCAACATAGCTTAAAATTGATTTGATCATTTCTGTAAATTGAAAAAAATTGTTTAAAATGAATATAAAAATATTTCAAAGTTTTTATTCACCTGTTGATTTGACCATTGATTTTTGGAATTGTTGGATAACTTTCGTAATATTAATTGATATAGAAATCGAAGCACACTTGCTTGAGATTCTGCATTTCTTGATAATTTTTTGTACTACAATTTTCTTTTTAATGCTTGCAGGCATAAATTTGTCGCTGCTAATTTTCGGAGAAACTCTTCAAAAAATACGACTAAATATTGCCGGAAAACTGCAGGGGCGAAGCACAACTGATTATTTAAAATTGTATTCCTATTTTTACAACTAAAGGACTGGAGGTAACTTCTACGGTTGGTAATGTTGTAGTAGACGAGTTGGTGGAACCAAGGGAGCTTGAACTTTGCACAGAAGCTTTTCTGAAATTAAAATATAATTTATTAACAAGACTATTAAGAGAAAAAGTTAGTTTTATTCACCTGTACTTTTTGCAATTTGCAATTATCTTCTTGCTTCTGGCATCAAAGTTACTGATAATAATTGGAATTACTTTTAGTTGTGTTTGTTGTTGATTTTTCAAGTCCACTTGGGTAAATATTCAACAGGGTGGCCAGGGGGTTCAATCAAATCATTAAATGCACATTTTTCGATTACATTTCCTCAAAATATTAATATTCACAGCACTGACAAAGCTATATTAATATCTTGGAACTGAATCTGCATTCAATCATTTTGCTAAAACTAAAAATGCATAAATCCATATCTTTTGTTTCAAAGCGCCACATCAGGCAGAATTTTGAAAAAAAAAGTATGTTCAAAAAATATAATTGAACAGACAAGATTTATGCATACGGCACAATTTTTAATGAAATTGGCCCATTTTAAATAATGCCACTGCCAAAGGATCAACAAATCGAATAAAATTACACAAATCTGCGACAAAACACGAAACTTAGCTCAATGGCTATAACATTATTTAAATAACAGTCAACTACATTTTTTGTAGTTTCGTTCATGAATATACAAACTCAGTTAAATTTGGAAAAATTTTACTAGAAAAAATTTGTATAAATTTGGAAAAAAAAATTAATAAAAAATTTGTAAACTGAGATTGCACACAACTTAAAAATAATACAAAAAGTGTATTCTTTTGCAAATTATTATGTTTGGATAATAAAATGAAGCAGCAGCTATTGGAGCTTTTGGTCGACTTGATGAGGTTTTGCAGCCAAATTTGTGGATGAAGCAGCGTGCATAAATAAGCAGCAAATTATTGAGATTTTGTTCAAAAAGAATACTTACAATAAAATACTTATAAACTAACAGTTAAAATAATATCAAACATAAATATACACCATTAGGTGTAATGAAAACAAAATTTGAAAATAAAATTTAAGTACTAATAAGTAATTTCCACTTACTAATACTTTTTAAGAAAAGTTAATTATGAACATTTGATATTAGTTTTAACTGTTTAAAAATTGGGGGCTTTTAAAGGGTGGACCTATCAAACAACCAAATGAACATTTAAATTTAAACATCTTTGCAAAAACTCAACATTTGATCATTTGACAATACTGAGACTTTATTGAGCACAATTTAAAAAAATTGGCTTATTCAAAATAATGCCACAGCCCAAGGTTAAATTTTTGGAAACAAAATTTGGAAAATATAATAAATTTAATAAACGGAATTTGGCACAAGGGCTGTAACATTAATTGAATTTTTTATTAGGGACAGAGAGGGCTTAGATTTACAATAAATGTAGGGAGAGATTTGGTAAAACAATTGTATCAGGGGTAATTTTGTTGTTGACTCATTTTGTCATATTTTTTTTCATGGAGATTTATTTCAACATCTTTTATTAATCAAATGAAGATCATTGTTCCTATTTTCTTGGTGGTAATTACTTGCTGCTATTTTCGATTAGTAACTGAAATCTTCTATCTTCAATTGAATACTTCTATTTTGTTCCGGTAATTTGCTGCTTTTATTTTGCTGGCTGAACTGTCTAAATTTTCTTGGATCGGTAACCCATAGCTTCCATTTTCAATTAGATAATTGTTTGCTGCTGGCTGAATGAATCTTCTCCTGATTCTGTAAGCCTAGGAGCGAAACTCATTTCTGAAACATAAATTAATGTTGAAAAATTATATTGACATTGTTTTTGTGACTTGGGCTTACATTATTAGCACTCCCTTGGAAGTTATTATTATTTTGGATGTTAAAGAATTATCATATTATAATTTGCGAATTTTAAATCAATAACAAAAAATTGTTCTCTATGAAATTGAATTTGAAATAAATACTTTCCAATAATAAACAAATATTCAGAAAATAAAATCCTAATAAATCTTTCTGCTTGTAGCCTGTTAAAAACAGTAAGTGTAGATAAAAATTGAATTTAAAATCTGTGTTTGCAAACTGAATTAAAAATTGATGTATGCTGTTGTAAATTATATTTTTTGGAGGGCCCTACAAGAATTTTGATCTTTCCTGATAATTTTATTTTATTTTAAACAGACGAAATTATAGATTTATTTCTAAAAAATGTTTAATTCGATTACGGATTGATATTTTTAATATAATAATTATATAACTACTAATGCGCCACATGAAGAAGATATAGTAGAAACATGATTTTTTCTGGAATATTACATAACATCTTGAATCATATTTCAAAGAAATCTTATAGATTCTAAATCATACAAAATGTATAAAATATGAAAAAGGAATAGATAAGAAGGACACATGTTTATATACTGGAGCTAGCCAAAAATTAAAATTAATAAACAGAAATAATTCTCCCAAAAGCTATGCATACCTTAAGAAGGCGAATTTTTTTTATCTCAATACAATCCTGCAGATTTCTGGACCACATGAAAGTCTTTTCCACTATTCACACTATAATATTTCCGCATTTTGAACACTTTTTTCCCATAAAGTACTACTAAAATGTCCGTCTTTCTTGAATTCATACACAGAACTATACCAAGTACAATTCAGTGAAGCTTCACTGCTACATCTCAGCGCGCCTGTTCGAACGGAATTTATCAATTAAAAATTATTAATACTGAGTAAATCGGCACGAAAATGAAAGATTTTCAAATTATTTATTTTGATATTTTTGAAGTAAAATTCAACACAACTGATTCCAAACACGATTGTAATGACTTTTGATACTTGTTTTGATATCACACCATCTAAAATATTAAATTAAAGTTAGCTAACAAATTATAATTATAATTTTGACGTAATGTTAAATACATAATATCGAAATTTTATATATACAGGGAGTTTAAAATAAAGTCCATGATATGAGATTGCTTGAGCTATGATCATTCCAACTAAATAACAATATAATGTAAGAGAACTGTTCGCAAGATGGGTTCCTCGATCGCTCACCAAATTAATTTTAGACGTCATTTACTTTAGTTACTGTGATTGAAATATTGATGTACCACTTTGAGACCAAAAGACAGTTCCAGCAATGGATTTTCAACAAAGAATCCGCACCAAAAAATAGGTGCAAATTTTTTTGTGGGGTACGGAATAATTTTCGACGACTGATTAGCAAAAACTTTGATTGTAAATTGAGTTGCAAGAAATTATGGACTTTTACCAACAAAATAGTAATTTATGCAACAAGAGTATAATGCTAAATGAATTAAAAACTCCTTACTCATTTGCAGGAAGGGTGCTAATCATCATAAAAGAATAGTTTATTGTATGAATAATAAAGTAAAGCCTCCAACAAAACAAATTTTTAAAAAAACATAAATTTTGCTTTACTTATTTTTCAAATAATAAATAATAATAAATAAATGACAGCAAATAACAATCCTGAAATAATAAATTTAAAAATATTTGTTATCAATTATAATTAAAGCTTTTTGTACCACAGGTAATCAAATAATAACTCAGTTTAAATATTTAGGTGTAAATTACAATTTGAAATTAAAATTGAAAAGGCGTGAAACTCAAATTACTGTCATTAGCAAAATTGCTTATTTGAGGGCGTATTTTTCCTGTTTTTAGACTTGATGTTCGCTAAACAACTTAGGAAGGCTCCGCCCAGGAATCGACGATTTTCTAGAGCGAATTTTCTTTACAGATGTTTGTCTTTTATACGCGCCCTCACAAATAGCTCTTAATCATAAGAACGAATATTTTTATCCCAAAATTGCCTTAGATAGGGACGCTCATGACGACTCGATCTTAAAAATGTCTAAAATGTTTCAGAAGCTGAATAATTTTGCTTTGTATTATAATAAATATTATTTTTTCATGTATTATATATGTTTTATTCTTTAATATAAATACTATGGCACTAATAATTAAAATAACACGCTGCGCACAACAAAAATTAGGAATTTTCAAAATTCCTTCCAAAATTGTGTAGTTGAACATTTGGAGAACTTTCCCCTTGACGGTGATCCTGAAAAGTGAGGTAATTTGACAAACAAGACTGATGTAAGGCATTGACTGACATCGGGGCTACAATTTGGGGCCCGTGCGAAACTGGAGCCTCCATATTTGGCAGCATTTGAGCGTTGGGATGATTTGGGTAGTTGAAGAACCTGAAAATACTATCAAATAATAGTTTTAAAAATTTCAAACTGTGGCAACTGATTTGTTATTATTGTTCTAAGCAGTGAAATTTAAATTATCAACTGTCTATTAGAATATTTGATTCTTGAATTTATAGCTCGTGCGCCAATTACAACTAAAGACCACTAATTATTCTGCATATACCTACATCCATCCTGAATACGTACCAATAATTTGAGTTTTCTGCAACATCTAGTATACTCAAAAAAAATTGTTTCTTACCGCGTAATAAATTACTGTCTTTTAGAATATTTAATTCATAATTTTATAACTCGTGTACCAATTACAGTTAATAGCTGCAAATAGTTCTGCATATACCTACATCCATCCTGAATACATACCGATAATTTGAGTTTCCTACAATTCCTGGTATATGCAAAAAAAAATAGTTTGTTCTGAGCGGTGAATTGTAATAAATCATTAACTGTCTTTTAAAATATCTAATTCTTGAATTTATGGCTCGTGCACCAATTACTATTAAGGACTGTCAATGATTCTGCATATACGTACATCCATCCTGAGTACGTACCCACAATCCGAGTTTCCTACAACACCTGGTATATGCAAAATAAATTAATTTGCTTCGAACGGTGCGATGTAATAAATTTGACTGTTTTTTAGAATATTTAATTTAGAAATTTATAGCTCGTGCACTAATTTCGATTAAGGATTGCTAATAATTCTGCATATACATACATCTATCCTGAGTATATGTCTACAATTTTAATTTTCTATAACACTTGGTATACGCAGAAAAAAATTATTCATTTTAAGCGGTTTATTGTAATAATATTTCAACTGATTTATTATTATAAATTCATAGCTCGTGCACCAATTACTGTTATTGACTGCCAATTATTCTGCACATAGGTACATCTATTCTGAGTATGTACCTACAATTTGAGTTTCCTACAGCACCTGGTATACGCAAAAAAAAAAAATTTGTTTCGAACGGTGAAATATAATAAATTTGACTGTTTTTTAAAATATTGAATTTAAAAATTTATAGCTCGTGCACCAATAACAACTAATGATTGCCAATTATTCTGCATATATAGGTACATCCTTCCTGAGTATGTAGCTACAATTTGAGTTTTCTGCAACTCCTAGTATACTCAAAAAAAAATTAGGTACTTACCGCGTAATAAATTACTGTCTTTTAGAATATTTAATTCATACCTCTATAACTCGTGCACCAATTACAGTTAATAGATGCCAAAAATTCTGGTTTTTAAGTTTTGGATTATGAGTTGAAAAATTAAAGGTTGAATTAGTTTTATGCTAAATTGCAATAAATAAGCTTCCTATTTACGTTTGTTTCATCATTATAGAATTATTAGTTCAAAAGATATCGCTTTCAAAATTATTGCCAAATTTAACCCCTTATTTTGTTAGGGGTTGTAATATTACATGGCATTTAAATCAACGTTTACTGCATTATTCTACGATTTTTATTTCAGGAGATACAAGCTTTCAAAGTCGTTGCATCATTCAACCCCTTATACAACTTACCTCCTGTACTGTCAGGGTTAAAAGATTAAGGGTTCAAATAAGCTTTCTATCAATCTTTGGTTCATTACCAAACGGTCAGAGGCGTCTCAAGCGGGGGTGCAAGGGGTGCACGGCACCCCGACGCCATGTCCTTGAACATAATTCTTCAAAGCTAAGACCAATTTCTTCAACAAAATATTTTATTAGAGCTAATCCACAATTAATCCATAATTCACCATTCTATTTTGAATTGGGATCAGAAATTGTGGATTTTGGATTGGGATTGGGTTTCTAGACTTTGGATTTTGGATTGGGATTGGGATTGGTTTTCTGAATTTTGGATTTTGGATTGGGATTGGGATTGGTATTGTGTATTTTTTATTGGGATTGAGATTGGGGTTGTAGATTTTGGATTGGGATTGGGTTTCTGGATTTTGGATTGCTATTGAGATTGGGATTGGGATTGTGGATTTTGGATTGGGATTGGGTTCCTGAATTTTTGATTGAGATTGGGATTGAGATTTTGGATTGGGATTGGATTTTTGCATCTTGGATTTTGGATTGGGATTGGAATTGTGAATTGTGGATTTTGGATTGGGATTGAAATTATGGACTGTCAATTGGAATTGGGATTAAAATTGTGTATTTTGGATTGGGATTATGATTGTGGATTTTTAATTGTGATGGGATTAAAATTGTGGATTGTGGATTGCGATTAAAATTGTGGATTTTGAATTGGGATTGAAATCTATAAAAAAGAATAGTACGATGAAGAGAGGTAGGTAGGGGGAGGCGCAATTTATATATATTTGAAGAAATATGCCTATCTCTTTTCAACTCATTGTAGCTTTACTGTATTAATATTTAAATTTGTTATTTGAATAATAACAATTTATATTTGTTTATAATAATATTGATACAATATTAAATGAATATTATCAATATTTCTGCACTAAAAAAACTGCTTAAAATTTTTTCTTTTTCAAATTCTGCTTTATTATTTGTTATAATGTTTAAACAATTATTATCAATAATAATTTATACAGTTTACAACAATTTTACAATATTTTAAATAATTTTATTTCAATATTTTTAAAATTTTATTTTAAACATTCTTTTTCAATTATTTCGTTGAAGCAAGTTAATTCAATCAAGTATTAATTGATGGTTGCAACACGTTAGAGCTGCAGTTCGATTTTTGATAATACTAGTTCCTTTTAGCATATCTATCTCTTTTTAACACATTGGAAAACGTAATATACTTCTTAACTCGTATAATTTATTTTTGAAGCTTGCTGTTTCGTTTCGTGTAGTTCACTGCTGTCGTGGCTGTCGTAGAAGCCGCATTTGCGTCGTCTTTGCTGTTGTAAATTGCGTTTGAAAACTATTTTAAAAGTGCTGTGTGGTATATTTGGGGTTGTGAATTTTGCTTATTAACGTAGAGATCAAAATTTTGTTTATTTAAATATGTAAATTGGGGTGAATTTGTTCCGCATTGCGTGTCCGTTAGGGGCACGTATTTGCGATGTTAGTCTTTGCTTTTATTATGTAATAAATAAATAAAATGTCTTGGTTTTTTTTGCAAAGGCCTGTAATGAAAGGTCCAACGTGGGAATCGGTGCACACGTAGGTACCGCTACGAGAGGCACCCCCCCTGATGAACACCACCGCGTGGGGTTGCAATGAGTTCTAGGGCGAACGAGCGATCTAATTAGGGAGTAACGGCATACTCTCGATATGTACCTATCGGAAGTCGGGAAAATATGGTAGCTGGCGGGGGTCCTTGATTAAGTTCAAGAAACGACATTAGCTGAGACCGTTACTTAAGGTTACCATATCGCGTAATTAGGCGGTATCGCGGGCCTCGGAATATGCATTGGCCACGTATTCAAACAACGTATTTTTTTTTTTTGCAAACGACGAGCACACCGGTGCTGGGTGTCTGAGCGCTCAGGCACTCATTGGGGTAGTAAAGTAGAGTCAAACAGTAGCATAATATATCTGAGCACTTTTAAAATAGAATCGCGAAGTAGTATGGCAGCAGTCACTCACCGCGTAGCTAGCTCTTCAAGCAAAAAAATAAATTTGTTAAATAAGCGCGCAACAAACAAATCAACACACAAAACACGTTTGAATGTTGAACGAATGTTGAATGTATGCAACTAATCAAAAAAAAGTTCCCTTTCAGCTTCTTCATTTCATCAGTACCACCTCCAACAAATCAAGAAAAGGACGTAAGTTGACTAATAAACTTTGCTTTTCAGGTTCTAATCAATTTTTCTTTCAGCTATCTTGTATTGTTTTTTCGCAGATTCCTAATTAATTTGTATTTTTTCAGATCATTTGCTGAGGATGAGCCCAGCTGATGAGGTGGACATCGAGGGATTGGACATCGAGGGAATGGACATCGAGGAAGGAGCTGAGGATGAGCCCAGCAGCCAAAATCAACTCTCAATATTTGTTTTGTTGAATGTGATTCACCAAAATTTGTTTTAAGTTTCTGTTTCAGGTCGCCGGCCGTGGATCTTCATAACATCGCCGCATCATCAACTAGGTAATATAATATTACTCATTGTATAACTGTTTTTAGCTACTGCCAAAATTATTTGTCTAATATTTGAATTTATAATTTTAACTTAGAGTCCAGGAGATGGCAACTTGCAGCTGCAGTAACAACCAGACTTCAGAGCCCAGCAGTGGAATCAGAACCTAGCATCAGAATCAGAGTCTAGCAACAGAACCAGGGCCCAGCAGCAAAATCAGAGCCCAACAGCAGAATCAGAACCCAAAAGCAAAATCAGAGCCCAGCAGCAGAACCCGAGCCCAGCAGCCGTCAAAGAAGTCCTCCAGTAGTTACAGAAGATCAGTACATCAATATCAGCTGTTCCTGTCCCCAGATTCAACTTTGAAGAAGCCAACTGATTAATTTTAGCCCGCCGCTTGCAAAGTTCAAGTGAGTTCAATTTATTTTTAAATTTTCGGACTTGTAATAATTATTTTGTTTTTTCAGTTGCAGTGAGCGAAGAAGCCACTTCTCTGGTCTAGGTTTCGCTGGGGTTTTCCTAGGCCTAAAGGGAGAATTCCCGGAGAACAGTTCGTCTCTTTCCCCTTAGTCATTGCCTGGGGGCGAACAAGGCTTACAACAACGCAACAGCATCGCGATCAAGACTTCCAACAAGACAACAGCATCGAGTAATCAACAATTAATCTTCGAACCTTTGTACCCTTCCCTTATTCCCAAAATAAAATCATTTCCACAAAATTTACAGTTGTATTTATTTCAAAAACCCATTTTTATTGTTTTCAGGTGTAGTTATAAAATAAATGTATTGTTAAATAGTTTGCAAAATAAATTAAATTCAATAATAACTTGTATTTTTTATTTTTGATGTAAATACAATTTGAATTGTTGTCAGGGTTAATAAGTTAATAAGTTAATTAGTTTGTAAGATAATTTTAAGTCCTGTATATTAAATTTTTGAAGTAAATATGAATTGTATTGTTTAAATTTGAATATATTATTACAATAAAGTTTATGTTTGCATTTTATTCTTATTTAATGTCAGACGTCAAGAGTAAAGTTCAAAAATTCTCCGCAAGCGGCAGCACCTGTCAATGAATGCCAGCAAAAAAATATTTATGAAATAAAAGATTATTTGTTGATTTGATCATTCAAAAATATCAAATTTAATCAAAAAAGAATATTCAAAATAGTTTGGGTTTAATAAATATGCCAAATAATTGCTATTTTCAATTATTAATAAAATTTAGCTCCAAAACGTGATAGGTGCTGCCACCTCTGACAAAATGACTGAACTAGTTGTACTGCAAAGAATATTGGTGTTGACATAAATAAAACCGAGTATCACGAGCTTGTTTAATGACTTATAAATTATTTTTGATCAATAATAAACTCTATATTAAATTCTGAAAAAGATTTTCAATATATATTATTCATTCATGTGATGGTTCAAGAAATATTCAGATAAATACAATGCCGGCAAGCGATGCGTCGATCGCCGGTTAAGCCTGACAGCTCCTGCTTTTCTACCGTTAAAAAAGGACGGTATAGAATAACTGGTGTTGACTTATTATATTTTCGTTTAGATTTTTATTCGTATAATTGAATCATTTAAAAAAAGTTGTACAATATTAGATTTCGCATCTAGAAAATTTTTTAAATTAATTTTTAGTGCTCATTAAGGTTTGAAATTACATTAGAATATGAAATAAAATAAAATAAACAAATGACAGTCGTTCCTTTAGTGTCTCCGATTTTTTTTGATCTTTCTTTTCATCACGTTGACATTTTTCAACACCGCCTTGGATCGTTGAGCGTTTAAAATCTAATTGTGTCAGACGGGTCGCAAATTGGGCATAATTATACTTTGAATAATCCATCCATTTGTTTATTATAAAAATTGTTTAATAATTGAACTAATTATCGGTCTTTTAGTGTAATTTCTAATTAATCACTCGCGTCGACGGGCGTCACGGTACTACGCGTCGTTATTGTGACATCATGTGACAAGTTGGACCAATTAGCAGGAAAAACAATCATTCTTGTAATTATAAACCAAAAAATCTTTGGATGTGTGCGTAAAGACTAATTTGGGCAGCGCGACGCGGAGATGAATTGCATCCGGCGCTCGCTACACAGGGCTGAATTCAGGAGGTGAAATTGGAATTAGTAACAGATAAAATGGTAATAGTAAAATGGTGAAAGTGTAGTTTATTTTGCTCGCATTTAAATGGTAATATCTCGAGCTACATCTGCTTTATTCAGCCATCAGGGCAAAATCAACACCCAATACTGTATGTATGGAAATGAAAGTGATTTCATATCACAGTGTTTGTCAGGGTCTATGCATATTATAAATTTCAGCATTGTTGCATGTACCGTTTAGAAGTTAGATCAAAGTCAACACCTTATATTGGAATGTTGGAATGTATCGAGATGCATGTGATGTTATATTAGAGTGTTTATTAAGGCCTATGCGTATTATGAATTTCAGCGTTATTGTATGTAGCGTTGAGAAGTTAAGTCAAAGTCAACACCCTATACAGCAATGTATCGAGATGAAAGTGATATTATATTAAAGTGTTTGTCAATGCCTATGCGTATCATAAAATTCAACGTTGTTGTATATATTGTTTAAAAGTTAGGTTATTGTCAACACCTTATATTACAATGTATCAAGATGCAAATAGTTTTATGTTAGAGTGTTTGTCAAAGTTCATGCGCATTTTAAATTTTAACGTTGTTGTATCTACCGTTTAGAAGTTCGGTGAAAGTCAACACCTTATATTGCAATGTATCGAAATGCAAATGATTTTATATCAAAGTGTATGTCAAGAACTTTGTGTGCTATAAATTTCAGCGTTGTTGTATATACCGTTTGGAAGTGAGTTCAAAGTCAACACCCTATATCGCAATGTATCTAGATGCAAGTAATCTTATATAAGAGTGTTTGTCAAGGCCTTTGCGTGTTGGAAATTTTAGCGTTGTTTTATTCACCGTTTAAAAGTTAAGTCAAAGTCAATACCATATATTGCAACATATTGAGATACAAGTGATTTTGTATTAAAGTATTTATCAAGTCTCATATATATTCTGAATTTGAGCGTTGTTGTAAAAACCGTTTGGAAGTTAGATCAAAGTCAACACCTTATATTCCAATTTATTAAGATGCAAGTGATTTTATATAAGAGTGTTTGCCAAAGCCTTAGTGCATTATGAATTTCAGTGTTGTTGTATATACCGTTTGGAAGTTAGGTCAAAGTCAACACCTCATATTACAATATATCCAAATGCGAGTGACAGTATATCAGAGTGTTTATCAAGATCTATAAGTATTATGAATATCAGTGTTGCTGTATATACTGCCTAGAAGTTAGATTAAAGTCAACACCTTATATTATAATGTATCAAGATGCGAGTGATTTTATATCAGAGTGTGTATCAAGACCTTTGCGCATTATTGATATAAACGTTATTTCATATACCGTTCAAAAGTTAGGTCAAAGTCAACACTTTATATCAAATGTATCAAGATATAAGTGGCAGTATTTTAGAGCGTTTGTCAAGACCTATACATATTATGAATTTCAGCGTTGTTGTATGTACCGTTTGGAAGTTAGGTCAAAGTCAACACCTTATATCGGAATGTGTCGAGATATGAGGGATGTTACATCAGAGTGTTTGTTAAGGCCTATAAGTATTATAAATTTAAGCGTTGTTGTATGTACTGTTTGGAAGTTAGGTCAAAGTCATTTCCTTATATCCAAAAGTATCGAGATGCGAGTTATGCTATATCAGAGTGTTTGTCAAGACCTATGTGTTCTATAAATTTCAGCGTTGTTGTATGAACCTTTTGGAAGTTAACTTAAAGTCAACACCTTATATTCCAATGTATTGAAATGTAAGTGATCCTCAATAAGAGTGTTTGTCAAGACCTATGCGTATCATGAATATCAGCATTGTAGTATATACCGTTTGAAATTTGGGTCAAAATCAATACCCTCTATTATAATGTATCGAGATGAAAATAATTTTGTATTGGAGTGTTTATCAAGGCCTATAAGTATTATAAATTCCAATATTGTTGTATATATAGTATAAAATAGCTGCGCCGTTCTATTGACATTTGATTGCCGTTCGATTTCCGTTCGATTGCCGTTCGATTTTCGTTCGATTGTCGTTCGATTGCCATTCGATGGTCGTTTGATTGTCGTTCGACTGCCGTTCGATGGCCGTTCGATGGTCGTTCGATGGTCGTTCGATTGCTGTTCGATGGTCGTTCGATGGCCGTTCGATGGTCGTTCGATGGTCGTTCGATGGCCGCCCGATGGCCGTTTGATGGCCGTTTGCCGTTAAATTTCAAATTATGGCTATTGGTAGAATAAATCCAGTACCTCAAATGACAAAAGCAGGAATTCTGCAACTATCATTGTTAATGGTTTATTGATCAATAGATCATCGAAATATTAACGTTTTGTTGTTCTTGAAAGACAAAAAAATCATTATCTTTTAAACCAGTGGCTTAAAACATTCCAAAGTGTGGCTACTGGTAGAATAGATCCAGTAGCTCAAATAACAAAAGCAGGGATTTCACAATCATCACTGTTAATGATTTATTGATCGATAGATCCTGGCAATACTAATATTTAGTTGTTCTTCGAAGACAAAAAGTTCAATATTTTTTGAACCAGTGGCTCAAAATGTTCGAAAATGTACAACAGAGTCAGGTGTTTAAGTGATAAAAACAGGGATCTTCCAACTGTCTTTATTAATGATCTATTAATTAATAGATCCTGAAAACTCTTAGAATCTTTTTTGGATAAATCCAGCCGTGGAAATTTTATATTTGATTATCGTATTATTAAAATTTAAGCCAATTTTTTCATATTCTGTTTCCACAGAACAAAAATATGAAAATATATTTGATTGGCAAGTCAACACTAGCTATTCTATTGCATACTTTTCTAGCGGGAGCTCAGTCAGGCTCACTGACAATCGACGCGTAGCTTGCCGGCATTGTATTTATCTAAATAACTCTTGAATCACTACCTGAATAATAAATATATAGGCGAATATTCCCACTAGAATTTAATAAAGAGTATATTTTTGATCAAAAATAATTAATGAATCATTAAATAAGCTCGGAATATTGCTTTTTATTTATGTCAACACCCATATACCTCTAAAGGTAATAGTTTGCTCAGTTTGTCAGAGATGGCAGCACCTAGCACGTTTTGGAATAAAAATTTTTAAAAAGCGAAAAATAGTGACTATTTGGCATATTTATTCATACCAGAGATTTTTAAATATTTTATTGCAATGATATTTGATACTTTTAAATGATTGGAATGGCAAAAAAAATATTATTTAGTAAATAATTTTTTGGTAGCAGCTACCGACAGATGCTGCCGCCTGCGGAGAATTTTTGAACTATACTCTTGACGTTTGACTTTAAACAAGAATAAAATACAAACATAAAATTTATTGTAATAATATATTTATATTTCAACAATACAATTCATATTTACTTCAAAAATTTAATATACAGGACTTGAATTATTTTACAAACTAATTAACAAATTATAATTAACCCTGAAAACAATTCAAATTGTATTTACATCAAAAATAAAAAATACAAGTTATTATTGAATTTAATTTATTTTGCAAACTATTTAACAATACATTTATTGTCCTAACTACACCTGAAAACAGTAAAAATAGGTTTTAGAAATAAAACAACTGTAAATTTTGTGGAAATGATTTTATTTTGGGAATAAGGAAAGGGTACAAAGGTTCGAAGATTAATTGTTGATTACTCGATGCTGTTGTCTTGTTGGAAATCTTGTCCGCGATGCTGTTGCGTTGTTGTAAGCCTTGTTCGCCCCCAGGCAATGACTAAGGGGAAAGAGACGAACTCTTCTCCGGGAATTCTCCCTTTGGGCCTAGGAAAACCCCAGCGAAACCTAGATCAGAGAAGCGGCTTCTTCGCTCGCTGCAACTGAAACAACAAAATAATTATTACAAGTCGGAAAATTTGGAAAGGAATTGAACTCACTTGAACTTTGCAAGCGACGGGCTAAAATTAATCAGTTGACTTCTTTGAAGTTGAGTTGAATCTGAGGCCTGGAACAGTTGTTACTGATGTGTTGATCTGCTGCAGTTACTAGAGGACTTCTTGGACGGCTGCTGAGCTCGGGTTCTGATTTTGCTGCTGGGCTCTGAAGTCTGGTTGTTACTGCAGCTGCAAGTTGCCATCTCCTGGACTCTAAATTAAAATTATAAATTCAAATATTAGACAAATGATTTTGGCAGTAGCTAAAAACAGTTATATAATGAGTAATATTATATTACCTAGTTGATGATGCGATGATGTTTTGAAGATACACGGCCGGCGACCTGAAACAGAAACTTAAAACAAATTTTGGTGAATCACATTCAACAAAACAAATATTGAGAGTTGATTTTGGCTGCTGGGCTCATCCTCAGCTCCTCCCACGATGTCCATTCCCTCGATGTCCAATCCCTCGATGTCCACCTCATCAGCTGGGCTCATCCTCAGCAAATGATCTGAAAAATACAAATTAATTAGGAATCTGCGGAAAAACAATACAAAATAGCTGAAAGAAAAATTGATTAGAACCTGAAAAGCAAAGTTTATTAGTCAACTTACGTCCTGTTGTTAATTTGTTGGAGGTGATAATGATGAATTGAAGAAGCTGAAAGGGAATTTTTTATTAAATACATTCATTCAACATTCGTTCAACATTCAATCGTGCTGTGTGTTTTGGTTAGTGTTCGGAGAGCTATGCGGCGATTGACTATTGCTTAATTACTTCCCGAAGTTACTTAAAAGTGTTCGGTTATATTTATGCTACTGATTGACTCTACTTTACTACCCCATTGAGTGCCTGAGCGCTCAGACACCCAAGCACCGGTGTGCTCGTCGTTTGCAAAAGAAAAAAATACGTTGTTTGAATACGTGGCCAATGCATATTCCGAGGCCCGCGATACCGCCTAATTACGCGATATGGTAACCTTAAGTAACGGTCTCAGCTAATGTCGTTTCTTGAACTTAATCAAGGACCCCCGCCAGCTACCATATTTTCCCGACTTCCGATAGGTACATATCGAGAGTATGCCATTACTCCCTAATTAGATCGCTCGTTCGCCCTAGAACTCATTGCAACCCCACGCGGTGGTGTTCATCAGGGGGGGTGCCTCTCGTAGCGGTACCTACGTGTGCACCGATTCCCACGTTGGACCTTTCATTACAGGCCTTTGCAAAAAAAACCAAGACATTTTATTTATTTATTACATAATAAAAGCAAAGACTAACATCGCAAATACGTGCCCCTAACGGACACGCAATGCGGAACAAATTCACCCCAATTTACATATTCAAATATACAAAATTTTGATCTCTACGTTAATAAGCAAAATTCACAACCCCAAATATAACACTTGAACACTTTTAAAGTACTTTAAAACAACGATTTGATCACGGGTTACGCGGCGTAGATGCTAACAGTACGAATTGTGAAGCAACAGTGCCAGATAAACGCATATACAAAGCACTGAACACCTGCAGCCAAGCGAGTTGAAACTTCGTTACTTAATAGAACCAAATGAGACAAGAATTTTTTAATCAATAAATTTGTATACAAATGTACTTTTAAAATAAAATAGCCAATATATGACTTCCCGTTTTCAATATTTAACAATATATTTCTTAATATAAAATAAATAAGGGGTGAAATTGATTTGAAAATAATTTTTAGGGAGTAAAATATCTTCTAAAATGTTATAATAATTAATTCCTTGGAAGTAATGGAAATTTTATTCCCATGTTATTATTTTACGGACAAAAATATATTTTTCATGGGGTGGAATATCCCTTCGAATAAAATTCATGAATGGCTTCCTAAAATATAAAAATATCATTCCTAATTTATTCCTGAACTATATCCCTTGTAAAAATTAAAATTACACCACTGTACCCAATTTTAACCCTTAAATTAAGGGTAGTAATATATCGCTCCCCGAAAACTATAAATGAATACAAATACAAATAGTCAATTGAAATTATTTGCATCATTCGAGATTGAATAATTGTTTATGCCTAAAACCAGAGGTGCCCAAAATTTTCAAATTGTGTGTAGGTATTTAGGAAGGATGGTAGTTTATTGAAAAATAATATCAATTACTTATTTAGATTGGTGTACGAGTTACAGACTTGCGAGTTTGATATTAAAAAACCAGTTACCGCTTAAAACAAATTAATTAATTTTGGGTAAACCAGTGGTTCAAGAAAACTCAAATTTAGGATAAGAGCTTAGAAGGGATGTAGACTTATCCAAAAATAATATAAATTACCAATTGTTATTGGTGTACGAGTTGCAGGCCTGCGAATTTATTATTTAAAAACCAGTTACCACTTAAAACAAATTATTTATCTCTGCATAAACCAGAGGCTCAAAAAAATCAAAATTTTGGGTATGAGCCCAAAAGGGATGTAGACTTATGCAAAGATAATTTGCAGCGTTTGGATCAATATTTTACGATTATAATTTTGGGTGATACAAGCTTGGAAAGTGTGACAAATTTTCGTTGCATCATCTAAACTGACATGACTGAAATAAAGAGGGTTAGAATTGGTTTTATAATAAATAATAAAACAACTAAAGTGGCACATTTTGGTTGCAATATTTGATCCCCTAATCTAATAGCGTTGAAACTGATTCTATAATAAATGGTATTATATAATCTTTTAAATAGCATTTGGTTCATTATTCTGCAATCATTATTTTAGGAGTTACAAGCTTTTGAATTGTAACATATTTTTGTTGCAACATTCGACTAATCCCTAATCCGGTTGAGCTGAAAGATCAAAGCTTTAAACTAGTTTTATAATAAACGGTATTATATAAGCTTTCAATTAGCGTTTGTTTTATTACTTTACGATTATTATTTTAGTAGATACAGGGCTTTAAAGTGTGATAGATTTTGGTTGCTACATTCAACCCCTTAAACCCACAGGGTAAAAACATAAAGGGTTGAAACTGGTTTTATAATAAATGATACTGTATAAAATTTTAACTAGCATTTGGTTTATTATTCTGCTATAATTATTTTAAGACATACGAGCTTTGAAAATGTTCTGTTGCATTTTTGCAAATTAAAAACCCTTTTATTTTGGGGTGAATTTTTGATGTCATTGCAACAAATTTATACTAAAATGACGATAATTATATGCATTTAATAGAAAATCACAAAAAAACGCATTAAAATCACCCAGTAATTTAAAAATTGGGAAAATTTTATTTTGAGCGTTCTCTCTTCGGTCCGACTACTTTCGGCTACATCAGAAATACTGTATTATTGTAACTAAAAACATGAGTATTTTAGTGATCGTTTTTTTGAAATATTTTTAGTTTTTGGGGTTTGTTAATGCTGCCATTTGGTAGACAAAGCTTCAAAATTACTAATTTAATAAAAAATAAATATGTCACATCATTGTCAAAATGAATAATTGCTTCAAAATCTTCATTTGATGCAGCACTTTTTCAAAACCGCTGTGATGAATTTATTAACCTGTTTGTTTGTTTTATTTTTTGAAATTTGAAAACTATGAAAAGTTCCAAAATGAATGAATATGCAATTTGTGTAGAATTGACCGCGGGCTGTGGGTGACCTTGTGATGATTTCGGTGATGAACTTGACACCCAAGTTTTGTGTCCTTGTCTTATCAGAGCGACAACATCAACAGAAAGTGGAGAAATCTTTCACATGCGTATCGATAACTATGTACTTACCTAGTCTGCCTAAACACATATATATTAGAAAACACAAACAACTATAATTTATCCCTTTTACTTGTATAAGGAGCGATTTATAACGTTTTTACTTTATTTTATTAATAATTAAGTTTTTCATTGCCTTCTCCAGATATGGCGTAAGTTTTTATGGAACATCGAGCTCATTAAATTTTCAAATTATAATATTCCATGATTTTTCTTTATTAGAGTCTGCATAATTATTTTGAGTAATGCGCAGGAACTCTGTATCGCTTTGAGCTTGATTTTTTGTGAGAATAGTAAATTAATGTGGAGCAGTTTTGAAACTCTTATTTTTTATATATGGAATTTTTTGGGCTGACGTATTCCTTGTTGAAATTTTGTCTACTTATACAAAATGACGAAGATGTTGCACAGTATTTGCCACATCCCTTTCAAATAAAAGGTGTGATTGTTATTTTCTGTTCTTAATTTGTTAATGTCCGACTAGTTTATTATTATTGTCACAATAACACTGATTTCAGGGTAGATATGTAACAAATAATATCCGAGGGCATTATGTTTCAAAATAACAAACAAGTTGCATAGTAACAGCAAGTAACTAGTGTGATTTCTCTGACAGAAATCACAATGATAGGACATACATTACTAAAAATTTCGATTGGAATACAACAAAAGTAGGATATTAAACATTGAAGGCACCACGGGAGTTGAACAGACAATAATGCCTACGGTCAACGTACACACCTCGGGCCAGAGACCCTCGGAAAGTACGCTATTGACCTCAGGCATTATTGTCCTTTCAACACCCTTGATACCTTAATTACTATAACTGCATCACTCTCCTGAATTGTCATGGGAATTATTGAATAACGTTTATTATAGAGCCACTTCATCAAGAATCCACTTGAAAATATGAATTTCTTCTGCAAGGTGTGGTGTTTAATGAAACGGACAGTGATAGTAAAGAATAATATTTTATCTTGGTAGATCCGTGAATAGGGAAAGTTCAAACACACTCATACAGATGTACGTGTGTTCAGCTTCATCTCAGGTGGCCTACTTATGAATCCGCGGTCAGTGTTGCCTGGTTGCCTGAACCGGTTTAGAGAAAGAAGAAAGCGATAAGAGAAGTCAACACATCAATTTCGTTTTTAAGCAGCGGCCTTTTACGCACTCACGTACCTCAAAATACTACTGCACAGTAATGAAAAGCAATAAAATATTGTATGAATGACCATTTAAATCAGTTATGTATTACTACTAATCAAAAAGTTTTCACTTACAGAACAATAAATACATGAATCAAAATTCTTGTACATTGAAATTGAATAATGGAATACTTTTCAAGGTCAAGAGTGAAAATCTGTTTCCGTGAAAACAAAATTACATAGAAGTGATAGATTTTCTCAGTAGCCAAAGATTTCCCGAACGGTGGATCAACATGTTTGTGAAACCAGACTTGTTTCCAAGCGGTGATTCTACGTTAAATTGTTTCGATACTGTGAAGCCACCAATTGACCTTCCCAGCAGTGATTCTACGTTAAATATTTCTGACACTGTGAAGCCAGCAAAGACTTTTCTAGCGGTGATTCTACGGTAAAACAATCCAACACTGTGAATTTGACAAAGACTTTTCCAGCAGTGACTCTACGTTAAGTTGATCCAACGTTCGCGGAGCGGACAGCAAAAAATATAACGGAATGACTCTAAGCTAAATTTTGCAACAATATTCCAAGTTCAAAAACAGCAAAAACGGTCGATTACATTCAGAATACATTTACGGTGAGTACATGACACAAACACAGATCATACAGTACAAAGCTGTATTTCAGAACATCACCAACTTATAATCTTAGTCATTTACATGTTAAATATTGGAAATATTTGATCAAGCTGCTGGCTGGTGACGTTACGGTAAGTTTAGACCGAATTACGATTCTTTAAAATTTATAGGACAAGCAAGATATGAAAACCAGATGTAATTAACTTCAGAATGTAAGACGGAAGTTGAAGGCTCTAGAGTGTGCAAATGTGGCGGAGCTTTGAGGAACGAATTCGTCACACTAGATTAAGTTTTTAGTGGAAAAATGCCTTTCTTGGCTACAGATGACTTCCAGTATATAAAAGAAAGCGAACCAAGACATTTGGCTATCTGTCTGGCTTACCTGAAATTCACTAAGCAGAGGGTCATATTAGCCATGATTTTATTCTCAATAGTTATAGCGTGATCCTCGTAAATGTTTCAAGAGAGAAAACTGTTTTTGCAGAAGTTGCAATTTAGCATTTTAATTGTTGTATCTGCTATTTTTAATTATAGAGTGCGTGTTTTGTTACATTCATTATTTCTGATCTTATTGAGTATACAGGATGCATTTAATGGACGTATTGTTATATTAAAACTGCAAAATGGCGAGGAAAATCTGTAGAGTAGTGGAATGCGGTCTAAATTTATTGGTGCATTGTAACACGTAACTTGTATTAATTAGCGCAAATTGGAAAGAGAGTTTTGATGATTGTGATATGTAGGCTATCGCTGCATGGTATTTTTATTAGATGCATGTTAACACAAAGTCAGTGAAAATAGTGAAAATTGAAGAAAAGTTTTTGTTATCTTTGGAATTGTGTATTGTCTATTATATACTTTCATGATATAAAATGACGTAGCCTCTACGAAAATCAAATTCATTTTGCTTGTGAAATACTTCTTACAAATCTAACTCTCAGATATCACTCAGAATATTTTTGTTGAAAAAGATTTTGTGACACTGTGTACAGTATTCCTCAAGCAACAGATATGAAGATCTAGATGACCACATGACATAGGTATGCTTTCACTGCGCCTACTTTTGATGTTTGTACGCAGTAAACATTGCAATAATAATGTCACTACTTGATACACAAAATACATTTGCGTACTGTTTTGTTATGTAAGATATAACAATAGAATTACACTCTTGAAGTTATGTCAAATGATGTGCCGGTGTTGTAAACACTTAAACATTTCACTATTTATTCAAATGAAATGTGAACGGAACCTTGACAGGATACTTATTTTGGTTCTATCATTGTTACGTTCCAAGATGATTATTAATTCAGGATCTATTTGAGACGATAAGGGAAATTCATCACAGTACGAGTAGGATACTTTACTCCACAAGGATTGTGTTATTACCAGAAATGTGAAATTGGTGTTTATTTTTCATGGATTAATATAATTTAGTCTCTTTGGATCACACCGCCCCGCCCCGCACGGTCGAAAATTCTAGTAACGTGCTCACGAATGACGTAAAACATTTCCAGAAATGGACATCTGTATATATATGAGCGAACGACTTGACTAAGAAACAATGAAATAGTGAATATTCAGTGAATGATCAGTGTAATAAATCAATAAGTTGTTAAAAATTGAAATTAGTGACTTTGTGGTTGAGGTTTGATAATAATGAGTAAGAAATAAATTGTATAGTTCCCCTTAATTTTTTTTCTATTCACATTTACGGTTTTAATTCTCTACTGTATGGACTATTAGATTAAATGTTGTTACTAGTCACGGTACAGTAGATTTCACACTGAATTATCCACAAATGAACATTATAATATCCTGCAGAAAGTAGACTTCCACTATTATCGATACGTGAATGGTACTCACTCAGCTGCATTCAGTGTTGATTGCACTTGCGAAATATTTATAGCGGATTGAAATAACGCGTTTAATATGATTTCATTTTGACGACATTGCTTTTACGTAAATTTTGATTTATATCATATCATTGTGGTTAGAAAGTTTAACAATAAATTTGATCAAGTCATTGATTTTTTCACTTTAAAATTAGCGCAGATAAGTTTAATATAAAGACGCACATAAGAGTTTGAGAACTCTTTATAGGCTGGATTATTTGGAATAGCCCACATTGGTATTACAGTACAGGTATGGTACTGTTTTAGCTCAACCTCAAGGATTGAGATAACATATTACAAGAAAAGTCAAAGTTCAGAGTTTTGAACAATCTTTTTGAAATTAAAATAAGTATCTTTGTCAAGGAAATCTACTTTTATTTAGTGCTCTAATATTCTCATATAATTTTGCAATATCCGCGACGAAATGAGCACAAGAACTTCAATCACTTCAAATCATATATAAAATAATAATAATAGTGAATGTTACTTATTAAAATGTGATTTTGTACAGGAGTTAATAATAATTATATAGTATAATGTGTCTGAAACTTCAACATTGGTAATTCAATAATGATTCTGCAATATTTGATGAAACAACTAATTTAGTGAAAATGATGGTCCATATTATAATTATTTAAAGTCATGAATATAATATGAAAGGATGTGACAAAGCAGTCGTCGTTTTAAAGCATAATCTGCAAACATTACAAATAATAATTACCGTATTGAAAAACCATCACTTAATTCAACTTATCACACAACCGTTTAGCTCACTCAACCTTTCAACCGTAATTCTGTTTTATTTGTTTGATCTTTACAGCTTATCCTGTTAACTGTCCCGAGTTGTTGATGGGGTCAAAACATCCAAAACCGACCTAAGTTCATTTTTGCAAAATAACAGATCATATCCGTGTTGGAATTGAATTCAATCCAATAATCTGTACATTTTTCAGAATTTTATTTAATAAAAACTAATGATATTTGTCATCCTGATAAATTTGATAATGAAATTGATAATCTAGAAGTGATTTTCCACAGAAATGGCTTCAGTTATCACTTCATTAAAAAGGCTCTTCGACCCAAGTCTACCAATACTACTGTTGAGGATACTCGCGTGAGTAAAAATTATGTTTCTTTACCTCATGTGAGCAATATTTCAGAAAAGATCGGAAGAATCTTGTCACGATATAATTTCAAAGGTTCCTTCGTTTTGGTAATGAAGATCAAGCAATTCATGAGACCTGTAAAGGACGTGATTCCCCTACAATCTTCGGGCATTTATAAGATCCCTTGTACCTATGGAGAAGTCTACGTTGGACAGACGGGCCGAACTGTGAACATTCGCATTGCTGAACATAGAAGATGCATAAGATTAAACCATCCAAATAAATCTTCTGTAGCTGATCATGCCATCAAGTTTTTACATGATATCAAGTTTAAAGAAACAAGAATAGTCGCAAGATGCTCATCGATTCATGGTAGATTGGTCAGAGAAGCAATTGAGATACTTAACATCCAAATAACTCCAACCATAATGATGGTTTTGAATTATCAAATGTTTGGCTTTCTGTAATCAATAACACACATATATAATGACTATGTTTTAGTTGGTGTAGTTCTGTGTATATTTTGGATTATAAAGTACACTGAAGACTATTTGACACTGCAATTGTGAGCCAAGCCAATAGTAAATAGTAGCGCTACGCTGCCTTGTTGAAATGTCGTGTATTTTGTGATTTGGGATGTGTGCGGGGCTGTACCAAGTAGGACATATTCCTCTGTTTGAGGTTTTCACGTGGTTTTCCTCTTGTCTTAGGTGAATGCCAGATGATTTTATTCTTTTTGTTTAGGTGTGATATCCGCGTTATCACATCTAGTATTCTGTATATTTTAAGTATCTAGTTAATTGCCTTGTTTTATTTTGTATCATTGTTTTCTGAAGAAGATCCTTGGTCAAAGGATCGAAACGTCAAAGTTTCAAATAAAAATACAGAATTTAAAGTCATTTTTATTTAAATTAACCCACCGCCGTGTAGAAATCCTCTGTTCCGTGTAAAATCCCATTTGAGGTTCGATTGTAAATCTCACATGTCCCATGATACAGAATCTAGATGGAAATAACATTAAATAAAACTGTAATATAGCTTAAAATGAAATGTAACTTACCTGATCTACAAGAAATGCAATTAATTCCACTCATATTTTTTATGTTATGAAATAACATGTAAAAATTCAGTATGAGCGATAAATTCAGCATTATTTCTCTAGAATGTATTTGAAATACATATATCACTAGGAGATCCAGATGGAATTTCAATCAACAGAAAGTTATAAGAGAAATTCTATCATGGTGAGCATATAAAATACATGGTGATAAAGTATTCTTTCATAATTTATAGCAAGTGGATAACATAATTGTTGATGTACACACTGTAATATTAAAATATTGCATATGTTACTGTCAAGTTTACTTCATAGATTGGAGGATTATTCATTCATGAAGTACACTACACATAAGTAATGCAAGATGCTTGTTGAATGACAATTGGATAAATACTCGTAATTGAGTATTGAACATATTGTGTAACAACAGTATTACATTCTGATAATGACTTCCTTGTCTGATGGAAAGTCTGCATTCAATTCCAATTTCGTGATAATTTGGAGAATTCTGGAATCCATCAACCTGTTTTTTACTTACTTGTACTAAGTACTGAGATTTTGATGGATATATCCGTTTTGAGCATCCCTGAATTCATTTTGACTATTTTTGGTTTGATGTTGGTACGTATGTACGTATGTATGTGTGTATGTGCGAAACTCGCAAATCTCAGAATCCGTCAAACGTATAATGCTAAAATTTTGTATAAAAGACTAGTAGGATCTTGATGTGCACCTCGCATTATGGTTGCAATCGTCTGTACTGGAAGTGCACTTTACCTGATATATTTTTTTTGGATTCTCCGCATAAATCTAGAACGATCAGCCGTAGGATACTGGAATTCAGTATTCAAAATTGTTGTAGCATCCAAATGATCATCTCCTATTTTCGTCCCAATCGACTAAGCCGGGAATGCACTTCATATTACAGACTTTTCGAATTTTTCTCATAAATTCAAAATAATCAGTCGCAGAATATTGAGATTTTGTATTGAGCACTTTTATAGCATCTATTTGTACACCTTGCATTATGATTATGATCGGCTAAGCTGGGAGTGCAGTTTACTCAAAACATTTTTCAATTTTCCGCATAAATCCAAAACGATTGAATATTAGAATACAGTATCCAAGATGATAGTACTGTCTAGATGCTCATATCCTATTTTCATTGAGATCGATTGAGTCGAAAGTGCACTATACTTGACGATCTTGGAATTTTGCGCATAAATTCTGAACTGTTACTCATAGAATCCTGAGAATCAATATTTAGTAATGTTGTGACATAGCAACCGACTAGCCGTGGAATGATGAGATGTTGTGTTTGATTATATATATCCAATGATGTACAAGTAAATCACGTGACGTACATGTCAGTTTTTTTTTTTTTTTTGATCAAGATACAATCGAATTATGAAAAACATGTCTTTGATTTATATTGAAACAACTTGAGTAGTTAATTTGAAATTGCTGCTATTAAAATAACTTTATGCTGTTTTTCAAACTATTAACATCATTCTAACATTTTGATGTCGCTCACAGTTTATTTCTTGTGTCGTTCATCCGGAATTTCCTTTTGTTCGATATAAAACAATCAAGGTAATTCCAGAATACGGAAGTACCCACTCAAAATCCATTGTTCATATTGTGAGATATAATTGGGTAGTCAAATCATTAATAAAGAATTTATTGTAAGTAGTTGACTTATCATTGTCTTTATATATTTCAATCGACAGAAGTAAATCAGTGCTAAATAAATATATCATTGTTTTCGGCGACATGGTTTCTCAACAATAAATAATCGTTTCTTATTTATTCTCCTTATTGAAAAATCAGCAGCTTTCACACAATTATTAACAAATAACCAATTACGCAATTACTTTTTGTTAGCCTTTCTTATTACCTTCACCCCGGACAAATTTTGAATATATTATTACTAAATATTCGACTGTAGTAACTGGGAACTAGGATGTAACATTACCAATATTGTAATATTGGCTACACACGCTATTCCAAGAATTTAAACTGACCAGAATTTTATACTCCTTCACATCATGTAATCATGGGTTTGTGTCTTTGTATTCTTCTCGCGACAATAAATTGATAATAAGGTGGATTTGTTTGGCTGTCAGAAGTGTTTGAGTCCCTATCAGACCTAATTCTTGAAGAATTAAGGGTGAACTGAATCAGTGTGTTAGTGTGAGTTGAATCAGTGTGTTGAGTTACTAGGTGTGTGAGTTGAATGAGTATGCAGTGCTAGTGTCCCGAGCTATTCTATGAGTTGCTGTATGATTGTACACTGCAGTCACTTCAGGGAGGTCCTCGGTGTGACAGTCAAGCAGTGGTCAACGAAGCACGATTTGCTAGCCTCATGTCATCGGTGCCCTGCCTGCCAACTTTACTGTCTTAATGTATCGGGAGGTGCGCAGCGTTTCGCTAACACCTACCACTTGAGGGTGGAGTGATAAGTTTCAGCTTGGCTTTCAATCCATACTCCCGAGAGCCTAATGAGGCATGTGGTTCAAAAGGTGTTGAGCACTGTTTCTAGATGCTCTGGTGGATGCCACTGTGAGTGGTTTCAGAGTATGCGAATGTTCTGATGAGTACTACCGTGTGTAGTACTGGGGTGATTTTATGTTGATGGTATTGAGTATATAAACTTGAGAGTATATCCTATGTGTGGATGAGATCCATACTCTAAGACTGTACATCAATTATTATAGATGAATATTTTTTAATGGTGATGTTCAATTGGAGTTTAATACAAATTTTATATTGAATTATGCTTTTTGGTGGAAATTCCCATTTTGACTATATTTCTGTATTACTTTGGGTGAAATTGACTCCATGATTAATTATTTGTCTAGGACAAATATAATTACTTTGGAAACACACTATATTGTGTTTGTCAAGAATCTATTAATTTGAGGTCTGAGCAATGAATAGCCCCTTCTTCACTTTCAGACATACTTTCTACTTTACCTCAGGGTCATTTCATTGTAGGAACCGGAGAGAACAATCTATTACTTATAAAAGATCTACCTACATAATTTTTATTTCATGCGACATCGATTCGGTTTGTCATGTAACCGTGTGATTGAGTACAAAAAAGTATGAAATAATGAGAGGTCGGTGAAGATTTCTGTTTTTATAAACATATGCCACAATGACTTCTTGTTTACTATGAAATATATATTAAAAAGTAATTGATAATTTTCTCCAATCATTTTAGCAGTTGTATATAATGAATTCTCAAATATGTGCCTTTAGAATAACTATTGAAACGACTGGATACTCTTTGGAAACGAATTCTGATTCCAGAAAGATTTGTACTCCAATATTTTCTATCTGTAATTGAAGAGCTATTTTACGTACATTTTTGAATCTTCTGTTTGTCCTCTATGCAAGTATTTCCCTTGGAATATTTCTTGATTTAGGACATAGCTTGAACTGGTAAGGAGCTCATGACATGATTTTGTATTTAATCAAGAAATTCCAAACAAATTCTGTTGAGTAGTTGGATTGTAGTGATGAAGGGCTGCTTTTCAACAAATCAAGTCGTGTTCTTTTTACTGCGCTACTTAATTGCTTCAATGTCCGACTAGTTTATTATTGTTCTCATTAAAATACTTATTTTAGGGTAATTACTTAACAAATAATGCCCTCGGACATCATTTTGAAAAATAATAAAAAAGTTTCCTAGTTACAGCAAGTAACTAGAGTAATTTCTCTGACAGAAATCTCAATGACAGGACATACATTGCTAAAAATTTTGATTGAAATACAACAAAAGTCGGACATTGAACATTGAAGGCACCACGGGAGTTGAACAGACAATAATGCCTACGGTCAACGTACACACCTCGGGTCAGAGACCCTCGGAAAGTACACTGTTGACCTCAGGCATTATTGTCCTTTTAATACCCTTGATACCTTAATTACTATAAAAGGTTAGAGTAATATTGAAAAGCAGTTAGATATTGTTTTGATTGTGGCGCGCTACTTTTGCTCGTTGTTCTTCAGGTTTCTCCCACCAAAAGTGTCTGAGCTTTTAAACTATAACAATAGACTTCGAACAAGATTTTTTTTTGTAAATTTCAATGCTGGACTCTTTGTATCATGTTCAGTTGCTCATACGTTATTTCTCTTGGTGAAGGGCATTGGTTGAGGTACCCTTTAAGCTGTGAATACCTCTTGTTGACAATTATGCACATAAGTAAGTAGCTGTGGTTCAAAGTCTGATACTTTCAGGATAGATCTCATACAACTCGTTCGTAAGTATTGTGACGAACTCTTTTCTTCAAAGCCCCGCCACACTTGCACAGACTTCTAGAGCCTTCAGCTATCGTCATACATTTTGAGGTTGATCACATCTAATTTTCATATCTTGCTTGCCCTGTAAATTTTCTAGAACTATAATTCTGTTTGAGCACTCACTGTAACGTCACCAGCCATGTGATTGAATAAGGTTATGAGTTGAAAATGTTCTGAAATAAATCTCCGTACTGTATGATCTGTGTTTATGTCATGTACTCACCGTAAATGTATCCGACTGTTGTTCTGTAAAATGTTTTGTATATTTTTGCTCCTGATTTTGCTTACCGTGACTTTGACCTTTGACTTGTATGTTATATGAATAGTGTAGAAAACGATTTGAAATTTGAGCTCTAAATAAAGTAATAAGTTTATTAGTCAATAATTCACGATTCTGCTTTGATTTTGATCCCTGCTCGGTAATATTGGAATGAGGAATTGGAAAGTGTCCGTCTATGTTACGATGATAGTGAGATAAACAAGAGCCGATCAATTAACTACATTCTTGCATTCATTTCGAAATAGTGTAGATTTTCTAATTGAGACTCAGTAATAATTTCTGGATAATATAATTACAAAAATTAACAGTATTTACGGAACTTAGGAAATATGAAAAATTAGTACACATTTTTCTTTCTCTCTTATTTCCTAATAACTTTGTTATAATTTGAGTAGTTCATCAGTCATGTAGATCACTCTCCAGCCACAATAATTGTTTTACACTATTAATTCGCACATCTGTATTGGTATTTAGTAGTATGAACTAATTATATGTACAGCAATCGAGGCATATCAAGTCGTTGACCGAAAGCCAGGTCCAGAATTCTCGTTTATTCAGAAATACGGACACTGACTTTCACCGTCTATATACAGAAGGTTATTCTACTGGTCACTTCATATGACAGTCGCTAATTTACTTCTACGACATTTTATGTATGTAGAAACTTCAATTTGGAACAGTTTTTTTGACGGATTATTGTCAAGGACAAGTGTGAAAGCATTTATGAAATGCTTATTTGCGAAAAATCTGTTCCAAGACTGAAGATCCTTGAGTTCAAGATGGAATGAATTGATTGTTAAAAAATAATTATATTGTATGAAGTTCGTTGTTCACCTACTTGAAGACAACTACGTACACATGCCAAAGAATATGTTCTACTGTAATAGTACATATGTTAAATACTTTGCTTGAAACTTTAAACATTTCTTCAACATCTTTTCTCCCTGTAATTTTTTATCGTTGTTAATAAAAGTGGTTATTTTATTTTAATTATAGTGGTAAAGAATTAAGTTAAAAACCAGTTTGTGTTAGCTAGGTGCTATATAATTTCGGGAAAGTGAAACCAACTTTAATTGCTACTGTATCAAAAACAGTGTTACTCGTGTACCACTTAAAGAAAGTAATATTGTACGGAAGAACTGATAATATAAATAATCAAATGAAATAATCGATTTACTTTCATTGAAAAATTCCCAAAAGGTATAATAAAAATGTTCTATTATTTGAAATATTATTGCTGACATTACAATAATAATAACCATTATCCTAATTCAACGACCTAGAAATTTGTGTTTTTTCTTAAATGCTCAATGATAAGAATTCATCATCTGTATCCAATAAATTGATTTTCGATTGTAATTACATTTTTGGCATAAGTTCTTCAATATGTAACACTTATTTGTCAATGTAGCAAAACAAATGTGCAGAGGTAAAATAGTTCTTTTATTTGTATAAACAGCATTTAGAAATCATGTTAACGGAACCAATTCCAACGACGGTCAAGAAAACTTGTATCTCTGAATATTTTTCCACTTGCAGAAGTAAAAGTTACGATAATTTCCTCAA
Source organism: Dromius quadrimaculatus (assembly GCA_963989225.1). Taxonomy (NCBI): domain Eukaryota; kingdom Metazoa; phylum Arthropoda; class Insecta; order Coleoptera; family Carabidae; genus Dromius; species Dromius quadrimaculatus. The sequence goes on along the minus strand of OZ022328.1, from coordinate 64,816,080 downwards.
TTAATATTCCAATGATCACCAATAAAGACTTGATTTCAAAGACCATAATTTTCAAAATCATCCAGTTCATATTGAAATTAAAAGAAAACAGGAAATCTCTCAAAACTTGATGTTGTCGATACTTGTTCTTAGTAACATTTGATAATAAAAATTGACAACCTTTAGAAAGTATACTTTTCTTGATTTTTATACAGTCTTTAAAGTTCATAATTGGAATGATGCAAGATAGTTGTTCGAATCGTACCTATATGTGCAGATGGCAATCAGAAGACAGGAATTTGATTCAGATATTTTTATAACAGAAAGGAGACATCGAACATCTTTAATAATTATAATTACTTGGACTCAAGTTATAGTCGAGACTATGATTAAAGAAACAGAAGTTTCTTGCTTTTAGCGTTTTAGCTTCACTTAGTTTCTTAATATATGTACCTTAGATGCTAAATTCTGTTTCATTTGACATTTGACAGTTGACCAACAGAGAACTGAATCGTAACTACTTTACCGACAGGCAAAAAGAATGTAGGATAATTTGAATTCTTTTTATCTGTATTTTTTCTTTACATTACTGATAACGCTAATAAGAAATCAATTTTAAAACAAGTCAAGTAAGGATTCATTAAAATTTAGGTATAAATAAGGCCTTGCGGCCGATGTAAGTGACTTCTTTGAAAGTCCAGTCTTTTGAGCGGCCGTTCCAAAGTACACTCCTTGTTCCGACTCCGAGTGTCATCTTCAGAGTGTTTACCGTCCAAGTGGAGTTTTTGTGCTAAGTCCGTTAGCACAACTGTCTGACGCAATCTGTGAGTTTGTTTGTTTCTTTATGAGTCCGTAAAAGGAACTAAGATTTGTTTGCTTTTGCTGTTTTAAACTTAGAATACTTTTGCTGTTTTTGAACTGAGAATATATTTGCATGATTTACCGTAGAGTCGCCGCTGGGGAAGTCTTCATTGATTTCACAGTGTAAGATTGTTTTACCGTAGAATTACCGCTGGAGAAGTTCTTGTTGATTTCACAGTGTTGGATTAACTTAACGTAGCGTCGCCACTGACGAAGTCTTCGTGATCTCGCAGCGTTTGATTGTTTTAACGTAGAATCACCGTTGAGGAGGTGCTGCGACCGCCTGGGTCCGTACTGCGGCCGCTGGTGTAGAGTGTCATGTACAGCCGTCCCGTCACCGTCAGCCAAGTTATCTCCGTGCAAGCTCCTGTAAAATATATGTTTTATGTTCACCGTCGTCGTATTTCTGTGTAAATAAATCTCATTGTGATACCTACCTCCTGATGATTATAGTCCAGTCAAAATAGACATTCACCCTTGCATAAATTCCCAAGAAGCTGAAAATTGGCATGAATGTTAGGGATACCATTATAATGAAGTTGTAAAAAGTCCCCAACGATCCCGTGTGTCCAAAAACTTTTATGCTAGGTCAAAGTTCGCAAAAACGGGTTTTTTGAATTTTTTAGCGGAACGATCAGTTTTATGATATGAATAGCTCAGAATCAAATTGTAGATCTTTCAATTCTCTACAAAAATAGTCCTCACCTCTTTATTTCTAAGATCCACTATTTCTGAGAAAAAGCCATTCCAATGTTATATTCTCCATTTATGCACACGTTGCCGCGACACCTATGAGGTAGTGTATTTGGCGCGTATTTTTCAATGTGGTTTGCCCGGTAGGCCTACTCTATGGTCTTCTTATTGAAGTTCAATATAATATTAGGTCTTCTTATTCAACTTCTTCTTCATCTTTATCACCCTGAGTTGACGTGAATTGCTCAAATAGCGATACAACAGTTGTTTCATCGTTGATATAAGGATTATCTTCTGTTGAAGATTTAGTATTTGAACACGACTAACTTTGACAGGTGGTGCAGTGGACAGTGGTGCATGCTTGTGAACGAAGTCATCTTACTTTTCTTGCAGCCGCATTTCTAATTACACTCCTTTCTGTAGCTATAAAAAAAAGAATTAAGGAGCTTTTCTAGTGCAGGTGGAAGTAGAATGTGAATTGATTCCAATACATTATTAATTAGCTTGCAACCCCATTCTGCTGGGTCCAGTTGCACCTGCTAATATACTTGATAAAAATGTTGATGAGCAGAATCCGAGGTTGGAAGAAGACAAGCTAATTAAACACGTTTTTTATTAGGTGTATACTTTGCAAAAGATACGAAACGTAACTTATCTATGCAAATAATTTAAAGTAAGTGAAAGATGGACACGGCTACGTTGACAATTGAACAGCAGACAGATTCTACTCAAGGCCGCATGGTTACATAAAATGAGGGACTGGGTTTCTTTTCATTTCATATTCTTAGAATTATCAGTCAATATTTATGTACGGGTACTAGTTACGCAGACTAATGGTTGTACCTATATTATTCGTCCATAATGTACATAGGCAGCGTAGTCATGCATTTTATAAAGGAAGTTATTCTAGAATGGCTTTTCCTCAGAAATGGTGAGTCTTAGGAAACAAGGAGTTAAGACAATTTTTGTAGAGAGTTGAAAGACCTACAATTTTTATCTGAACTATTTTTATCATTTAATCAACCGTTCCGCTTAAAAACCCAGAAAACCCATTTTTGCGAACTTTGACCTCGTATAAAAATTTTTGCACACATGGGATCGACAGGGACTTTTGGCAACTTCATTCTTATAGTATCCCTAACGTTCATGTAAATTTTCAGCTTCTTGGGAATTTATGCAAGGGTACCCCTATTTTTAAGGCTAACTTGACTGGACTATTATTTTGACCACCCTAACCCTTCCCTTCTGAACTATCCAGCCGTCTGCTTTAGAAACTGCATCACCGGCCGCATTGGCGCTTGAGTACACCATCAGCGAGGTTATCGTTACAAAAATTTCCTGACCCATCGTACATCTTCAATAATTTTTTATTAGTTTTAATTTCGAAAAATTCCTTTCGGCGAGGGCTGTACTTACCGGTATTGTTAACAAAATTCTAAAGATAAATAAATAATTGGTTGAATTTCTTTCAACTTACTTTCTATTATGTATTAAAACAGTTCTTTCACATCTTTGATGAAGTCTGATACATTTAGGATCATAGTTTGTGATTGTTGCTCTTTCTAAAATCACAATTATTGCTTTTTTTCTAAAATATGAGACCTGAATATCCTGGAGTTTGTATATTCTAAAATAAAATATATCAAGAAGAATTGATTCTGATAATTTTTGTTGTTATTAAGATCATAAGGATGCTAAGAGCGCACGCTGTTATAGTTGAGTAACGGACGGAGGAGAGAATAGCCGAATCAGATGCACACACTGTTTGACTCTGTATCTCCTAAACGAATTGAGATAATTGCAGTCTGTAAAAAATATTTCATTCTGCACGGTTCATTCTAATGTAATAATAATTATTACTAAAATATCTCAAAAAATACAAATGCCATAAATAACATTTAGTGTTTGTAGCTGTACCTTTCGACACAATTGAGATAATTAAAATGTGTGGAAAATATTGTGATCTACATACTTAGATGTAACGTGATGAAGAGTTTCATCAAAACATCTTCAGAAATACAAATATGATCGATTGAAATTCAATACTCAATAATATTTCTGAAATCAACTATTGTATTAGCACAATGTGGCTGTATCTTCTGAACGGAACAAGATAATTAAAATTTGTAAGAAACATGTTGTCCAACACATTCCATGAAATGAATGAAAATATCTTAGAAACTCAAATGACAAGATATTTCGATGGACAATCTCGGATAGCATTTTCTCAACCGACCATGAACAACAAATTAGGTACCCCTTACATATATGTGTATAATAACTCTTGCAGCCCTTCCGACAGGTGCATTGTGTTCAGTGTGGGGTGGAATTAACAAGTTTGCTGGACAAGAGAGAGGGGATCACATCACACTACAGTGGCCCACATTCTATTTAGAACGTATAAGAACTGAGCGGCCAGCCAACCAACGACTTTCCTACGTTTGGTTTCAAGAGATTTACATTGCAAGTCTGTGGTATTTTCAATTCATTTGGTACATGTGATAGTGTTAGTGTTGAGTTATGTGATTTGTGTCGCTAGTAAGAAGCAAAAACTTGGTACTCCGATACGCAAGGATTTCTTTAAACATGGTGAGTACTTAATAGTTAAGTTATTCTAAGAAGTAATTGAAACTGCAATTGGATGGAGTATTTATGGAACAATTTCGATTAATTTTTCGTATTCATCTTGTTTTCATTACTGTTGATGAGGTATTCTTCTTATAATATTTTCCTTGATCTTGACAATTCCACTGAAACAAGAAGGGAAAAATGGCTATACTTAAGCTGAAAGTCATGACTACTTTGAGGCTTCCATCCGAATATTAAGAGAGACAGAATGAAAACATCACTATGACATCCATCTGTTATCAATCTATCGTACGTGAGAGCATGTAGTTTGAAGATAGTGGTTAAAAAAAAGCAATCCAAATTGTGGTTGGCTCATGACTATTTAATAATATCTGAATGGTAGCATTTCGTTTTCTCACACTCAAACAAAACTCAATGCTGGATATGATACATATATGCATATATATAGGTGAAGGTAGACCGCTCGTTGAGTCACTATTACGGATAGAATTAGCGTGACCCACCCAAAAGCCACTCCTGGACTGAATCGATATTTCATACAATTTATTGACTCCATTGACATTTCAGATGAATTTGAAACCATTTTCCTGATACTGATCTTGATATCTGATTAGCCGTTTACGTCATAGATGACCTAGCAAACATTGTCAAAAAATGCTCAGTGACGTATATTCAATCAGGCTTCAATAGACAATGATTCATGCAACAAGTGTGTAAACTTAAGCACTATTAAGTTTGAATATCAAATTTATATCGGTATGGCCATTGAAAAACATTAATTTACAACAGGATGTATTCGAGGCTCAAGCAAGAATCAATATGAAATTAAGTTAAACTCTCGCGTATAATTATAGCGGATGTGGAAATATGAATATTAACCTACATCTCATGAATAAATAAAACAATTCCTGTGATCTAAAGTTCCGGATACGTATGTGAGCAAGAGAAAACACTCGAAAAAAAACTAATTCATTTGAACATATGTCGTTCTTCCAATAATCATCTTAATTAGTGATAATCAGGAAATAACCAATTCAGAAATCTCACCTTGAGTGATCGTTCACTTTCGGAAGTCTATGATCAAATATTCATTAATCACGCAACACGGTCTGCACAATTTGGAGATATCAACGTGAGATTAATACCAGAACCTGAAGAGTTTTAGGTGAAAATTGTAACTTGTCTGAGGAGGAAATTTTATTTTCTGCACATTTTAAAAACAGCTTTCTTTGAAAGTTTAGATCAGTGATTTCTTTCATATGGTATCAGATTGAGACTGTTATTGCCAGCAATAATTACACATCTGTCTCGAAAAGGTGACAGATTGTTGATATCGGTTTTTTTGATTTAACGATGTACTATTAGGAAATTTTCAACTTACATCGAACATTATTCTACAAAAATTCGCTTTCCTATTGCTGGTTAGAAATATTGTGAGACAATGAATTTTGAAAGTAAATATACGAAACTAGATAAAATGAATGTAGAACTATTACTCTGACAGCGTTAGGTCGAATGAAAGTGATTTTTCCTAGTGGGTAGTAGAGAGGTACAGTTATTGTTATAAAAGTAATATGAAGGTATTTTTCAATGTTTACTTTCGAACATACATTATTTTCTATTTGACCTGACACAGCAATAAAAAGAAAAGTTAGAAATTTGCAATCATTTTCTGGTTGATATTTCATAAAAATGAGAAAGTCTTTGTCATCCATATGTTATGAAAAAATATTCCAATCGGATACAATAATGTGACCCAGTTCTATAGATTCTTATTATAAATAGAAAATAAAAAGTAAACAAAGACAAATATTAAAAGAGAATGAGGAAATACAAGAAAGATGGAAGAAACATTTCCAAGAATTACAGGAAGAGAATCAACTCACAAGCTAAATAGGAGAAAACAAAACGCACCAAATAGGAAGAACAGAAATAGATAGAAGATCAAAGGAGCTCACAAAAAAAGAAATGATAACAGTTTTGAAAAAACTACATAAGGGGAGAACAGCTAAAATATATGGGAGAAGAAGGTGAAGAAATGCTACTAACGATGCTGAATAGAATATGAACAAAAGAAACAATACCAAACTAAGGAGAAATATCACTATTATGCTTGGCTCCAAAAGTATACAAAGTTATCCTAGAGAGCAAACTTAGATAATGTACAGAAGAAACACTGGAAGAAACTCAAAGCGGATTCAGGAAGGACACTCCATACTAGGTCATATATTCTCAATAAGAAAACTCACAGAAAAACCCTAAAACAAAACAAAAAACTATACATTGCATTCATTGATTTAGGAAAGGCGTTCGACAGAGTGCCAAGAAGAATCATATGGAAGATACTAAGAAAAAAACAGGTGGACAAAGAATTGATACGAGCAATAAAAAGTATATATAATAGAACATCAAACTATATAAGAACAAACAGTGAAACATCAGATGAATTTACAACATCACAAGGACTGAGACAAGGAGGAGCTTTGAGTCCTTTACTATTCATCTTGTTCCTGGACAAATAATGAAAAACATAAAGAACAAAACAAAAAAGGTGGAAGTTGGATATTATAAGTTAGAACAAATAAAAATAGCAAAATGTGCATTTGCAGAGGATTTGGCAATTTTGGCAAGAAGCGAAACCATAATGATTGGGATACAGAACTAAGGAAACATAATATGACGATAAATACACTTAAAACCAAAGTCATGGCCATAGCGAAAGAAGAAGTGGAAACAAATATAACGCTAAATGAAAGAGACATAGAGCAAGTACATACGTTTACTTACCTAGGAGCAACACTAAACGATAAAGTTAACTTAGAGTATGAAATCAATAAAGGAATCCAAGCAGATACCAGAAGTTGAAGCTTTGAATAAAATTATAAACAATAAACAAGTAACAAGGAAGACGAGAACAACTTTATACAACACAATTTATAGGCCAACATTAATATACGGCAGCGAAACGTGGATAATGAACCAAAAACTATGAAGCAAAATACATGCGGCCGAGATGAGGTACTTGAGTAGAATAGAGGGAGTAAAAAGAATAGATAAGATGAGGAACGACCTCATAAGAAATAATATACAAATAGAAAGTATATAGAAGACAATAGAGAAAGAAACAGTAATCATGGTATGGTCACTTAAAAAGAATGCCCGACAATAGACAAACGAAAATAATATGGAATGCCAGAACAGCGAAAGGAAGAAAAAGGGGAAGACCAGCAAAAACATGGGATTATGTGAGAGCTACATAAAAGAAATACTACGCAGAAACAACATTAGCCCGCAAGAAGCAGGAAAAGCGCTGAACAGAAAAGGATGGAACCGACGCCCAAAAGGGTTTTAAGAGATTTAAATAGATAATAATAATATAAATAGAAGAGTAAGATTTATCTCTACTAGCCATTGTACAGAGTGATCAATAAAGATCGTCTGTCACGTGACCATCAAAAGTTCGCATTTTTATCAAAAGTATTTTCATGAAATAAAGTTAGTATTAATTTATTTATTTTGATAACTACGCTACCGACAATTCAAGAACGCAGTGGCATATATTTGCATATTTTATGACGGATTTATCCATAATCTGATTCAAAAGAAAAGAAAGTAAGTAAATAGCTGTATTATTGAATGATTATTGAAAATTTAGTATTATTCCACCGAATTATCAGGTTAGAATAGCGTTTTCAGAGGAACTGTCATCAGTCACTTGAAGCTCACTATCTCAAGCAGGCGGCAAAGAAAAAATCAGAACAAGGCGGCACGGACAATCATTTTTGATCACTCTGTAAAATATAGCACCAGATTTCGATTGTTGTTACATATTATAAGAGTTAGGTGTGTAATAGCGTCATTTTCACTTTAATTTCCAGTAAAAAAAACTCGTGAAGCAATACATTTTTGACACATAATTCTTCAACGTAGGTCAAGTCAACTTTAGCGTACATATTAGGAAAGATATGTTTTTGAATACCTAATTTTTCATACGCTGCACGAAAGCTGAATTGGAATCAAGATTTGATGATCTTAATAAAATACCAATTTGCATCCTTTGGATTGTGGGCGAAAGTTTTGTTCCTAAATACATGGTAATATCTCGTCAAGCAGTACCTATTTATGAAAAGTGAATAATTCATAAATTAGAAAGTGAATTGACATTTCTTTTCCATGAATCATAATCAAACAATCTTGAATTACCATTTTTGCATTGCATGTAGTTTCAAATGACTCCACTCAATTCATAATACTTAACTAAACGTTGTATTCACGTGTTCAGAATAAATTGTTCGTGAAACCATGTCATCATTGTGAACTTTAATGATGGGTTGAATGCTGTTCATCGAGAATTGAGAGATAAAATCGAAGCAAGAATCAATATGTGCTCCCTTGCTGTGTGTTCGGGAATCGGCAAAATATGAAGATTCAGGAACATAAAATTTTTTTTGTATGTAACACGAGCATTTTATAAAAGTATAGAGACTTTCATTTGATAACGTAACAATAGAGGAAAGACCTTGTAGAGTGTAGACAATCACGGTTGCATGACATGTTAACAACTTATTTTTCTGTAAATCAAAATCTTAATTAATGTTGCAACAAGATTAATAACTTTTATTTATCAAACAATTCAAGCCTATTTTTTAGCAGACATTCGCAAAATCAGTGATCTTGAGAGTATTGGACTCACGGAACTATGCGTTGTGGCCTTTATTCATTTTTATTTTATCGCAATCATCAAGTAAATACCAGGATAAGAGTGAGAATATTTTGCTTTTACCTTGAACTATGCAAACCACGCATCGATTGTCTCTAAGACGCATAACTGTTAATACAAAATTATTATCAAAGGAAAATGGCAAAATAAGAACATAAATTCTTTCAACCAGCACTCGTATATCACGCTAGCCAGCGGTCATTGCAATTAAACAAACATTTTAATTTGTCATAGTCTACTAATTGCTCACAACTGGGTTGGAATCCCTCTGTTAGATTTGTATAATCATCCACATAATTATATTGTTAGTATGTGCACAAGCTCGCATTTTATAAAATTAGTACCCATTTGTTTCTAATTGACTTGGAAAAACTATTATGATGATAATTCAAAAGAAACTGCATTTGGTGATATAATTTAATTTCTATTTTCCATCATATTTCACTTCTTGAACAATAGACACACTCTTATGAACACATACGGATGTGGCAGATACTCAAAGTGCACTCGGTAGATTGATATTTGATTTTAGTTTCAATTTATTGATGTACCCAATAAAGAGAATAATGCCATGTGATATATGCATATGTGTGGTGAAATAGTTATCAGATGACAGAAAGAAATTTGTTTTTATTTACTGCGCTTTCCCACATGAGAAAGTGAGTAAAATTTATAGAACTGGTCATAACATCAATAAAAATATGTTGATTGTCCACGAAGATAGCAACTATGCATGGTCTAGCGTTTGACACAGTGCCCCAAAAGGATCTTCTGTCGGTGAAAAGAAACAAATTACAAACATCAACTTTTATGTTTAGTCATTCATCACATATTGATATATTAACATTTGTACTGCTTTTCCTGCAATTTGTCATAGATTGATTTAATGATTAATGTGAAGTGATAGTCAACCAACTTTATAGCTTAATGAAATATGACTCAATTTGATATTCAGTATATTTAGTTGAAATTTCATTTGTACAGTAGTTTTTGTCCTCTAATCAAATTTGTACCCAATTCTGGCCAAGAATTTGAACATAAAATGTGCGGAGACTTAAGTTGCACGTCAAATTTCACTTCCAAACATTTTTTTCTTGTAGTCCAGGGAAGAAATTCTTACGTTATTCTCGAATGTTGTTTGGCCCGACGTAAAGAGATATCAGGCTCCGCCCAGACAATAGGGACAGATTCAGTGCCTATTGTATTTTTACGAGTCCTTTGTTAGAAATTCCTGTTGATGATCTCATAATGTAGTCTTCACGGCACAATTTTTTATCTGTTGTTCAATGACAGGTACGACTATAAATTAAATGTTTCGTTAGAATGATTATAATATAAATTTTATATCCCGTTTTTCAACTCTCAAACTCCGGAAGGAAAAAGATTGTGGACTCCAGTGATATGCATTAATTGCATTTATGTAATCATAATTTTCAGCTGTTCTGCTGTTAGTTACTTTATAAATATTATCATCATGATGAATAAGTAAAACTCATAATACGAATGATTGGTGGAGCAATCTAAATTGATCATTTGCTATCAAATGCTCTTATATAAATGTATTTGTTCCAAACCGATTTGCTCCGGTAAAACCGTTAAATGATTCTTTGTAAATTTTAACTAGTGCTAGTTCAGGCTTTGTACGTAAGACTAACATACTTTCACTTTCCGCAAATCTCAAAACTTGAGGCGTGTTCTAAATTCTCTGAAGCACACAAAAAGTATAACGCAGTCATGCTTCACAAATTATTCACTCTGAATACGAAAAAAGTTGGGCAAAAATTGCAGAGATTTCAGAAATATGATTTCCTTATAAGATTACAAAACATTTCTTGCGTGTAATCTACGACAAATTTGAATAGGATATAAATAAAATAATATTACTTAGAATGAGTACGAGATGAAAGATTCTAATTTTTTTTTTGTTTGTAGTTGTTTCGTGGACATGGAGTACTGTCAAAAATCATCACAATAACATTATTAGCAACTACAACATATGGAGAAAGTTCTACTTCAAGTAATTCAAGATCATATGATACAAATGACTGGATCCCGGTTAGCCGTCCGGCAACGCCAGGAGAGGCCAACCAGGCAGAAAATACGCAGAAGCAACCAACTGGAAGAGTGTTGAATTTACCAACAAGGGATGAAAAACAATATTATTTATCTGATCAGCAGTTTTCAAATTTACAAAATTTTCGACTGCCACCAGAGCCTGTAAAGACTCAACAACCTCCCTTACTGCAAAGTCAAAGACTATATCAGCCACAACCAACTTATGTACCAAATGGCCAGCAACAAATTTTATTACCCCCTCAGTTACAAAGCTTCATCACTCAAGGACAATCTTATATAAGTCCACAAAAAATCAATCAACAATTGTTGCGGAACCCAACACAAGAATATATGATACCCCCAACACGAAATTCTCCTCAGAATTCATCGAATTATAATTTTGGACTACATAATCAACAGGTGTCTCAGCAAAGTGGACGACCCAATAACGAGCAACAAGAAATACAGTTGCTGTATGTTCCTCTTGAAAATTTGCAACAACAACGTGGACACCAACAACAGGTTGCATTTCCCACAGAACAAACTCAAGTATACAAACAACAGTACGAGTCTCCAGTACATCATAAGCAAGTCCAGCTGCAGAACATTGAACAAGATTTTGTGCAGCAAGCCCTACAAGCGCAAAAGCTTGAAGAACAATTTGCACAAAATTTGCAACCGGTTCTACAACAGAACTACCATGGGCCATACTCAGAAGCTACATCCCAACCACAAACAACTGCAGCGTCCCCCAAGAAACGGAAGCCTCACCAACCACCCCTTGCGGTTTATATGGGAACTGAAGGACACCAAGATGTCAAAATTGGGGATGTTCTGTCAATTCTAAAAGATGCAAAAACTATATCTGTACAAGATACTGTTGGTCCTGACTCTCCTCAAGTATTCGTAGGACCTTCACATCTGCAACCACCAGAAGGTTATGCGAAATTCGATTTGCCATATTTATCAAGTATTGAAAATAATCGGGTAGAACGTAAAGTTGACCACTTGCCATTTTTTGTTGCTCCACTAAGCTACAAAGCTCCGCCAGGTTATTCAAAAATTCCGTTTCCTGCTCCTCATGTAGGCTCTGTCGTTATAAATCATTTAAAGATTTCTCCTTCTACCACAACTGAAAATTCGAAATATTTCCAAACATTAGAAGAATCATCCAGTAGTCAAATACCTTTCTCACAATCATTGGAAGCATCTACTGTTAGGCCTACAAGAGGTAGACAAAGACAGCCAACCCGACAAAATTATTCTCCATCTCCTGTTCAGAGTTCTGGAGGAGATAATATTCCGTACGGACCTCTACCCACTAGGATTCCAGAAATACAACAATCATATTCTGCAGAAGAATCTTTTATTTCAACGAATCCTTATGGCCCTACTAGATTCGTTCAAACAACTACTCCTGTACCATACGAAAAACCTGTTGCCTTACCGGAAGAAATATTTTCTACCAAAAATAGATTCACTACAACTTCCAGTTACAACCATAATACTCATTACAGTCGTCGTCCTGAAGTACAACCTACAGAGCCAACAATTGCTTCTTCTACAGTATCTTCAAGTCTCACAGATGATAAATATACTGTACTTGAACAGTTTCCAATAAGACAGAAACAGATTTTTCAAGAAACAGAATCTGATACATCAAATCGTGGATCAAACAGTCAACAATTCAGAAGACCATCTGAAGATGAATACCGTATAGATTCAGCAGAAAAAACTGCTCTACCTTTGATTTCAAGTACGCAATTCAATACACAATATGATTTTGGAAGTCATACTTCAAAACGGCAAAAAGTACCAGAAAATAATGAAGAACATGTTTCTAGAGGTAAAATTAAGCAGAGTGCAGGTGACAACTATCGAGAAAATGATGAAGATGCTTCAAGACAGTCTTACAGAGGTAAAAGTGCAGCTGATAACTATCGAGAAACTCCGACAAGACAAAGAGTGACTGAAAATTATAATTTTGTAACACAAGTAGCTCATAGTTTACCTAATCAACAAGCAAATCTTCATGCAACTCAACAATCTCAAGTCAGAGAGCAGCAACATTTCTTTTCCCCAAATTATGAGGTTCAGCTTCCTTTAAACCATAATTCACAACAGGCGCAACAAACCAGAGGTGAACAGCAACATATTTCTGATGAATATGAACAATATTTGAAAGAAAAAACAACTGAACCATTAGTTTCCGTTACAAAAGAACCTGTTGTAGAATATAGAATTCCTGATGAACAAGTGTATCAAATACCACATATTCGTAATCAACAGCAGCAGAATAAAAATTCTTATTATCAAGATCAATCTCATCAAGTGGTTTCATCCAATCAAGAATACACATTACCAGATAAGCTTCCTCCTATTAGTCCTCAGTTACCTGGTTTGATAAATTCATTGCAAGACCAACAATTCAGACCCTTGTTAGCTCCTTTACTGATTCCTCCATCTGATCAAACACCAGCTGATGAATCAAAACTTGACACTTCTGAAGAATATTATTCGTCTCCTGCACCTGTACATATACCTGTATCAACAACTACAACTAGTACAACCACTACCACAGCAACACCAATTACTGAAGCTACAACACAATTTAGAAGAACTAGACCTCGTCAGCGAGGAACAAGGCCAACAGTTGCTTATGATTATGTTAGCACAACGGCAACTCCCCAAAGGTCATCTCAATACAGAGGACGTAGGCCAAGTACTACACAACAGAGACAATATTCATCGACAGCTCATTCTGAAGCAACAGAACCTACAACCAGAGCAACATACAACAGAAATCGTGTCACACAAAGACAGTATGTATCTTCAAGTACTGAACAACCAAGAAGAAGTCCTATAACTCGTCAAAGATTCAGAACACGTGGCAGACCTGTAAAGACTGACGAAGTATACGGCGAAAAAAATACTCCTGAAAATGAATCTGCAATACAAGATAATGTTTATCAATCATCTGGCCAAACATTGCATTCAAACGATCAACTTAACTCTCCAGCAGCTCATATTACTAATTTTGAAGCTACAGCAAGCCAAAGGCCTCAAACAGAACAAGCTTTAATTTATGTTCAAAGTACTGGTAGGCCTGATTCGCAACTTCCTGATTTATATATACCAAGACAACAATTCATAACATCTACAGAATCTCACGAATTGAATCGCTATTCAACAATAGCTGCTACAGGACCTGAAAGTAATATAGTACATGATCAACCAAGTATCATAAGTGCGCAGCAACAAATAAGAATAAACAATAATCCTTCAGAGATTAATACAAATTATCAAAAAGATTACAGTCACAAGACAGAAATTAATGATCAGAGTAAATATCATGTGGAACCGGAATACACAACAGAATTCACACGTACTAAAATAAGGACCCGTGGCAAGACCCGTAATAGAATCAATCCTACAGTGAGCACTACAAAGTATCAACCATCTTATTCGACAACTACTACTCAAAAAATTGAAGATGGTAAAGAAGAAGAAGAATTTTATGGGTTTTTCCGGAAGCCAAACTTTGGTAGACCGCCTCAAACAGAAAGACCTGATTCTGATATCATTTCTACAAATCAAACACCAAAAATAAACAATTATCAAAGTAGAACAACTGAAGAACCATATTCGAAACGAGCCTACTACAATCAAGAAAATAGTCCTGTATATTCCAGTCCAAATCCGTACCCACAAGATAACTATGATGAATCTAATATACAAGTTCAGCGACAATACATTTCAAGCACTACAGCTTCTTCAGAAGAATCTGTAACTCGTCGTCCAGCTGTTAGAACAAGACGTCCGATAACATCTCCAACTAGATCTCCTGAATCATCTGAACAATCAAATGAAAGATATAACTACAGAACTAGTAAGCGACCTGAAGTAACAACAACCAGACCAGCTAGGATTCGCAGTAGGATCCGTATACCTTCTCGGTCTTCAGCAGAGAATCAAAGCTCCAATAATCATGCTTCAAGATCAAATGAACTTGGCAATAATTCTGAAGAATATGTGACACCATCAAAAACCCGTCAGAGACTAACTAATAGAGGTAAATCCCATTTCCAATCACCAAGATCCGAGAAGGTTACTGAAGAACCAGAAGAGGAAAATTATCCTGTCAGTTTCTTACAAGGACATGGTATTCAACGTCAATCAACTACAGTTGGTTATAGTACTCCTGCTGCTTCAACACAACAATCTATTATCCTAACAACACCTCGTCCTACATTCCAGTTGACGATTGAGCCAGTAGACACTGAAGAATATTCTGATCAAGTACCATATTCTTCAGCACATGAGCCTCGAATAGCTAGTAAAGATCTTGAGCATGGAGGACAGGAAAGTCAATTCTCTTCCAAATTTGTTGAAAAACCTTTTGATTTCAATTATATTTTTGCGGGAGATAAGTCAACTACAGAGAAAATCTTAGAAACAACTCTAATACCAGATAATACAACTCCTTCAGTAAGTTCATGGACTGAAGAAGCTGAGGTGACTACTCAATTACCAGAATCAACTACAACGGATATTCCAGTTACCAACTCAGAAGTTGTAACTGGGAAAGCTCGACGTCGAGGTGTCTGGCGCTTAGTGAAAGCTCGTCCAGTTGCAGATGAGTTCGAGTCTGCTGAATCTCAAAACATTCATTCCGTTATTAATGACAATGAGTTCTCCAATTTAGAAAAACCTTTCAGAAGATATAAAGTTGTACAACGTATCCGTACTACTACTGAATTCAACTTGCCTGAAACAACTACGATGAATGTGCCAGAAACAACATTGAACAGTCAAACCGAAACTGAAAAACCATCAACTGAAGGCAGTATTCTGGCCCCCTTGTACGAAATGTTTGGTTATACTTATAATTCTGAAAATCATACAGTGACAAAAATTGAGTATGATGATGCAACAGAAAACCCAACAATAGTTACCACTTTATTAGACAATATCGAAACAACTACTTTAGCTAATAATTCAACAGCTATCACCCCTTTACTAGAAGAAGACAAAATAATTACTTATTCAGATATGATGCAAGATAGAGAGTCTGCGACGTCTTCAACATCGGATGATTCATGGGAATCAAAGATAATTGGTACTTCAACATCGACTGAAATATCACATGAAACAGAGATTTGTTACAGAGGTAGATGTGTAAAGTCCGCTTCAACTGAAGAAGATAGTGCAGAAAAGCTTTAACTAAGTGGTAGTGATTATATACTTTGGACCATATTACTTTAACAGTGACTGAGTATATTTATAAGAGTGAATGTGAAATTACAGAAATTACCGACTAAATTCTTTGTGAAATAGTTAAGTATTTCCCATATTATTGTTGAAAATTACTTATGCAATGAATGTAATAAATATTATTTATATAACACATTATTATTTTAATAAAAGTGAAAAAATTTATAATAGTGGCACATATTGCTAATTAACCATTTATTATTCATTATGGAGATGCAATAATTAACAGTATGATATTTAAAATAGTAATTGTAATCAACACTTAGTGGGAAAATGATTTTGTCATGCTATCCCATATTTTTTGTTCTTGATTTATTTCTTTTAATTGGTTATAAATAGGAAGATGACATTGACGCTGGATATATATAAACTGGAAAAAATCGAAAAGTATCAGTTAATTTTTGAATTCTAACAATGAAATATCTCTTCGTTGCTGTTCTTTATTTGATCTGTGCGTCCATTGTGAAGGGGCGGCTAGATGAGTCGGTATGAAATATTGAGAAAAAACTAGTGATAAATATATCTTTATAAATTTTTCTTCATTTATTAGGCATTAAATGATGATACAAGAGAACTTATAACAGCCTTACATAAGCAATGTATTCAAAAACAAAGTATAGATAATGGTAGGTACTTATCAAATTTATTACTATCCTCTCAATTATAACTAAGAAATATTCATTTATGTATCCGGGACAGAATGCTATCCATTTTAGCTAGGATTAAATTTGCTTACTAACAGGTCATGCCAGAGAAACACCTATTGTCGAAATAATTCTTAATCTTTGAATCCACTGCATTGAACTCAAGAAAAAAGAAGAAATTTGGTATAAAATTGGAAAAATTAAATTGGTGAGGAATTTAGCCTTTTTGGAAAAATCATCAAAATTTTGGATTTGCATTGTTGGTTCATTGGTATCAAGCAAGAAATCAGGTAAAAATTTTGGATTAAAATTTTTTGATATCAAAGATGATAGAACCGAATTATACATTTTGATAAAACAATTGACAAACGTATGCATGTGATGTCAAAATATGAGAAAAGTATAACACTGACTATTCCATTCGTAGTATTTATAACAAGGTTATCAATGCTAAATCGCCACAGAAACGGTGCATATGTGGGTATTTGTACGTGTAGAAATATCATCGGGTATTACACTAGTGGTAAAAGTGAGTATTTTACTCAAAGATGTGGATTCCTCCAATTTGTAATCTCGTGCTTTCTTTTTATTTCATGGAATATTTTTCTGAATATCTTCATCAATTTCATCTTCTGAATTATCATTAAACCTTTTTGAACTAGTTTCCATATCAGAACGCAATTTATTTCTCTATTATTCGTCGAAGAGAAAGCAAGAAATTCTAATTATTCAATTTGATAGAAGTTGGTTTACTCGTTCCTATGAAAATTACTTGACTTGTTACTTGATTCATAGGAAACTTATTTGAAACTCATGTTTATTGTGCTTGTTAATACCACTCGTGCTGCACACTCGTGGTATTCAAACGCAAGCATAATAAACATTCGTGATAGCACCACAAAAATAATCGATAATACTCCAACTACTTATGGTATAATAATTGATAATTTTGGAAATCACACTGTTCAAAAATGTATTTTTATATTCTGTTGACCGGTTTCGACTACTGAGTAGCCATCTTCAGAAAGACCATTGAGTAATTTGAAAAGGGAACTTTGCAAGAAAATTGATACTCAAATATCGACACATAAGTCTGGGCTTTATAAATTAAAGTGTGCTAGCTGCAACGCAGCTTGCATTGGTCAGACAGGGAGGAAATTCATAACAGGGTTTAAAGAGCATGAATGCTGTCTACGACTCGCGTGCGGAAATTCAAGTTTCGCAGAACATTTACTTGGTACTGGACATGATTTTAATATTACTAAAGATTTCGAAATTTTAC
Source organism: Dromius quadrimaculatus (assembly GCA_963989225.1). Taxonomy (NCBI): domain Eukaryota; kingdom Metazoa; phylum Arthropoda; class Insecta; order Coleoptera; family Carabidae; genus Dromius; species Dromius quadrimaculatus. The sequence goes on along the minus strand of OZ022328.1, from coordinate 64,797,983 downwards.
ATATACAAAAATATGGTTTAACTTTAGACTTTTTGGAGGTTTTGGAAATTAGAAGATTCATTTAAAATAATAAATTTATATGTCTGAATGATTAAACAAATTCAACTACATCAAAATTACACAGTGTTTCAATCTAGTTTCTACTTTTCAAAAAATTTTGTCAATTTGTTTTTCATTGACATATTTTGATTATTTCAAGAATTTTTTGGAATATACACTTCTATTTTCTGCGAATTCATCAATATTTTATTTTATTTATACTAGTAATACGTTTAACTATTAATCTACGTTAAAAACTTTGAACCATATTCTGAATCCTGTAGTTATATAGTGTGAGTATAATCATCAAATCATATTTGTTTTTGTGTTTGTTCAAAATTAGAATTTTAAGTATCCATGTATCTTCTTGTTGTAGTCTTTCGGTTCTGAAGATGGCTACTCAGTAGTCGAAACTGGTCAACAAAATATAAGAATACATTTTTGAACAGTGTGATACAAGACTTTGATTTTCCTCCAACTTTCAATATTATTTACATCACACTAGGGTGAAATCATTCTCATCATTTTTGAAGTGTCATAGTTCGTAAAAATAAAAGCGGCTCTGATTCTGTCCCTGTTGTCTGGGCGGAGCCTGTTATCTTTATGTCGCGTTAAGCGACATTGGAGAATAATGTAAAAGTTTCTGGATGTTCGATTTCCGTATATATAAGGGCGAACGACCCAACTGAAAAACAGTGAATAATAAAATGAAGTGAATATTCAGAGCGTGATAAATAAATAAGTTGTTGAAAATAAATATCGGTGACTTCCATTTTAACAATAAACAATTCTTTCAAAATCTATAAACATTACAATTTGATGTTTCATTCCAAATAGCTCCTCTCAATCAATTTTTTTGTCTTAATTTGCGATTCGAAGGAATATATAGTATGTGACTTATTTTATAAATTCATTAAACATGCGTTACTCAGAATACTGGTTTTATTTTGTTATTAAAATGTGACATATTGGAAGCGAATAGGATATAATACTTTTGAATATTGCAGATATGATCGAGAAAACGCACGATGGAGAGTTCCCCAATGATCAAAAACTCAAAGTAAGTATTGATTTGCACTCTTTTGCTTGATTTGCAATATGCCTAATACTCATTTCCTCCATATCACAACACTTCAATCCTTTAGTATTCAGCATAGAACCAATTTTTTGTATTCTCTTAAAGTGTGTTTTCAGATATTTTACTAATTTTTCCCGAAACCCTTCAATCTTTTCAGTATACAAAATATATTTTACAGTTTATGTGAGTAGTGTTTGATATTTGATGTTTTTCAACATTGTCGTCATCAACCAGAATTATGTTGAGTTGATTTAGTTTTATTTAATCTTGAGTACTAATTTGATCTACAACAAGACCCAAGAAATATGTCTCGTGTTCGAATTGTGGGTCGCGATTCATAAATTAAGAATTACTGCTAATCAGTCAAATTACATATTGGCATATTTATCTATGAATTTATTTATTGTATAAGCAAGAGTGAAAATGTTTTCATCGCTTCCACGAGACTTCGAACTTTTCTATAATATAATTCTTGTTACAGTGTTATATGAAATGCATCATGGCAGAAGCAGGTGCGGTGAGTATAAATCAGTTTACTTATATGTAGTTGATCGTGTTTCTAGCGTTTTAGTAAAGCACTAAATACATGAGTATTATCATCCGCCATTTTGTGTCCTTAGAAAGCGCTTTAGCATACTTGAACAGTGCAGGAAACGGGATGATTGAGTCGAAATATTTTAATCTTCAGGTAAAAAACGTGATAAGAAAATATCGGAGTCTATCAAACTATTTATTTCTGACATGATGTATTATTTGTTATCTAATTACATGCTTCAATTTAGAATTTTCAGTTTTCAAATGTTGAATCAAATTATTCGGCTTTCAATCATAAAATTAGAGTGATATTAAATACTCCGAATATCATTATGGAATTTCAATTTATATTCTGTAATACAATTTTTGAGAACAGTCTGACAAATTTATTGCACTTCGGGATCTCTAAATATATAAAACTCTATTGTTAATCTTCAAACTTTGTAATCTTAAACTTTCCTAGAAAAACTTGAATGCATATTTATTGGAAGAGTCATTATTTTACTGCTCTTACCCAAGGGATAAAAAACATGGAAGTCTACCATTTGCAATTTTTTATATCGCATGTCTTCATAAAAAATTGTTAGTTCGTAATATTTTACTTATCAAAGAAATAATTCATTATATATTATTTATACTCATAATATATTTATATATGTAAATATATAATATATATTTTATATAATAGGTACGTATGTATAATACAGAAATATATTGATCAATTATTGCTTGAAATTGAGGTTAGATTCTATGATCGTGTCTGAAAATTAAGATAAAAATATATATTGAAATGAACACATTCGGTACATCAATGAGTCACTCCGATACTATTTTCTTCAGTTTTTCAAGTTATCATAACATTTTATCCTCGTCAAATAAGGCATTTCCTGCAATATTTACATTGGTTTACATATGCTTTCTTTTATTGATAGGACACAAAATGGCGGATGATAATACCTATGTTTTTAGTGCTCTAGTTATAGATCTTTCAATGAAGAGTTTTCAATTAGTCACAATCTTCCAATTTTTTTTATCTGTTTATCGACATACTGAGAGGAAGAACCAACTGTGATTTAACTCTCTGATTGATATACTTCAAAATTAATTGTATGATTATAAATATTTATGATGTTCTAGATGGATGAAAATGGAAATATGGATTTTACAATGGTAGAGGAAATCGTTCCTGACAAATTGAAGCCAGGTATCAAGAACATGTTTGATCAGTGTGTGCCAAAAGGTGAGTACTCCCAGTAAAGAAATCAATGTCCACTGAAAGATATATACGAGATTGAGGCAGCTCTCCACTGATAAGAATTATTTGATTCCAGCTAAAAGCGCAGATCTATGCGATAGAGCCTTCGAATTTTACAGCTGCTGTTACAAGGTTGATGCTAAGGTAAGTATCTCTGAAGATCATTATTAACGAAATATAAGAACTATTGGAGAATAGAATTTGAACATTCATTGTCTCCATTTTACACGACTAATTAATAAGTGTTAAGTATGAGTCACACTTAATTTAGAAAAAAATCAGAGTTGATTCGATCTTGAAATTAGTATGTACGTCAAAGTCAGTCTTGAAACCTAGCCGTTTTTATTTGAAACATTTTTTAATTCTTGCTTATAGTTCTGAAAATATTGGCTTGGTTAAATTGAATATAAACACTTTTATATGTTGGGAACAAATTTTAGAAATATGTGAGTCTACGAAAAACAGTCAAAAATTTTATATAATCACGACACAGCCAGAATCCTCCCTGAGGATGATCCTGGTTGGGTCGAAAAGTCAACCAGTTAAATATAAATATTGACTGATTTTCCTCAGTGTGATTTCTTGGAAAAAGTATGATCAAATACTGTATAATCAATGATTGAATGGATTCCATAGAATTTCTGGTGTGTGTGGAATACACTAATGAAAAATTCTTATTTTCAGAGCTACTTTTTGATTTGAGTTGGACGACAACCGTCATGACCTAGATGAAATATTTCAACTTAGAATTATTATAGTGTAATTTGTTGTGTATAACATTATTAAAAGATTCATGCACCATTGGGCTTTTTCTTGATATCAGATGATGAAAATGTAGAAATTAAAGCAAAAACTAGTTTTCAACATACATCATAGGTTTCAAATAGATTATAATTAATATACTAGTATATGATACAACAACTAATAATAAATATCTTCTAAAATATTGGGCAAAATTACGTACAAAATGATAAAATATACAATATAATTCCACAGAAGTGGCAATAATTATGTGATTATGTGAAATTGAGGATGTTATTACAACTTTAAATAGGTAACATATTGTTCATCATCTTAGTCCAGAAGTAATTCTCATTCGACAGGAAATGTACTGTCCTATTTCCAACAAATGGAATGTATAATCTTCAATAACTTCTTATGAATTATAAATGACTATTTTCTGTTCCATTCCCCAGAACATGCCTCAAATGAACTTCTGGTTTCTCTTCAACCCGCTTTTTTCGTGGACTCATCAATTCTCGAAACACTTTTCGGCCTGGTGCTTCTATTAGCAGGTACAATAATAAAGCTAAAGAAAACGATACAACAATGTCTCCAAGGCCCAATGTAACAATAGTCAATTCATCCAAGTACAAGGGTGTTTTGACTAAGGCTGCATAACGGAGTTGCCAACACATATGTACGAGATAAGCTCCGTAAACTAGTTTACTCAGTGGGACCCAAGGCTGCCATTCCAGAAATATTTTCATCACTCCTAAAAATAGATTGTATTATCCGTATTATGAATGACTAGTATTAAGTTCAATGTATTTTACCGAATCTGCCATAACTGGCGTTCAAAAGCAATAAAGCAGATCCAAGTGCCCACACTGGCCGATGTAGACTAGCATAAATGGCTGCTTCCCAGGCATTGTATTTATGATGAGGATTATAAAATATGCCGCCTGATGTCATCCCTCCGATCATCAGCAGGAGGCCCAGAAGTGTTACCGCTGTTGACTTCATCTACAATAAATATTAATAAGTGACAATAATATTTGTAATCAAACAATAAATTTGTTGTACATAGTCTTGATTTACCGCAGCCATGAACTTCATGCATTGGCAACCACAAAGTGACAGGTAGACAGGTGTAGTGCAATTGCAAGACAAGATCACTTACCAAGGACAGACGCACGTTGCAATTTCTAAGTTTGTAGTAAACGTAACCAGTGAACATGCCGATGATGTAAGCAGCTGCTCGAGTATGTGACTTTGTATAAGTTAACCGAAAATCCGGATGTGTTTTCGGTGCAGAAAGAAAACTGCAAGAAATCATTATATTATAGCGCATCTTAACGATAACTCAAGATGTACTTACTCTAAATAAAAATGCAGTAAAGCTGGTCTTTCGTAATAAACAGTTATTCCAAATGGAATAAGGAACGATATGATGAAGGCGATTATCATTACTCCTAAAGCAACTCCAGGTCTTTTACGTAATAAGAGAGTGGTTGGTATGGCAAGAATAAAATAATGGAAGTCACATGGTAAGTACCAAGTATGGACCATGCACTGTGAACAAATACAAGTTCATTATAAATATGAAATTTGAAACTTTAATTATTAATATGTTTCTATGCAATCTGGTAAACACGAAAATATGCAAGATTGAGACCAAGAAATACGAGGGACCAAATATAGCTGACACAGTGACCTTGTGGGACGTATACGATAATTTAGTCGCGATTGTCTTATGGAACGATTATTGAGGCAACATGAACGTTGTGGTCGCCTAGTGGAACGTATCCTTAGTATGACCAATGTTGAATATAATTCATTCCAAAGGACTTCAGTAGTGAGCCTATGATGTTACTAATAAATCAAATTGTCGCAAAATGGCGACTAGTTTAAATAGTGTTTTAGTTGACAGTGACAAAATTGGTGATAAACCTTGTAAAAGATGTAAAAGAATAGCTCAAACTGGGTATAAGTGTATCAATTGTGGGACTATTTCACATACAAGTTGTTCAACTATACTGAAATTGCCTTTTATAAGCGATAATATGATAAACTGCTGCAATGAAGAAAACGTGGAAGATAATGATGAAAGTGACTCGTCGTTCACAAGTGCAGAAGTTTTGGACAGTAATCAAATTCAAATTCTGAAATGTAAGATACATTATTTAAAAAAACAGTTAAAAGACAAAGATTTGGTAATTGAAAATCAGCAATTGACAATTAATATTTTCAATGACTTATTACAATCAGCTCATACGCATGTAAAAAACATATCACTTCTGCCATCTGGCAGCAACAAATATACAAATAGTAAAATTATAAGTGAAGGTGAGAATAATTATGAACCAATTAACTCATCGACTAACAAAAACAAGAACGAGAAGAATAAGAGAAATAATGTCGTCACTCAAAATGAAGACGTTATTGAATTTGACAAGTCACAAGACATCAATTGTGATGCAGCACCTAAATTGTCATACTCCGAAATGGTTAAAGTGCCAAACAAATGTAACAAGTTAACTGGAATGGAAAAGAAAACAGCTAGTGTAACTATAACCACCCAAGCGAATAGGAAAAAAACCAAAACAAAAATAATTGTCGGAAATCTGGATAATACAAGTATATCAAGTACACCTAGTTCTCTTATCACTGTTCCCAAATTTACCTCTTTGCATTTATATCGACTGCATCCTACTACCGATATAAAAGATGTAAAAAAATTTCTAATCGAAAAGTTTCCAGAAGTCCAAGTGGAAAAGCTGAACTCTAAATATCCGGAGCAGTACTCCTCCTTCAAAATCAACGTACACATTGGAAACAAGCAAGATGCCCTCAATTCGGCGATTTGGCCTTCTGGTGCATATGTTAAACCTTTTTTTCAGAATTTCCGTCTCCCATCAAAAGACAAATGATTTCATTAGATAATAGACGCTTTGACTTCGGCCAGGAGGTCAGCGAAGTGACAAATGTGATAAGTAAATCAGTTTCAAAATGTAAATTACAGAATTCATCAGATTTAATCATAAACAATGTGCTGCTAATAAACTGTCGATCTTTATCACAAGAAAAAGTTGATCTTATAACAACTGAGTATATCTACAAAATTAAAAATTTAAAATTCATTTTAATTACAGAAATTTGGCGTTCCGATTTGAATATTAATTTTGTCAATTTTCCAAACTTTTTTCTTGCCTCCAGTTACTGTCGATTGAATACGACTGGAGGTGGAGTAGGCATCTGGTGCAAAAAACATTTAATAGCATCCCCTTTAAATTTGGAAGGCTACTGTACGGATAAACAGCTAGAAGTATGTGGTGTACAGTATAAATTTGATAAAAATACTTGTTTTTACATTTTATGTTGTTATACGAGTCCTGACTCTAATTTCAATATGTTCATGGATAGTTTTTCCAGTGTTTTAGATAATATTTATCAAATTGACAGACGAGTTCTTATTGGAGGTGACTTTAACGTCGACCCTATCAGAGATTGTAATAAATATAAAAGAATCTGTGATATTTTGCTTAGTTATAATTTGACCAATATTGTTACAAAGCCCACAAGAGGTAATTTTATTCTAGACCATATTTACGTGAATTTTACTAATTTTAGTGTTGTAAAAGATAACTATTTTTCCGATCATAGAAGCATCCTCTGTAATTTAATGCAAGACAAAGCACAAGATAACTCTATTGATTGTAAAAGGATTTTCTCAAATAATAACATAACATCTTTTTATAAAAGCTTGGAAGATAATAGTTGGAACTCTGTTCTTACGCAAACGGAGATCAATGATGCTTTTAATTATTTTTTCAATAATTTTGTTCATCTGTTTCAGGCTCATTTTCCTTTAAAAAAAGTCATGAAATCCAACAAAAATTGGGTCAATACTGAAATAAGACATTCAAGCGATAATTTAAAACATTTATTCCATCAAAAAGCTCAATTTCCTGAACTTTCTGAGATTTACGCGAAAGCAAAGCGCAAACACTCTCTTCTGATTGCAAAGGTCAAAAAATGTTATTACCAACACAAAATCGAGTCCTCTGACAACTTGTCAAAATCTGTTTGGAAACTTATCAACGATACGGGGAAGAGTTCAGCAAAAATCGATATTTCTTTGAATATAAATGATGGTGTCATTGAAGACCCAGCACAGATAGCAGACTGCTTCAATAAATTTTTCAGAGATGCTCCTCTCTTGATAAGAGCCGGAATGAGTAATCCAGGTACGGCTACCCTGCTGGGATCACATTTGCAAACTAAATCCATGTTCTTGCGTCCTTTCACCGAACTTGAATTATTGAACTTGATAAATTTAAAAATTAAAAATAAAACATCTTCAGGTCCAGATGAGATACCAAATTTATTGCTGAAAGCCGTAGCGCCCACTATCATAGATCCTTTATTGCATTGTATAAATCTATCTTTCGAAACTGGAGCCTTTCCAGAAATTTTGAAACTAAGTAAAATCATTCCTCTTCATAAAAAAGGGAGTAAAACCGACATAAATAATTATAGACCTATTTCTATGTCATCCGTGTTCTCAAAGCTATTTGAATACTGCTATCTTGAGAGACTAAATTCATTTTTAAAATATACCAATGCTATACATAAAAATCAGTTCGGTTTCAGGGAAAAATCCTCTACCGTAAAAGCAATACATGCATTCTACGATATGATAATCTCCTACTTAGAAGCTGGAGAATGCCCAATAGCAATATTTTGTGATCTTAGCAAGGCATTTGATTGTATCGATCACAATCTATTGATTTCAAAATTAGATCACATTGGAGTGAGAGGTGTTCCTCTCAATTGGATCATAAGTTTTCTCAAAGATCGCCGACAGTACGTCAGTATTAATACCTCATCAAATTCACATGGTAGTTCAATAAACTCGAGTTCGTTAACGACTAACATTGGAGCACCTCAGGGTAGTATTCTAGCACCCGTGCTTTTTATAATTTATATTAATGACCTTAACTTTATCTTTGATGAAGAAATAAATTCGCTGATATACGCTGATGATACAACTCTGGTAGTTTCTGCTAAGGACAATATTCTGCTGCAAAATAGATGCAACGAAAATTTGGTAAAAATGTTACAATGGTGTAATAATAATTTTTTGCACCTAAATGAGTCGAAAACTAGTTTTATACGTTTCTGTACTCCTCAAAATCCAAATAACATGAATGTGAATGTTATTCTGGAAAACAAACATATTAACAAGGTTGAAGCTACTAAAGTTCTAGGTTTCACCTTTGATAAATGTCTGTTATGGAAAGATCATTGTGGGATTATTATAACAAATATCAATAGAATTTGTTACCAAATTAGGCATCTAAAGCAATATTTAACGAAGTCACAACTACTAATGTTCTATCATGCCAAAGTAGAATCTATTTTAAGATATGGTATAAGTTTTTGGGGTGTTTCAAATCATGCTAATAACGTTTTTAAAAGTCAAAAAAGAGTGGTTCGCTATATAGCCAATTTGAAGATGCAAGAATCTTGTAGAAATTATTTCATTGAACTAAAAATTTTAACGCTCACTGGCCTCTTCATCTATGAAACATGTTTATTTGTTTTTCAGAATATTGATAAATTTTTGTGTAATAAGGATTGTCATGGTTTCAATACAAGAGGGAAAAATGAACTAAGAACTCCTTTTAAAAAACTCAAAATAAGTTATCTATCACCGTATGCTCTAGGAACTAGAGTGTTCAATAAACTTCCAGTGAATATAAAAGAGTCAAAATCTTTAGCTGTCTTTAAAAATAAATTAAAAGTCTATCTTATAGAGGCATGCTTCTATGATCTTAACGAATACTTCGATACTTGAAAATTTTTTGTATAACTGACGCTTCCTACAAAATGTAAACATTTTCCTCAGGAATAAATAAATATTATTATTATTATATACATACAATTCTGTCGTCATTGACGTAATTTCCGATGTATAGAAGGGATGCCCACCAATTGGCTTGACAATCAGCTTGCATATTTCCCACAATGAGATTCCAGAATGGTCCAGATCCAGTTTTGTACAACAAGGTGGCATAGAAGAATATCACCACAGCATATATGGGTGTTAATCTAAATGAAAATAGAATAGAAGGACTATTTTAGTTTAACCATCGAATAATACACGTAATTATCAGTCCTTATTCAGTAATTCATATTTTTCTTATTGATCAGTAATGGTACAACCCGCAACATTGGCGTCTAATACTTGTATACTATTTTATTTCATATATTTTATATCATATACATCTTCAAAATGGAGTCATTCATCAAATTGTATGCCTTCTACTCCACAATAAATTTCATGACCAGTTTCATCGCTGTTTCAGAGATCTAGAGTGTTGCATCAATTAATTTCAAAATGACGGCTGTCATTGACAAAATAACAGCTGTCCTTGTTAAAATGACAGATGACGACTATTTTTTTATCTTTTTGGAAATGAAGAGTCTTTTTCCAGATTTTCGGGATCTTTAGTTCATTAGCTTCGACATTTATTCGCCAAAAGTATAATTTGAAGATGGTAATGTGGATTCCACTACTCAATTATTCATTTTTAGTGCATTTTTAGCGCATTTTTTGGGAAAAAGCGCTATTATATTCACTTTGGCTGTCTGGCTGGCTGGCGTGACGCTGATTTCTCAGCAACTATACTATTCACAGACTTGAAACTGGTACTGAATAAAAGCTGTTGTTTCATAGGTTTGCACAAATTGCTTTAATTCAAGCTCAGTGATTGTGGTAGATTCAATTATTCAATTACTTGTTTCAAGTGAAACAATGCCCATAGATATATATGACATTAGGGATATGGCAACCTAAGTTTATTAAAGTAGATGAAAATTTAGTTACAACTTTCGCCGCGGGTGTCACTATTATTATGTACAATTGTCAAATCTGTCCGAGATTCATTCAATGACTTGTTTGACGTGAATTTGAAGCTTATTAGAATGAATTATTATTATTGGTTGAAAATTTGTTTACTTTTGGTGTATTTTTTTTCATATAGCTTTGATAAAGATCAAAATATCATTTTGAGGTACAGCACTTGATCTCCCGTCAGTCAATAACCAAGCAATGAAGATTAAAAGGTATTTTTGAGTTTGTACATGCATAAATTATGTACCTATCAAATAGTCAACTTGAAACTAGTACTAAATGGAAGCTGATGCTCCGTAAGTTTGTCCAAACTGCTTGATTTCAAGCTCAGTAATTGTGGGAGATGGTAATTTGCGAAATCTCAGAAGTAACAAGCATTCATGGGCTGTCAAAAATGCGCTTTCATCATCTAGATGATTCTTCAATTTTTTGATATCTATCAAGCTTATCTTTCCAAGAGCTTAAAATTGATACCAAACTAAACATCATTCAAATGATTTGTGAAAGAAACAATTAACAATCATTCAAATATCCTCTTTGACACTTCTACTGGAGTTATCTTCAAAGAGCTTCAATTTTATATCAAACACACAGCTGTCATTGACAAAGTGACAGCAGTCATTGTTGAAGTGACAGATGGCGGCTATTTTTTAGTCTTTTTGAAAATAAAGAGTCCTTTTCTAGATTTTTGGGATCCTTAGTTTATTAGTTTCGACATTTGATCGCTAAAAGTATAATTTGAAGATGGTAACGGGGATTCCACTACTTAATTATTTACTTTTTGATATCTACCAAGCTCATCTTACCAGGAGCTTAAAATTGATACCAAACTAAACAAACAACAAAAAGAAACAATTGACAATCGTTTGAATATCCTCTTTGACACTTCTACTAGTATTATCTTTACAAGAGCTTCAATTTGATACCAAGCACGATAAAGTCAAATTACTTATTCCAGAAAAAAAAAAAATTGACGAATGTTTGCATGTGATGTCAAAATTTAAGTGATCATAATTCTTACTCCACATTATGATTCTCATTATTTCTTTGATGAAATATGATGAAATTTAAAATACCTAATTTAGATTTTGATAATAATGGGAAATGTTTTCTGTGAATGTTGTGTTAAATCATTCAAAGATTAGTTCCAGTTATTTCATATTTCATGATAGATACTACCATTTATAAGATAAATGCAAAAAACTAAATGTTTCTTCAATAAAATCTTGAACGAACTTGAACCTAGTTTTTTGATGAAAAACTTGAATCCCACTAGAAATATTTTCATGGTTCGCACTGTCCAAAAGCTATCAGATCTCATGTAGAGCCAAGTTTCTAACACTACACGCCCTAATTCCGCAAACTCTACCCCTTGGTCAAAATATGTGGCTTGGCCGCTTCGTTCCTACAAGAGCTTTTGTAACAGAAAAGTAAGAAACAGGGAATGAAGTTTTCGCCTTATGCACTTGCGAAGTTAGGGCTTGAAGAGTTAGGAAGTGTAGTGTTAAAAGCTTGGCTCTATATGAGATCTGAAAACTTTTTGATAGTGCAAGCCTTATGGTCTCGTCTTGACAACATTTTACATAAAAATGTTTTTAGTGGGATGTCACTTCTATTTGTAAGTTGATTATGACAATATTTTTGTATTTTGTTTATCTTTTTTGGGTTCATTTTACTATTATCTATAATAAGAAGTACCTATACCAACTTTAGGACCTCTAGCATCAAAATTCGCGAAAATTTTATACAAGCTTCCATTCCTTAGTTTAAGGGGTTCAGGGGTAAAAGTTCCAAGTTTTTGAGTTTTTTTGTTGTTTGTGTACTAATATTAGCTCACATACCAAATTTCAACTTTCTAGAACTTCAGGAAGTACCCTAAACATTTTGATGATCATCAGTGAGTGAGTCAGTGACGAAATAGTAGTTTTTTAAATATCAATAAAATCTAAAGTATTAAAGCTATGTAATCGAAACTTCACAAACTTGATAATTCCACTACTGACATCATATCCTGAAAATTTTGTTTATCTGGTATGATCTAAACCCATTTTATGAGGGTTCAAAGAGCTTGGCTCTTCTTGGCGGGGCCACTACCGTGCCCCCAGATATTAAATTTTAGTCAAAAATTCGCGCGCGTTCTCAAGTTATAGCACTTCCAGACAGACCGACTTTCTTAAAAATTATTGTTTTTGGGTTCAGTAGGGTCTAATATGGGAAGATTCATCAAAACCTTGAACTGTCAAAAAATCACGATTACAATACTTCTCCTATTATATTATAGGCCGAGGAAGTAAAGAACTAAATTTCATGATTCTACAGCTGATCGTTCTGAATTTATGCGAAAAATTCGGAAAATTGTTCCGTAAACTGCACTTTCGGTTCAGTCGATCGCAATCATGATGCAAGATGTACAACTAGAAGTGCTGAATACAAAATTTTAGAATCCTTCGGCTAACTTTTTTGGATTCAAATTCAAAAGAGCTCTGAATGTAGTGCACTTCCGGTACAGATTATACATTGAATGGGATTTGAGATTCACTATTACATACATACATTCGAACACATGTACCAACGTCAAACCAAAAATATTAGAAATGGATTCATGGATGCTCAGAACGGATATTTCATAATGTGAATTCCATCGGTTTCACAATATTTTTACTAGGTGTATGAAAAAAGAAATCAAGCAGTTTGTGCAAACCTACGAAACAGCAGCTTTCATTTAGTACCATTTTCAAGTCTGTAAGTGCTGTAGTTGCTGAGAACTCAGCGTCACACCAGCCAGCCAGTCAAAGAGAATATAATAAAGTATTTTCTTTTGCAAAAATGTGCTAAAAAGGTTTTATTTATTTTAAAGTAAAAGTGATTATATAATGGAATGATTATTTATTCTCGTTATAAACTATTCAAAATTAGTTATTATTATCATATAAACATACAATGTTTCTCCTATCCATTAAATTCTCTTTCGTTTCATTACGAACAAGTCCGATCCAACTAATTTACGAAATATAATGTTGAAGTTAGTACGAAGTCAATATGGTGGTATTGCTATAAGTTTTGATTATTTTGTGAGTGTTTTGTGCTAGAATTTTAGGAAACTTTTGACTAAATGTGTGGAACTCATGTTACTAATGTGTATTAAAATATTGCTGACCATTTGGACTAATTTCTATGGAGAAATGTGTACAGGAACGCCAAATTTGGGCCAGAAGGTAAGTCGTACATATTTATAATCACAATATGAATTGATCAAAGAAATGTGATGTATATTTTGGGTACTGAGAATGTATTACTACAGAGTGACTCCAATAATAATTCTCAAGTTTGTTCAGATAGGGTACACTTATTGTCACTCTGTATATCAAGGCTACACGTGCAGCTTCATAATGGTAGAAAAATGTATTTCAATTCAAATGATTTGTATAAAATGTAACAAAACGCAATTAATTTAAATTATGTGTGAATAATAATTTTTAAGTTTTTTCGTGGAATAATAATTATTTGCAGTCATAAAACTGACCTTGGTTGTAAAAAATAATTTATTCTAACAATAAGTGAATGTTTTAGAATAAGTGCCACTGTAATTGATAGTAATGAGATTGAAACAATTCTTACCGGACATATCGGTTAAAAATAATCAGAAGCGGTGAAGTTATACGTTTTTCGAAGCTGACAAGAAGACTGTAGGTCACAAGCAAACCACTCAGAACGAAAAATGAATCTACGAAGAGATCTCCATGGAAAATGAATAAAGATGCGAAAGATCTGTAATGCTGAAATAATGGACAATTATATTGTGTGTACAGTTTCATATAAAGTGCAGATTCTTTAGTAATTGAAAATTTACATACCCCTTCGACGAAGTCTCTATTGAACATCGCAGCTGAAGAAAATGTTCCGGCACGATGATCTATAATTATCATGAATATTGCGAAAGTCCTCATTCCATATAATACACCTAATGCTTCATTGGAGTCGTCTTTCCGAGATAGATCATTAAAATTTCTCACTGCAGAGAAACAAGAGCACAGTCTCCTCAATTGAGATTCTGAAAGCCAAGTTGAACAGTTTGATATCACGGAAAAATTTCAATTGTGCATAATCAAGATTATAATTTCAATACTTACTGTCAATCTTCTTCCCGACGATTTCCTCTGTTTTCTGTAGATCATAAATTGTGCATATAACGACCACTGCGAATATAATTATCATGAGTAAGCTACGAAAAAATATCATGTTTTAATTTGCTCAATATCTTATTGGCTATCACCATATTACCCAATATATCTATTCTATCAATAAATTTATTTTGGGGAGGCATAACTCAACTGTTTTGAAGTCTGCACATTTCACAACTAGAAATTATGTTGAAAGAAGGGGTATTACAACACATCGTTCAGAATTACTTCATATAATGTTCAGAATCTGCTAGTTTTTAACAATTCAGGTATTTATTTCTGGCTTTGTGTTTGACGTTTCAAAATTTGAAATATATTTTTTTTTGAATTTCTGGTGAATTGCCAAAATCTTGTTAAAGAGAATAAAGTCAACAACATGTTTTAAATGGCGTATTCGATACTCGCGAACCGTTATCCTTGTCTTCGGCTTGAATGACACTTATTCCAGATCCGCCTAATTATGTTGGAGCTAGTATCATCCCAACACATGTTTAGAATATTTGGAATCATTCCATAATCATTTTTGATGGATCAAAGGGTGTTTTTCTGGTTACCTAGTTATGTCTCAACGGCCAAACCTGGCAATTCTGCCAAACATCACCAATTTGCATCAAAATTTGGATTTGGGTTCCTCTTACTCTCTATTTCAAAGTTGTCAATGTGCTGAGGGCTGCTTCTTATTTTTTAGGGGTGTAGACTACTCCGATTCAAATATAATTGTATAATTGAAGATTCAAGCGTTTAATCGATGAAATTACCATTGCATCATGAATCACAAGTTGCAACCCTCATAAAAACAACTCTTACTGGTTAAAATTTGATTTAAAAAATTTATTATGGATCTTAAGTTTTTGATCAAAAGAATGAATATATTTTTTGATATAAAAAACACAAAACAAGCAAAAATCCTAATAAAAAATAATTTTCTTCTTCATCCTTATTATTTTCCAAGTCTGCCTCACCCTCGTCTTCCTCCTCGTTTTCGTCTTGATTTATAATTTTTACCATAACTCCCTTGATTTTCAAGCTCTCAAGTTGAAGAAAAAACCATTGCGAACATATACAAACTTGAAACGGCCATATCTTACTCAATTTTTGTCGTACAGGAAAAGAAAATAAAAATTTTCAGTAAAAAAAACTTACAATTTTTAATTCTTCAAAATTTTGCGTATCTTTCATCGTTTTTCAGATATTTTTGAAAAAGGACAATTTTCGCAAATTTGCAAAAAAGCTCTCTTCACTCTTCAAAAATGATAGTCTGTGAGACAGGGCATACATTTTTCGTTGATTACCGCTCACTTGAAACTTTGTGAGTGACTTCATTGTGATGAGTCCGACAGCTTTCACATTTGATGAAATTCTTGATTTAGGGGCGTTTTTCAGCGAGGGCTGATTGAAAACGTTAATTTCATGAAGCCTTACAAATGTATTACCGTCATATTGATATTCACACTAATCGAAAGATTTTTTGATTATAAAATGAAAAATAATATTGTCCGGCATTAATATTGGGGGCCAGCGGTGAGTCCGACAAACCGCCCTTGTCACAAGTACGTTGGTATGAAAACGGATTACCGCTAGTCTGAGACTTGAAGGACGTGTTCAATTATTTTTTTTTCTAAAATCTGATCATTTTGTCAGACAAATTTTCGGGGGCGTTTTCTCAGTCCGACACTGAAAACGTGCTAGGATTATAACTGTAAAACGCTTGCACATATATAACTTAGTTCTTGACGTATTTAATATCAAGAGATAAGTAATGGACGTTGTTTATGAGCTAGTAATGAATAATTAATTAACAAAATAATTGGAAAAAAGTAAAATAGAAAATCGAAAAAGGGATATATAATTATGTCGCTAAGTTAAAACGTCACTAACTTTAATCTACCATCCCCGGGAGTTCCAAGTAGAATTAATTTGGGTACTCGATGCCCCATCCGAATCTAAAACTAGGGTTTAGTGATTCCCATTCAAGATTTTAAAGTGACTTTCTTCCCCGACTATAGGAAAGGAAGAGGTATCTTTGAGATTTTTCTTCAGCCATTTTCCCAGTCGGTGCAAATTTCTCCAATTATACTTCACAAATGCCATATCTCACATTCTCCATACAGACTTGAACTAAGCCAAGTTGCACATCATCTCGTGTGCGCGGTTCAATGTTTTCTCTTCACGCCGTAAAATTAAAATAGCATACCTGTATATACTTTCGGCTTTCTGCACTCGATCATATAAACTTCAAGTATGCCAAATATCAAATTTTTTCGTGCGTGCAATATGCTTGAAAAGGGATACAAAGCTTTCTCTTCACGTATCAATATATAGATTAAAATGGGACACCTGTATATAATTTTCGCTTTCTACACATCTCCGTATAAATTTTGAGTATGCCAAATCTCACACTCCTCCGTGCATGCAGTATGCTTAAAAAGAGGTCGAAAGTTTGTTCTTGACGTATTAATATATAGATATCACAGTTGAAGGTGAATTTGAATGATATTTGAGGTGATTATCACAGTATACTGACTTCATATCACACATTTGATTCCAGATAATATTAATATATTGGTGCACAAGTCTTTTTTTATTATTTATAATCAATAATCATACTGACTTGATATGCATCCCATATATGTATATGCTCATGAACACAGCCGCATTCATACCACATATTTTTGCTTTTTCTGAAGTATGGCTTCATTTAAATTGTCGGACATGTACACAGCAATGTTCTAGACACTATTTAAATGGAAGATAAAAAACATTGATAAAGGAACTGTTATAATCCTGACACGTAGACTAGCGATAATCCGTTTTCATACCAACGTACTTGTGACAAGTGCGGCTTGTCGGACTCACCGCTGGCTTCCAATATTCATGTCGGACAATATTGTTTTTCATTTTATAATCTAAAAATCTTTCGATTAGTGTAAACATCAATATGACGGTAATACATTTTTAAGGCTTCATGAAATTGACATGTTCAATTGGCCCTCAAATCAAGAATTTCGTCAAATGTAAAAGCTGTCGGACTCATCACAATGAAATCACTCACGAAGTTTCAAGTGAGCGGTAATCAACGAAAAATTTATGCCTTGTCTCACTAGTCCAGTCGACATATACTTTGAGGTCGGAAAAAATGCGAACTCAATGAAACTTTGGTATGTTATTTCTGATCACCCAATAGTGTTATTTCCATGTTTTCCGACCAAAATTTCGCGAAGCAATTTTCAGGGAGAGGAAAAAACCACGAAATTTTGGCTCTTTTTTCAGTTTTTGCCCTGTAACTTTTTTCCCTCCATTCCTACGCCTTAGATCATCAAGTTCAACTTTGTAGAGCATCAGCTTTCCGATAAATTAAATACGTAAAACTTGTCTGTGTATCCACTAAGTTCCAAGATACAGCACTTCAAAAAAGTGAAAAATTCCTGAAAATCTAAAACAACATGAAAAATGACGGTTTGATACAAGGAAGGTTTTCTCATGCATTTCAAAAAATATCTATGGGTTTTCTTTGAAAAATACATTGTTTTTTATATATTACACGTTGAATCTTTCGATTTTGGTGTTTGACGAAGAAGAACCAACCTTTAACAAGCAATTACTCCGTTAGTATTGTGTCTAGTTATATTTTAAACCCAGTATTTTTTTTTTGTTTTTTTATAAGCTACATTTTCACTTCGGCTGTTTTTTTCATGAAATACTTATTTTCAGAGTTATTCGTGAAAAACCGTCTGAAAACGTGTTTTTTTTTTGTTGAAAAATTGATGTTTCCACTCTCGAATAAGTCGAAAAGTATTGACTTTCAGTAAAAACTTAATGGAACTAAAATTGCTTAGAATTGAGTCAATCTATCCATTCCCATACTTATTTTTTACCTCCAGGGTGAAAGCAGCCCTCAGCACACTGACAACTTTGAAGTAAGGGTGAGTAGAATCTACAGCCAAATTTTGGTGCAAATTGGTGCTGTTTGGTAGAATTGCCAGCGAAACTGTGCATTGACTTATTGAATGTTAAGTATAAACATGTGGGCGTAAATTGCTGAGCTTATTCGGTACAGTGTGTGCGCATACCTGAAGAAAAAGTTTCACCAAATTTTTGCGTCAGTTTTCATAACTTTTATAGGGATGTTCAACAGTTTGAAGTGAAAACAGTCAAAAAACGAAGTGCTAGAGGTAAACAGAATCCAAAGAATTTGATAAAGATTTATACTTGAAAATTCCATAATCTGAAAACATTTTGGCTGATTTCATATTCCCATGGAGAATAATGTGTTATAGTAATATTTATTTTTACTCAAATCTGTAACTTTCTACTGACCTTCAATGAAAGAAAAAAAGTTATATTTCTGTTGATTAATTGAATATATTAATAATAATTAATAGACAAAAAATATAAAATTGCATGACTTATTTATCGCAGTCGTGATAATTATAGCAAATGAGTGAAAAATATTCCAATTAGCTATCATTGTTTATAATAATAGTATTATGGAAAACATTAACAATAATACGCTTTACGTATACATCATGCAATGTGGCTACTGCAAATCCATAAAATATTTTGAGTTGCTAGATGATTTTCTCAGAAAAAATTTATGTTGATTTAAGATGCTTCCTGTGTCCCTGATCTATTATATATATTCAGTGGGTAATATGATTCTACAACGCAGGAGTTAGATGCTAGATACAAAAACTTGGGCTTACCAAAAAGCGATATCTGCATAATCAAACACTTCATCTTCTCCACCCACGTGACAAGTATCTCGGAGTATTCTTGCGGTATACGAGAAATTTTGGGAGCTATTCTCATATAGTCTTCTAAAATGAGAGTTTATTGCATCTCCAACATCATTTGCTGGGCACGAAGATGGAATACATATTCCCATAGTTACTACATTACGTGGAACTCGGGATTTATCACCTGTAAACTATAGAAACTTTAAGCAAAATGGTCCACGGTTTATATAGTGCTACAATTGGTGTTTTCTGATTGGCCGATTGCAAACACGATTCATACATATTAAGGGCCAAATCCGGAGACGTAGCTCACATTCACCTTGTGTGTACAAAGTATAAGTATTGTAAACCCGACTCACATTTCGAGATTTTTATATTAGCATACCAACTTACATAAACTTTGTTGAATACTGATTCATTTGGGTCATATTCAGGAGAGTATCTGTCTCTGCTAACAGGTAAAACGTGTACTTGAATTTCTGCGAGACAATATTGAACTTGAAATGGACTTTCCACACTTAGACATTCATCATAATGTCCAGGTTGAAAAGTATTTCCCGAGAGTACTCCCACCTGAGAATGGGCCGAAGAATCCCACACTGCAAAAAAAGTATAATTTTTCGTTACATGTCTCATGTGTTGTAAATTGTTTTAAAATTTATTATAAATAAGATATTTATTATTGTGTTTCCTTGTAATGAGTAAATTGCTTGATTATTTTCCCATTTTCTATGTTACTTACTTCATAATTACTTTTATTAATTATGATAAATCTCTTGAATTACGTCAAATTATTGTTTTTTCTAGTCCCTGAAGCCAAATATCTTCAAAGAACATGAAAATACTTCGACTAAGGAGATAACTCCTTCGCAGCGAACATGTCAAAGCAATTGTAGCCTTCAAATGATAACTTTTTCATAGAATTTTACTGAGTCGGAAGTAAACTTTATTTGACAATCAATTTTTTGCATAAACTCGAAACTATTGACCTTAGAATGATAGAACCTAGTATTTAAGACTGCTACCGCATTTTAATAAATTGTAACGTTCACATGATCACCTCAAATTTAATTTAAAATCGATTTTGACTTATGTATGTCAGTGTCAACTGTTAATTACTAAGTCAAAAATTGTACAAGTGAATCATGTGATGTCCACATCAGCTACTCCAGGTAGAGGCATACAAAGCTACTAACAAACTATTAATAAAACAATGAAACCTCTCTTGAACATTCTATTGAAAGTACTTATGTACATTTCAGTAGCAAAGCTACCATCTTCAGAGTACAATGAATCAAAGCAGGAAACAAATCTTATAGCTACAAACATGATACATAATGCCAAAAGAAAATCCAATCAAAACATAGGGCTTGGGCGGGCGGAGCCAAGAACTACACAGTGAGTTTGAGTGAAAACAATAGGTAAAACCCAATCAAATTTATGCAATAAAGATTGTCTAAGGAGATATACGTAATGCAAAAGCAAAAAGAAATCGAGTCAAAAATACATAGCTTGGGTTAGGCGGAGCTAAGAACTACGGGGTTATAATAAAGTAAACCACAGGAAGAACTAAGCAATGCAATTTAGAAAAAAGTTATCTTGAGGAGACAGATTGAAATTCAATGAATAGTTTTTGTGTTTTTTCGTAAATATAGCGTCTGGTATATTCAAATGACTATATTAGTTACAGTTTTTCGGCAATTTGGACATGTTTAAATGACTGTAGTAGTGTCAGAAACTATATTTATGAATAAACACTGAAATCATCTATTGAATTTCGATCTGTCTCCTCTAAATAACCCTCTGTTGAATTGCATCGATTAGTTCTCCCTGTGGTGTACTTTATCATTACACTGTAGTTCTTAGCTCCACCCACCTCAAATATTGATTTCTTTTTGGCTTTGCATTATGTATGTCTCCTTAGATAATCTTTATTGCATAACTTTGCTTAGGTTCTACCTTTTCTTTTCACTCAAACTCACTGTGTAGTTCTTGACTCCGCCCACCTCAAACCCTATGATTTGATTGGATATTCTTCTAGTATTTCGTATTATGTTTGTAATTATAAGATTTGTTTTCTGCTATGATTTATTGTACTCTGAAGATGGTAGCTTTGCAACTGACATGTATATAAGTAATTTAAATAAAAAATGAAGAAAATGCTGTATTGTTTTATTATTGTGATATTCACGTAGTTTAAACTCCTAGATAATCACATTTCGGGCTCAAAGTGGAAACGCTAATTTTTCTCTTTATTAAAGTTGATATTGAACTTTAGGGGAAATAGTAGCTCTGTATTGGAACAAGTAGAAAGGACGGGATGAATTGTGCCTCTATCGAGTTGCAAAGTTTATCTAAACAAATTTTTTTAGAAGAAAAAGTGTTTGCCAGCAACCTGAGAAAATGCCATATATAAAATTGAGGACTCATAGCATGAACTGGATGTATTATTGTAATGAATGAGGCGAAAGCGTATTTTTAGCGCATTTTTTGGAAAAAAGCGCTATTATATTCACTTTGGCTGTCTGACTGGCTGGCTGGCTGGCGTGACGCTAAGTTCTCAACAACTATACTATTCACAGACGTGAAACTGGTACTAAATAAAAGCTGCTGTTTCGTAGGTTCACACAAATTGCTTTAATTCTAGCTCAGTGATTGTGGAAGATTAAATTATTCAATTACTTGTTTCAAGTGGAACAATGCCCATAGATATATATGACATTAGGGATATGGCAGCTAAAGTTTATTCAAGTAGATAAAAATTTAGTTACAACTTCAGCCGTCGGTGTCACTATTATTATGTACAGTTGTCAAATCTGTCCGGGATTCATTCAATGACTTGTTTGACGCGAATTTGATGCTTATTAGAATGAATTATTATTATTGGATGAAAATTTGTTTACTTTTGGTGTATTTTTTTATATAGCTTTGATAAAGATCAAATTATCATTTTAAGTTACAGCACTTGACATCCCATCAGTCAATAACTAAACAATGAAGATTGAAAGGTATTTTTGAATTTGTACATGCATAAATTATGTACCTATCAAATAGTCAACTTGAAACTAGTACTAAATGGAATCTGCTGTTTCGTAAGTTTTCCCAAACTGCTTGATTTCAAGTTCAGTAATTGTGGGAGATGATTATTTGCGAAATCTCTGAAGTAACAAGCATTCATGAGCTGTCAAAAATGCGCTTTTATCACCAAGATGATTCTCCAATTTTTTATTTATATAATTATGTATGTATTCAAATGTACAGAGCAAATTAATTTGCAAATGATATAGGATAGTTATCCATTGCTCTGAATATATTCAGAGAAATATTCCACATGAAATATTGAATTATTCTTTAGTATAATGTAATATGACTTTCACTTACAACACATTTAACAAAAACTTCTTATTTATTGTTTTGAATGCAAATAATTCTAATGAAACGCGTAAGAAAAGTATCAAGGTTGATGAAGTAGCTCGATAAAGAAAACTGGATCTAAAACTTGGGAATTATAAATTATTGAATAGCATGTTCCATTCTGTGATATTAGAAATTAATTACTACCATATAATATTCATGGTATAATCGCTGAGTGAATAAGAGAGAAATAATTGCAAGAGGAAAGGTGAACTTGAAAAATAGCTTACCGGAAACGTGATCTAAACTAAATTGGAGAATAATGTGAGTTCAATTGACAATCAAAATTGATCTTATTGTAGTTGTAAATCAAAGATATCTTCACACTATGTCGGTTTTCCGCATCTTTTCGGTACGCGCGCAGCGAAAGACAACTTGAAGTGGGCAAACCACCAATGAAACAAGCGTCGCGTTTTTATTTAGATACTTCAACAATTTTTAAGTCTTTAAAAGGAAGAAGCCCTGTTTCAGTGGATATGATCAGATTAAAAGTAAAATAGAATAGATTTTACATCAAATTTCAAGATGTTTCTATTTGGCTCTATTAAATTGATTTCGTAATCAATCAGACGGAATGTACCTTTGTTATTGTCATCAACATCTACATCCAATAAAATTATTTATGCGAATTCCTAATTAATTACAAATTAACAGCATAGGACATACACAGTTATAGATCTCTAAGTTTAGAATTGAATAGCTATACTAATTTTTATTATATTATCTGTAAACAGTTTTAATAGAAAATTTATATTACTTGAAACTTATGTTTTATTGATCCTAAATATAAGTCTTCATTGTTCCAATATAAAATTATGTGATTGAATCAGGAAGGAGGGGGGCTATTAGCCACATGAGTGCTGTTTTTTTTTTTATATTCATGGTCAAGTGAGAAAATGGTGACTTTTTGGAAAATTAACTTTCTATCTGATACTCTCAAGAACATAATGAAGGGTAATTGAGGTATCAAGGGTGTTAAAAGGACAATTATGCCTGAGATCAACAGTGTACTTTCCGAGGGCCCCTGGCCCGAGGTGTGCACGTTGACCGTAGGCATTATCGTCCGTACAACTCCCGTGGTGCCTTCAATGTTCTATGTCCAACTTTTGTATTATTTCAATCAAAATTTTTAGCAATATATGTCCTGTCATTGCGATTTCTGTCAGAGAAATTACTTCAGTTACTTGCTGCAGCTAGGGAACTTGTTTGTTATCTTTCAAAATAATATCATAATATTCTCCAAGCCTATTCTGCAAGCAGTCCAAATATCTTTGGAATGACGAGATGCCATGATAAAAATGTGGACCGAAAATTATATTATTTATTATATTATTTGGTATTTGAAAGTTTGACGTGGACTTGTGTCTGTACTTTGTAAGTAATGTGCATTATGTCCATGTAATATTTCATTATCAGAAATTACATTCATCGTTCCAAAAAATATGATGGAAAAAATTTTAATCTATGATATTTCCGTGAGTAACATAGTTATTACGAAATTGAAATCCTCCTCATTCCATCACAAGGATGAATTTTATGTATTTCATATAGTTTGTCATTATGTACCTTGAAATGTGATGTATTAAATTTTGATTGAAAATCTTGGGAAGATATTATTAAAGTATGCCAATATATCAACTTCTAACTATCATAAATATTACCAGTTCCACGCGGTTTTCTTCCTAATACGCCAAAATATGCATAATTTCAATAAAACCAGTTCGAATATTGTTGCTGATATAATCATAGAGCTTGTCTTGAATTATTATTCAAAGGAAATTAACATATTAACAAATCGCAGACTAGTTTTGGTCATTTAATAATCATTCTATAAGAATTGAGTATCAATAGGATCACTACACCTACTCAAGTAGAAATTAGTTTGAATTGAAAATTGATAAATATTGATGAATCAAGTATTGAAATGTGGTAAAATATGGTATTAGATTTTACTGGCACAAAGTTCTAAGATTATGGTACTCACTCTGATAGGCCCATAATGTAAGATTATTCAAATTTCGCTGGAACAACCTGCCATCTTCATTACACTGATCATTATTTGTATCAACAAACGCACTTGGCAATTCTGGAAATACTCGAATCTCAGCTCGTACGGCACACACAAACACGCTTACAAGAATCCACGGACAACTTAACATTTTTCTAGTCTAGATACTGATCGCACACATCTGCGAATGGAGGTGACCACTGCTTACATTTCCGTTTTGATGTGTTATTGCAAAAGCTTACGTTGCATGGGGTAATTATTTATTTGCTCCAACTTGTGAATGGATCTACCTTGACAATTCTCCTACGTACTATTCTGCTTTGTCATGTTAGAGCTATCACTCGCAGAACTCTTATAAATTTCTGTAATTGTTAAATGTATTGATTGCTTGCATTAAGGTGATTATTTGTCTTATGACTAACTATAATTTGAAATAATACATCGTTAATCTGAAAAGCAATTTAAATAACAGATTATAAATTGATATTTTTACTCGGTATTCCATCTCCTGGTTCATATTTCTTGTTGCTCCACTTAAGAGCTAACTGATTAATTTTTTTCTTATTTTTTTCTTTCCAGTTTTAGGGTGAACCGATCCAATCTACCTTCTCTACTTATAGGGCAGTCATTTTCAAATTTCCCGGTAAACTTTACAGGTATTTTCTTTTCTTAGAACAAAATGACTGTACTATTAATATAATAATTGACTGCAGCAACTGGACAAACTACAACCGGGACCTGTGGTAGCCCTGTTTCACAAATATTTGTTGTTTCATTTAAGGGTTGACCAATCTGATAATTGAATGCAGTACACTGTACTACCTAAAGTCCTTATAGTTTTATTCTTTGCTATTTATGATATAATATTTGACTGAAGCATCTAAAAACCACGAGCAGAGCTCGTAATAACCTTGTACTATCCTTATTTTTTGTTGTTTCATCTGAGGGTTATCCGATTCAATTAATTTTTATTTTTTGGAGGTATTTTCATGCATCGAAACCTAACAATAGTTAATTATCGATAGCAATAAAAAATATGAGAAGCACAAGCATCCATAAAAAATGAAACGAGAAAAAAAAATGGAAGAATCATCTAGATGATGAGAGCGCATTTTTGACAGCTTATGAATGCTTTTTACTCCAGAGATTTCGCAAATTACCATCTCTCACAATTACTGAGCTTGAAATTAAGCAGTTTGGGCAAACTTACGGAACAGCAGCTCCCATTTAGTACTAGTTTCAAGTTGACTATTTGATAGGTACATAATTTATGCATGTACAAACTCAAAAATACTTTTTAATTTTCATTGTTCAGTCATTGACTGACGGGGGGTCAAGTGCTGTACCTTAAAATGATAATTTGATCTTTATCAAAGCTATATTAAAAAAAATACATCAAAAGTGAACAAATTTTCATCCAATAATAATAATTCATTCTAATAAGTTTTAAATTCGCGTCAAACAAGTCATTGAATGAATCCCGGACAGATTTGACAACTGTACATAATAATAGTGACACCGGCGGCGAAAGTTGTAACTAAATTCTTATCTACTTTAATAAATTTTAGTTGCCATATCCCTAATGTCATATATATCTATGAGCATTGTTTCACTTGAAACAAGTAATTGAATAATTTTATCTTCCACAATCACTGAGTTTGAATTAAAGCAATTTGTGCAAACCTACGAAACAGCAGCTTTCATTTAGTACCAGTTTCAAGTCTGTAAGTAGTATAGTTGCTGAGAACTCAGCGTCACGCCAGCCAGCCAGCTAGCCAGCCAGCCAGACAGCCAAAGTGAATACAATAGCACTTTTTTTTCCAAAAAATGCGCTAAATAATTTGTGACAAATTGGGCGCATGAACAAAAATTAATATGAGTTCGATATCAGTTATCAATATGAAGCTCATGACAAAATTATAATCTTGAAAGTTGTTATGAATGTTACTTTTCAGAATTTGGTTGACTTTTGATTTTCAAATTTTATTGGTTTTTGATTTTATCAAAAAAATCACGCATGAAAATCACATTTGAATTTTGTATTTGAAATTGGTCTTAGGTCTAATTGTGCACCTCGAATTATGGCTGCAATCGTCTGTACGGGAAGTGCACTTTACTCGAAACTTTTTTTGAATTTCTTGCATAAACCCGAAATTCAGTAATTGAAACAAGTGTTTGTACCGCTACGCGTGTCGAAACCCTTGGCTTCGCAGCTCGATATGTAAACTGCCTCTAATGCAATTGATTCCTTGATTAGATCAATTTCGATTATAAATTTAACTCACGTAGTCCTCCTGTTTCAAATTATATTTCCACACTATCCTCTGCTTTTGATTTTACCCTGTTCCATTCATTTCATCTAGCAGAAATTATTGATTTCATTCAACTTAAAATTTCACAGCGAGAGTACCGGACTTTCTATTACGCAGGGTAACCTCCTCAAAAGAACCATTACTCTTGTATAAAACCTCCCCTGAGTCAGTGTCCATAGAAACATGTCTGTGCCATATTTCGCCTATTCTCAGTCACTGCTTTTCTGTTTTTGATACAAAATTAGTGCATTAATTATTACAAATAATTTGGCGAACGCAAATAACTGTATCCAATGAATTATTTCGAAAAAAAAAGGCTCCATCTGTCAGAAACAACATCAAGAAGTGAACTTCAATGCCTAAGAGAAATAAGAAATGATTAGAATATTGTTGTTTCACTAGTTGATAAGGGCGAAACTACAGTCATCCTGAATAGAGAAGATTACATTAAATAAGCAAATGATTAACTAGATGATGCAGCTTACGTACAAGTTAATAATATTCCACTGAGCTCTTCAAAATATCAAACAACAAAACTTTTGGAAGAATCGACTTAACCTCAAGATATTCAAAAAGAGCTTATTCCGCAACATCTTGTTATGATCTTCCGAAAATTCGTAGGAATGATATTTCCCTAAGAACTATTGCCAATTCAATAGGATCAACAACATATGGATTAGCCAAATATTTGGATAGTGTGTTGAAGCCGATGATTGGTCATACTTCATCATATGTCAAGGACTCTAGATATTTTGTTTATTTATTTATTATACATTTTTTTACCTGAAGAATGCAGCACTTTGCTTTTGGAATGTAGTGTTTCAAATAATTTATGTACAGAATTTTTTATAATAATAATTTTTTTGATGATAGAATTCACAGCATCAAGGTTATTCTAATTACTTAAATATGAATGGCACATTGTGATATTAAATTTGTGTAGATCTCTTGATTATCAGCAATAAAAATCCACTAAAGTAATTTACATTCAAATAATGACCATTAACAAGGTTAAGATCCTGTTCCTTGCCCCATTGTGTACGTAAATTTTAGACGATTTGATAGTCTCAAGCAATATTCATGTTCACAGATCAGGCCTTGAACAGAAGAATCCAAGTTGTTAGACTATCTCCGGAAAGTCTAGTTATCCATTGATAGTATTATAAAAGAAGTTCAGATTGTCAACTTGCCTATGATTTAATTTAAATTTATATTCACAAAGTTTGTATTGCATTTCCCCCAATTTTTTAATTGGCTAATTGATATTAGGTAACCAGGATATTGAATAGTATTCTAGTTCCGGTCTGACCAAGGCTTCATTAAATGCAACCAGATCTAAAGATATAACCTCGTATGCTTGCGACACTATTTTGACGATTTTGAGAAATCCAATTTATTTATTCATTAATATTCAACTATAGGCCATTCTTGACATACAATCTGTGAGGTTTGTTGATGTCATTATTTGCTATTTTCCTAAAGATCCTCATATCAACTGTATATAATAGGCATTCATTTGAAAAAATTAGAATTGAATCCAGTTAATTAATTTTTAACATACTATGAAATACACGATACTTCATTCTGTTCGCAGGTACAGAATTCTTTCGTTGTTGGGCGTTTGGTATTTAAATTTAATAAGAAGTCAATCTGGTTATAATTATAATGTTAGCTGTATACGAATAAGATGATAATTTCTAGAACGAGGTATTTTTAGTTCTATAATTGATTTTTTCATGATACAAGGTGATAAATAATGCTTACATGACGCATTTCTTAGGAAATAATGACCACTATAATAAAAAAATTGATATTCGATTGAAAAAATCAGTCCACTAATAATACATTCTTTACCATATGATGTGCACATATATGTTTTTAAAATGAGTTTCTCTATGACACGCAATTACTTAAGGATATCTTCTCCTAATTTCTTATATATTTCATCATTTTTCTTTTGATTCACTTTCAAATATATCTGCGCCATGTTATAGAAAAAGGATACCATGTATACAAGTCATATAACACACCAGAATAAACAAGCTACCGCATTGTTAAGTTATTGAAATTGAATAAAATAATACTTTGATAATCAATTTTCGATCAATTTTAATATTTCTGATTCAGAAGCCAAACTTCCACTCAAGTGGCATATTTCATTATTATTAGGAAAACGTTTTAATATATCATCAGTCTTCTATGAGAGTTCATGTTTCTTCTTCACCAGCCAACAATAACACTGATGCTATTAATAAGCAAATAAGGAAAACAGGAATTGATTATTGGATCAGTTTCAAAACTACATCAGGTACATTATATTTGGGTAGTTGGACGGAGCCAATATCGAATATTAACTTCTGGTAGTAGAGTAAATGATTAGTTCCGAATATGAATTCCGGATATTAGAATAAGTAATCGGTTTCAATACATTAGTGATGTAAAAACAAGAGTAGTAAGTTTATCTCTAAAAACAACAAAAGGCTTCACGCTGGGCACCAACATTATTACGTAATTTTTCTTCCACTAAGGATAGTCGTGGTTATTATGAAAGAAGTGTCGAACATTACCCGGGGCGCCACGTAGTTGAACTTTGTCCACAGGACATAACAACGTGATTACCTGGGAAGAAGGGTGCTTTGCACCCATAAAATGATCGACCTGGTAAGTCGAACAATCATAATTTGATATATCTTCAAACAGTGATTCACTATCCCTTTCATTACACGACCTTGTAAAAAAATAAGACTTCCATATAATATTTGATAACAAATGTAAAGACTAACATCTAATGCACATGCAATTGCAGAGGAAAAAAATTTATGAACACCAATATATCATTGAACAATTTTGAAATAACTTGAAATCAACGTAGCTCATGGGTACAGAACGGCGCGAACACTTCCTATACAATTACAAAGAGATAGATATTATTAAAACAACTGGTAATTTGGAAAGGCAAATCAAAATCCGAGCAAGCTGCAAGTTACAAGTGCTTGATTAAATGAATTTCTTTTGGACGGAATAATTGAAGAGAATCTCAAGAATGAGAATTTCGGAATGTTCAAATGAAAATTTTCAAGAATACAGTGAAATTATTGACGATACAATAAATTATTATCACTGTATGTCGTTTCGATATTTGAACAAACAATAAAACAGAATTTCAGGGAGAAAATATTGAGTAATCTCTCCGTGTACACATATTGCAAAATATTCATCGAATGCTACAGTAATCAATCTAATACTGTGAAATTACGAAGACTTCTTCAGTGGTGGCTCTACGTTAAATCAATTCAACACTGTGAACTCAACAAAGACTCTAACTCAAAACAACAAAAGCAAACAAATCTAAGTTCCTTTCACGGACTTATAAAAAAATAAACGGACTCACAGCTCGTGTCGTACAGCTGTGCTAACGGACTTAGCACAAAATTCTACTTGGACGATTAACACTTCGAAGATGACACTCGGAATCAGAACTAGAAGTGCACTTTGGGACGGCTACTCAGAAAACTGGACTTTCAAAGAAGTGACTTAAATCGGTCGGCCTCGATCTCGGCACCAAACTACCTGGATCTTTAATCCCCTACTCGAACTCGGCACTATGCTATGGATTAGGATTTGTGACTCAATCGTTCTGCCTGAGTAAGATTTTATGGACACATGCGATTTTATATTAATAATAAACCAGATTCAGATTTAGCCGTACTTTTAAATGAATCTAATCACACGTGTGACATCAACAACTCAAAAGTCCTGCATATCGTAGATAAAATAATATATTTCCATTTGATGCAAGAAATTCCAATGTCAAAATACCAAAAAAAATTTAATGTTTTAGTGTGTTCTTTACATATTTGTATGTTATTGTAATAATGTAGGTATGTATGGACATACGAATAAATAGGTCCTCTTTTCAATTTTTTTTCTCCTGAAGTTTTATTATTTGCAGTATTATTTTCAATACAAATTAATTTCAAAATAAAATATAGAGACTTATAAAACCAAATCTTATAGGTAGATTGTGGCTTTATTTAAAAATTGACGGTGCCGAGTTCGTGTGCGCCCCGCGCTAATCGGATTAGCATTGGTGCCGAGTTTATGTTCTTGGTGCCGAGTACGTGTACGCCCCTTAAATCGACCGCAAGGCCTTATTTATACTTAAAGTTGATTCAAACCTTACCCTACTTGTTATTAAGTTAATTTCAAATTAGCGCTGTTTAAGTAATGTGAAGAAGAGATACAGAAAAAAGAAGAAGTCATTTTACAAATACGAATTTCTTTACCACAAATTTCGTAACTTCTTTCCCTGCTTATATACATCTTTATCGGTTACATTTCATTCATAGTACATTGAAACGTCGGTAATTCAGTCTGTGATTTAGTCCTCTGTCAAGTGTCAAATTTTTATCTGTTATATCAAGGGTCACGAAAAACAAAATCAGAGACAAAATATACAAAATATCTTACAGAACAACGGTTGATTACATTCAGGACACATTCACGGTGAGTACATGACAAAAACACAAACCTTACAGTACAGAGTTGTATTTCAGATTTTTCAAAACCTAACCTTACTCACCCACATGTTTTGAAATATCAAAAAGTATTTATTCTAGCTGATGGCTGATGATGTTAAGGTAGGTGGTGATGTAGTGTTTAAACAGAATTATGGTTCTTCAAATTTATAGGACAGGCAAGATGTCAGAACTAGATGTGATGGACTTCAAAATATTGGACGGTAGCGGAAGGCTCTAGGATGTGCAACTGTGATGGAGCTTCGAGAGAAGAATTCGTCACAATAGAGAAGGAGCGCAGAAAACTGAGAGTATACACAGGTTGACCTTTTTCTATTCTACGTGGAAAAAAAACTTTGTATCTCGCGCACGCAGGAATGTGAGATATGGCATATCTGAAGTCTATCTGGAGAAGGAGTGCAAAATACTGAAATTATATACAGGAAATACTATTTTGATTTTTGGAAAAATAATTTTTTTAGCGCGCACGAAGAAATGTGAGATTTGATATACTTGAAGTTTATGTGGAGAGGAGTGCAGAAGGCCTTGATTATATACAGGGTGTTCAATTCCAATTAATTTTCTGCTGAAGTATATCGAGAAATATGCTCCGAATAGAAAAATGGCTGAAGGAAAAACTTAGTGATTTGTTGCCGCTACCGAGGAGTTGCGGGAGAAAGTCACTTCAAAATCTTCAATGGAAACCACTGATCCTAATTCTAGATTCGGATAGAACGTTGAATACGATGTTAATTTCACTTGGAATTTCTGGGGATGGAAGATTAAACTCAAAAACGTTCAAAATTAGCATCATAATGATTCACGGTCGAATTTAGACCGCTGGGCGACTACTATAGTAGTTATCAATATAGAACAAAATTTTAAAAACTGTTATCGTACAGCCATAATGGATTAAAAAGAGATAGAATTGTATTTATGACGCACCATGCATAATTGAACATTATACAAAACAATTATTTCCATATTAAGTTTGGCATTGAATTTTATTGAAAATACATAAAATTATGATTCGAGAACTTGATGTTTCTATCGTGAACAATTATTGATTTGGATATTTATTCATCTATGTCAAAGTTTCGGGTCTAGTATACAACCTTCCATGATTGAACTTATTCAAACTTAATGAAAAAACTAGACGTTGATTATATCGGATTGCAATTAACTTTTTGGAGAGAATTTATATCATGCATTGCCATCCAATTCCAGAAACTTAAGGCAATGATATTATTGAGAAACTCATTGTTCCCATTCATTTGTACAGTAATATTATCAAGAACATAATAACTACATCATATTTACATAGCAATATGTCCAAATAAGACAGCAACTAACTAAATTATCAACTATAAAATAGTCATCAGTAGTAAAAGCTCATGAATATTCGTTTCACTCCATTTTATTATGTTTGAGAGAGCGGATATAGTTTTTTCGTATTATCTACCAAAAATTTTTGGTCTAGCACCGTATAGAAGAAGAGATAAATTCATTTTGAGTTATGTAGGATGGGTTCACAGTTTCATGACTTTTGTGTCGGTAAACGTATTTTTTGGGTATTTGATCCTTCGAACAATGGTACCAGGTGATGTATTTGGATCTATAGTAACTACCTTGTGCACCGATATTTACGTCTTGAATGTTGTGAGTATATTTTCAAGTGTCACAACAAAGACGCATTATTATAACATAATCCCTTTCTCCGGAAATCTACAAGTGTTGCATAAATAATGGTTATGATTTTGTTTACAGATTATCAATCAAAAATTAATAGTAGAAGCAAAGAATGGTATATTATCTGCATTCGACATAGTTAAGCGATATCGAAAACTGTCTCTCATGATAATTGTGCTGAGAGCAGTATCACAATTGGTTGTATTATTTTTCCTGAATATTATTTTACAATGGCATCTGCAAAAGAGATATAAACTTGTCCCTGCAAAATGGTACATTTGGATACCAGTTTTATTGCTCACTAATATTAGAAATATGTTTGTCAGTCAATTCACTTGGATGACAAGTATCCTCAAGGAGATGTTTAATACTGTTAATATGCTTTTAGAAGAGGACTTAATTCATTCAACTGATAATTTAGCAGAAATGGCTATATTGCATGACAGGTAAGTGATAATTTGATCATACGAATGGAATATGGTGAATATACAAGAGTAAAAAGCTTTCATTCATCTCAAATCATTTTATGTTGAAGATTTGTGATTTATAAATGATATCTCAGAAAAATCTAATACAGTTTTAATAATTATTCTTCTTTGGCAGCTTGATGAAATGTGCTATGAATATCAACAAGGGATTTTCCCTATCCTTATTGTTTTTCACTTTCGATAGCTTCGTGAGATTGGGTTACTTAACTTATATGCTCATAGTGTGTCAGCTATACTATCTATCAGATGAATGTGACACTGCCACTGTTTTTTGCTTGATCAGCATCATATGGTATTCCATACAGCTTTGGATAGTTCTCAACGTATGTCAAACCACATCTAGAACGGTAAGTCGTGAAATCGACATGACTTGTGGCACTTTTACTTCATAAATCACTCTGAAATATCATCGTCAAAGATCTCCTGATCTCTTTCTGCAAATCCAAGCATTGATACAATTGTCTGATTTTCAGGCAAATAGAACATCAATGATAATTCACAAATTGTTGACAAAGATTGATGATGATCATCCAAATATTGATAAGGTAATCACAATTCAGCTGGATTTTTGATTATAAGAGAAATATTTGAAATATTTCAGCTGGAACTATTTTCATATCAACTAAACACAAATTGAAATTTACTGCATATGGATTCTTCAATGTAGATTTTACGCTTCTGACAACAGTGAGTATAGTTACAGCAATAGATTTTTCTAATCATCTATCGTCCCATGTTTTTCGTGGCCTGCCGCGGTTTCTTTTCCCTATTGTTCTTGCTTTCCATATTTCTTTTACTTTTCTTTTATCGTCGAGTCGAATTAGATGTGCATAACACCCCAATTGTTTCTGTTTTATCTTCTTCATTACTAACTGTACTTCCAATCTCTCTCCAATCTTTTCATTAATCTCTAAGTTATTCCGTTTTCACCGCAGTGATTTTACTTTGTTGTCTTTCATTTAGTACCCAGGTTTCTAAACTGCAAGGCAGCATTGGTAGTACTTTTGTTTTGTAAATGGTCAGCTACGTTCTTTTGCTCACTATTTATTCTCGATTATACTTCCTAGATATCTAAAGCTTTGTACTTGTTGTATATTTTTATTATCTATTTGTATTTCCAATAATTTTTCTTCTTTGGTTATTATCATAACCTTTGTTTTGTTGGCATTTATACTTATAGTTGTTCTGAGTAGTTTTTTGTTCTATATCTTCAAGTTCTCTTGCAGATCTTTCTCTGTATTTGCAAAGATTACCATGTCGTCTGCAAAAATGCACTTTGCTATTTTTGTTTGTTTTGAATTTGAATATCCTATGGCTGTTTTCATTCACTTCAATGTATAGTATGAACAATAAAGGACTTAAAGTCCTTCCTTGTCTTAATCCTCCACTTGCTTTGAATTCTCTTGATGATAAATTAGCGGTTCGTACATAGTTTATGTTATCTTTATATATATTTTAGATTCCTCCTAGTTGCTCTTGTCCTATATTCCTCCTTTCTAATATTTTTCACAACAACTCTCTGTTAACTCTATCGAAAGCTTTTTCAAGGTCTATAAAAAATGCAAAGATTTCGTTGTTGTGTCTGAGGGTTTTTTCCGTCATCTGTCGAATTGTGAATACATTGTCTTGGGTGCTGTAACCTTTTCTAAATCCGCTTTAAGTATCTCCAATCTTGTCTTCTACTAGCTTTCTCAGTTTACTTTCAAGTATCGTTTCGTACACTTTCACTGCTGTGCATAGCAGTGTGATCCCTTGATAATTGCAACAGTTGCAGCTGTCTCCTTTTTTGTATATTGGCAGTATGATTGTTTTTCTCTAGTCTGTGGGTATCTGCTCTCCATCCCAAATTTTGTTTACCAATGTGTGCAGCATTTTTGTTTCTTCCTCTTCCATGTATTCTAGCTGTTCTGATTTTATCTCATCATATCCTATCTTTAATTTTCCAATAGCAATTGTGACTTCTTCGGAGCTGATTTCTATATTTGTAATCTTTGAATTTTGCTCTAGTACAGGGTTGTTATTGTACGCGTTGCTCATGGTTGCAGTTCTTGTAATTCTTCAAAATGTTCTCTCCATTTTTTTAGTTCGTCTGAATTCTTTCTTAATATTGTCCCAGTTCTGTATTTTCTTTGTAGTTATTATTTATACATTTTTCGAAATCCTCCCATTTTTGTTGTCTAGCTTTTTGTGCCAATTCTATTGTCATTTTCCTTTGCTTCCAGTATTTTTCATGATTTTCTTGTGTATTTTATCATTTCCACAATATTCAATTTTTTACTAGAAGTTTCATAAGACAAAAATTCATATACTGAAGATGAGCTATTCAAACATATGTATTAGTCCGTGAGACAGGGCATAAATTTTTCGTTGATTACCGCTCACTTGAAACTTCGTGAGTGACATCATTGTGGTGAGTCCGACAGCTTTCACATTTGACGAAATTCTTGATTTGAGGACGTTTTTCAGTAAGGGCTAATTGAACATGTCAATTTCATGAAGCCTCAAGAATGTATAACCATCATATTGATGTTTACACTAATCGAAAGAGTTTTTGATTATAAAATGAAAAATAATATTGTCCGACATGAATATTGGGGGCCAGCGGTGAGTCCGACAAGCCGCACTTGTCACAAGTACGTTGGTATGAAAACAGATTACCGCTAGTCTGAGACTTCAAGGACGTGCTCAATTTTTTTTTCTTCTAAAATTTGGTCATTTTGTCCGACAAATTCTCGGGGGCGTTTTCTCAGTCCGACACTGGAAACGTGTCGGGATTATAACAGCATCTTTATCAATGACCGCTTGTTGGACCAAAACAGTCATAATTTGCAAACATATTATCTGTCCAGAAAACATATTGTCCAACAGAAATATTGATTCTTATCGTCAGTCCGACAAGAAAACGCTCGCACATATATAACTCAGTTTTTGACGTATTTAATATCAAGAGATAAGTAATAGACGTTGTTTTTAAGCTGGTAATGAATAATTCAATAACAAAATAATTGAAAAAAAGTAAAGTAGAAAATAGAATAGAAATATATTATTATGTCGCTAAGTTAGAACGTTACTCACTTTAATCTTTCATCCTCGGAGGCTCCAAGTAGAAATCAATTGGTATTGGATGCTCCATCCGAATCTAAAATTAGGATTAGTGGTCCCCATTCAAAATTTTGAAGGGGCTTTCTCCCCCGACTATAGAGAGGAAAGAGAAATCTTTGAAATTTTTCTGCAGCCATCTTCCCATTCGGTTCATATTTCTGCAGATATACTACAAATATGCCATATTTCACATTCTCCACGCAGACTTCAACTAAGCCAAGTTTTACATCACCTCGTGTGCGCGGTACAATGTTTTTTTTTCACGTCGTAAAATTAAAATAGGACACCTGTATGTATTTTCAGCTTTCTGCACTCGATCATATAAACTTCAACTATGCCAAATATCAAATCTTTTTTTGCGTACAATATGCTTGAAAGAGATACAAAGCTTTGTCTTCACGTATTGATATATAAATTAAAATGGAACACCTTTATATAACTTTCGCTTTCTGCGCATCTTCTCCTTATAAATTTTGAGTATGCCAAATCTCACACTCCTCCGTGCATGCAGTATGCTTAAAAAGAGGTCGAAAGTTTGTTCTTGACGTATTAATATATAGATTTCACAGTTGAAGGTGAATTTGAATGATATTTGAGGTGATTATCACAGTATACTGACTTCATATCATACATTTGATTCCAAAATAATATTAATATGTTGGTGGACAAGCCTTTTTTTTATTATTCATAATCAATAATCATACTGACTTGATATGAATTTCATATATGTATATGTCTATGAACGCAGTCGCATTCATACAACATATTCTTGCTTTTTCAGAAGTATTGCCCCACTCAAATTGTCGGACATGTACA
This sequence comes from Dromius quadrimaculatus, assembly GCA_963989225.1. Taxonomy (NCBI): domain Eukaryota; kingdom Metazoa; phylum Arthropoda; class Insecta; order Coleoptera; family Carabidae; genus Dromius; species Dromius quadrimaculatus. The sequence goes on along the minus strand of OZ022328.1, from coordinate 64,760,172 downwards.
CAGTAATGTTCTAGACAGTATCTGAATGGGAAATAACAATCATAGAGATGAGCGGTCATTGATGAAGTAACTGTTATGGTCCTGACACATTTTCAGTGTCGGACAAAATGACCACATTTTAGAAAAAAAATTATTTATTACGTCCTCAAAGTCTCAGACTAGCGGTTTTCCGTTTTCATACCAACGTACTTGTGACAAGTGCGGCTTGTCGGACTCACCGCTGGCCCCCAATATTCATGTCAGACAATATTATTTTTCATTTTATGATCAAAAAATCTTTCGATCAGTGTAAACATCAATATGACGGTGATACATTTTTAAGGCTTCATGAAATTCACGAGTTCAATTAGCCCTCGCTGAAAAACGCCCCCAAATCAAGAATTTCATCAAATGTGAAAGCTGTCGGACTCATCACAATGAAGTCACTCACGGAGTATCAAGTGGGCGGTAATCAACGAAAAATTTATGCCCTGTCTCACGGACTAATGTTTTTTTTTACTGAGGAATGTGTCTCCTACAATAGCACAATTTGTATTGTGAAGTACCGTACTAATATAATTTTTTTTTTACTTGCAGCTAGCTGGGTTGATCACGACTTACGTTATAATGTTTTTGCAGTTCCGTGTGGCTAATATGACCCGCAACAACATTTAGGACCTAAGCCCAACAGTTATACATACCACGTTGAGCAATCCAGCTCTAGATTTGTTAAATTTTTCTTAGACCGCACTCCTTCAATAAAAAATCATCTACTGAACTATTACACATTGTTTTTTCGTGAGGACATTAGAAACAGTTCACTATCTTATTTTGTTGTGTAAATGGACTCCAATATTCAAAATAATAAGCCAAAATTGGATTCCAAAATATAAAATTGTTGAAGAATATTGGATAGTAGGATTTGGAAAGAAATGACAGCTGTCACTTTAACAATGACCGCTGTCACTTTGAAAAATGCAATCAATTGATGCGACACTCTAAATTTATGAAACTGGCCATGAAATTAATGGTCGGGGAAGTATTGTGTGGCCACAGCAGATTTTTTCTTGAAGGAACTAAGCCAAATTCTTCATCATCACCAGAAGTAATGTAATGCACCAAAGGTTCTAGTCTAATAGCTATTTATTTATAACTGTAGTTCCAATGTAGCTCAATTCTGGAGATGCTTCAATAAAGATCAAAATGTTATAACATATTCAAATTTTAGATTATTAGAATTTTTTTTATTTTATTCTTTCTACTCAGAAGCTTTCTCTCGCGGAACATACCACCGTTTAATATATTTATCTACATACACGACGTCTATTTAATCTTTTACCTTCGAAAATATAATTATATAACAAAAAGAGTATGGCTTTTGATAAAGAATGTATAATGTTAAGTGACTTACTACGTAGCACTACTTTTATCTCATTATCATTGTTTCTCCTTGACAACAAGTGCGATTATAATTTCAATTTATATATAAATAAGGCTCAAAATTCTTTCAGTATTGTTTGAAAGCTTAAAAATGAGTTTCATCCTGAAATTGTTGTTGAATATTTTGTTTTTGACTTTGATCCAAGTTGAAGCAGAAAGTAAGTACTGAAAGGATGTTTAGTCTATTTTTACTTGTTTTTTTCCTCTTTTCTAAAATAGGATTTTCATATTCCACATATCAATTCGAGTACTCTATCATGAAGTAGATCGCATACATAAACTTGGGTGTCATATCATATACGGCACTTATTTACGTGAATCAATTTTGAATATACCAATAATTCGATAGATTATTATTAAGTGTTTAGAAATTCAGTATATCATAGTAATTTAAGAGCCATACCTTCGAAAAATAAGTTTTTGATGAAAAATATGCTGTTGACATTTAACCAGAAAAAGACTCCAAAAAATTAATCACAATTATACAAAATCTAATAGAGTCATCACTTCTTGGTCTGCCACACTTTGCTTTTGTGTGCACATGACAAGTAATTCTCTCTAAATCATTCTACTCGTAATAAATGAAGAGTAATAAGTTTTTAATCAACTTTTTGACTATATGATTGCTATGGGAAACAGTTCTTCATTCATTATGAATTAGGAAAGAAAGTTGTATGAAAGGCACTGGCTTGAAAATAGAACCTATTCAAATCACTCTGTAAAATGAGATATTACGTCTTGTCCTTTCTGTCTATAGACATTCAATCACTTATTATAACACCAATTTATATTTCAGATGTTTGTGGGAAAAATGAGGTACACACAGATACTGACGCATACTATTGTAATAAAAATGATTTATGCTGTCAACCTCGATGCCCAACGCCCATTGATAAATACATGAACCCAGGACCCGTGTGTCCAAAGCAACCAGCAACTGCTGGATGTATGTGTGCAAAAGGCTATATGAAAGATATGACAGATAACGTTTGTGTCAAGAAAGAAAATTGTCCACCAGTATAGATAGTTCTGATTTGAAAATGTAGATGTAATTAATAAAACTTGGTTTTGGAATGAAATTTATTGCTCAATGACTAAGATTCATTCAATATTAAAAAGTAGATTGGAGTCATCCTTTTTAAGTCTATATTCTGCAACTATTGTATCAATTGTATCAAATTTCGTATTTAACACTGCTGTTTTTTGATATGCTAATTCGATCCTCAACTGAGAAGATCAATTAGTGGCCATGCTTTACTTGGTGTGAATTTATACAAGGGACCAATACCAATCTTGGGGCTCTTAGACTGTAGTAGGAGCTGCTCTGGTACATTCGTCCTGTTTCGTTTTGATTTTTATTACGTTAGGCCGCTGAATTCGACATTGTTCTGGTATTTTACTTCAATGGTTAAGGTGATTTAAAAAATGATGAAAATCAAAACTCTAACTTGGCAAACAAATACAAAGCTATCGAACTATTTTTGAAAAAAAAGGCTTACTGATGAGGAATATTATAAATCAAATATTTCACAGTTCTTAACACATGTTATTTTTTAGAAGTTTTGACGATAAAATTACAGACAGGTGACAAGTCATCTAAATTAACAATTAGAGTGCATGTATGGTTCCAATTCGTGTAAAATATAACACTGATTATTATTAGCACTGTGTGTTTGATGTCCCTGAAAATGTTCTGGGTGATTATGATGCAACTGCGATAGAGGCATTATTTCCGTTCGAGCCATTGTGCTGCCCCCATGTGTGAAACGGTACACATATGTACTAGAACGTGTCATGTTGCGTTGATTCCGAGAGATCTGCTTCTTTTTGCAGCAGAATGCACAGCCAAAAGTGCTTTGGAACTCTTTTCGGAATTTACCTGGAACAAAAACAGAGTTTTCAAAAATATAAAATCTACATAATGTACATGTAAACAGTGTAACATCAACGTTTCAAAATCTAACGCAAGCCCCACATTACGCCAATAAATATACGTGTTATTTTGAATTGCCATTTATAACTTACCACTCATGAAATTGTATATTACAGGATTTACCGCACTATTAGCATAACACATCCAGTGTGATAATAGTGCTAAAGTAGTATTCAGATCATTTTGAGGAAGTTGCATCGTTATCCTGGAAATTGAAAATACAGTGTTAGCAGTCAATAAATTTCTGAATTGTTTTTTGTTGTTGAACCCAATTTTAGATTTTATTCCTCAAAAAAACTACAATCAACCAGAAGGGCTGACTGACACTTCTCACCCCTCTCGGGAATTAGGTAAACGAAGCAGTAAAACAAATCGATCTATAATTCTACAGTTTGGAATTTACTTCATCTCATTATAATTCTTCCTTTTGGGTGTCGATATTGTTCTTCAATTTATACTTTGGATTATTTCCTGCCATATTAAGCATTTCGTTTGATTGATGCAATCAGTCTTCGCCTTCGTCCAAACTTATCATTCGTACTTCTATTCTTTTTGCAATCTATTTGAATCAACCGTGAATACTCTCCTTTAGGTATTAAGCTCGACTTGCTTCGTGGTTTCTTCTTCGTTTCTCCTGAGTATACTGACATTCCTCTCATTCGCTTAATGAAGTAATCTCCACCATTTGTTCATCAACATTAACTCTTTGAAGTTGACTCATTGTACCATTCGCTAGTTCTCTTGGGTATACTTGAAAATCTATCAATTCAGTTTCAACGATTGTGTCAAATAAGTTTGTGATAATAATGCAGAGAATATCGTTTTTCGCGGAATTATTTGAATCTCAATCAGTTCTCAGTCAATTTGAGAAAGAATATATTTGGTCGAAAATTCACCATCATAACAAAACATGAAATGTTACAATGATTTTTCTCTGAAAGATACAGTGAAAAATTCATTAGATGTGAACTTGAGCACGGATAGTATAATAATCCATACATTTTTCAGAATTTTATTTAGTAAAAACGACTCTTGAATTCAAATTTTGTATATTTATTGAAAACTTTGACGTTTCGATCCTTTGACCAAGGATATTCTTCAGAAAACAATGATACAAAATAAAACAAGGCAAGTAACTAGGTACTGAAAATATACAGAATACTAGATGTGATTACGTGGATATCACACCTAAACAAGAAAAAATAAAATCCTCCGGCATTCACCCAAGGTTTGAAGAAAACCACGTGAAAACTCCAAACAGAGGAAAATGTCCTACTTGGCACAGCTCCGCACACATCCCAAATCACAAAATACACGACATTTCATCAAGACAGCGTAGCGCTACTCTTTGCTATTGGTTTGGCTCACAACTGCAGTGTCAAATAGTCTTCAGTGTACTTTATAATCCAAAATATACACAGAGCTACACCAACTAAAACACAGTCATTATATGTGTGTGTTATTGATTACAGAAAGCCAAATATTTGATAATTCAAAACCATCAGTATGGTTAAAGTTATTTGAATATTCAAATATTTCAATTGCTTCTCTGACCAATCTACCATGAATTGATGAGCATCTTGCGACAATTCTTGTTTCTTCAAACTTGATGTCATGCAAAATCTCGATGGCATGAGCAGCTACAGAAGATTCATTTGGATGGTTTAATCTTCTAAAGAACGCGAAGCCACCCAAAACCCAATTTGAGTAAAGAAGAATCTGAAGCATTAACAGATTTACGTCGTAATGAAGATCTTGTTATCTTGCCTGCTGACAAAGGAAAAGCTACTGTCATTCTCAATAAAGAAGATTATATTAGCAAGGCTGAATATTTGCTTGATGATCCAGCATATGAGAAAGTCAGCAAGTTTGATCAAGTATCAAACCACTAAACTTCTTAAAAAATCTTCTTCAGATAAGGTTGTTACTGAATATTTAACTTCTAATGACCCTCATGTACCTAGATTTTATGGTTTATCTAAGATTCATAAATTATTCCACCATTGTTTGTAGTCCAGTTTCTTTATTTCTAATAATGATTATTATGCAAAAATTGATGGCGTTGCAATGGGAGACCCTATTTCTCCATTAATTGCGAATTATTACATTAAATTTTTGAAGAGAAGGCATTAGAAACTAGTAATCATGAACCATCCTTATGGCTTCGTTACGTAGATGATGTTTTTGCCATTTGGCCCCATGGTCGTAATAGTTTGAATGGTTTTTTGAACCATTTGAATAATATTCATGAAAAAAAAAAAATTTACATCAGAAATCGAGAATAATGGCTCTTTACCATTTCTTGATGTAAATTTAAAACGAACCAATGATGGTGAACTTTTGCATACTGTTTATAGAAAGCCTACACACACGAATCAATATATTCATGCTGAATTACATCACCATCCTTCACAGGAACAATCAAATACTCATTCCGAAAGGATAATGATAATTGTCATCCTGATGAACTTGATAATGAAATTAATAATTTCCAGAAAAATGGCTTCAGTAATCACTCCATCAAAAAGGCTCTTCGACCCAAGTCTACCAATACTACTGTTGAGTATACTAGCGTGAGTAAAGAATATGTTTCTTTACCTTATGTGAGCAATGTTTCCGAGAAGATCGGAAGGATTTTGTCTAAATATCATTTCAAAGTTTCCTTCGCTCCGGTAATGAGAATCAAGCAGTTCATGAGACCTGTAAAGGACGGGATTTCCCTAAAATCTTCGGGCATTTATAAGATCCCTTATACTTATGGGGAAGTGTACGTTGGACAGACGGGCCGAACTGTGAACACTCACATTGCTGAACATAGGAGATGCATAAGATTAAACCATCCAAATAATTTTTCTGTAGCTGATCATGCCATCGAGTTTTTGCATGTCATCAAGTTTGAAGAAACAAGAATAGTCGCAAGATGCCAATCGATTCATGGTAGATTATTCAGAAAAGCAATTGAGATACTTGAACATCCAAATAACTTCAACCATAATGATGGTTTTGAATTATCAAATGTTTGACTTTCTATAATCAATAACACACATATATAATGATTATGTTTTAGTTGGTGTAGTTCTGTGTATATTTTGGATAATAAAGTACACTGAAGACTATTTGACACTGCAGTTGTGAGCCAAACCAATAGCAAAGAGTAGCGCTACGCTATCTTGTTGAAATGTCGTGTATTTTGTGATTTGGGATGTGTGCGGAGCTGTACTAAGTAGGACATATTCCTCTGTTTGGGGTTCTCACGTGCTTTTCCTCAAGCCTTGGGTGAATGCCAGAGGATTTTATTCTTTTTGTTCAGGTGTGATATCCACGTTATCACATCTAGTATTCTGTATATTTTTAGTACCTAGTTACTTGCCTTGTTTTATTTTGTATCATTGCTTTCTGGAAAAGATCTTCGGTCAAAGGATTGAGACGTCAAAGCTCCCAATAAATATACAGAATTCAAAATCGAAAGTCGTTTTAAACAAATATTTTTTCCTAAAGATTCAAACGGATTTCAATGATTGGAGTCAAATACAAAATAATATGTGAGTATTCCAAGAAATCATTTAAGTCCTCACTAGAAGGTACACATTGAAGTCAAGGTTTTTGTAAGGGTGTATTACCGCTGCTTCGTCATCTAGTTGGACCGAAATTTGCCTATTTGTACTCAAAGTTCTAAACGATATTTTATTGAGGTTGCCTTTGGATGAATCTCTGTTTGTTGTTGTCCGCTGAAGGATTTCCATACAATAAGATGTCTGGCAGCCAGATATCATATAAATACAGCTCCAGGAACCCTAAGTCAACAGTACTGTAGATTCTAGTAATATTGATCCATTTTGAGGACATTTGATTATTTGTCGTGGAGGCGAATTCAAGGAAGTTTGCGAAGATGAATTGGGGTGAAATATGGGTTTGCAGTCATTACGCGACAGATAAGTTTGTTCTCAGTAGGCGGAGGTAGATTGAGAGAATGGTAGATGTAGATGTCCGCAGTGTTCCATTAATGCTTATTTAGGATAATTTGGTTACAGGCTGAACAATCGATCGCTACTGAATGCGATGTAATGTGATGCATTCGATGAAAGGATTGTGCCTCAGTAAACATGTATATATGTCGTGCATTGTTGACGTAATAATTCATGCAACAAGTTTGTGAACTTGAGTATTATGATATGAGGTCAACTATTCCCGAGACATGGAAACTATTGTCTTAATATCACAAAACGTATTTCATGGTTGTAAGATTCTTCATTTGAACAATACCCAGCAATGCTTAAAGCACAAGTCGACCTATGAGCTTCACGAATATCCTAGCAAAAAAATCGGTTCAAATTTTGTAGCACTATATGAGGATCCGTTTGGGCAGATCAGTCTTTTTTATTTATATTCACTAAATGGCCTCTTTCAAGTATACTACACGTCGAAAGAGATAATTATTGGATCAATAGATGGGAGTAAACAATATTGAAATTGAAAATGAAGATCTATTTGATTCAAAATATTTACCTCATAACGGAGAATAGATGTACTGGAAAGTAACAGACAGCAAACATGACAACTACTGCCACAAGCATCTTTGCTGCTTTTCTTCTTGAACGTAATTGACCTTCGGTGCTGGCATTGGAATTCATTGTAAACATGTCAGCTTGACGATGGCTCGATAAACCTTCAAGACAAATCAAATTATCAGAGCTTACAATTATTAAAAAGTCCATTGCAGTCATCATACGAGATGTGCACATGTAGACAGTTCGCTAGATATGTCAGCGAGTCAAAAATTGTACGATTGTACAATCTATAGTACAATACAAAGTTAATTGAAAACTTACACTTATAACTGAATTGAATACATGTTTTTGAAACAATGAGAATATTAGCCGTGTGGAATTGAAATAACTTGAATACAAACCTGTTGAACCAGAGCCCATCATGCGACTTGAAACATTGTCAGATTTCCATAGGACGCAGACAATTTGAAAGTATGCAACTGACATGAAAACAAGAGGAAGTGCATAAAGTAGAATCATTTTTATTACGGACCACGTTGTATCTGAATCGGAAGACCATGATGCTTCACATTGTGTGAAGTATGGTGTATCAACCCTCTCTAATCGCTTTATAGTTGTCAACACGATCAGTTCTGGAATATCTGCAGAAAATCATACATTAGTAACTATTTCACTACTATTCGACTACCAAGCTCATTCCAATCAATTGATCTAATCCTCTAACTATCTATTTTCTGAAAGATTTTGTAAAGTCGACGCCCTAGCGACGCTTTCAGGTCATAGTGTGGGTATATGAGTTTCCGTGGCTGGTGCGGTAATTCCCACGGAATTAGTCGATTAGTGTCTCAGAAGACAAATTTGCCACATCAAATGCTTCCGGTGTATTTATTACCAGTACTGTGCGGAGTAGTTACTGAGTCGTGAATGTAAAGCTTTATATTAAGAACTCGATAATACGAGTAACATAGGTGAAGTTGGGTGGATAATTCTCATAAAGGTGTACGAGACATCGGAAGGATAGTAACTAATGCTAATCCCTGGCAACATACATTTTTCTCGCTTATTTCTACATTAGAAAAACTTACTGCTATTCAATTTTGATGGTATTACAAGTTAAAATAGTTAGATTTGAATCTTAATTGGAGTTTAGATCAACAAGTAGAGATGAAAGTTAAATCTTTCTTGACCTATGATGCAATAGTAGGAAAATGGTTAGATGGACTTGAAGGGTGCAAAGAAAGGTGTGCAAATTACCGAAGCAATGAGTAATTCAACAAAATATTCATATTGGAAGATACACCTGAATGTTCTTCGATCTACTATATATTCTATTATAATACACATGAAAATAAAAAAATATCACTCACCAAATGCAAGAGCCAGTATCCATATTATGAGAATGGCTTTTTTGGCACGACTTGTTGTACTTTTGAATTTGAGTGGGAAACATATGGCGTACCATCGATCAATTGAAATAAATGTCAGTGTTAATACAGACACAGTTACTGATACAGTCTAGAATACAATAAAAAACATTAATAGATATGGTTACAATATTTACAAACTGAATATTTGAGATATCAAGCGAATCATTTTATTCTTCTTTAAAAGCATTGTAAATCTCATGTAATCGAAGAGGATAATGATAAGAGAAAGAAAAATTGAGACGCTAAATGCTAGGGAATGATTCTGGATGTTAGCTTTCACTTGAATCCGGTTGTGATGCACATTCCACGATTTGGAAAGAATTTTTTGGATAATCAGTATTCGGAATGAAAAAATAAGAAAAAGACAGTAGGGTATACATGATGATAATTTGCTTTTTCTAAAATCACAAATATTGCTTGAATTCTAAAATATGAAAGCTAAATATACTGAAATTTGTATGTTCTAAGATGAAATATATCAAGAAGAATCGATTCTGATAATTTTTGTTGTTATAAACATCATAATGATACTACAATCGCACGCTGTTATAGTTGAGTAACGGACGGAGGAGAGAATAGCCAAATCGGAAGCACACACTGTTTTACTCTATATCTTCTAAACGAATTGAGATAATTGAAGTCTGTAAAAAATATCGTATTCTCCACGATTCATTCGAATGTAATAAGACTTATTATTGAAATATCTAAAAAAATACAAATGAGGTAATATGGCACTCCGACCATTCATATTTTTCTATCACTGGAGCTATTGCTTCCCGACATATGAGGGAAGATTAATCAGGCAAGGGCGACGTGGGCCGCCGCCTACGGCTTCGCAGTTCGAAAGGCCTCGCACCTCAAGCCGATATGGTCAGATTTTTTCAACACAATGATTGATTCTATAATAAACAATATGGATTCAAGATTTATGTCATTCAATGAACATTTTGAAAATTTTGGTTTCCTATATGATTTGAGAGAATTTAAAAATATACCAAAAGAGCAAATAATAAAAACTTTCAATATTCACACACAGTCCTGCGAGAAGGTGAAATTAGTAATTGCAAACCTTACGAATTGTACGAAGAGTTTGTACCCGATTTCATTGAATTTTGTTATTGTTGGTAATACTTTATTGTCATTTTTGAAACAGAAATATCTTGTCCGGTTAGTTTCTAAGATATTCTTATTGGTTTCTATTGAATGTGTTGGACAATATGATCCTTGAAAATTCTAATTATCTTGTTTTGTTCAGAAGATACAACAACAAACATAGTGCTACTACAGTAGTTGATTTTAGAAATACTATACAGTATTGAGTTTCAAACGATTTGTAACGTTCCAAACTGACTTGAGTACGTTCTTCGCTCTCAATCTCAGGAAGATCGTAAGTAACGTGAGGTGTTGCAAAGTTAGGCTCCGGGTATACCCGGAGCGCCACGATGTTGTCTTTTCGTCCGCAGGGCACACAACAACGAAAACCTGCAATAAAGGGGTGTTTGGTCAAACGAAGGGGTTACAGGAATGGGTGACCGCATAATGGCCTTCAGCATCCACCAGAGGGGTCGACTTAAGGGACACTGTACTCACCACAAGCTACACTCTCAAACGGAAATTGTGGCAGCTTAACTGTCTGAAAGAAACGGGCAGGTCCACTCTTTCGCACAATAAAACAATGATTTTAAACTGAATTACTGACTTTAATATGCTCAAAAATAAATAAATGGTTAAACAAAAAATATGAATGAATTTAAATGGGATTTGACTAGTAAAAATAATTAAATAATTAGTTATGACAATAAATGAAACTAATTGTAAGATAGACAAACAGTGGCAACCAACAGCACACCAGTGTGTGCAAAACCTGACGCCTATACACCTTGCCCCTTAACTGGCCGAAGCTCACACTAATCACGAAGATAGTGTTGTATAAAAATAAGCGTATAGCGCCAAGACACTATATTAGCTGCACCCAAGGAGCGCCTAACATAAAATGAATGACAAAAAAAGGTAGACAAAAAAATGAATGCAAACTTCTGCTCCAACAATAACTAAACCAACAAATAGTAAAAAACAGATACTTAGGTGAACCCACAAGTTCCCCGAAACTGTGTGACGTCGCCAGACCTGGTGGGAGTATCAATCCAAGAGTTGGTCGTGGACAGGCGTCAAGGTTAAGTAGCCTGGAGGTAGTCTCAGGAACTGGATGTCGGCGCTCGCGTCACTGGGTGCTCTGCGGGCGTCCGGACACTTCGCCTTGAATGTTCGTGGCGGTTTTATTGATGAACACGCGGTTAATTCCCAAAATTGGGTTGTTCGACCGATGTACTTTACTCAAAACACGTTCACTCGGTCGGAACACGACGCCGATCTACATAAATTCCGCTATGCGGCTTTGATTTTCCTCAAAGTTGAAAATGAATCTCTTACTTAAGTCAGTTTCCGAACAATTACTTGAAAAAAAAAGCCGTTTTTACTCAACTTTTATGTTATTTCATTAGTTTTAGCTATTTACAAGAGAGAGTTGAGGAGAGACTGGCAAAAAAGGATTATTGAGGTTGAAGAATTTTATTGTCAGTGCTATGTTATTTTACTGTGTTTATGTTTTGTGATGTGTTGTGTCAAATGTGATTTTAATGTAATTTTAAGTCTCAAGTAAAATGTTTTTATTTTGAAACAGCGCCTTCTCAACTTCTGACATCTTGCAGCAACTACGTGAATTGAAAATACGAAATCAAAATATGTCATTGATTACTAAAGTGTTAAATGTTGATAACTAGTGTTAGATGAGTGAAATGTCTTATTCAACTTAAATAATGGTGTTGATAAGTTTATTTGTAGAAAAAAGGAGTGGATACAAGGCTGGGCTATGGAAGGTGCGAAATTGGAACGTAACAGATCATATTTGTATTGCTGAAGATATTCTGATAAAACTCTCCAACGCGTTACATCTAAGTATATAGATCACAATACTTTTCACACATTTTGATTATCTCAATTGAGTCGGAAGATACAGCTACAAACTCTAAATGTGATATATCAGGTGATGGTATTTATATTTTTTGAGATATTTCAATGATAATTCTTATTACATCAGAATGAATCGTGCAGAATACGATATTTTTTACAGATTTCAAATATCTCAATTCGTTTAGGAGATACAGAGTCAAACAGTGTGTGCTTCTGATTCGGCTATTCTCTCCTCCGTCCGTTACTTAACTATAACAGCGTGCGATTGTAGCATCCTTTTAATGTTCATAACAACAAAAATTATCAGAACCGATTCTTCTTGCTATATTTCATTTAGAATATACAAATTTCAGGTTATTTAGGTTTCATATTTTAGAATTCAAGCAATATTTGTGATTTTAGAAAAAGCAAATTATCATTATGTAAGTTTTTCTTAATTCTCAATTTATTGCATATACTTACTTGCAGGTATAAGACAATTTTACACATGGCCGTACCCATGAACCATGTTTCGGTAACATCCCAAATAACTGTAGGTGGTAAACAGAAAAGGATGACCATAAAGTCCGCCACAGCCAAATTTACTATAAAATAGTTTGTTACAGTACGCATACTGTGATTTCTGTATACTGCTACACACACGAGCGCATTACCAATTAATCCAACTAAAAATACCTGGAAGCACAGAAAATACAAATTCACTTGAAGAAAAATGGACAATATACTCACCAATGAATGAAAACAAATAAGTAACCATTCGTATGATGATGGAAACATGTATTCATCGATCATATTCATATAATCCTCATCTGAAATACAGTAATCATTACTGCAATTATCAGAAGTGATATTGAGGCTGTCTGATATCAAAATGTTATCATTAGATTTATTGAAAAGACTCATATTAACACTATCTATATTCCGCTTTTGTACAACTTTTCCATCATAACTTGTCCTAACTACGTTTTCAATCATTTGATCATCTATATCTAATTCTTTATCATCTGGTAAAAAAATAATCATATCTTCGGTTTCTTTTATCCTTTTGTCTCCTGGATAATTCTGATCTGGGATAACATTCACATCATAATAACTATAAATTCTTGTATCTTGTGAAGAAGTAGAGCAGTCTTTTCCTACAGGTGTGGTTGAACTTGTATTAAACTCATTGTAGCACATTTTAGCTTCAGTATTTTTCAAGAAGATTATGTAACATATGGGCAGGAATATTATACCATGTCCTATAAATGACATATTGATTTGAAATTGATTTTATCCTGTTTCGCAAGACGTTGTTTTTAGGAAGTTTTGATCTGAGTTTTCTTCACTCATTTTCAATAATAGTATTCTTCTTTTTGACTCGAACTGGAGGACAATTGCCGAATCTGGAACAGAGAAACACAGGTAGTTTTAAGGTACCAACTTCGGATAAGCAGTGAGTAATTTTCTCATTTGTTGGTGAAACGACAACCAGAGAATATTCATTCCATGGCTTGGGGTTTTGTGAAACTGATTTTGATGTTACAAAGAAAAATGAATATTTACTACATATTTTTCAGCCCAAATATGCTAGGAAATTGGCACTTTGTGTTCATAGTAACGTTCTAATTATATCACTTTGTTATTGAGAGTACAAAAAGTTCCAATACAAACTTGCTTCCACAAAGCATGATCAGGTATTTGTTCAAAAGTCTATCAATCGGCAATTTTCCAGATGATTGAAAACGTGAACTCGCGAATCTGCAAGAGATTAGCTTCCATTAAAATGCCAAACTCAACACTACCAGATTTATGGACAATATTGAGTTTGATAAGGCAAGCCACGATTGTATGATTTTATTGATCAATTGTAGCAATTATTCTCACTTGGACATCCTATATTTGTATTTCAATTCTTTTTCTGTTCCTTCTTTTTAAACAGAACTTATACCCAATATAACATTTATTTTTATATTTAAATGAGTTCAAAATAGTAATAAAGGTATCAAGGGTGTTAGAAGGACAATAATGCCTGAGATTAACAGTGTTCTTTCCGAGGGCCTCTGGCCCGAGGTGTGTACGTTGACCATAAGCATTATTGTCTGTTCAACTCCCGTGGTAACTTCAATGTTTAATGTCTGACTTTTGTTGTATTTCAATCAAAATTGATAGCAATGTATGTTCTGTTATTGTGATTTCTGTTAGAGAAATTACTTTAGTTACTAGCTGTAACTAGGAAACTTGTTTGTTATTTTTCAAAATAATGCCCTCGGGTATTATTTGTTACGTAACTACCCTGGAAACAATGTTATTATGACAGCAATAATAAACTAGTCGGACATTAAGAGAATAATGAGTTCGAAATCATTTACCAACAGAATTCGCTTGATCTGAATCATGATATGAATCAGTGTAATTCTTTGAAAAAAATATTGATTTAAATCTGCTTTCGTTGAATTAGAAAGGGTGCTTGGTTTTGAAAACTGCAAGACTGTGGGTACGATTTCTCAAAGCTTAAGGATAAAACTCCAGCACTCCATTAGTCCATTATTATTCTATAATATTCCCTGTGGTGATTGTGAACAATGTTACATGGGTCAATCAATGCGTATATTGAATGACAGAATTATTTCACATGAAAGTGATTGTAGGCTCAAACCACCACCATTCCGCAAAACATAAAATTGATTTTGGTAATGCGAAAATTCTTGAAAAAAAAATTAACTATCATGAACGGGTTTTCCTTGAAATGATACATATTCACCATACAGAGTATACTATGAATAGAAAGACTGATATTGATGACTTAAGCTATATATATTGTAATTTATTATCAATTCATAAAAAGTCCAATAGGATATAATTTTGTTTCATTCTTTTCTATTATATTTATTATCTTTGTTTCGATATTTTTGTCACAGGTGACTGAAATGTTGGTTTTGATAAATTTATATGAATTTTTTCATCAAATGGTTTTATTTGTAACAATTTTTTTGTGATATATAAATTTATGTTTTTGTATTGTTTATCAAGACTGTTTTTTCTTTTTTTTATAATTGTTTTATAATTTTGATATACTGCTCTATTTTTTCAGTCCTATTTTTTTCAAAGAAATATTGTTCTACTATTTGTTGTGAGTTCATTTATCAGGGAATGTATTGTTTTTTTTTTTTTCATTTATAGCATCTTGATAACGAAAATTCTAAAAAACATGAAATAGATTATATTTTTGCATATAAGACATCGAAAAGAGTTTGAAAAACGATCATTATTGGAAATGATGAGTAAAAAAAATGAAATAGATGGTTTAAGTTCAATATATGCCAATTCATTCAATTTCACTCTAGTACAATTAAAATTTTTCAAGACTTCCTATTATTGTGTCATTTTTCAGGATTTCTAACATGCACCTGAAAAACTTGCAAATTATAAATTACTTTTAATTGCCAATTCTGTATATTTAATTTGAAAGTTTGGCGTTTCAATCCTTGGACTAAGGATTATTCTGGATGATTTTCAATGCCTCACAAATTGTGAGTAATTAACTCAAAATATTTCTTGTATTCTATATTATTGTCAATTTTGTAGTGTCCTGATGACGGTATAAGAATATACGAAAAGCTGGACTACTTCAGAGAGTCTACTTTTATTATTCTGTCATATATTTTAGAACTTCTCCAATATATTTACAATTTCACACGTTTTCCTCACAAGATTTTTCAAAAAAGTTGTTCCAATGTACAATTATTTACCTCATATAAAGAGTTCTGAAAGCTCGATGAATTGAGAAGAGTAATCTTTAATTTGGTCAAAACAAAATGCACAGCCCACAAATCTTCTATTGTTAGGGCCCATTCAGTGCTCCTAGGAACAAGAATTTTGAGAAATAAATTGCTGAAAATTTGACAAGTGAACAACTCGTCAATTTGAAAACAATCCAAAATTGAAATGGATAAATTTGAAAAACAAATTAAATAATTGTCAGATATCAAAAAAGAAATGTAGGTATTTGAAAGAATAAGAGGAGGTGTTTTGTGATTTAGCAGAAAGTATTGAATTTATTGTTATTTTGGATAAATTCAATGAAAGTTGTATAGAATTAAAATAACCGATTGATTTAGAATCACTAGATTCTCTTGAAGTGACTTATTTTTCCATTATGAGCGCCAAAAATAGAATAAAGGCTTGTTGTTCTACGGTTTTGCAGCCCACTGTTAGAAGACATGTTAAAATAATATAGCCCCTAATAAATTTGCCTTCATTCAATGAAGATCCAAAACAATGGCATTTATTTGATAAAAGTTGTGAGTTGCATTTTGGCGATTCAAGAAAAAACATTACTTATTGGAAATGTGTTCAGTTTGTCCGCATTTGGCAACTCAAGCATTGACAACAACTATTTGGAAGTGTTGTTAGGTCGATATCTTCCTTGAATAAAATATAATAAAGTTGCATACTATACAAAATAAAGGGAAAAACTTCTCAAAACTCATATTTTAATATATACAGAAAGAGCTTATTCCTCAAGATCCTGTCATTTCCAAGTTTTGTGGTCTTCCGAAAATCCATAAGAAAGATTTTTCCCTAAGACCTATTTTTAATTCAATAGGTTTAACAACATATGGATTAGCCAAATATTTGGATGGTTTGTTGAAGTCGTTAATTGGTCATACTTCATCATCTTTATTTACAAAAGTACCTATCATCGTTACTTTGAAATTATTAGAAAATCATTTTTCATCTGATATTATCTTGCTTTTCAAACATTGTTTGACTTCTTGTCTCTTTATCTTCAATGGTAATTTTTACAAGCAAATCGAGGGTGTTGCCATGGGTTCTCCTATTTCTCCATCTATTGCGAATTTCTACATGGAGAATTTTGAGCAAAAAGCTTCAAGCACAGCTATGAAGAAACCCACTGTTTGGCTACGTTATGTTGATGATGCTTTTGCTGTTTGGCCTTATGGTAGAGATGAATTGAATGTATTTTTGAATCATCTGATCATGCAACATAGATACATAAAATTCAGTATTGAAGTTGAAGAAAATAACTGTCTTCCTTTTCTGGACGTTCACCTGGAGAAACAAGATAATGGTAAACTCATCCATTCAGTATATAGGAAGTCGACTCATACAAATCAATATTTACATGAGTCCTCCAATCACCATCCAGCTCAAAAATTCTGCACCATTAAAACTTTATATCAGAGAGCCTCTACTTTATGTCATCCAAGAAAACTGTCTGATGGAATCAAATTTTTAGATGATGTTTTCTTGAAGAATAGTTATAATAAAACACATATCAAGAGAGCACTTGGACAGAAGAACTCTATTCTCCCTGTTCAAGATCCAAATGATAAGACAATATTTGTTACGTTGCTTTAAGTAATAACTAATAAAATTGGAAGACTATCACATAAATACAACAGAAAAACATCTTACACTTCCAATTTGAAAATTCAAAACCTTATTGGTAATGTTAAAGACAGATTTCCTTTACAGTATCCAGGAATATACAAGATTGCCTGCCAATGTGGCAAAGTATATTTTGGACAAACCAAGAGGACTGTGGAAACAAGACTGAAAGAGTATTCTCGTCATATAAGATTGAACCACCCAGAAAAGTCTGCGGTGGCTGAGCATGCTATTCAAGAATTACATGGCATTGACTTTAAGAATACAAAGCTTCTGGCTGAAGAGAACAATTGGTACAAGAGGTTAATAAGAGAAGCGATGGAAATAAAAAAAATCACCGAATAATTTGAATTTGAATACTGTATGTGAACTCAATCGATCGTGGTTACCAGTCATTTGTTCATAATTTTAAGTTATTTTTATCTATGAATCTACTTGCAAGAGTTACTTGAACACCACTTCCTGAAAATCTTTGGATAGTTCAGTTATGTGCCAAACCAAAAAGAGTAGAGCCAGATTGACCTAGAGACTACAAGGAGTTGACTATTTCCCTATTTAGACCTTCATTTTTATCTCCTGAAGATCTGTGGACATTGAATTAAATGCTAAACCACAGGCAGAGATCTAGGATCCTAGAAGTTCGAGAAGCAGTACGTACATCGATGAGCTGCTCTATTTGCGTCTTTTCCCTAGTGGAAAGAAATGATAGACAGTGAATTAAGTCGGATTCACTGCATTGAAACGAGATACAATGAAAGATAGAGGCTCAAGTAACTAAGTAGGTGATAAGGTTGTAATAAGTTTTTCTAGCCAGCAGGGCAGAGAGACTGAACCTTGTATTGTCAGTTTGTCAGCCTGATCGTTACCTTCATCCCTATCATGTCCTTCGACCTATGTGAGTAGGATGACATTATTATTAAATATATCCATAGGAGATTGATAATTAAGTGCAACAAGTTTAGAAGTCACTTTGCACCCTCTAAGAGCTTGCAAACTTGTCTTGCTGTACTTTGTCTCGAACCCCAAGCTCTTTGATCATTATTGCGCTTTGCAGAATGCCCATTCAAGTAGTGAAAGTGTCGAGGGGTATGCTTATGCTAGTCTGATTGTTTAGGATGATATAAAATTTATCAAAGATAAATTTTGAAAGCATACTGTCCGAGCTCATTTGTAGTGAGTTGCCTTCTGAAGGTAATTCAATTTGAGTAGTCTAAAATCTAATTGTTCATCCAAACTATGAAAATAACTATTCTTACCGATACATTTTTCAATTATTCAAATTATGATTCTTTTCTTCCTGTTTTCATTCAGATTTGTGAGAAAAATAATTAATTTTTCGTTCAGAATTTAGACTCAAGGCGTAATAACAGCTTGGGATATCGATTAATTGATTCAAGTCATATTTGAATTTAATAATAACTTTTGTAATTAGAAAACTGAAATTAAATTTCTATTTTTTGCTCATGGAATCGCAGTTAACTTGATTGTGATCATGCAAGTATTTGTGGAATGAAATGTTTCGAATGTCGTGAAATGGCACGTACCGGAATTCAAAATCTTCAAGTTTTAATAAATATTTGTTCTAGAAGTTCATAAATGTTCGACATATTGCACAAAGTTTCTAAATTGTATTATGGAGCTATTTAATATGATTTTAGAAATTATGAATATGTGGATGTTTTGAAAATTACTAAACAACTCTTGCACCAAATAAATATTTTATTATGAAAACATAGGATTGATATTTATATAACATAATTTATTTGCAAACATTGCATTTTGAATATGATTTCAACATAAATTATTATTTGCTTTTTTCGATACACTAACTTTTTGCCATGAAATCATGTTATTTTTACGAAATGCTGGTGGTCATCATTTCGTTTCTTCGCATTTAACAATAATTCAGTAATGCGACAGTTGCCAATATTATATTAAATTTGTAACAACTTCCATATCTGAATTTAGCATAAGTTGTAGAAATATTACATATTGCAATATATCCGATTGAGCTTTCAAATATATGAGACCAATATTGCATGCTCAAATCATCGCGAATATTCCGCGATCCTGTTCACGATAACGATGGTGATATATTCTCGGGTGGAAACGATGATTTATATTTATAGAGCTTTAGAATAAATTCAGAAAGTTAATCTGGTCTGAAATGATCAAACACGTTAAGATTAAAGAGAAAGTAACAAAATATTTTCCAGAGAGAGAAAGATTAAAGTTGAATTTTAGAGCACTTTGATCATCTGTAAGACCACTGGAAAGTCTACACTGAGGGTTGATATTTCAGTCCTCGGTTCACCTTAAGTTAATATGGAACTCAAATATAGCTTACGGTAAGCTAAGGATTGAAATACCAAGTATCAGTGGATGAGATCAAGATGAAAAGGTCACAGTCAAGGAAATGAAACATTTCTATCTTGAGCCACGGGTCCAATTTCTGTTGTGCCCAATTGTGGTCAGTTCTTGTATTCTTTATATTCACTTTATTCAGAAAACAATGATACAAAATAAAACAAGGCAAGTAACTTGATACTAAAAATATACAGAATACTAGATGTGATTACGTGGATATCACACCTAAACAAAAAGAATAAAATCCTCTGGCATTTACCCAAGGCTTGAAGAAAACCACGTGAAAACCCCAAACAGAGGAATATGTCCGTAGAAGAGATAATTACGGTTGTTAAGACAGCCGTTAAGAAACTGTCAGAAAATGAAGCTTCAGAGGTCCGTCTTGAAAGAACGCGAAACCACCCAAACGAGTGAAAAAGAATTTGAAGCATTAAGAGATTTACGTCGTAATGAAGACATTGTTATCTTGCCAGCTGACAAAGGGAAAGCTACTAGTCCGTGACACAGCGCATGAATTTTTTGTTGATTACCGCTCACTTGAAACTTTGTGAGTGGCTTCATTGTGATGAGTCCGACAACTTTTTCATTTGGCAAAATTCTAGATTTGGGGGTGTTTACCCGCGAGGGCTAATTAATTAAAAGAATATTACCGTAATACTGATCTTTACACTAATCGAAAGATTTTTTGATAATAAAATGAAGGAAAAATATTGTCCGACATGAATATTGAGGCTACCGGTGAGTCCGACTTGTCATAAGTACCAACATACTTACCATTAGTACCAACATACTTATGACAAGTGCGGCTTGTCGGATTCACCGGTAGCCTCAATATTCATGTCGGACAATATTCTTCCTTCATTTTATTATCAAAAAATCTTTCGATTAGTGTAAAGATCAGTATTATGGTAAAATTCTTTCAATTAATTAGCCCTCGCGGGTGAACGCCCCCAAATCTAGAATTTTGCTAAATGAAAAAGTTGTCGGATTCATCACAATGAAGCCACTCACAAAGTTTCAAATGAGCGGTAATCAACAAGAAACTTAGGCGCTGTCTCACGGACTAATCACCATCCTTCACAAAAGTAAGGAACAATTAAATGCTTATTCCGAAGGGTTAATGATAATTGTCATCCTGATGAACTTGATAATGAAATTATCAATCTAGAAGTGATTTCCCAGCAAAATAGCTTCAGTCATCACTGCATTAAAAAGACTCTTCGACCCAAGTCTACCAATACTACTGTTGAGGATACTAGCGTGAGTGAAAATTATGTTTCTTTACCTTATGTGAGGAATGTTTCAGAGAAGATCGGAAGGATCTTGTCAAGATATAATTTAAAAGTTTCCTTCGCTCCGGTAATGAAAATCAAGCAATTCATGAGACCCTACAATCTTCGGGCATTTATAAGATCCCTTGTACCTCTGGAAAAGTCTACGTTGGACAGACAGGCCGAACTGTGAACACTCGCATTGCTGAACATAGGAGATGCATGAACCATCCAAATAAATCTACTGTAGCTGATCATGTCATCAAGCTTTTGCATGACATCAAGTTTGAAGAAACAAGAATAGTCGCAAGATGCTCATCGATTCATAGTAGATTGGTCAAAGAAGCAAATGAGATACTTAAACATCCAAATAACTTTAACCATACTGATGGTTTTGAATTATCAAATGTTTGGTTTTCTGTAATCAATAACATACATATATAATGACTATGTTTTAGTTGGTGTAGTTCTGTGTATATTTTGGATTATAAAGTACACTGAAGACTATTTAACACTGCAGTTGTGAGCCAAACCAATAGCAAAGAGTAGCGCTACGCTGTCTTGTTGAAATGTCGTGTATTTTGTGATTTGGGATATGTACGGAGCTGCACCAAGTAGGACATATTCCTCTGTTTGGGGTTTCCACGTGGTTTTCCTCAAGCCTTGGATGAATGCCAGAGGATTTTATTCTTTTTGTTTAGGTGTGATATCCACGTTATCACATCTAGTATTCTGTATATTTTTAGTATCTAGTTACTTGCCTTGTTCTATTTTGTATCATTGTTTTCTGAAGAAGATCCTTGGTCAAAGGATCGAAACGTCAAAGTTTCCAATAAATATGCAGAATTTGAAATTAAAAGTCGTTTTCAACAAATATATTTTCCAATAAGAATCAAAAATCCAATGATAGGCTTATATTTAATTTTGAAGAACAAGACTGAAAGAGGAATTGAATTACAATTGGATGGAACTCAAGAATGGAAATCAACAATTATCGAAGAAGATCGAGATGCTAGGCGAAAAATTATAGACATCCAGAGCACTAATTCAACAAGAAACTAGAGAGCTGCATGTTTTATTCAAGCTGCAACAAATCGAAAAGTGACGTCGCCACCGAATAGACTTCAGAGTCCCTGATGCTTTGCTACTTCTTAGAGGCAACGGACTGGCAAGTGATTAACTTGATCTGCTCTAGATTTTATCATTGTTCAAGAAAATTTGAAGAGGAATTAGTCGTTTAAATTTTTCCTCATGAAGCTCCATGCACGGAATGTGGTTCTCCTTTCAATATCTGTTTTGTGTAATCACATTTCACGAATAAATTTTGAAAAGAGAAACATTGAAACTGTCTAAATGATATACAAGAAAACGGAGAAGTATGCTAGCCAGATTTTTTTGGAACAGTAAATATTTACTCAACTTTTTTCTGCTGTACATGTATTTGCTCAAGTTTCTACAACAAAAAATGTAATTAGATTACCATCCCGAAATTCAACTGAGAAGATGAAAAAAACGAACAGTTTTTATCTTAACAAAGAAGAAACTGTGTCTCTGTAAATGAGTTACGAGCACTTTGTAATTAGAATTATACTTTTATTTCTGCTTCTTTAATTGCCCATGCAAAAGCAAAACAGTCGGAACAATACTTGTTACAAAAGTGAATCAGAACAGAAGTCAAGTGCGGATTAATTGCACGTACCGAGGATTCAATACCAAACAAAATTAGCTGCTTTTCATAGGAGAAATTAATACAGGTTTATCTCTCTCTAAGAACCACAATTGAAAATATGAAATTAGAAATTTTCATATAGAAAAGCTTGAATTTTAGTTATTACACATCAATATTCTTATTTTAGTTTTAAATCTGCACCCAGGCCGCTCGAAATCGTTGGAGTAAACTTGCTCGAAAAAAATCTATAAAATATTAGCGATATGATATCTGCTAAAATTGCGAAATTCGATTCTGCTGAATGAAAATAAATTCATTTATGGTGACTCATATAGTTATATATTTTATTACCGATGAGAATTGTGTTTTATGATTGTTATTTTAATAGACGTGATATTAATATTTCATATTTCAAGAAATAATAAAGTTTATTTTCTGCGATGTAGATGAGTTTATATCATGGAAACAATGATTGAATTTGGTCTTCCAAACTCCAAATATCGCATAATTTCAACATTTCAACATTATACGTTCAACGGGTTTTATGCGAGTTACGAACGCACATACACACACACTTTTTTGGGTGTAGAAAACGATATAAAAATCTTTGCTGCTCCAAAGTGTATGCTAAGCTCATAATCTCGAGAACAAAATCGAAAATTTTTATATCGAAAAAAATAATAAAGTTTGATAAAAACAATATGAATATTCTTTGTGGATGGGTACCCAGGGTTTTTTTGAGGTGCTTAATGATGATTTGATATAAGATTTTCAAAACTGAAAATGGCGTATACAATATGTCGGCAATTTAGAACGTACCAACATTTTTCAATCTATATATTTTATAATTCAATTTATATATTTTGAAAGTGTGAACAGTTGATATGAGCATGGTGTTTTTGCTGACTAAGATCATTATACAGGGTGTAACAGAAATAAGTACATTTATTTTAATCAGTGATAGTTCTCGTCAACCCTAACATTTTTTCTTGGCAACTTTTTCCCGAATTCTCATCTTTTTTTAGCATTTTTTATCCCCTATAATTTAACGAATCGTTCAGGTGCATAGTTATCGGATCTAGTAGCAGTTGCAATAGAACAATAATTGATTTTGACATATGTGAGTTATCAATTCCTTCAAATAAATTCTGGAATAAAACAGATTTTAATTTATTAATTCTGTGTACGATTTCATGGGCAGTTTAGGATTAGCTTAGCAAATTTATTTGAAACGATCTCCGAACTGTCATTTTTCACTAAAAATTGAATTATTGTGGTTATGGTAATGTATTTAATGTCAAAATATTATGCACTTATACATTACGATGAGAATACCATGAGTTGTTTAGAACCTAACGTTTATCTGGAAGCAGATGAGATGAATGAAATACATTAATTTATAAATGAAGCACCTGTGTATTAGTTTTCCTCATATTATTACAAACTTCACACTTCACATTCAAGTCGTTTCAATAAAGTATGCCCAGTCAATTGATCTGCTGAATAAGCAAAATATTGTATCATATATTTCAGAATATATATTTAAAATCAATTACCAAATTCAGTTTGATACATTTATAGGTTATATTTTCTGTTCTTCAATAGAATCTTCAAAAATTTCATGCAGCAATATTTCTATTTAATTATTCAGTGAATTAATTAATTCAGAATTACATTCTATTCAATATTCTACCGTTTTCTTTAAATAAATCGTTGAATGATTTTCTCTTTATGTTTCTGATGAAGTAGGTTCGGAACAGTACTACTTTTTGAACTGCTGGTAGATGGCAGCACAGTCTGACTCTCCTGACACAGTGACACAGTTTCAGACAATTCAAATCAGCTGATTCAAGTGCAATGAATTCGTGCAGACAATCTCATGTTTAAGAAACGTACTATCCAAAAATATACGTAAAATCCCTAAATAAAAATCAAACTTCTTAAAAATGACATATAAATACGACTAAAAGACCAAATTGTTGATTACAGACACAAATTCAGTCTTTCTTCCAACATATACAAAAATAGAATAATCGAGGTGAGCGAATATCAATGTATTGCCAAAATACTAATATTTTTTCAATTTCAAATGAATGATTGACAAGACAACGATGGCTCAAAGTTGCAAAATACTCCTTTCAATCGACAGCTGTCATTCTTCCAACAAATGAAAACTATTCAGTTTGAACCATAGGCGCACTATGAAATTTTTGACAAAGCTTTGATGAATTTTTACTCTGTATTCAGAGGATTTACGGAAAAAAGTTATTGGGAAAAATTGTTATGCTTGACAAATTGCGTCACAGGTTAAAATTAATGTACTTATTTCTGTTACACCCTGTATATCAATGGAGTAAAAATTAAAATGGTGTATTCAATATGGAGGTTATTAAAATGAGTGAAAATTTGTCAATAAATGAACAAAATAATAAAATGTATTTCAAAAAACAATTGAAAGATTGATAAAAATTTTGTTCCAAATTTGTACTTACTGTCTTCTTATTTTTTTACATTGCAAACATCTTCAACATCGCTGTCTTGATCTAGCACTGAAATTTCAGGTGAATTTCTACAAACATCACCTGTTAAACAAATACCACATATTGCAGAACTCCGTAAGTTTGTTAACTTACAATTACAAACTCTCCCACATCTTTTTTTGCAATAATTGCAAAACATCAAATCCAAAAGAGATTTCGAAGCTGGCAGTTTTGTCATTTTGACAGGACTGGATATCTTTGAGTTAGAATCCTCCATTTTCCCATCAATGTTCGCTTATAACCTGAATGCGTAATTAGAAAATAAATAATATATTCTTAAAGCTCAGGATTTAAACTTAAATTTTTTCTTTTTCAATAATTTTTTGAAGCTCAACTTCAAGTTGCATGAATAATAATGAGCAAAGAACATGCATTTTCTTAAATATTTCTTATATTGAAGATTACTCAAACATATCAAGTTGTATCGATTTCTGAATTATCACATATTATAAAGTGTATTTTCAACTTCATTTCAAAAAGCAGATGTGATAATTTCTGATTCATATAAATTCATTGAAACCGTTTTGAGAATCAAAATGTTGTCGAATAAATGCTACAGAAGAAAATGATTATTTTGAAACATGAGTTTTATTAAACAGAGACAATGTTTATCATTTTAATTATTTCAACATTAAAAGTAAGAGTATAGTAATGATTAATGTGAAAGGATTCAATATTTTTATGCTTCTATTAAAATATATCTTCAATTTCATAAAAGTCAGTGATAATTTTAGAAATTTCAACTTTCAGTCAAATTTTTTATGAGAGAAAAAAATAATTATTGAAAACTTATATCTTCCTCAGAAAGATTAGTCTTCACTTTAAGATGCTTCTTGGTTCTTTTGTTTTGCATATATTTTAGATGAGAAAACTTCAGTTTTTCCTCGAACGCCTCGCTTGAATATTTGTATTTCGAGTTCGCTTTTGTATTTTTAATAATTTTTTATCTTGATGCAGAATTTTTTTCCATATAACTTATAATATAATTTTGAGTGAAATTTTCTGCTCTTTCGGACTACTATTAGTTTTTCGATTTTTCTATTTTAGTCTCCGAGATATAGGGCAAAAACAAAATTTTCGATTTTGTTTGAGATATTATGAACTAAGCATACACTTTAGAGCTACAAAGATTTCTTCATCTTCTTCTACACCCAAGAAACTATCAATGAGCCAAATTTCAGCTATATCACATCTTATGTGAGGTCAAAATCTCTGAAAACTGGACTATGGAGCAGGTAGAAGTGATGTCTGGATTGGCTCCAAACTATTATTCATCAATTTGCAGTCCCAGTTTTCAGGATTCAGTTCATTGTCCAATTGCACTTGCACTTAGTAAGACACACGAAACAAGTGTTGATAAGCAGAACCAGATGAAGGAAGATAGGAAAACTGCTTTCTTTCATCTCTTTAGTCAAAGACTTACTGCAAATGAAGCAAACTCCTGACATTTTAATAAAATTTTCTCACGACACAGTATAAAATGAAAAATCTATTTACTACGAAAAACCGTTCAAAACTAAACTGTTGATGTTACTCAAGGTCAACCGAATAATGGAATTAGGGACGGCCGTTGTCTCCATAGTATTTGAGTACATGCATTACAAAAACCCGTAGTTATTTCAATTTTTTTTTTCAAATGGCATACTGGCCGCATATGAACGCATGTTTGTATTTTCAAGGTTTCAAATTGCAATAACTCGAGAACGGTGCTTCGTAGGGAACAAAGTATTAACACCTTCTTTGTAGAAAATTTGATGTTCTTTAAATTTTCACTCACTCGTTTTTCCGGTAACTCTCACTATTTCAGAGATATACATAAAAAGCAGAAATTCATGACCTTTGTCCCCGGATGAAAAAACAACGTACAAGTGGGATCGATGAGGACTTTTGACATAACATTTGTAAGGACATATTCAAGACTTGTGGAAAAATTCAGCTTGTTGGGATTTAATGCAAGCTTATTACTTTTTTTCGTCTATTTTGTTTGAGTTACCTGTTTTACTTTCCCCGATTCACCCGGAAGAGAAAATATTGTGGTGGTGAAATTTTTTTCCCTATAAAATCGATGGTTACTTTCGTAAGACGATTTTCGAAGTGATGACGATCTGTATATAATATTTCACAATGCAGCTGCAGACTTTGAGCAATTAAGTTCAAATTTGGTATACGGACATACTTATTGTGAATCGACATTCGACCGCATCAGATAATAGTTTCAAGTAGAACATTGACTCTTATGCATAGCTTCCATATTATTCAAAAGGCAAATATAGTTTCCATTGAGATCGAATTTGTTCTTATTGTGGTTCATTCATTCAGGGCAGAATTGAAAATATTTACTTAAATAAATTGCATACTCCAGGTATATTCAAAAATTAAATTTCAATCATTTAATTATAGTTTCATCCTGGAAGCTTAGCAATTAGTTGTGTCCGCTTCAACATCTTGCATTGTCTTATAGAAGAAGTAAAAGTTGAACTAAACATTGATCCAGGAAAAAAACAAAGAAAATTTGCACTAGGTTCAGCTCAAGTTTCTCATTTCCTCTGAATCTTCAATATTTTGTCTGATATAAGCTCTGGATAATGGAAAAAAACCTTCAGACAGCTCAATAACAAAATTCTTATTCTAGAGAAATATTAGGTCTGATGCGAGGTCTAATTCAAAAAAAGGGTAGCAGTTGTTGGCATCTATTGAATTTCCCTCGGAATTACCATTGGGAAAATCTTCAGGTCATTAATAATTACAAGATAACTTAGACAGTTTCGGAAGCATGTTGCTTTATAGCAACTGAAGGTCGCGCGGATTTCCTGTTAACCCGAAAGTAATTATGTTAGAATAATTTTTGCAGGTCTGTCAATGATATTGAAATATTACCATCAAATGCAAGGTGGAATTATCTATTTCAATGAAAGTTTATCACCAATAACAAGACACTCTTTCTGTGTAATGGCATGAAAGAGCGTCATGCTGTTTGTCGTCACGGCATACAGTTCGATTTTACTACCACATAAAACTATTGGCAAGTGTTATTGTCAAAAATTTTCTCATCTATTTAAAATGCATCGAGTGCCAATAGCTTCCTCAATTAATTTTATCTTGGGTAAGTTTCTATAACTTTTATTTCCATAAAATTTTTTAGATATTTTGGAGGAATATCCAGGGGATAATTATTTATTCTGTACAATAATTAGCTAGCAAATAGGATATATTATTACTCACTATTCGACTCAACGAAGAATTAATTGAACTTTGTCGGTATATTACTGATGAGGATTACACCCACCAACACTTCAACACAATCTCATGAAAAAGTTCAGCAAACCAAATAAATCATTGACCGTCAACTTTTTTCGGCCGATTAAATTTGTTCCATTCAACAAGACGTTCGAATGTTGACTGCACGCACTGTAGAACAACGAAGGACCGCACACACCGCTCTTGCGGCGACGCATCGAACTAAACCATTTATTCCATTCAACAGTCGTCCTTTGCTACAGAAGTGTAAAACGGACACTTGTAGGATTTGTATGTAAAGCATCTTAAATTGTTTATATCTTGAAAGCTGCTAATGTTACACAATAAACACACTTCAATTTGGAACGCGACATTGAAATGTGACACCTATCAAATGTTTGCCTATTCTAGATTTCATAAATCATTATGTAATTATTTTATTTAGTTATAATAGGTTTGTTTTATGAATGGAGATTATTCAATTAGATCTGTTGTGAATCTTGTTGAGAGCTTTGTAGTCCTCACTGATCCTGCATTGCTTACATATAGAGCTGATTCACAAATGTACAAAGACAGAAAGGCCACTTGCACCATCAACGCTTGAATTCTCATTCAAATTTAGCTCCATTTAGTGAGATTTTAGAAGATTATTCCTCATTTGAATAGTATGATATTTGCCAGATGTTGAGTATGCTTTGTGAGGTTCCAACTCCGTGTCAGACATCCTTAAACTATAATAAATTGTAATTATACTGTCCTTATAGTATAAAAGCTGAGTTTTATATATGTTACATGGTAAACTATCAGAAGATGTTTTCTTAGTTGTCAGACAGTTTCGATAGTTTTTATATCTTGTCAGACACATTGAAAGCTTGAGCGCAAGGGATATACATGCAAGCGGGTGTCAATGACTTAATGCGTTTGGTCTACTGCAACTGCAAGAATTGAAGCTTCTGGATAAACGGTTATGTGAACAAGCAGAACTGTCGCTTTCATGTAAAAATAATCTACATGAGATTCATGACCCACCGCGCTGTATTCGTTTGATTAATTTCAACTGGATATTCAAATTGTTTTACTCGACGAATTCTATTACTAGTTGAATTTGATGTATACCTTCTATTGAGGATACATTTTATTTTATTTCTTTTCTTCGAAAAACATCATTCCTATTGGTTGGAAGTTCTAAACTCAATTTTTTTATCTCCTTGCGAGTATAAATCTAGTTAGCTATCTCGTTGCTTCCCATATACTGAAAAAGCTTCCCATCTATCATTTTTATCTGTAGTTTCTTATGATAAATATGAAGCGTCGTTTCGATGAGTAAAAAATCATTCTTTGGAATTATACTTTCTGATGAATAAAAAGTTTTGAAGAGTGTGTTAGAAGTTCAGGCTAGTTAAATCGTAGAATACATTCTATTCTGTCGCCCGAGAGTTGAAGGCAGACGCTGTAGTCATGAAGACACAAATATTCAGCGCTTGATTTACGCACTTTTTTTGGCCAAGCCTCGTATTCTTTGTTGAGTATTTCTCTTAATTCATGCTGGAAAACTTGTAAACAAGCATTACGATACTTGTGAAATGATTTTTGGAGGCGAACAACTTTGGCTCAGAATTATGTCTTCAAGCTCAAGCTTATTACATTCTTCAATTGTTCTTCTGCTATCCTGTGTGAAATTTTTTTAGAATATTGTCATAATTATTGATTTGAATTCACTATAATTGTGATTCTGATTAGTATTGACCAAGTCGATGTTCAATTGTCGGATGTGATTGACAGCTTACGGTTACTAGATGTTCGGTGGTTGCCAGGCATCAACAGTTAAACAATTGAATGTTGGCCTATTGTTGGATTAGGTATATAAGAACGTCAGCTAGGAGAGCGGTCATTCATAACGAGTAATTGTGAGCGAAATAGTGATCATACAAGTGTGTAAAGTGAATATTGGTACTGTAATGCTCTCTATCTTATCTATAATTTGAAATTCATAGCTGCCAATGGTGTAGGAGGCATTACTGATAAGAATACAATAGTAATGTAATAATGATTAATAATTGGAATAAGTTACCTTGAGTTTCATTCAAAGATTTTATTTTGAGGTCATAAAAATGTGTACAATAACAATTTTTCTATTGATTCTCTAGCAAATTTATTTTCAGTCGAGTCTTTTGTTTATATTGCTTTATCTTATATTACGAGTTAACGAAGCCAGCATAAATGAGCAAAAAAGAACCTTTGATGTCTAAAGATTACAAAATTATTTTTTAATTGATATGGTAGGGTCGTAGTAAAAAGCTCACAGCTACATTAGTATATTTATCTACTGTGGGTAGCTTAGTTTTGTGTGACAAATTGAATTTTTATTCATGTATGAATAAATAAATCAAGCATTTTGTGCTTACCTACGAAACAGTAGCTTTCATTTGGTACCAGTTTCAAGTATGTAAGTGCTGTAGTTGCTGAAACTCAGCGTCACACCAGCCAGCCAGTCAAAGTGAATATAATAAAGTATTTTTTTTTTGCAAAAATGTGCTAAAAAGATTTTATTTATTTCAAAGTAAAAGTGATTATATATTTGATTAATTATTTATTTTCATTAGAAACTATCCAAAATCACTTATTATTATCATATAAACATACAATGTTTTTTTCTATCCATTAAACTACCTTTCGTTTCATTACGAACAAGTCCGATCCAACTAATTTACGAAATATTATGTTTAAGTTAGTACGAAGTCAATATGGTGGTATTGTGACAAGTTTTGATTATTTCTTGAGAGTTTTGTGTTAAAATGTTGGGAAACTTTTGACTGAATGTGTGGAACTTATGTTAATTATGTGTGTTTGAATATTGCAGATCATTTGGACTAATTTTTGTGGGGAAATGTGTACAGGAACGCCGAATATGGGTCAAAAGGTAAGTGGTACATATTTATAATCACAATATGAGTTGATTATGAGCACAGCCCTTGAAATATGTTACTCATAATGTAATTGCCAACGATATGACTATTTACTCAATATATAAGGCAATATGATTCGATTAAAAGCAATGTGTTGAAAATTCTGTACATTTTGGGTTCCATTCTATTCATAAAAATTTGATGAAAAATGAAGAAATAATAATCAATTTAATATATTCTCATTTGGTAGAATAAGCACAAAAAATATCTAATTCTAGATGAGTTACAGAATGATGAATATTCATGTTCAAGGTTAAAATATATGGAGTTCAAAAAAAGCAAAAATTCTAAGCTCTTTTTATTTTCATGAATATGCATTGAATTATTCATTAGGAGACAGCATAAAACAATAATAATAATAAGAATACTGTTTATTTTTCAAGATAAAAAGCATCATGAAATTTTAAAATTATGTTAGGTGGAATATTGTTGAAAATCGGAGGTATCACGAATACAAATGTATTTCGGAACAGGTTATGCTTGCATTTATTTCTTGTGTTCTTATTATGTATATTTTCATTTTAAAAATATAATTTCCCATATTTTGGTGATGAATATGGTTATGAATTTTAAAAAAAAATCTATTTAATGAATATATTTTTACTCATAGTTGATTCAAATTTGATTGAAAATCATAATAAACATGTATTTTCAATTGTGAAATTTATGAGAATGCCGTGGAACATTTTAATTAAAAAAATGGAAGAATCATCTAGATGATGAAAGCGCATTTTTGACAGCTCATGAATGCTTGTTTCTTCAGAGATTTCGCAAATTACCATCTCTCACAATTACTGAGCTTGAAATCAAGCAGTTTGGGCAAACATACGAAACAGCAGCTTCCATTTAGTACTAGTTTCAAGTTGACTATTTGATAGGTACATAATTTATGCATGTACAAACTCAAAAATACCTTTTAATCTTCATTGTTTAGTTATTGACTGACGAGAGGTCAAGTGCTGTACTTTAAAATGATAATTTGATCTTTATCAAAGCTATATTACAAAAAATACACCAAAAGTAGACAAATTTTCATTAAATAATAATAATTTATTCTAATAAGCTTCAAATTCGCGTCAAACAAGTCATTGAATGAAGCCCGGACAGATTTGACAACTGTACATAATAATAGTGACACGCGCGGCGAAAGTTGTAACTAAATTTTTATCTACTTCAATAAATTTTAGTTGCCATATCCCTAATGTCATATATATCTATGGGCATTGTTTTACTTGAAACAAGTAATTGAATAATTTAATCTTCCACAATCACTGAGCTTGAATTAAAGCAATTTGTGCAAACCTACGAAACAGTAGCTTTTATTTAGTACCAGTTTCAAGTATGTAAATAGTATAGTAGCTGAGAACTCAGCGTCACGCCAGCCAGCCAGCCAGACAGCCAAAGTGAATATAATAGCGCTTTTTTCAAAAAAATGTGCTAAAAATTACAATGGTAAGAGAAAAACAATTCTCACAATATACAAACTCTGTTTTGCTAGAGACACTACTACCGGAAAATTTGACAGAAAGAGAGAAGAGAATTTATAATGTAGACAGAGAAATGGAGCCAAGCATATTACACAATATGCCAACGTTTAGTTGCTCTACATATATACAGGAACACCACCACTGGGATATGGTACACAGGCGCCAAAAGTGGCAGAGACAGTATTGAGAGCCTACAGCTTCAACAAAAAGAAAAAAGAAAAAAGAGTATATACATCGACTATGATGGAGAACCTATAGAAAGATTAAATTGGGAACTAGAAGATGGCAAATTTCCCCATAATGAAATACATGGTAACTTCTCCACACTCCATGTTGCCTACATGTCAAAGAAATTCTTGAATTAAATATCAGACAAACTTATGATCCCTTTATGCAGCAAAGTGTGACGTCAGCAGTAGCATTCAAAAGATTCCATGATTTTCTAAAAGATAATAATAATATAATAATGAATATAATAATATATATAATGATTATATAAAACATAGATCAAGAGAGCACCTAGACAGAATTCTATGCCACCTCTTCAAGATCTAAATAATAAGAGAATATTTGTTACGTTACCTTACGTTGCTAATATAACTGATAAAATTGGAAGACTCTTTCATAAATATGACTTGAAAACCTCATACATTTTTAGTTTAGAAATTCAATGTCTTATCGGTAATGTTAAATGCCAGAAGTATAAACCAAAAGGACTGTAGAAACAAGATTGAAAGAGCATTCTTGTCATATAAGATCAAACTAGCCAGAAAAGTCTGCGGTGGCTGAGCACGCTCTTCAAGAATTACATGGCATTGACTTCAAGAATACAAAGCTTCTGGCTAAGAACAATAATCGGTTCAAAAATCTAATAAAATAAGCAATAGAAACGAATGAGATATATCTAATTCCTAATTATTAAAAGTCGGTGAGTTTTGATCATTGAAGGCCAGTTTATTCTATTTTCTTCCCTAAAGGTGTTAAAAATAAGTGAATGAATATCAATCACACCTTTTATCCGCTGCAGGTATGGCAGACATTTATAGTGCACTCAGTAGATTGACTGACATTTCTTCAGCCGTAAGGTGAAATTACCAGTCGTCAAGCTGAAAATACTCTTAGTTTTGTCTGAAATATATAATAAACTTTGAAACTCTTATTCATTATTTACAGCTGCATCAGCGAAAATTTGTGTCATTCTTTTATAAGACTATTATATTGCCAAACATTTTCTTTGTACAATTATAGTGAAAATATCTAATTCCTAGTGTGATTTTTGCGTACGTAGAACGAGAGAACAATTCATGATCTTGTGTTCAAGTTTGCTGATCCAGAATTTGTGAACTTGTGCTTTAATTTCAAGGCAAATTGAATAGCTTCCACGATGTTATCGGAAGTTTGTGTGGTTTGTGGTGTAGGTATACGCCAACATAATAATGAATCTATACAAGTTTAGTGAAGCCAATCTCCCAAGGATAATTTCTTGGCTTAAGATACAGGAAATACAGCTCAATATACGCTGATGCTATTTTGGGACTTTACAATACAGTATTCAGAAATAATCACCAGGTTATCTCGGCATATCTTGAGAGCACTTAGCAATCACATCCCATTCTTGCTATTCAGTTCGGTATAGAAGTGGAGGTATTAAGGATAATTATATAGTGATGAGTCTCTGGATTGGTGCTTGATACACGTGCCGTGACTTTCGGGAATTATGTTTCATTCTTAGGTTCTTTGGAATAGATTTGTATGAGGATGTATAGAATAGAAAATTTGGATTTATCATCAAGATCGAGAGTTTAAGAAATTATTATATATAGGACAAAGTGGTCGAAACTTCATTAAAAATATCAAATTCACATTAGGATACAAAAATTAGTGGGATTGTTTATCATGCCAATGTTATCATTTCTGACGCCTGTAAAAAAAAAAAAAATGAGGAATGATTTATAATTATTTTTCATTCATATCAACATTAGTTTCATTTCTAGTTTCTAGAGAAGCTATTTATATTGAATGGCTTCGCCAAAAGACTTTTCGGAGCTTAAAAGAAGCTCGTCTGTAGAAGCAGAGAACTACCAGATGTGTGAAATTCAATCAATTTACTGAATTCAGACTCTTATCTTATATGGAACTAGAAGGTATTAGAAATTTGGAATGAAAGGAAACTGGGTATACTTCAAATTAATATATGAGTAAGTGATAACGGAAAAGAATTAATGTTTTCACCTGTTTTCTTCCACATGCAAAATAGAGAACTGAATGTTCTAATAATAGACTCATTTATTGTCCGCTTTGGATTACAATTTTTTTAGAAATAATTAATTTTGTACAAATTTCATGCAATGAGAGAAATGCAACATACAGAGTCCCACCGTAATCCTCATGGAACCTAGAGATAGTTGTTTCCTAAAGAAGATCCTAGGTCAAAAGATCGAAACGTCAAAGTTTCAAATAAATATACAGAACTTTAAATCAAAAGGGATTTTATTATTTCAAGTCTTTTACATGATGAAAGCATTGAAATGCATTTCTTCAATCACTTCAATTCATAGTTCATTAAAATAAAGTCGCAAATTCATAAGAATTACGTTAGACAGATTTAGAGCATCAAGTTCAGATATGTTGATGTGTTTAACTGTCGGCAACCAATTAAATAAGTGTGTTACCCCCACTGATCTCTAATATAACACTGGATTGGGTTTAGACCGTATTCTGGCATCTAAAAGCGGCCCTGGCTGAACGGCGGCCTTGACAGTAAAACTGAGGTTTTGTGTCAC
This sequence comes from Dromius quadrimaculatus, assembly GCA_963989225.1. NCBI lineage: Eukaryota > Metazoa > Arthropoda > Insecta > Coleoptera > Carabidae > Dromius > Dromius quadrimaculatus. The sequence goes on along the minus strand of OZ022328.1, from coordinate 64,724,201 downwards.
TATTCGGCGGCAAATTCAAAACACTCATAGGAGACACTCGATGAAATTCAAAGTATAATGCAAGTAAGATGGAGAAATTATTCTCAATATATATTAAAATACATACATTAATAATCAACAAAAGTTAAAAATTGTTATAATAGTTGAAATATTTATTAATAGTTAAAAATATTTTTGAACTTTTTAGTGTCAGTATTTTAACTATTTTTTAAACATTGTAGTTTAGTGTTATTTAATCCGTTCAATAGTTTTATAAATTTTTGTTACCTAAAATTTAAAACTATGAATTTACCTATATGAATAAATGAAGTGCATTTCTGCGATAATATTGCCTATTCAAAACTAATAATTTTAAATATCCACTACACATGATAGGAGAATAATAATACATTTAATAATCAACATTTTATTGTTCGTAAGTAAGCACAAATTTGCAGTCCAGCGATTGATTTTGTGAGCAAGATATTTTATATTAAATTTGATATATTACTCAAATTTGTTAGCATAACTTTGTAACATTGCTCAACAATATGATTTTATTATTCATGATATTTTCAATTTAATCTAAAATTGAAAATCAAATCGTTTGATTACTTTAATATAATGAATTGAAGTATCCTTCTAGGTCTCCATGAAACCTGTAAAAAGCAATACTTCACTGAAAATAGGAATAAGTTATATCTTCAAACTTTTTCAGTTGAGTTTTTCTAATAAAATAGAACAATAACAATATTATGTATTAATATATCTACATTTGAATAAATGAACAAAATTTATTCAGTATAAAATTGCGTCCCAACAATACTGAACTGTCACCAATTGACAAAGAACCTCAGTTTTTGCCAAGATGGCGACGCTCAATTGAGGCCGCATTCCAGCGGCCTAAATCCAATCCAGTGTATATTAGAGATCAGTGGTTACCCCTCATAGGTTGATAAATGATGTTTTTCCATAAGAATATTAGAGGGAAAGACTTAAGTATACATTGTTCATTAGGATGACAAAAATTGTAAATAATTTTTGCATTATTTATAATAATAAGTTTAGAGATTTGGGGAGATAAATAATGATAATCTACTACAAATATTATTGGGGTTTCAAAGTAAGAAGATGTGTTCTAATAAGAGAAAGGTCTATGTATGTATTTTACTTGATTATATAGCCTAATAAATAGATTCATAATAAGAATATATCAAAATAAAATCATCTAATTTCTCCAAATAGCTTTTTTAAGAATTACCAATAATTTTTTACGAGACAGAATAAGTATAACCATTGACAGTTGTACCTATGAGGCAGTTTACATCTCGGCCAGACAGGCATAGCTTTGAGCTCACGTATTGCTGAGCATGGAAAATGCATTGTTACGTTTGTATACATAATTTAAACTCAGTCCTCTTGGATCTTAGAATTGTGTGGTACGCTCACAGAAACCAGACCTCATCCTTGTATGCTTCATCAATTTTTACTACCTCCTCTTTTTCTCACAATTGATTTCTCCGTTTCAGTTTCTTACGTGTGGTTTTTCCTCAAACCTCTAGTGAATCCCACAGGATTTTTGTTATTTCTGTTCTCAAAGTTAGACACATGTTTCCACATCTAGTCTCCTGTATTGAATTATCTAGATACTGGCCTTGTCTATTTTTGCATCATTATTTTGCTGTTAAAGACCCTTGGTCGAAAAATCGAAGCGTCGAAAAATAAATAAATAAACAGAACTTTTTATTCATAATTGTGAAGACTATGTAATTTGTCACTCAATTAAAATCATAAAGCACGGTTTCCATTTCAATGGATGAATTAATGAATCATTAGTTGAACATTCTCTTGACAAATTAAAAGGCTTATTTTCCTATCAATATTTCCAATAAAGAGTCGTTAATAAAGTCCACAAAAAATTGGCAGCAGATACTTAAGGAAATATAAAGCTCCACCACAATTAATGAGAATTGTTCCTATCATCAGCATGAATTACGATACAATAATCGTGTGATCAAGAAAATGAGTTGAATAAGTAACAAGTTTTGTATTTCCACAAATTGTTATTTAATATGAAGTTGGCGTAGTTCTTGATATCCATTATAACTCATCATTATTTCAAGTAAGCTACAGTCGGAATGTTAAGAGTTTATCAATATTTGTGTTGTAACCAAATATTCTGTATAGAATTTCCTAGGGGAATCACAAAGGAAATTTTAGGAAACTTCTATATGAAACATTGCAATTGTGAATCTGTATTTCCATCGAATTTTATCTATTTCATTGCATTCTATCAAGTTTCAAATTATCAAGAGAACTTGTTGAAATACCAAATTGGACTACTTTTGTATATAGTGTAGTGTTACAATATGATGTCTTATTCAAGCGATAGAAAACAAACAGCTTTTTTGTTATGATTTCATCTTGAATACAAACCCTAATTAGATAAATCTGAAAGCCCTACAGCTATAGCGCTACATGTTAATAACCAAACGGATGCTTTCAAGCTGACGTCATGTCATGTAACCGAGATGGATAACTGCTCAGAAACACCTGATATCTTTCTACATAATGATGTAGATCATGTTCAAAAACTCAAGTTCTCAGAAGTATTCAGGTCAGATTTTCCCTCTGCTATTCTGGTAGTAATAAATCTTTATGTGGTAGGAAATGAATGGACAAAATTGGTGGAACTATAAAAAAAAAAAACAATAACTCCTCCTCAACCCAAAACCTGATTGCTTAATATATTTTTCAATATTCCACAACACAACTGCTGGATTTTCCACGGAATTCGGTTTTTTAATAACCTTTCAAAAGAAAGAGGACATTGGCGTGAATGAAAATTATGTTTCTTTACTTTATGTGAGCAATGCTTCAAGATATAATTTCAAAGTTTCCTTCGCTTCGATAATGAAAATCAAGCAGTTCATGAAACCTGTGAAGAACAAAATTCCCCTACAAATTTCAGGCAATTATAAGATCCCTTGTACTTGTGGGAAAGTATACGTTGGACAGACGGGCCGAACTGTGAACACTCGCATTGCTGAACATAGGAGATGCATAAGATTAAACCATCCAAATAAATCTTCTGAAGCTGATCATGCCATCGAGTTTTTGCATGACATCAAGAAGAAACAAGAGTAGTCGCAAGATGCTCATCAATTCATGGTAGATTGGTCAGAGAAGCAATTGAGATACTTAAACATCCAAATAACTTTAACCATACAGATGGTTTTGAATTATCAAATGTTTGGCTTTCTGTAATCAATAACACACATTTATAATGACTATGTTTTAGTTGCTGTAGCTCTGTATATATTTTGGATTATAAAGTACACTGGAAACTATTTGACACTGCAGTTGTGAGCCAAACCAATAGCAAAGAGTAGCGCTACGGTGTCTTGTTGAAATGTCGTGTATTTTGTGATTTGAGATGTGTGCGGAGCTGTACCAAGTAAGACATATTCTTCTGTTTGGGGTTTTCACGTGGTTCTCCTCAAGCCTTGGGTGGATGCCGGAGGATTTTATTCTTTTTGTTTAGGTTTGATATTCACGTTATCACATCTAGTATTCTGTATATTTTCAGTATCTAGTTACTTCCTTGTTTTATTTTCTATCATTGTTTTCTGAAGAAGATACTTGGTCAAAGGGTCGAAACGTCCAATAAATATACAGAATTTAAAATCAAAAGTTGTTTTAATTGAATAAAATTCTGAAAAACGTATAGATCAATAAAAACAGTTTATTATGCATTAAGGAAACCAACACTAGAATTGTCACGGCAGAGGCGGCATTCAAATCACTGTATAAAAGAAGAACTTGAAATACGTCTGATTAAATGTTATTCTGTGAATAATAGTGTGTTGCCAAATGTACTTGAAGTTAAACGTAATTCATTGAGTGAAATCAAATGACAGCAGATAACATTTTCAGGCCATATAATGAAAGCAAAAACATGGAATTGGACTTCACAAGTGGAAAATCACAAAACCATAAAGGAAGAAAAAAAAAGCATTTTTCATTTATAAAAAGCATTCAAAATTGAATCTTTGGAAATTCATAATGACCGACGTCTATATCAGATATGGAGCTCATCAATGAATGAATAAAGTTTGAGGAAGGTTCTGTTGCTGAATTTGAAACTGATTATGATAAATGAATGTATCGTATTCATCACATTTTATCGTGCGAAAGTGTCCTAATTCGTAGAAAATAAATAGTCCTGAATCCGGCCCTGTCCGCACCAAACTGCCCTGTACGGTCAAAAGTTTTAGTAGCGTGCTCTCGACTGATCTAGAACATTTCCAGAAACTGACATCTGTATATATATGAGCAAACGACCTGAATAAGAGACAGTGAACAGTAAAACAGTGAAAAAGTGGTTATCCAGTGAGTAATCAGTACAATAAATGAATAAATGTTAAAAATAAATATCTGTGGCTTTGATGTTGAAGATTGATAGTAGTAAGTAAGAAATAAATTGTGTAGTGCTTGTTTAGTAATTGTAGTCGATGTTGATTACGGAAAAAACGATTGTGCTTTGTGCCGGTACTCTACCGACAGTATTGAGATAAAAAAAACAAATGATATATTCATATGCATAAGAAAAGTCTCAAGAAATTGCAGAATTTCAACCTTTGGGAAGATTTTTTTGATTATACCATTGAAGTCATGCAGAGAGCCATAGAATTAGTGTGGTATCCGACGTCGCTCTGCTGAATCAATTGTAATAACAATCTGTAGTAGAGCTACACCGAATCGTCATTGATATTGTTCTTATTTTAATGAAAGGATAATTGAATGTAGTTCTCATCAAGTGTCTATGATACAAAAATTGACATTTAAGTATGAAAATTATCATAATCTCAATCTTCCTGTTTATGGCTAATCAGGGAAGTAAAAGGCATCTCACAGATTTTTATTTAGATAGGGTGTTTGGGTTTTGAATACTTTTGGATCAAAACATCTACAAAAAACATAAAAATCACCAATGATAGCATTAATAACCAAGGTTACTTGTAAAACAAAGCAATTTAAACAACTAGTTCCATACGACGAGTCCGAGGAGCAACACCAGTGGAGAGTCCGTAAATCAAGTTGAAATCACTGAATTGAACAAGATAGAATAGAACCAAGAACGAAATTTGGCTTGGTTGGTGAAGGATTTGATTCCTTTACAAGAAAATAATCTCACTTCGAAATTCGTAGTGATTTGATTTGGATCGTTTTGTCAACCTGGTATCAGGAATAGGGTTGAAATTTATGGATTAACGCGGTAATACATTATTTTCTTCTGCCATAGCTGATTTCTTTCTCTAGCATATATATATAATAATAAAATAATAAATATCTTGAATAAGATACAGTCCACTAAATTTGGCTTATTTCATAAGAGCCACAGTGCTTAACAAAGTTTCTTGTAGTACCAAGCGTAGATGAGAATTTACCCACAAATTGTCCAACCTATCTGAATCCTCTTGATTTGTGTGACATGATAATGGACGATTCCTAAAAACTAATAGTTTTCAGTTGACAATCACAATTTTCAAAACTTGATTATACATTTATCATATGACAATTGGCATAGAATGTTCGAAAATGCGTTAAAGCGTTATGTGACAATGTGTTTATTGTTGAACAACGCCTTAATTCATGGCATTAGACGTAGATGTGATCCCAGCTTTACTGAAGAAAGTTTTAATAACTGTAAAGATCGATAGAATACGGAAGTTGAGCCCTTGAGAAAAATATTAACGCACCAAGTTCTAAAGTTGTCCGCAACAGAGAATTATCCATTAGTTTTCCTGTGGTTAAAGTTACTGAAACAGATGTGATACGATATACAGACGTCACAAAATTGATGAAAAGATTTAAGATTTTCATGGGACTGTAAAAGATGAATGGTAAACTCATCCATTCAGTATATGGGAAGCCGACTCATACAAATCAATATTTATATGAGTCCTCCAATCACCATCCAGCTCAAAAATTTTGCACCATTGAAACTTTATATCAGAGAGCCTCTACTTTATGTCATCCAAGTAAACTGTCTGATGAAATCAAATTTTTAGATGATGTTTTCTTGAAGAACGGTTATAAAACACAGATCAAGAGAGCACTTAGACAGAAGAATTCTATTCGTCCTGTTCAAGATCCAAATAATAAGATAATATTTGTTACGTTGCCTTAAGTCGCTAATAAAACAGACAAAATTGGGAGACCTTTACATAAATATGACATAAAACCTTTTAAACCTCAATTTGAAAATTCGAAATCTTGTTGGTAATGCTAAAGACAGATCTCCTCTACAGTATCCAGATATGTACAAGATTCCCTACCAATGTGGCAAAGTATATATTGGACAAATCAAGATGACTGTGGAAACAAGACTGGAAGAGCATTTTCGTCATATAAGATTGAACCACCCAAAAAAGTCTGCTGTGGCTGAGCATGCCATTTAAGAATTACATGGCATTGACTTTAAGAATACAAAGCTTCTGGCTAAAGAGAACAATTGGTTCAAGAGGCTAATAAGAGAAGCAATAGAAACAAAAGTCACCTAATAATTTGAATTTGAATACTGGTTATGAACTCAATCGATCGTGGTTACCAGTCATTGTTCATAATTTCAAGTTATTTTTATCTATGAATCTACTTGCAAGAGTTACTTCAAAACTACCTCCTGAAGATCTGTGGATGGTTCAGTTATGTGCCAAACCAGAAAGAGTAGAGCCAGATTGACCTAGACCCACAAGGAGTTGATTATTCCCCTATTTAGATCTTAATTTTTATCTCCTGAAGACCCGTGGACATTGAATTATATGTTAAACCACAGGCTGAGCTCTACGATCCTAGAAGTTAATATTTTATTCAGTCACCTTCAGTATTGTTGTTGTCTCGACAATTTTTGTTTATTCATTTATTATACTTTTACACTTGAAAAAGGCAGCACTTTGCTGTTGAAACGTTGTGTTTCTAATCATTTTTATATACAGAACTTTTCCAAATAAAACCTATTCATTAAAAAATGAGTTCTGGAAAGCTTTTTCCTTCATTAAAAGATACACTTTACCTTTTCTTTGTATGCATTTATATAGTAAATTGACCGTTTGACAATGTTTACAAGGAACAAACTTGTAGAACAATATTAACAATATTGAGAGGAATCGATCGACATATTAGATTGAATTATTCAAAAATTTCTTGACGTTGATTTCAAGAACATCAAGAGGATAACTGAATGAGAATGATAATAGAAGGAGCAATTAAAAACAGCAGATGATTCAATTTCGAATCTAATGCCCTAATTCGTTAAGATCAGTTATTTGCTCTTAGTCACACGCATTCTCCTTCTATATATGTCTAATTTTGTTAACAATAAATTGTCTACATTAATATCTTAACCACTTATGATGCAGCAGATATACGAATATTCAATATTGGATAACTAAACGAGTCAAATTATAAGGTAGATCTCAACTGAAAGTATTGCTTATTATAAAATGCTAGACGACTGAGCTTTCTGACAGTCTCTTTCATGTTATAGAATATAGAACATAGCCCTAAGTTATCCAAAGTAAAAACGGATATATGGAACATCAATATTTATTAAAGTTATTGACATGATTGAAGGAGCAACAAGGTGAAATTGGAGGTCAAGTTGAACAGAATCCTACTACCCTACAATAGCAGATGACATAGATTAGTAAACCTAATTTTTGTCTATTCATTTTGTTGCTGAACTTTATGATAGTGATACCAATAAATAATTTTATCAATGATATTTCTTTGCCGTGTACTCCGACTTGCTCTGGATTATTTGCAGCCGTCGAAACGCTTTCTCCAACAAGGATGTCCTGAGTTGCCCCAACGCAGCAACGCTTCTTCTAATACTGTCGATTAATATCGCTGATAAGAACTTGAATTCAATATTCTCAATCCTTTTCGTGATCTAAATTTGGAGCTAATGAAAGGTGTACTCTATTCTGTTGACGATGGAGTGAAATAATCAATATTAACTTAAATATTCTGTTTTATGATTAAATCATGACAGTGTTGAACTGTACCGTTATATTAGTAAACGTCGAGAACCGTAGTAGATAATTTCGAAAGTTATCGTTCGGTTCCACCCTGAATGTTTTGAATATTGAAATTATTGGAATTTAAATATTTCTATCAACGCATTCAAACTCTTGAAATTCAGTTAACTTCGATAGATTTTGCAGTGAACGTTCCTAGAATATAAATTGTATAGCTACGTTAAAACTGCCTTGAGTTATCTTGATTTCTCAGAGAAAATTATTGAAATTTTCAAATATCTTAGAAGTATCGTAATTTTCAATGAATTTTTGTGTAAGTAATACAAAATTGAGCACTGTTTGACCCAGCATTGGTCATCTAGTACTTTGTCACGTATGTGATAATATATATGCTGGGTTAACAATAAGTGTAATCCTGAACCTAATATTTACCATACAATAAATACTAAATTATATTTAGTGGGAAAGAACGTTCACAAATCTCATTGTGCAACCTTACTATCAACTACTTGATAACCTTTCTCATTGTAAACGATTATGTGATAGAATTTAATGAATTAAGTCCAATTATCAGCTACTTTGATATTCCTTTGTATGGGCATAGCCTCAATTTTGTGATCATATTACTGATTTTCCTCGTACACAACACGACGCAGCAGTGTGCGCAAGTGTCGATGTGAATCAACAGAAGGAAGAATCAGATTGCATGTTGACAGAAACTGAATATTCTTGTGAACTACTACCACTCAGTGAAATTTGAATTCTTCTGAACTTTCTCATTATATGAAATTTTATAATTTGTCATGTCGCAATATCCGTTACGTACTTTTGTACCAGATATCGTAATATATGGCGGAATAACCTTTTTTCCTCAATCCTTTCATCTCTTATAAGCACAGCTATGAAAAAACCTACTATTTGGCTACGCTATGCTGACGATGTCTTTTATTTTTGATTATCAACAGGATAGAGAGATATCTGAACAAAGACAAAGATACTATGGATCTGATATCCACAAAATTTTTGAGAGAAAAAAATAAGAAAGATAGCAGAATGACTAGGATGGAAACAATATCAATAATTATGGAAGTTTTGAATTGATCACTTCCTGACTGCTGATTATAGTCTTACCAGCGAGTTTCTCCTATCGATCTTGCTGTTTACTTATATACTATCAATTGAATCTCTTTTTTCCTCTCGACTTGGTTTCTGTTCTCTTGTTGTACGTTTTGTCTCTATTAGCTTTTTATTTTAATACTTGTTTTGCTTATTGGTAAAATTATTACATCATAAAGATGTGCAAGAGATGTGTAAGTTTTTGTCTCCAATTGATGAAAGTTACTACTATTACTATTTTTAGAATGATGATTAATATGCATCGTTTAACTATTTACTCTTACTTCAATAAGAAAAGAAATGACATACAGTCCATCGGAGTATGATGAATCATATTAATTTAATTGAAATTTGTTCAATGCGGAGGTATATTCCAAGAAAAATCAATAATTTCCATCAGTATGAATATAACATAAAAGTATTTACATTCCATAACACTGATTGACGTCCGTAAAAGTGAAAAACTGATTAATCATTCGGAACATGTTCAACGGGATATAAAGGCATTACACCTAAATAATCGATATTGCTTCTGGAACATTGGGTAATTTCAATCTGAATAATCAATCCAGAATAGAAAATGAGAGCAAAAAACAGAATATGGAAACAGACAAGATACCAAAGACTTTTTTGTCCGAACAGATTTGTCAGTCCCAGAGGACCAGAAAGATTTCGACCTAGTTCTTTGATGACGTCAATGAAATTTAAAGCTTCTCAAAGCGTCCTGGACTTACAATTTCCCTATTAAATATTCATAAAGGGCAAACTTTTACGTATTGAATTGTATCAATAACCAAATCTCTTTTGAATCGTATTGCAAGCCTATATACAAATTTAAAACGTATTACTTCTTCAATGTTTGATAACATCACGTGAATCCATTCGAGACCTTATACATAAAAATTAGTACAAACATAATTAGAGTCGCTGTATATCTAACTTGAATTCGAGCTTTACTTTTCTTGATCATGATAGTACAATAATCTAATTCATATCACTTCTTTCCTATTTGATATCCTCGTAAATGAATGAGATCTGATGCGCTATATATTAAAACAAGAATAACAAACGACCTCAAAAACACGCTTTATTCTATAAGCTACATCTACTATAGACTATAGTGCTGTATCATTTATATAAATATAATCCCTTTTCTTTCGTTTAAACAATATTTGATATTATTCATCATTGTGAATACCGTCCCCATTAGTCTTAAGAGATATTCAAGTGCAAATGAGGCATCAAATAATAATCTACATTACAGCGCTGGGGAACAACTTCAACGTATTATCGACTTATAAGCAGATTTAGTCCAGGAACCGACACTATTTTGTAAAAAAATAAAACTGTAGTTCTGCAGACGCATCCATTCAATTCGTGGTTTTGAATCTTTACGGAATGCATAAATTTCTATAAATTTCCCAAAAACTGACTAAATTAGAACAGGGATCGTTAGGTTGAGACTTGAAATAGAGAATCGCAGTTGGTTCCCAAACTATTGATAATTGGGACAGTAATTACAGAAACAAAATAAACTGGAGTAATGATTAAGATATAATTAAGCTAAGGAATACCAATTTGCAGCATTCTCCTGACACTACTCTGGTTATGGTTGATAGTCTGAGGACGTCTAGTGAACCAATCTGCTTGCCCAAAGATACAAGATACACTTTGAATATTCAATCTGAAATATCAAATAGTACGTCAAATGATAAAAAAATCTGTCGGAATTAAATGTCTTACTTTCTCGTCATACCAATATTGTCCAAGAAGTAGTAAGCTTTCGTGACAAAAACAGTCCATTACGAAAAACTTTTCTTGTTAAGTTCACCAATAGATCCTGTATTTGAGCCCTTTCGCTCTTTCTGCAAACTCACTACTTCACATCATACTACAGACGCTGGAAAACCCCAGAGACATAATAGCTCTGAAATTCTAGTACAAAAGTTTTGTCTGCACAGAATATGTCAAAATTCAATACAAAATAAAATTAACAAAATTACGTTTATAAACAAATAATAATAGTTGCTTGGCAAAAATTTTTCTTCTACTTTCTAGATTGTCGTACTTATAGGTTCAAAGACACTCTCTTGGATTTAAAATTACACAAATTAGAGCTGATTACATTGAACAATTCACTTTTTGAAATGAAACCTTTTATAATTGATACTTAGATTTGTACAAATAATTTATATTCTCTGATGTCTATCACTTTGTCGTATAGTAGAAGTGTTCGTGAATTCAATATTTTATTTCTGACAGTTGTCAACATATATCTGTAATTGGCAGAATTTAAAATGAATAGAATTAAATTTGTAATTTGAACTTATCATGAATTTGCCTTTCATCAAAACAAATCTGACATAAAATATCAAAATTTCTCAAGAATATGATTTTTCGATAAAAGCTTCAACCTCCTATTTCTAAAAATAGTAGAACCAACTTTCGCCAGGGACTATAACGTTTTTCCCGCAAAAAGTGTCAGTCGAAGAATTGATGTAGGAACTAATTACAATATGACGTTGAACACTTTTAATCTAGCTATAGTTCAAGGTAACATTCATGACAAAATATTTTTTCTCTTATCGTTTGAATGAGTTGCCATATTGTAACACTACACTACATGCGAAAGTATCCCATTCTGGTATTTTAACTATACAAAAAGCATTGATTTTTCAAAACTTGTCACGTACATAGTTTGTATCTCCTAATTACTACTTATAGTACAAAATATCATGTACCTAATAGTCGTTAACGGTTTATTAGGGTTTTATTGCAGTCACACAGTGGCCAAAACCAATAGCTCGAGGTGCGCCAGTGCCGTAACAAAAATCTGAGTGAGAATTCGATATATTCTATGTCTTCAATATGTAGACTATGTTTCCAATGAAATATTGCTTTATCAGTTACATATTAGCTACATAGCCCAGTTGTCAGAGACAAATTCAAACCAAAATCTCTCATAAAATGTGATATCGCTGAAACTACATTTCTAGGTACTTTTTTGGGCTGAGAAAACGATAAAAAAATCTTTGCTGTTCTGAAGTATATGCTAAGTTCACAATCTTAAAAATAAAATCGGAAATTTTTGTATCGAAAAAAAAATATTAAAGTTTGATAAGAACAATAAGGATTTTGTTTTTGGATGCTGATTGATGATTTGATATAAGATTTTCAAAATTGAAAATGACGGATACAATATGTCGGCAATTTGGAACGTACCAAAAATTTTCAATCTCTATATTTTGAAATTCATTTTATATATTTTGAAAGTGAGAACAGATGATTTGAACGGAGTTTTTTTGCTGACTAAGATCATTATATATTAATGGAGTAAAAATTAGAATGGTGTATTCAATATGAAGGTTTTTAAAATGAGAGAAAATTTGTCAATAAATGAAAAAAAAAATAAGATGTATTTCAAAAAACAATTGAAAAATTGATAAAAATTCTGTTTGAAATTTGTACTTACTGTCTTCTTATTCTTTGACTTACAAACATCTTTGAAATCGCTGTCTTGCTCTAGCACTGAAATTTTAGGTGAATTTCTACAAACATCACCTGTTAAATAAGAACCACATATTGCAGAATTCTGTAAATTTATTGATTTACAATTGCAAGCTCTCCCACATCTTTTTTTGCAATAATTGCAAAACATCAAATCAAAAAGAGATTTCGAAGTTGGCAGTTTTGTCATTTTGACAGGACTGGATATCTTTGAGTTGAAATCGTCCATTTCCCAATCAATGTTTGCTTGAATGCGTAATCAAAAAATAAATAATATATTCTTGAAGCTCAGGATTACAACTTTAATTTTATCTTTTTTAATAATTTTTTGAAGCTCAACTTCAAGTTGCAGGAATAAGAATGAGCAAAGAACATGCATTTCCTTATATATTTCTTATATTGAAGATTACTCAAACATATTAAGTTGTATCGATTCCTGAATTATCACACATCATGAAGTGTATTTTCAACTTTATTCAAAAAAGCAGATGTAATAATTTCTGATTCATATAAATTAATTGAAACCGTTTAGAACATGAAAATGTTGTCGAATGAGTGCTACGAAAGAAAATGATTACTTTAAAACATGAGTTTTATTCAACAGGGACAATGTTCATTATTTTAATTATTTTTACATTAAAACTGGAAGTATAGTGATGATAAATATACAAGAATTTGATTTTTTTTATGCTTCTATAAATATATATCTTCAATTTTATGAAAATCAATAAGAATTTCAGAAATTTTAACTTCTGGTCGAATTTTCTATGAGAGAAGACAAAAATGATTGAAAACTAATGTTTTCCTCAAAAAGCTTAGAGTCTTTAATTTAAGATGCTTCTTATTTTTTTGTTTTGTATATATTTTAGATAGAGAAACTTCAGTTTTTCCTTGAACGCTCTGCTTGAATATTTGAATTCAACGGCTTGGCGCGCGTGGAGTTTTCGAATTCGCTTTCTTATTTTTAATAATTTTTTATATTGATGCCGAATTTTTAGCGCATTTTTCCGAAAAAAGCGCTATTATATTCACTTTGGCTGGCTGGCTGGCTGGCTGGCTGGCTGGCTGGCTGGCTGGCTGGCGTGACGCTGAGATCTCAGCAACTATACTATTTACAGACTTGAAACTGGTACTAAATAAAAGCTGCTGTTTCGTAGGCTTGCACAAATTGCTTTAATCCAAGCTCAGTGATTGTGGAAAATTGAATTATTCAATTACTTGTTTTAAGTGAAACAATGTCCATAGATATCTATGACATTAGGGATATGGCAACTAAAATTTATTAAAGTAGATTAAAATTTAGTTACAACTTTCGCCGCGGGTGTCACTATTATTATGTACAGTTGTCAAATCTGTCCGGGATTCATTCAATGACTTGTTTGACGCGAATTTGAAGCTTATTAGAATGAATTATTATTATTGGATGGAAATTTGTTCACTTTTGGTGTATTTTTTTTATATAGCTTTGATAAAGATCAAATTATCATTTTAAGCTACAGCACTTGACCTCCTGTCAGTCAATAACTAAACAATGAAGATTAAAAGGTATTTTTGAGTTTGTACATGCATAAATTATGTACCTATTAAATAGTCAACTTGAAACTAATACTAAATGGAAGCTGTTGTTTCGTAAGTTTGCCCAAACTGCTTGATATCAAGCTCAGTAATTGTAAGAGATGGTAATTTGCGAAATCTCTGAAGTAACAAGCATTCATGAGCTGTCAAAAATGCGCTTCCATCATCTAGATGATTCTTCCATTTTTTGGAAAAAAGCGCTATTATATCCACTTTGGCTGTCTGGCTGGCTGGCGTGACGCTGAGTTCTCAGCAACCATACTATTTACAAACTTGAAACTGGTACTAAATAAAAGCTACTGTTTCGTAGGTTTGCACAAATTGCTTTAATTCAAGCTCAGTGATTGTGGAAGATTAAATTATTCATTTACTTGTTTCAAGTGAAACAATACCCATAGATATATATGACATTAGGGATATGGCAACTAAAATTTATTAAAGTAGATAAAAATTTAGTTACATCTTTAGCCGCGGGTGTCACTATTATCATATACAGTTGTCAAATCAGTCCGGGATTCATTCAATGACTTGTTTGACACGAATTTGAAGCTTATTAGAATGAATTATCATTATTGGCTGAAAATTTGTTTACTTTTGATGTATTTTTAATATAGCTTTGATGGAGATTAAGTTATCATTTTAAGGTACAGCACTTGACCTTCCGTCAGTCAATAACTAAACAATGAAGATCAAAAGGTATTTTTGAGTTTGTACATGCATAAATTATGTATCTATGAAATAGTCAACTTGAAACTAGTACTAAATGGAAGCTGCTGTTTCGTAAGTTTGCCAAAACTGCTTGATTTCAAGCTCAGTTATTGTGAGAGATGGTAATTTGCGAAATCTCTAAAGTAACAAGCATTCATGAGCTGTCAAAAATGCGCTTCCATCATCTAGATGATTCTTCCATTTTTTTCATATAACTTATAATATAACTCCCGCTCATTAGGTGGTATTATCAATTTTTCTATTTTATTTTTAGCGCATTTTTCCGAAAAAAGCGCTATTATATTCACTTTGGCTGGCTGGCTGGCTGGCTGGCTGGCTGGCTGGCTGGCTGGCTGGCGTGACGCTGAGATCTCAGCAACTATACTATTTACAGACTTGAAACTGGTACTAAATAAAAGCTGCTGTTTCGTAGGCTTGCACAAATTGCTTTAATTCAAGCTCAGTGATTGTGGAAAATTGAATTATTCAATTACATGTTTCAAGTGAAACAATGTTCATAGATATCTATGACATTAGGGATATGGCAACTAAAATTTATTAAAGTAGATAAAAATTTAGTTACAACTTTCGCCGCGGGTGTCACTATTATTATGTACAGTTGTCAAATCTGTCCGGGATTCATTCAATGAATTGTTTGACGCGAATTTGAAGCTTATTAGAATGAATTATTATTATTGGATGAAAATTTGTTCACTTTTGGTGAATTTTTTTTTATATAGCTTTGATAAAGATCAAATTATCATTTTAAGCTACAGCACTTGACCTCCTGTCAGTCAATAACTAAACAATGAAGATTAAAAGGTATTTTTGAGTTTGTACATGTATAAATTATGTACCTATTAAATAGTCAACTTGAAACTAGTACTAAATGGAAGCTGCTATTTCGTAAGTTTGCCTAAACTGCTTGATTTCAAGCTCAGTAATTGTAAGAGATGGTAATTTGCGAAATCTCTGAAGTAACAAGCATTCATGAGCTGTCAAAAATGCGCTTCCATCATCTAGATGATTCTTCCATTTTTTGATATATAGGGCAAAAACTAAATTTTCGATTTTGTTTCCGAGATATGAACTTAACATACACTTTAGAGCTGCAAGGATTTCTCTATCTTGTTTTCTACACCTGAAAAACTACCAACAAGCCCAGTTTCAGCTATATCAAATATTTCCTTCCCGACTCATTCCACGATAAAATTATTTATATACAAAATGATACTAGAGAGAATTCCCTATAGTTTATGTAATGACCTTTTTTAGCGCATTTTTCCGAAAAAAGCGCTATTATATTCACTTTGGCTGGCTGGCTGGCTGGCTGGCTGGCTGGCTGGCTGGCTGGCTGGCGTGACGCTGAGATCTCAGCAACTATACTATTTACAGACTTGAAACTGGTACTAAATAAAAGCTGCTGTTTCGTAGGCTTGCACAAATTGCTTTAATTCAAGCTCAGTGATTGTGGAAAATTGAATTATTCAATTACTTGTTTCAAGTGAAACAATGTCCATAGATATATATGACATTAGGGACATGGCAACTAAAATTTATTAAAGTAGATAAAAATTTAGTTACAACTTTCGCCGCGGGTGTCACTATTATTATGTACAGTTGTCAAATCTGTCCGGGATTCATTCAATGACTTGTTTGACGCGGATTTGAAGCTTATTAGAATGAATTATTATTATTGGATGAAAATTTGTTCACTTTTGGTGTATTTTTTTTTATATAGCTTTGATAAAGATCAAATTATCATTTTAAGCTACAGCACTTGACCTCCTGTCAGTCAATAACTAAACAATGAAGATTAAAAGGTATTTTTGAGTTTGTACATGTATAAATTATGTACCTATTAAATAGTCAACTTGAAACTAGTACTAAATGGAAGCTGCTGTTTCGTGAGTTTGCCCAAACTGCTTGATTTCAAGCTCAGTAATTGTAAGAGATGGTAATTTGAGAAATCTCTGAAGTAACAAGCATTCATAAGCTGTCAAAAATGCGCTTCCATCATCTAGATGATTCTTCCATTTTTTTGTAAAATCAATAGTTTCGGCGTACGAACGCTGCAATCCATTATACATCTAAGCCAACCTGTGACATTAAATTTAGTGCGTTGAAAAACCGGCTTACAATGGCCCGTCCTTGGCAGTTTTAAAGGAATGCGTCGCCTTTGTTTCGGTCGTCCTTCTCTTCCTTTATAGTGTCGTTTTCATCCAAAAAGCCATGGCTTCTGATGAAGTTATATTTGTGCTAATTTATTATTATGAAAGTACAGTAATTGAATAAAAACGACTTTTGATTTTAAATTCTGTATATTTATTCGAAATTTTGACGTTTCGATCCTTTGACCAAGGATCTTCTCCAGAAAACAATGATACAAAATAAAACAAGGCAAGTAACTAAATACTAAAAATATACAAAATACTAGATGTGATAACGTGGATATCACACCTGAACAAAAAGAAAAAAATCCTTTGGCATTCACCCCAGGCTTGAGGAAAACCACGTGAGAACCCCAAACAGAGGAATATGTCCTTGGTATAGCTTCGCACACATCTCAAATCACAAAATACACGACATTTCAACAAGACAGCATGCTATAATTTTTTTCTGAAGAAGATCCTTGGTCAAAGGATCGAAACGTCAATTTTCTCTTGTTTCACCTTGTATATTAATGATTTCATCGTGAAATGAGGCGCCAATTGTCCAATATGGTGGCGCGAGCAGCAAAGATATGAGGTGGCAAAGTTGAATTTCGGAAAGAGCACATTGAAATCTATAAGGTTACCCATTTTCGAGACTTCCGGGAAACTATTCAGGTAAAACCACCAAATGACTGTACAACTGGGAATAAAATATATATTCGAATTGATAAATATGGACTTTTGTGTGACTACAATGAACCTTTACTCAATAAACATTAGGCGCTGGAATAACTATTGCATTATTAGTAATTCATTATTACGACCAGAGATAAAATGTATTAATTGAAAAATAATGATCCGAATTAAGACCAATTGCTATTGTTGAGACCAAAGATAAGTTTCGAATCGAAGAACAAGAAGTTACGATTCCCGCAATTTACGGATAAAGTTGATACACTTGAGAATACGCCTACCTTTCGTTTTTGCTCAGTATCTCAAGAGACAGTTTCCATTCTCGTATAATAGGAAAAAATGCTGAACTAAGGAAAGGTCGACTGAAATTACCTGTCTTTCACATGCAAGGTCTTAGGGTTGGGATCATATTAATCGACTAACAGTAATTTATCTCACATAAAGTCACATATTCGGTTGCCGTTAGTTTGTTACAAAATCGATGCTCAGGTAGATCTTATGGTTATTCCCTATTCGGAATATTATTGTTGACTTACACTATAATATTCTCAAATGGATGATAACTATGATGATATCAATGTTAGTATGTTCAATTTGGGAATGAATGTAACAAGGTTACGAGTATATCTACCGCATCAGCCCTTTGGCTTTATGAATCAATTCATATCTAGTTCAGAAGCTCAGTTAATAGCTCTCGCTTCTGCATTGGTTCATGTATTCAATCCTACAAAAGTTCTTTGAGCCCAAAATAGTTTTTTTGTTATTTCAAATCTGTTTCACATCCCCATTGAGCAAACAGTGAATGAATAACTTCAATATAAAATGTTTATTTATATATTCCATACAAAGTCCAGATTTAAAAATACAATCATTTCTGCTTCAAGAAATCGTATATAACAGCAAAGTCCTTGTCTCCTAAGCCCTTAGAAGTGAGTGTTGTGTAGACTTGATGCGCAAGGGCCCCCATGGGAATGGGAGTATGCGACTTGGTGGCAGCATCTTGTGCTAGACCCAGGTCCTTAGTTACGAGTTGGACAGCAAAACCTCCAGCATAGTTATTGCTGGATGGAACATTCTCCATTAAATTGGGTACGGGATTGTAGACTTCTGATGACCAACAACGACCAGTTGACGTGTTGATGATATCCATTAATGTTTTAGGATCCAACCCCAATCTGCAAATGAACAAACATATCAATAAAATGAACCGTAAACGTATGAACATATACGAACCTGATACCCAGATTCATGCTCTCAGAAACCCCAATCATGGTGATTGCAAGCAGCATATTGTTGCAGATCTTCGCAACCTGACCTGCACCCAAGTTACCGCAGTGAACAGCACGTTTTCCCATGTGCAGAATGTAGGGCTCTGCTCTCTCCATGTCTGCTTTCGTTCCTCCAACCATGAATGTCAACGTCGCGTCTCGGGCTCCAACAACTCCTGCCACAGACATAAATAAATTCATTAATAAAGCTTTGTTTACCTTGACTACCTAATACTGCGCTAGAATTATATTCCAGGAATTCGCTAATTGATGTCATATCCTTAATTAATTTTGCTCTTCAAACTAAATGTCTGAGGAAGTATGAATAATGACAATTCATAGTTTTAAAAGAATGGAAACAGCTACCTGGGACTTCCAGATCTATTAATCCAAATTAATATTTCTCTATTCTAGTTTTACGTATCCGCTGGATCCAACCACATGAAGTGAAATATATTAGGATACAAGAAACTTAATATTATGTAGAAGTTTATGATTTGACTTGATAAGAGAGTAATTATTGATCTACTACAGCGTCTGATACGAATTCTGCCTTCTTCGAGCGCGACCAACTTCAACCTGGACAATAATGACGGTAGTTTTGTCCTTGTAGCATAATATATCATATTCAAGAAGTTCCAAAACCTTTTCAGTTGTCTTATGAGTAAATGATACATTTTTGAAATTAGTTGTGTCCGTGCGATTGTTTTAGTAATTAAAATATCAAGGGTGTTAAAAGGACAATAATGCCTGGGGCTAACAGTGTACTTTCCAAAAGCCTCTGGCCTGAGGTGTGTACGTTGATCGTAGGCATTATCGTCCGTACAACTCCCGTGGTGCCTTCAATGTTTAATGTCCGACTTTTGTTGTATTTCAATCAAAAATTTTAGCAATACATGTCCTGTCATTGTTATTTCTGTCCGGAAAATTACTCTAGATACTTGCTGGAACTAGGAAACTTGTTTGATATTTTTCAAAATAATGCCCTCGGTATTATTTGTTACGTAATTACCTACGCTGGGAACTAATAATATATATAAACTAGTCTTACATTGAATTTTTGAATGTGTTGATGCATACAAAGCGTACATATTGATAAAAGTTGAGTATCTGCGTAAGCACTTGCAGATGAAAATCAAATAAAATTTGGTTTCTTTCATTGAATATGATAGTTTTGAATCTTACCTTGTATTATACATTTGAATTATGATTCTAAGGCTCATTTTTATGTTCAAAACGTCAATTAATATGTAAATTCATTCTATTATGCACCAGGTTACACATTACTTCTAGTCCGTGAGACAGGGCATAAATTTTTCGTTGATTACCTCTCACTTGAAGCTTCATGAATGACTTCATTGTGATGAGTCCAACAGCTCACAAATTCGACGAAATTCTTGATTTGGGGGCGTTTTTCAGCGAGAGCTAATTGAACATGTCAATTTCATGAAGCATTGAAAATGTATTACCGTCATATTGATGCTTACACTAATCGCAAGATTTTTTTGATTATAAAATTAAAAATAATATTGTCCGACATGAATATTGGAGGCCAGTAGTGAGTCCGACAAGCCGCACTTGTCACAAGTATGTTGGTATGAAAACGGATTACCGCTAGTCTGAGACATTGAGGACGTGTTCAATTTTTTTTTTCTAAGATTTGGTTATTTTGTTCAACAAATCTTCGGGGGCGTTTTTTCAGTCCGACACTGAAAACGTGTCAGGATTATAACAGTTCCTTCATCAATGAACGCTTGTCGGACCAAAACAGTCATAATTTGAAAACATATTATTTGTCCAAAAAACATATTGTCCGACAGAAATATTGGTTCTTATCTTCAGTCCGACAAGAAAACGCTCGCACATATATAACTCAGTTTTTGACGTATTTAATATCAAGAGATGAGTAATGGACGTTGTTTATATGCTAGTAATGAATAATTCATCAACACATAATTGAAAAAAAGTAAAGTAGAAAATAGAAAAAGAAATATATTATTATATCGCTAAGTTGCAGCGTTACTCACTTCAATCTTCCATCTCCGAGGGTTCCTAGTAGAATTGAATTGGTATTCGATGCTCCATTCGAATCTAAAATTAAGAAAAGTGCTCTCCTTTCAAGATTTCAAAGTGACTTTTGCCCCCGACTATAGGAAAGGAAGAGAAATCTTTGAAATTTTTCTTAAGCCATTCTCCCATTCGGTGCATATTTTCCCAGTTATACTTCAAATATCATGCCATATCTCACATTCTCCACACAGACTTCAACTAAGCCAAGCTTTACATCACCTCGTGTGCGCGGTACAAAGTTTTCTCTACACGTCGTAAAATTAAAATGAGACATCTGTATATATTTTCAGCTTTCTGCATTCGATCATATGAACTTCAAGTATGCCAAATATCAAATTTTTTCGTGCGTACAATATGCTTGAAAAGGGATACAAAGCTTCCTCTTCACGTATTGATATATAGATTAAAATGGGACACCTGTATATAATTTTCGCTTTCTGCACATCTTCTCCATATAAATTTTGAGTATGCCAAATTTCACATTCCTCCGTGCATGCAATATGCTCAAAAAGAAGTCGAAAGTTTGCTTTTGACGTTTTAATATATAGATGTCACAGTTGAAGGTGAATTTGAATGATATTTGAGGTTAATATCACAGTATACTGACTTTATATCACACATTTGATTCCAAAATAATAATAATATATTGATGGACAAGCCTTATTTTTATTATTTATAATCAATAACATACTGACTTGATATGCATTTCATATATGTATATGCCTATGAACGCAGCCGCATTCATACAACATATTTTTGCTATTTCTAAATTATTGCCCCACTTAAATTGTCAGACATGTATACAGTAATGTTCTAGACACTATTTGAATGGAAAATAAAAACCATAGGGATAAGCGGTCATTGATGAAGGAACTGTTATAATCCTGACACGTTTTCAGTGTCGGACTGAGAAAACGCCACCAAAAATTTGTTGGTCAAAATTACCAAATCTTAGAAAGAAATAATTGAACACATCACCAAAGTCTCAGACTAACGGTTATCCGTTCTCATACCAACGTACTTGTGACAAGTGTGACTTTTCGGACGTACCGCTGGCCACCAATATTCATGTCGGACAATATTATTTTTCATTTTATAATCAAGAGATCTTTCGATTAGTGTAAACATCAATATGACGGTAATACATCTTTAAGGCTTCATGAAATTGATATTTTCAATTGGCCCTCGCTGAAAAACGCCTCCAAATCAAGAATTTCGTCAAATGTGAAAGCTGTCGGACTCGTCACAATGAAGTCACTCTAGAAGTTTCAAGTAAGCGGTAATCCACAAAAAATTTATGCCCTGTCTCGCGGACTATTATTACATACATGTAAAGAGTTCAATTTTGCAATTTTTAAAACTCTGTCCAAATTATTTTATTTGAAACAGAAATTTCAAGATAACTTCAATGCAATTCTTATCATTTATCTGATAGAGACTGAATTAACATCAGTTTTTCAAAACATTTTGATTACGATATTGCTTACGAGTGGATATTGAATCAAACTGGAAATAAAACAGAATTTTTGGTACGGCATATAATTTTCTTTCATTTTGTACCTAATCATGCGGAATTCATTTGTGATTTAGTTATTTCGTAATGAAATTTCCAGATTGTTTCGTTCGAGTTTGCCTCCAGTTTATCTCGTAATGTAATTATAAATCATTCACCTGAAAGCTTGAATTTCCATTATTACCCTAAAAATGTGACTGTGACTGATTTTTTATCAAATGGCTGATGCTATCAAATTATCAAACAATTAACTTGAGATCACTGTTGGTTCCCTGCACGAAGCTGTGCTGGCTACAGTGCTTTTTTCTGAGATAGAAAATGAAAGTCACTGCTGGTTTCGGTGCATGACCACTTTTTCGATGAATCGAGCATATCGGTTGGAGCTTGAATTGAGATCCTTCGACTTCATACGCCATTGACGAACAATGAACAGCGTGCTAACGTCCTACTAAACCATTGTCCTGGTTTCTCATAGATCTTCAACAATTTGCGCCCGAATTAAAAGCTTATGCATTCATAAGTAGTTATCTTTAGATTCCAAATGAGTTAGACATAAGATTCTTCGATGCAATACTCCAAGAGAGATTAAATGATAAACAAAAGATGACTACAAGTATTAAGGAGTAAAGTTATTCAAGAAACTTTAAGTACCTACAGAATTTCAACCACCAGAAATTGTAATCTGATCAAAGCTGCTTTATATCTCCAATTTGTTTCGGTGAACCGATTTCAGCCACAATCTGATTCTATGCCTGTTAACCAAATCACAGCTTTATTGGACCAATGCTGTAGCTGGAAAACACCGACAAAGAACTGATTTCACTTCGGACCGTGTTCGTCCTAAGTGTATTATACACTATACGGACCCTAGTGACTTGCTTCCAATCTCATTTAGTTAAAAATTTATATAAAACTAGCTCGGAATCTGATTCCCAAAGTAACGGCGCATCGCTTGCACTATATCCGTAGACATTTCTTGATCAAACTATTCGATTAAATGATGGAGATAAGTAATTGATCGGACATGCAGACCTGTATTCAAGACAAAGACTGATGACAAAGCAAGAGAAGCTTGTAATTCTGTCTTAATATAAAATGATGTTAATTTCTACTATAATTGTTACCTACCAAGAAATAATTGAAGACCTTCGGCGTAGCTTTGAAATATGACTCTGCTACGGTGACAATATGTTGAATAACTGACATTATTATTTTGAAAAATGAACAAAAATATTACGCTCTCCAGTTACAGCAAGTAACTAGAGTAATTTTTCTGACAGAAATCACAATGATAGGGCATAGATTGCTGAAAATTTTGATTTAAATAGTACATTAGTCGGATATTGAACATTGAAAGCACCACGGGAGTTGAACGGACGATAATGCCTACGGTCAACGTACACACCTCGAGCCGGAGGCCCTCGAAAAGTACACTGTCGACTTCAGGCATTATTTTCTTTTTAACACCCTTTTAACACCCTTGATACTTTAATTATTATTATGTTATCTTATATACTCAACGTCTCTCTTTCTTATAAGCATTATAACTCACTTTGTAGCAAAGTTTTGTCTTGATGTCTCATTTTTCTTAATTTTCTCATTTCTTTTTCCTGTTTTGACGTTGTAATTGAGTCCTTCTATCTCATATTGTATCTACTGTTCCCTTCAATGAAATATAATCGAAAAATTCAATTTCCGACTTATGAAATAGGATTTTGCGAGGAAAGAATAGAATAAAAATATTGTTTATTTAGTTTCAAGTTACTTCCTATAACGTGAAGCCCTTACACTGGATGTTGACAGTAATTTGCTTCACCATTGAAATTGTGAGAAAGAAATCGATATAAAGCCTTAATATTTCACTCCCAGTAAGTTATTTGAATCAATTTTTTATTTCAATTTGTAATTTTTTGTTTACATTCAAATAATAGAAAGAAATTTCAAACATAATGATTTAGTATAACGTACATACATCATCAATATTGCTATAAAATCTGAAAGAAGTTTAAGGAACTGTAAATCAAACTGAGTTGTTTGAAAAATCAGTCTGTCAAAAGCAATTCAAATTCCTTTTGATCCTCAAACAATCACAATCTTCTGAAGTTCTGAAGAATAACTAGTTAAATGCCTTTGACGGTTCCTTCTTTGCCTTTTTATGCACCATTGTTTTCACGTTGTAACTAAATGCAATCACTTACCAGAATGATGGAGACTAATGTTTTTCTTTACTACATCCTATGAAATGAACACTGATTATTTGCAATTCACCACTGAGTCTCTAAATATATCATAATTCAATTAAGATAGTTTCTATCAAAGCTCCATTTTCTACATATGTCTTTTTGTATTTTCATACCCTACAGCAGTGAGGTTTTATGAGAAATCTCTTCGAAGCGTTGAAACTAATCTTGTTTGAGATCAAATGGAGTTAAACGAGGAAGTATTTTATTGCAGCTTGCATACGTTTCCAATTTATTCTCAATCGACTTTGATATAAAATCCTTATTGCAATTCACTATCACTTGTAAGTGAAAATAAAATCTATCTACGTATGATTTCTCATCTTTAAAATAGTCATATTCTCTGGAACTGCATACATACTCCAAAAAGTTCACATTTATGTGCTCTCCCCACTAGCTTTTTAACACTGTTTCTCTGCAGCTTATTAAATATTTAATAAATGCAAAGATAGCTTTTGTAGCTGAATTAGAAATTTCTATGGCAACCGTATGGCACAGTAGGTCAGAAGTTGCTTTGCATAATGAAACGATGAATTTTGGACCATACTTATTATAATTTTCAATTAACTTCACAGCACCGCTCCTATTTAAGCATACGAAATAACTTCCAAAATTATAGTGCCTAGGTACTGATTTTGAAACTCAAAACTGGAGTTGCTTTGAAAACGAGCGCTTCAGAACTGTTTGTGGGTATATGTCAATTGTCACTTTCAGAGCAACTGCTGCAGGCCAGTCGTTCTGAAGGCGACTGTCGTTTTGAAAATTGTCGCGCTCGACAATTTATTATTTGTTCAATGCCTTGAAATTGAAGACTCGTTGCCTAATCATCTATTATGTTGATGTCCGACTGGTTTATTATTGTTGCTATAATAATACCGATTCTAGGGTAATTACGTGACAAATTTCCTAGTTACATTAAGCAACTAGAGTAAGAAATCACAATGACAGGACATACATTGCTAAAATTTTTGATTGAAATAGTACAAAATTCGGACATTAAACATTAGAGACACCACAAAATCTGTACTTGTTGTACAATCGCTTTGAAAATTGGAACACTCATAGTATATAGTATGCCTAATCGATTGGTACCATTGGCATTTAGGTATCTCCATTATTTTCATGATAATTCCAGTCCCCGCTTTTATCCCCGCTTCCGCTCAACATTTTTGAATTGCTTGTATCTAAAAAATAACCTTCCGACACAATTTTCTCCTCAAGTTTCGTGATTTACATGAATAAAACCATATAATTCCATGAAAAACTCAAAATATTTTGCTCTAAAAATCTCAACAATTTTTCTCAAGGGTTATTCCTTGCAATATATTTCAGATTATGCCTATTCTCAGATTTTCCCCCATAAAATCTGTACTTGTTGTACAATCGCTTCAAAAATTGGAAGACTCATAGTATATAGTATGCCTAATCGATTGGTACCAATGGCATTGGGGTATCTCTATTATTTCTATAATAATTCCAGTCCCTGCTCCACCACCGCTTCCGCTCAAAATTTTTAAATTGCTCGTATCTCAGAAATTAACCTTCCGACACAATTTTCTGCTCAAGTTTCGTAATCTACATGAATAAGACTATATAATTCCATGAAAAACTCGAAATATTTTGCTCTGAAAATTTCAACAATTTTTCTCAAGGGTTATTCCTTGCAATATATTTCAGATTATGCCTATTCTCAGATTTTTCCCTATAAAATCTGTACTTGTTGTACAATCGCTTTGAAAATTGGAACACTCATAGTATATAGTATGCCTAATCGATTGATACCATTGGAATTCAGGTATCTCCATTATTCTCATGATAATTCCAGTCCCCGCTTCTACCTCCGCTTCCGCTCAACATTTTTAAATTGCTTGTATCTCGAAAATTAACCTTCCGACAGAATTTTCTCCTCGAAATTCGTAATCTACATGAATGAAACTATATAATTTCATGGAAAACTCAAAATATTTTGCTCTAAAAATTTCAACGATATTTCTCAAGGGTTATTCCTTGCAATATATTTCAGATTATGCCTATTCTCAGATTTTTCCCTATAAAATCTGTACTTGTTGTACAACCGCTTTGAAAATTGAAAAACTCATAGAATATAGTATGCCTAATCGATTGGTGCCATTGGCATTTAGGTATCTCCATCATTTTCATGATAATTCCAATACCCGCTTCCACCACTGCTTTCGCTCAACATTTTTAAATTGCTTGTATCTCGGAAATTAACCTTCCGACAAAATTTTCTCCTGGTGTTTGGTAATCAACATAGATGAAACTATATAATTCCATGAAAAACTCAGAATATTTTGCTCTGAAAATTTCAACAATTATTCTCAAGGGTTATTCCTTGCAATATATTTCAGATTATGCCTATTCTCAGATTTTTCCCCATAAAATCTGTACTTATTGTACAATCGCTTTGAAAATTGGATCACTCATAGAATATAGTATGCCTAATCGATTGGTACCATTGGCATTCAGGTATCTCCATTATTTCAATGATAATTCCAGTCCCCGCTTCCACCTCCGCTTCCGCTCAACATCTTTAAATTATAATAATTATAATGCTTATGGTCAACGTACACACTTCAAGCCTTAGGAAAGTACACTGTGGACCCCAGGCACTATTGTCCTTTTAGCACCTTCGATACCTTAATCACTATTATATACTTGTAATTGAGAAATGACATTTTCAATTATAATAGTGAGACAGAAATAAAAAATATTAGAGATCTAATTTTCCATACTTATCTTGTCTAATAATAATCCTTTTGTACAAGAGGATGTATAAGAGATTTTTTTTTTTATTTCTTTTTTATGAGATAGGTAATTCCTATAGTACAGTTGTAGATTATTAACAAAGTTTTAATTGCACTTCAAGTTTTCCAATCTACCTCGTTATCTTGCAGGCTTCTTGTAAAATCCCACTGACTCCAAAAAGATGTTAATAAGAAAAGACTTAAGGTGAATTGCATAGTAGGTACCCAACTAGACAAAGAGTTTTAAATTTTTCATTCATAAAATGCATAATGAAGAATCGTGACTTCATATACCAATTTTTTTGAGGTTTTCCAATTCTGTTTCAGATATTTCTTCTTTAGTAGAGTCCCAGATAGTTTTTACTCCACTAATTTTTTATGGGTACTCATTAAACGTTCTACTAGTGAGATAATAAACACATTTGGAAAAAGACGAAGAGCAGATAAAATCGGTCAAGTCGATTGTTATAAGAATAGTAGGTAATCATTCAGATGCTACAGCAGACTGAAATACTAAATTTTAATACTCTACAGCCAATCGTTTCGAATTAATGCAAAAAATTCCGAAATAATTGAAAATAGGATAGTTTTGGATGTAAAGTTCATATTTGCAGTAGATTAACGTCAAATCGTATTCCTTTACTTGGGAACTCTAAATTTTTACCTAATTTCTATATTTCATCACTTCAGGACATTTTATGCTTTCCTTTGCAGCAAGGATCAAAGAAAAGCTTGCTTTACATATTACCGAATTCTTTGAATACTTCATTGCAAAGAATGTTTCCATAAAGAGCCGACCAAATCATAATTATTTCATGTTGCATTATTTCACGTCGATATTAGTTAATAATACATTCTTCTTCTTTTAGAAAACCAGAAATCCGCGTTTCCACTACTTGTTTCAAAAGTATACACTGGGCTCCAATTTTATATGCCATTATTTTAATGTTTATTACTTCAAGAGGAATTGTTCATAATTGTGTATAATGGAAGAAAATAAAAGCACTACACAATTCATTTCCCACCTACTACTATTAATCTTCAACAACAAGGCCATAGATATTCATTTTTAACACTTATTTATTTATTACACTGATCACTTACTGGATATTCACTATCTCACTGTTTTACTGTTCACTGTCCCTTAGTCAGGTTGTTTGCTCATATATATATACAGATGTCAGTTTTTCGAAATGTTCTAGATCAGTCGAGAACACGTTACTAGAATTTTCGACCGGGCGGGACAATGTGGGGACGTGCGGTGCGTTACAGATAGGGCAGGATTCAGGGTTTATTGTATTTTTACAATTCAGGACACTGTGCACATTCAAGTGTCTCTGTTCTTTTGACTATTTTCGATGATCGACTGATGATGTTGTTATATTGTCACAAATTTAATTGTGAATAATCTATTAACACAAGTTACAGTGCCAGTATTTATGTTATGAACTCGTATGAGCACAATATCACTCACTGTTACTCTTCTGAATCACTGAATCACTGACTGACTGAATTTCTGTCCTAACTCGCGCTCTTTTATAACTAAGCCGACAATGTGCCAACATTCAATTGTTTAACAGTTGTTACCTGGCAACCACCGAACACTTAGTGACCATAGCCTGTCAAACATGTCCGACAATTGAACATCGACCTTGTTAATACTAACTAGGATTACAGTTACAATGCTCCCCCTTCATGGTTCGTCGTCCTCAACGGACTCAGAATATCGTTTTTGGTACAACCATAACCTGTTTCCATGAACAATTTTTGGTTTGCCGTTTCTGCTCCTTCGTATCCAGAATACAACGTCATTCAAACACTTTATGACCTCGTCCAGTCCCTCCCAGTCTCTATGCAATTTGGGACACTTTTCTCTTCTTCTTCTGGAGTTGTAGAGCCACACCAATTCGCCTTGCTGGAACCGGGGACCGTCGATTCGCTGATCATATCGAGCCCTCATTCTGTTACTAGCAGCTTGTATATTCTACCGTGCAGTAATATGCAAAGGTCCGAGTATGTCCACGGCAATCCTCTCAAACGGAGAGCCCACTTTGTACTGCTGCTTCATAGCGCGTTGCTGAGTGGTGGATCCCTTCCTCGAGTTACAGCGTTCTCAAATCTTCTCGATAGCCAACCAAGTAGAAACGTTCACGGACTTCTTGTCTTCTTGAAGCCGAAATGTCCACCGCTGTTACCATCATGCTGTTGTTTCAAAATTCGATCCTTTAGACTCCTCGGCACTATCAATTTTCCTTTTATTTCCTTTCCATCGAAACTCTCCCATATTCTGTATAGTAAGTCGTTTTTGACTCTCAGAGAATTCCATTGTGCCAAATAGGTCTAAGTGATTAGATCCATAGCTGACGTTTCCTAAAAACCAGGCTTTTGGTCAGTCTTAACCCACTCCATGATCATCTTTAGAACAGAATCGTCCAGTTGAGCCGTTGCACTTTGTGCATCAATAATACGAATCCATTTCGCTTGAATTTTTCAACTCTAGCCATATTTCCAAATTTTTTACTAAAGATATTATGCTCTTCAATTGAAGTCATCTCGCCGGAGCTAAGGTTTCTTGAAGCATTAACATCAGTCACTTCCGTTCTAAACTGTCGACAACAGAGAGGTATCTCTTCTTCCTTGTCAACCCGCAGGACCCTTTAAATCCAGGACACAACCAAAGTCCCGCAGGAACTCGATACCTGAAATGCATTCATCCATGATGGCGACAATTGTAAATTCAAGCTCCTCTACCCCAAGTACTGGTATTTTTCTCGCATTGGCTGTCTCCAACAAAATTGTTCATCTTATCGCCTCACATTCATAATTCGTTGTGAAATTTTTTAGGCTCGGTCTCAAGGTTACAACCACTGATCTCTAATATAACACTGGATTGGGTTTAGACCGTATTCTGGCATCTGAAAGCGGCCTCGGTTGAACGGCGGCCTTGACAGTAAAACTGAGGTTTTGTGTCACTACTCGGCGGCAAATTCAAAACACTTATAGAAGACACTCGATGAAATTCAAAGTATAATGCAAGTAAGATGAAGAAATTATTCTCAATATATATATTAAAATACATACATTAATAATCAACAAAAGTTAAAAATTGTTATAATAGTTGAAATATTTATTAATAGTTAAAAATATTTGTGAACTTTTTAGTGTCAGTGTTTTAACTATTTTTTAAACATTGTAGTTTAGTATTATTCATTCCGTTCAATAGTTTTATAATTTTTTGTTACCTAAAATTTAAAACTATGAATTTACCTATATGAATAAATGAAGTGCATTTCTGCGATAATTTTGCCTATTCAAAACTAATAATTTTAAATATCTACTACACATGATAGGAGAATAATAATACATTCAATAATCAAGATTTTATTGTTCGTAAGTAAGCACAAATTTGCAGTCCAGCGATTAATTTTGTAAGCAAGATATTTTATATTAAATTTGATATATTACTCAAATTTGTTATCATAACTTTGTAACATTGCCCAATAATATGATTTTATTATTCATGATATTTTCAATTTAATCTAAAATTGAAAATCAAATCGTTTGATTACTTTAACATAATGAATTGATGTATCCTTCTAGGTCTCCATAAAACCTGTAAAAAGTAATACTTCACTGAAAATAGGAATAAGTTATATCTTCAAACTTCTTCAGTTGAGTTTTTCTAATAAAATAAAACAATAACAATATTATGTATTAATATATCTACATTTAAATAAATAAGAAAAATTTATTCAGTATAAAATTGCGTCCCAACACCATACTGAACTGTCACCAATTAACACAGAACCTCAGTATTTGCTAAGATGGCGACGCTCAATTGGGGCCGCATTCCAGCGGCCTAAATCCAATCGAGTGTTATATTAGAGATCAGTGGTTACAACCAACAGATAACTTGCTTGATGACATATTGGAGTTTCTTAAAACGATAGAAAGTACAACCATGCATCCAGAATGATTGGTCAAGATGAGTTTTTGATAGTAACATCCCTCATTTTATTTTAAATTCTTCACATTCTTCTTTCTTGGAAGAGAAAAGCTTTAATTTTGTTCTCAACTAAGTACTGCCAACAAAACCTCAAACAAAATCTCAATCTACACTTATCAAGTGCTTATAATATTTCTATACTTTGCTATTGTTTTGTAGTCGTAAAGATATCAAGTACTGGTCGTAGGTCTGTTTGATAGAATCAATTTCATCACCAACCTATGCAAATTACTCTTTATTACATTTCTTGAGGTATTGAGCTCAACTTGTTTTCAGACTTCTTTTTCGTCTCTTCTGATTATATTGGTATTCCTCTTATTCACTCAGTAACACAGTCTCCACTACCTGTCTAACAACATTAATGCTTTGTAATTCACCATTCTGTCACTTATTAGTTCAGATAAATATCCTTAGAAATTGTCGATTAAACCTACAAGCAGTCTGACATTGTTGATTCCAGTGACCCTAGAATAGAGCAATAATCAGTTTCCACTCATTTTACACTTGAAAGACAGAAAATTTCATAAGTAAACACATCAGCTTCAAACATTGTTTGTTTGCTCACAAATTTTTACTGAACTAGAATATGTGAAGTTGAAATTTGTAGTAACATTCTAAAGGGAGTACATGAATAGGTTCACCGTTCACAAGACTCTGTAGGCCTACTGTGTGCAATGTACACTTGAGCATGAGGAATAGGAGCACATTACAACACGGAATTCTCGTTACATGGACACAAAGCCCATTCCTACAATTCTCGAGATAATGTCCACTGTAATGGTGAAACGACACCGCTTCATTGAAGCGATAATACTTATGCCCCAGTAATATATTATATAATAAATTGGCTTAGAAGTATATCATATTGCAAAAGCATGAACCATATTTTTTACGATTACGGCGTCATTAGCTCGTCCTGGAGATTTCACATATAAAATTATCACATATTCTAAAAATATTAATATGTAATAAATATCCAATGAACGCAGTCACACTAAGCTCACTCGGTAATGATATTTAAAAGCTAATACACGTTCGTATATGATGTTATATAAAGATCGTGAATAGGAGGGTGGAAAATACAGCGTTATGAAAGGCATAAAGTACGGATATCTCATGTAATAACTATCAAGCTGTGTTTGGCTGAATAATTCCTTTGCTGCAAAGACCACAAAAATTCTTTTCTTTTTGGGCTAAGCTTGTCATGTTTTTATTCGTGTAAATATAAACACATATAAATATCGTTTGAGAAGCACTGAGTGTCTGAGTAATAATCCCTGTTTCCCGGTTTATATTGTTCTCCAAATTTCAATAGTCAATAATTACCTACAGTGAATAAGAAATTCCAGACTGTTTCCCAATTAATTTCTTGGGTGTAAACCCACATTGAAAGCGATAAACTTCAACAGAAAGCGATAATATTAGGTACATTAATGTAATTCACACCTGTCGATATTGTACTGCTATTGGAGCTGAACTATAATTCAAATACGGGTTTAATTGAAACTAGCGAATTGATATTGAATTCCTGGAGTCTTGCAAAAAAATTGTGCAAGACCTGATTGTGAATCTATCTTCCCAATTTTTTACTGAGTTGGTAAACATACCTCCAGAGACGGGAGCATCAATGAAGTGAAATCCTTTATCACTCGCAGCCGTTCCAACACTCCGGGCGACGTCGGGGCTGATGGTGGATGAGTCAACAAGAAGCGTTCCTTTTTTAGCGCCGTTGAACACTCCATCCTTGCCGTTATATGCTTCTCGTACAATGTCATTATTGGGCAGCATCGTGAACAGCAGATCGGACTGCTCCGCCACCTCTGCAGGCGAAGAGCACACTCTAGCTCCTTTGTCCTTGATAGGATCGACCGCGCTCTTTGATATGTCGTATACGGACAATTTTGTTCCCTACGCAAAGAGAAATTCAAAGGGTCATTAAGCAACCAAGTCCATGGCAATTAATTATACTTCATTTTCACGCTGCAGTTTCCAATGTAGTCTAATTTAAAAAATTAAATATTCCTAATTCAAAGCTAGAGACTTATTGAATGTTTGAATCAGATTCTTATGGATTATACACAGCAAAAGCTTGACAAAAATTAAAATATTGGGGCCAAAGAGTATGATGTACACCTGTGGAGTTATTAAATTTTAAAGCTACATATCAAGTTTGTAGGCGAACTGAAAATTCTACTGATAATCAAAGTTGAAACTACAAACCCAACACTACACCCATTGATTATTTGAACCGAGCACTGTATTCTTGATATCCACCAGTTTAGTGCTGCACGCTACATAACCAACCAACCAACAAATATTACTTCTACGCGCTCCGACTATTCTCCAATTTCTCCTCGTGCTTCCTTACTAACTCACTGTCTTACTCATTGTGCTTTTCGACTCAATTTCTTGGTATATATACCTGCGGCTACGTTTTCCCGAATCTTTTTGGAAATGAAATACGTCTGTACAACAACTTTTTATTTGCTTCAAAATTTGGAATGGAGTAGAGCACCGACTGTTGAATTGCTTCAACCCTTCAACGCATCACAAATAAAGGCCTACTCTTGCTATTCCTAAGTGGCTTTCTCTGTCTAAAAATTGTCATTTTTGCAGTACAATCAAGTCAATATTATAGTCAGCTAAGTTTGAAAGTGTGTAAATTTCATAATAAAACAAAAATACCAATATCAAAAACCAGAAATACATAAATAATAGTCATGAAGAGAAAAAAGGTGGATCTGAATATTAGAGGACAAGTGAATAAATGAATGAATAATCAACAAGTGGATATTTTGTGAAATAACAGAAGAATCAACATGTCATGAATGTAGAGACTTGATTATAATGTGCATTCAAATTTTACATTTCTTTCTATCCATTCAGTATGTTATTATGGAAATTCATGTGATATGTTAAATTCGAATAGTTTCCGAATATATTTTAACGCAAAATATTTTTGAATGAAGGACTCACGTAAGATGGCTATTTGTCCATTGACGCTTGACATAGTTGTCTGCTTCCAGATTTATCCTTCTGAGAAATAAAATACATTATACGCTCATCGAATAATATACATCACGTAAACGAGAGAAAGAAGCTGTCTGTTTGCATCACAAAGTGCGAGTGAAGTATTTTACCCGGAATACTATACAAGACCACTGATCTGACGTACACAACACTGGGATGGTTTGTTAAATATAACAGCCTATACAGGGCCGTCTTCAACCTATTGGAGGCCCTGGGCACATTAGAATAATGAGGCCCCTATTACTTTGACAGAGCACTATTTTTTTTTTGAAAAAAACCACATCCTAGCCTAATTGAACATGAACTATTGGATGACTCTTCATTTATGAATAGTTCAGCATCCATTTTGCCCCAAACCACCAGCGAAAATAGCGACGAAAACAAGTATATATAACTCCTTCGCTCTTATTGCTTGTAGCAGCGCACATTGTCGCGTTGCTCTCTTCTCCAGTCTTTACTTCAACGGCGGAAGAAGGATAGCGAACATATTTGCAAATCGCATGTGTTCGTAAGTGTTTTCTGCTTTTCGCATGTCATTGTTAACAATCAGTGAGAAGAACGAAATATATCTGATGACAATAAGAACTAGTTAAGCGAAGGAGGAAAACTGTCGTTGATGGATGACCTCATAAGAGCAGAGAACTATATAAAACAACCGATTTGATAAATTATAAAGACTTTTTTAGAATTAAACTCCATGTATCCAGTCTCTTTACTTGTAGTTGTCGTTCGTAGGGTTCCACATACACTCATGTTCTCATTTTATTCCATTTTGATTCAAGAATAATTGAGCCTAAGTTTGCCTATTTGATCATTCTGAGACGTTCCGAATGAAAATAATTTCGAAAACATTTACACAATAGTAACAGCGAATTACTTACAACATGTGCACGAATTTTCTTGTGTCTGTTGTTGCTTGTTTTAACTGTTTACATTTAGCAAACTAATTCGTTCGTTACGCTTCTTTCGCCGTCGTTCGCTAGAAGTATACGCGGATTTTTAAAATGCGTGTGTTTGTATTCGTCGCTATTCTCTTCCCACTTATTGTTGCTCGTATCGTCGCTCCACTATGCGGTTATCTTTAGATAGGTTACGTTCAGATTTACGTCGGTATAGAAATCCTAAGAGTAATAGATAGAGGTTATCGTTTGGTGATCTGGTAGGAACTAAGGGGACCCTATCGAAACGGGTTGACAAGTTACCGTGCATTGGGATTATTCTCCTGTATATCAAAATTTGATTGAGATTTGTTTTTGTTCGACACTTTATTGAACTGTGAAACTAGGACTCTCAAAACTGATGTATATTTGAGTGCAGGAAAAGAAACTCTTTGTTGTACGCAAATTTGAAAACAAAAACATAGATCATGAAACATATTCTACAATTTTGAAAAAAGAAGCTTATTTATATTAGAAGATAATAGAGCTTTCAAGCTAAATCAAAAGGAGCTCAAAGATTTAATATTCCATCGACTAGTGCAGATAGGTGGTGAACTTTCTAAAAGATCGAGTGGTAAATTAGATATGTTGAATTTATTGCATTTCATCAAATACATCACAGTGTTATTGGCAAATAATTTAATAAGAACGATTCACTCAATCATTATCAGTGCTTGATATAAATATTAATCATGACATTTTCATAGAATTAATTAAGTTTGTCACAAGATAAAATAGTAATTAAGGTATCAAGGGTGTTAAAAGGACAATAATGCCTGAGGTTAACAGTGTACCTTCCGAGGGCCTCTGGTCTAAGGTGTGTACGTTGACCGTAGGCATTATCGTCCATTCAACCCTTGCGGTGCCTTCAATGCTTAATATCTGACTTTTGTACTATTTC
Organism: Dromius quadrimaculatus; assembly: GCA_963989225.1. NCBI lineage: Eukaryota > Metazoa > Arthropoda > Insecta > Coleoptera > Carabidae > Dromius > Dromius quadrimaculatus. Next base: position 64,687,697 of record OZ022328.1, on the reverse strand, counting down.
AATCAAAAATTTAAGCAATGTATGTCCTGTCATTGTGATTTCTGTCAGAGAAATTACTCTAGTTACTTGCTGTTAGTAGAAAACTTGTTTGTTATTTTTCAAAATGATGCCTTTGGGTATTATTTGTCACGTGATTAACCTGAAATCAGTATTATTATAACAAAAATGATAAACCAGTCGGACATTAAGATAATTTTTGTATTTAGAGCAAAGCTTGAAATTGGTTCAAATAAGCTGTGTCACATCAATACCAAATTCATTATTTGAAATTGCTGATTATCCACACATGTGGAAGAATTATAATTCATGAAGTACGTGCTTTCGACTCAATTATTTGTCCCCACTTTCTGTTTGTAGAAAAAATATTATTGCACTTAGAACCAGTTCGAATATCTACAAAATAATTGATATTTGTGATAATCATTTCATCATCGGCTTTAATGATACATATGTGGTTAGAAAGTATTTTTGTCGATGTATTTCGAAGAATATAACTCACCAATAGAATTATAGAAGTGTCCAAGGGAATGACGCTCCCAAGATTCACATTAAGGGTTTGGCTCGTCGACTGAATCAAAAATGAATTAATCTTGAATAAAAAAATTGATTATCAGATGCGTGTTCACTTGGTTCTTACGATAGGGCTCCGTAGTTCATCGTTATATTTTTTTTTGTATAGGTACTCCAAATTTTCATATGTCAGAGCAAGAAGTGTTTCAAGGGATGATGAAATGGGTGTGTGCGATGAAATATTTGTATCTATACGTTAACAGAAACAAAAACCACGGAGCCCTATTAGTATTTGGTATTTTTCTCATTAAATCTGTTATCGTTTTCTCCGTATTACCTGCGATGTAATATCTGAGTCCAAGTAGGACATACTGCAATCGCACAGCAACGACAACGTTTTCTCAAGCTAAAAAAAAATTCTGCAATGGTAAATTCGAGATATTGAACATTTTTCTTACTTGTCGTTTTAAGGCATCAATGCATACCCCTAGAACAATGTATATACCTGTTGCACAAGCAGCAAAGCAAATTCCTTCCAAATGTACGATATTATATTTTACAGTGTTATACATAAGCACAGCGTTAGTATAGAACGTCAAATGGAATAAAATAAATAGGGGAAAGGATCCTATATCCAAAGAAACATTCGTAGATTGATATACCATGAAGTGAATATCTGTTATTATTCGAATGCATAATCTTGGTTGGCGTATAGAATAGTTATGCGGATTGTCCCCTAAATCGTCATCATCACTGAAAGTATCGTCAAGCTCCAGTTTGAGAAGTTCATTAATTGTATACAATTTGTAAATATTTAAAGAAATTACGCCTGTTATTATATAAGCAATAACATAAATCGCCAATATTCCAAAATTGCAGCAGAAGCATTTGCTGATTATCAAAAAACAATCTTGATGTGCAGATATCAAATATAAGTCATTAGCAAGAAAACCAAAAAGAATTATCAACTCAGCTGCTATTGTCATGAGAGAGAAATATGGATAATGGATATCAATGCCCAATTGCTTTAAAGCAGAATCGATTGCAGCTTGGTCATCCATTATTTTGTTAAGCAGGAGAATTTTGCTGTAATGAACCCATAATGAAATAGCACCAATGATGCCCGTGATGCCATATATTGTGTCAAAGTTTATCAACGTCTTGAAAACTCCAGTTTCCAAGATAAGTTGAGTGAAAATATATCCGGAACATAATAATAATAAGACTGTGGACACTGAAAATTTAGATAATTAAAAAAAATATTTGAATGTGTAGATATTACCTATAATTTTGAGAAATATGGCAGTCATACTTGATTTTAATATCATCACAACTCTTCCATCAATAACTTTCCTGTCAAAAATATTGAAACCAATGACTTTCAATGTAATATAATGCCAATCAATAGTATCATGGAACGAGCCATTCTCGCCTGAAAGACCAAACAATCTTGAAAATTTTAATAAAATCGCTTTTACTGCTTGCGTCATTTTGAGAAAATACTGTATTCGAATATTTAACTCTGTGAAATATCATTGGAATGATTTCACAAATAGTAACTGATGCAGTGCTGCGCTTTGAAATAGATTTGAAACGTATCTCATGATGAGAACTACTTTATGAATATTACATGGTAAAATCGCATGTATATATTATCAATATTTGATATCAGAAAAACATTATCGAATCCCTTTTTCAAAAATCATGTAATGTTACGAATGGTAGAAACTTCCTTTTGTGCACATTATTTTATGTACATATTATAGGATCATATGACCACACGTTCCGCTTACGGGCTGTCCGTTCCTCTGTTTCAACGATTCAAATCCAATTACTTACTTAGGTTACTTATGGCTAAAAGAAACCTACTACAAAATAACTCAGATGAAAATAAATTGAAATACAACATGCATAAAAGACGAACGAAACAATTGTGTAGACAAAAGAAAAGGAAAATGATGGAAGAAAAAAATGATAATATTAGAAGATTTCAAAAACAAGAAGTTAAGAAACTTTTATCAGGAGGCCAAGAAACAAAGAGCTGAGTATCAACCGCCACTAGTGTACTGTGAAAATAAAGAGGAAGAACTAGTGACAGCAAAGGACAAACTATATGTACAGAAAGAATATTTCCAGGAAGTCCTGCATGAGGGAAATCTGGATACGAGAACTACAATTGTAGCCGAAACAACTCAAGAAGAACGGAATAGTATAGAACAAAACCCACCAGACATAAATTAAATCCGAGAAATATTGAACCAATTAAAAAATAAAAAAAGCCCAGAAATAAACGGAATAACATCAGAGATATACAGAAAGACAGGAGACGAAGTAATCCAGTATATTATGAAAATAATAGAGGGTATATGGCGAACTGAACGTATGCTTGAGAGATGGAAGGAAGCACTAATATGCCCAATTCATAAAAAGGGGGACAGACTGAAATGCGAGAATAACAGAGGTATAGCACTATTAGAAATGGCGTACAGAGTTTTAGCAGGATGTGTAAAAAATAGATAATACCCTAGAAGAATATCAAGCTGGTTTCAGACCAAACAGATCAACTAGGGATCAAATATTTGCACTGAAACAAACTATAGCAAATAGTTATGAACACAATCTAGGCCTGCAAATGTTGTTCATAGATTTCAAACAAGCATATGACACAATAAATAAATAAACTGTGTGAAGCACTCGCAGAACTAGGAGTACCCAAAAAATTGATAAGATTAATTGAGATGACCCAAGAAGAGACAAAATGCAGAATCCTAGTGGATGGCTTCGATGCAAACAGAGGACTAAGGCAAGGAGACCCAGAATCACTCGTCCTATTTGACTTAACGCTTGAGTGGGTTATGAGAAAAATCAGTATTCACACAGAAGGAACCATTTGTCAACTAAAACACTAATGTTTAGCGTTTGCAGACGACATAACGCTAATAACCAGAACAAAAATAGAGCTGAAGGAGGTATTCAAACGTTTAGTCCAAAAGGCGGAAACAATGGGATTAAAAATAAACGAGGACAAAACCAAATACATGGGGATTAAGTCGGATCATCAAGAAACACAAGAAGATTCTCTTAAAATACATGTTGGAGGAGGTGAAACTTACGCATTCGAAAAAATTAAGAACTTTGTTTACTTGGGTGTTACGGTAACAAACAACAATAGCGAAAAGCGGGATATTATAACACGGATAACAAAAGGAAACAGAAGTGCGGGTGCTAATGGTAAAACTATAAAAATCAAGAAGTGTGTCAAGAAGTGCAAAAAAGCGATTGTATAAAACCATTATAAGACCAGTGGTACTGTACGGTAATGAAATATGGGGGCTAAACAAGACTATGCAAAATAAACTACAAGTGTGGAAGAGGCAAGTTTTGAGGAAGATTTATGGTGGTGAAAAATAGGGTGATGTGTGGGTAAGACGAACTAATACCGAGCTTATAGAACTCTATAGTGAACCTGGAATAGAGAAAGTGGCTAAAGCACAAAGGTTACGGTGGCTAGGGTATGTGCTGAAACTACCAGAGGGTGGTATGATGCGGTCAAAAAGAACTTAGAGACACTAGGGATTATAAACTTCATGCGATTATCACAGAATCGTTAAATTGGAAATTGTAACAGAAGCCATGGGCCTACTTGGCCTGCAGCGCTAAATTATATATACTTACTTAGATATCTATATATATACAGATGTCCGTTTAGGGAAATGTTCTAGATCAGTCGAGAGCACGTTACTAGAATTTTCGACCGTGCCCAGATAGGGCCGAATTAAGGCCTAATTTTATTTTTGTCAATTAAGGCACTTTCGCACGTTACAAGATTAGTCAAGTAGTCTGAAAAGTTACAAAAATTTCTGAAAAATCAAATGATAGATCGGGTTGATTGGCTTTATTGCAATTTGCTATATAAATCACAGTGGTATCAAAACATCAGATCATGAGAATCAAATATGTAATCTATGCTAAAAATTGATTCCAATACACTTTTATATAGACACAATTCAGTTTGTGAGAATAAAGCGAATCTGAAAGCAATAATCTGTAATAATTTCAATTAAATTTCTCATGTCACACCAATATCATGTTGCATGTAATTCACACAATTATAGGGGCTATAACCATAAGAATTTTGGTCCAATCAATTTCCCTTAGTCCCTGTTTGCAGGAAAAATGTAATTGCACTGATGGTCAACTCAAACGTCTACAAAAAAATTTAGAGATTAGTTCAATACGTGCTTTGTAAAAAATTCGGTAATTAAGCTAGGGGTAGAATGAATTCGAGAATTAGCTCACCAATATGATTATAGAATTGTTCAAAGGAATAACGCCTCCAAGATTAACATCGAGAGTTAGGCTTGTCGATTGAATCAGAAACGAATTGATCTTGAAAAGGGAGATTATTGATTAAGCACTCATGGATAGTTAATTTTATCAAATTTTCAATTTACCTCCGATGTCAGATCAGAATCCAAGTAAGAAATACTGCAATCGCACATCAATGACATAGTTTCGTTGAGCTACAACATGAAACTCAGATACAGACTACTCTTATTCTGCTATCTTGTATGCAAAATAATTAATATTTTTCTTACTTGTCGTTTTAAGACATCAACACCGATTCCCAGAACGATGTATGTCATTGTTCCACAAAAAGCATAGCAAAGTCCATCAAAAGGTAAAATACCATATTTCAAAATCTCATAAAATATTACAGCGTTAATATAAAATGACAAATGAAATAACATGAATACAGGAAAGGAGCCCAGTTTCCAAGATTCAATTGTCGATTGATGTATCTTAAAATATATATCTGCAATGATTCGGATGTATATTCTTAGTTGACATAGAGAAATGTTATGTGATTCATTTTTTCTTAAGCCATCATCATTATCACTGAAAGTATCGCGCAGCTCTTGCTGGAGAAGTTTATTTATCCTATACACTTTGTAATTATTCAACAAACTTGTGCCTTCCATTAGAAAAATGATCAAATAAAGCACTAATATCCCAAAATTACCGCAAAAGCATCTACAGAATATTAGGAAGCCATTTTTATGAGTAAGCAGCGCAAAAATGTCATCAATAAGAAATAAGAAAAAAAATGTTATTTTAGTTAGTATCGTCAGAAGAGTAAAATATAAATAATGGATATTGATTCCTAATTGCCTCAAAGCATCGTCGATTGCAACTTGATCTTGGAGCAGTTTATTGATTAAGATTATTCTGCTAGAATATATCCATACTGAAATAGCACCAATGATGCCCATAATTCCATACACAACGTCAATGTCCGTCAACATCTTGGCGAATCCCATTTCCAAAATTAGTTGAGTGAAAGTATATCCGGAACACACTAACAATAAAACCGTGAATGCTGGAAAATCAGGGTAATTAATATCAGCATATGCTTAAGATTTCCTTTCTTTTCTTATCTTAAATATAGATGAATGCATAATGTCCATTATGTACATAATTTTAATTTAATCATAAAAATTCAATGCACATTTCGACAGATTGACCCATCCAATAAAAAAATAAAAAGAGTTATCAAGTTTTTACATATTTCAAAGGAACAGGTTTAAAACAAATTGCACTGTGCTATACCTGTCATTTTCAAATAAATGATAGTCCTATTCAACTTCAATTTCAAATCAAGTCCGCCATTGATAACTTGTCTTTCAAAAATATTGAAGCCAACCATTTTCATTGCAATATAATGCCAATCAATAGTATCGTAGATTGAGTTTGTATTTGCTGAAAGATAGAACAATCTTGAAAATTGAGACAAAATTGTTTTTACGGCTTGCGTTGTCATCTCAGAAGGATACTGCTTCCAAATTCCCAAATTGTATGAGCTGAAATATTAGAAATTGCCAAGCGATCTATTGCAGTTATGATATTATAAAGCAGCGTGTCAAGCTAGATAAGATTTGAGCCATATCACATAATAAAAGACAATATATGAATATATAAACATATGTATCTATTATCAGTGTCCCGTATCAAAAAACATTATCGATTCTCAATTTAAAAAAATAAGATGATGATGAAGATAATGAATTTCTTATTCTGTGCACTTATCTATTTTGAGAGATCATATTTTATGTACGTATCAAGATCAAACTGCATTTTTTGGCGGATTCGCTTACATTTCATACAATTTTATCGAAATAACATTTTATTATGCTTCATATCTGTTCCTAAAAGTACAACATGGAGATAAGCCGAAATGGGCTCTACATATTCCGCCCAAGATCAATACAGCTGTCGTCGTGAAATTCACTACGACAAAGGTGCGATCTTTCTTAGTTCCATGACTTTTGTTGGACATTGGAATATATGAATATATTAATCCGTATGTGTAGGCTTTCTATAAACAGTATTCAAAGGTCTACCATCATTGGTTCGTTTTAAATTCACATCAAGAAACGGTAAAAAGCCATTATTCTCGATTTCTGATGTAAATTTGATATTTTCATGGATATAATTCAAATGGTTCGAAAAACCATTCAAACTATTACGACCATAGGGCCAAATGTCAAAAACATCATCCACGTAATGAAGCCATAAGGATGGTTTATAATTACTAGTTTCTAATGCCTTCTCTTCAAAAAATTTCATTCAATAATTCGCGATTGATGGAGAAATAGGTCTCCCATTGTAACGCCATCAATTTGTTTATTATAATCATTATCAAAAATGAAGAAACTGGACGTCAAACAATGATGGAATAATTTGATAATATCATCTTTGTGCAAACAGTATCACTCATTATACGTTCCGTTGTCGTAGAATGCATTCTACCTAAACGCCTCGTCACAATATTCTATAAGCCTTCAATGGGATCCAAGTCCGGTGAATTTCCAGGTCAACCGAGCTCCCTTAATTTTAACCTTCAGCATGAAAGTCCTTAGCGGTCCAAAACTATGAGAAAGGGCCAAGACGCGCTGAAATGTTCCGTCTAAGACTCGCACGAATAAAACGATCTCAGGGCGTAATTTTCTGATTCATTCATTCGAATTGCTATGAAGAAACCCACTGTTTGGCTACGTTATGTTGATGATGTTTTTGCTGTTTGGCCTCATGGTGGAGATGAATTGAATGCATTTTTGAATCATCTGATCATGCAACATAGATACATAAAATTCAGTATTGAAGTTGAAGAAAATAACTGTCTTCCTTTTCTGGACGTTCACCTGGAGAAACAAGATAATGGTAAACTCATCCATTCAGTATATAGGAAGCCGACTCATACAAATCAATATTTACATGAGTCCTCCAATCACCATCCAGCTCAAAAATTCTGCTCCATTAAAACTTTATATTAGAGAGCCTCTATTTTATGTCATCCAAGTAAACTGTCTGATGGAATCAAATTTTTAGATGGTTTTTTCTTGAAGAACGGTTATAATAAAACACAGATCAAGAAAGCACTTAGACAGAAGAATTCTACTCCTCCTGTTTATGATCAAAATAATAACAAAATATTTGTTACGTTGCCTTACGTAGCTAATATAACTGATAAAATTGAAAGACTTTTACATTAATATGACATAAAAGCATCTTACATTTCCAATTTCAAGATTTAAAATCTTATCGGTAATGTTAAAGACAGATTTCCTCTACAGTATCCAGGAATATACAAGATTCCCTACCAATGTGGCAAAGTATATTTTGACAAACCAAAAGAACTATGGAAACAAGACTGAAAGAGCATTCTCGTCATATTAGATTGAACCACCCAGAAAAGTCTGCGGTGGCTGAGCATGCCATTCAAAAATTACATGGCATTGACTTTAAGAATACAAAGCTTCTGGCTAAAGAGAACAATTGGTTCAAGAGGCTTATAAGAGAAGCAATAGAAATTAAAAAATCACCCAGTAATTTGAATTTGAATACTGGTTATGAATTCAATCGATCGTGGTTACCAGTCATTTGTTCATAATTTCAAGTTATTTTTATCTATGAATCTACTTGCAAGAGTTACTTCAACACCATCTCCTGAAGATCTGTGGATGGTTCATTTATGTGCCAAACCAAAAAGAGTAGGGCCAGATTGACCTAGAATCACAAGGAGTTGACTATTTCCCTATTTAGACCTCATTTTTATCTCTTGAAGACCCGTGGACATAGAATTATATGCTAAACCACAGGCAGAGCTCATCGATCCTAGGAGTGATTATTTTATCTAGTCACCTTCAGTTTTTTTGTTGTCTTGACAATTTTTGTTTATCTATTTATTATATTTTTAAACTTGAAAAAGGCAGCACTTTGCTGTTTATGAATTCTTCACTAGGGGGACCTTGGTATCATTCCGAATAGTTTCGTTGGAAACATACCATTCAGCGCCAGTTATGATACGCAAAATTTTGTTTTGGCAGATTTGTATTTTATTAATCTGCCTCTTGGTCGCTATTCCCCAGGCTGAAGCTGCATATAGGAGTTGAGGGCATATCACTACTTTCTATACGCGAAGCTTATTTTGTAGCAACAGGATGCTCCTTCTACCTATCAGTGGCATCAGCTCCTGTGAAATGGCGTCCTGGTGTCGAACTTGGAAGCTGCGTCTTTTGAGATAAGACGCCAATGTTTTTACGATGTTCAGTGGGATCTTTGCTTCTAATAATTCCCTGATGCGAAACTTTATCTTCAACATCGAGGAATATTGCGCCTGTGGCTTCATTCTCCTGGAATCTTTTGGTGGCGTGGTTACCAACTCTGATGAGTTGGTGGACAGTGGATTGTCCATTCGAAATCCGTGTTGGGCATCTGATTTCTCAACATGTCTTTCGAGCTGTTTTAGTATGACGTCTTTTGCGATTGATAGGACAGTGGTTTCGAGGAGACTCTGAATCCTTGCCTGACTTCGGCGACTTCTTCCATGCATTTGGAAAATGGTTATGTCGGAGTATGGCATTAATTATGTTTGTCATTACTACCACAGCCTTTGGAAATAGAGTTCGTAAGGACATCGGTGAGATTCCGTCTGGTCCTGGTGCTTTCTTCAGTTTTACATGCTGGAATAAATGATGCACCTTTTTGGCGTGGTGAACTCGATTGGCTCCGAAATTTCTTCTTTCAGTCTCCTTCGAACCGAGCAGTTAGTTTTGTATATGAAATCTACATCTACGTTGTTATAGTTCGGTGAGTATTAAGTTTCTAGACATTTAACTAATACTTTGCAGTGTAAAACTTTTGAATGAGCTTCTCCAGGATCCATACTGTGATGCCATTTTTGTCGCGCTGCTTGGTGATTCTTCATTATTTGCAGAATATTCTCTATCATCTTGGGCCGAAATATGTTGTTTCTTGGGATTGGTCGTCCAGCTAATTTCACTGCTGCTTGAATTTTTGCTGTGATATTCTCTATTGCTGTCTTGAGATCGTTCGGGTTCACGATGACTACAAGGAATGCAATGAAACTCTTCAAGAGATTAGGAATAAACTCCAATCGATAATTTTGACCCTTGGTACATCTTTAGTGATTTTTTCCACTAGGTCGATAATAATTGGATTGTGGTCCAACGACAGGTCAATGACTGCTGCTGACTGCTGATGACACAGAAATAAATGCAATAAGCGAATACAAACTGGGATGAAGTTCGAGGACAGCCACAGTAACAATTGTAGGATCGCAGTTTTATTCTTCAAAGTATTACCAAGCAAACACCACACAATTTATTTCTTACTTATTACTATTTAGCTTCAGCAACGGAGCCACAGATATTAATTTTCAACAACTTATTTATTTATTACACTGATCACTCACTGAATATCCACTTTTGCGATATTTTACTGTTTACTATTTTTCAGTCAGGTCGTTAGCTCATATATATACAGATGCTTGTTTCCGGAAATATTCTAGATCAGTCGAGAGCACGTTACTAGAATTTTAGACCGAGCCCAGATAGGGCCAAATTCAGGGCTTATTTCATTTCTGTCAATTATGACACTTTCGCACGTTACAAGATTAGTCGACTAGTCTGAAAAGTTACTAAAATTTTTAAAAAATCAAATGATAGATAGGGCTTATTGACTTTATTGCAATTTGCTATATAAATCACTGTGATATCAAAACATCAGATCATGAGAATCAAAGACTTAATTTATGTTTAAAACTGATTCCAGTACATTTTTATATAGACACAATTCAGTTTGTGAGAATAAAGCGAATCTGAAAGCAATAATGTGTAATAGTTTCAATTAAGTTTCTCATGTCACACCAATATCATGTTGCATGTAATTCACACAATTATAGGAGCTATAACCATAAGAATTTTTGTCCAATCAATTTCCCTTAGTCCCTGTTTGCAGGAAAAATGTAATTGCACTGATGGTCAACTCAAACGTCTACAAAAAATTTAAAGATTAGTTCAATACGTGCTTTGTAAAAAATTCGATAATTAAGCTAGGGGTGGAATGAATTTGAGAATTAGCTCACCAATATAATTATAGAATTGTTCAAAGGAATAACGCCTCCAAGATTAACATCAAGAGTTAGGCTCGTCGATTGAATTAGAAACGAATTGATCTTGAAATGGAAGATTATTTAGTAAGATCAAATTGCAGAAACTGAGGATATATATTCTGTCTCTCAATCAATTGTGAAAATTTTCAATTTACCTCCGATGTCAGATCAGAATCCAAGTAAGAAATACTGTAATCGCACATCAATGACATAGTTTCGTTGAGCTACAACATGAAACTCAGATACAGACTACTCTTATTCTGCTATCTTGTATGCAAAATAATTAATATTTTTCTTACTTGTCGTTTCAAGACATCAACACCGATTCCCAGAACGATGTATGTCATTGTTCCACAAAAAGCATAGCAAAGTCCATCAAAAGGTAAAATACCATATTTCAAAATATCATAAAATATTACAGCGTTAATATAAAATGACAAATGAAATAACATGAATACAGGAAAGGAGCCCAGTTTCCAAGATTCAATTGTCGATTGATGTATCTTAAAATATATATCTGCAATGATTCGGATGTATATTCTTAGTTGACATAGAGAAATGTTATGTGATTCATTTTTTCTTAAGCCATCATCATTATCACTGAAAGTATCGCGCAGCTCTTGCTGGAGAAGTTTATTTATCCTATACACTTTGTAATTATTCAACAAACTTGTGCCTTCCATTAGAAAAATGATCAAATAAAGCACTAATATCCCAAAATTACCGCAAAAGCATCTACAGAATATTAGGAAGCCATTTTTATGAGTAAGCAGCGCAAAAATGTCATCAATAAGAAATAAGAAAAAAAATGTTATTTTAGTTAGTATCGTCAGAAGAGTAAAATATAAATAATGGATATTGATTCCTAATTGCCTCAAAGTATCGTCGATTGCAACTTGATCTTGGATCAGTTTATGGATTAAGATCATTTTGCTAGAATATTTCCATATTGAAATAGCACTAATGATGCCCATAATTCCATATACAACGTCAATGTCCATCAACATGTTGGCAAATCCCATTTCCAAAATTAGTTGAGTGAAAATATATTCGGAACACAATAACAATAAAACCGTGAATGCTGAAAATGTACATAATTTTAATTAAATCATAAAAATTCAATGCACATTCTAAAATATTAACCCATTCAATGAAAGATTAAAAGGGGTTATTAAGTTTTTCCATATTTCAAGAGAATAGGTTCAAAATAAATTGCGTTATTTTATACCTGTTATTTTCAAATAAATGATATTCCTATTCAACTTCAATTTCAACTCAAGTCTGCCATTGACAAAATGTCTTTCAAAAATATTGAAGCCAACCATTCTCATTGCAATATAATGCCAATCAATAGTATCGTACATTGAGTTTATATCTCCTGAAAGTTTGAACAATCTTGAAAATTGAGACAAAATTGTTTTTGCGGCTTGCGTTGTCATCTCAGAAGAATATTGCTTCCACATTTCCAAATTGTATGAACTGCAGCTATGATATTATAAAGCAGTGTGTTGAGATAGATGAGATTTGAACCATATCACATGATGAAATACAATATATAAATATTATATGATGAAAAAACGTATGTATATATTATCAGTGTCCCGTATCAAAAAACATTATCGATTTTCAATTTCAAAAAAATAGGATGATGATGAAGATAATAAATTTTTTATTTTGTGCACTTATCTATCGTGAAAGATCATATTATATGTGCGTATCAAGATCAAACTACAGATAAAAGAGACTTCTCGAATCCACCAATGGATACGCTAAGTCTCAGATCGATACTATTCTCCATATTGAAAATTTTTGAAGTACTTTTTTGACGAATTCGTTCACAATCCATACAATTTTATCGAAATAACATTTTATTATGCTCCCTAAAAGTACGACATGAAGATAAGCCGAAATGGGCTTAACATATTCTGCCCAAGATCAATACAAACTTTTACCCCTGCGCCCTCCCAGATATAAAATCACTGGTACCACCTATTAATACCAAGCAAAATACAAATTCTGGATTTTTCAGTTACTAAAGCACAATCGATAATAAGTAGTTGGTAAGATGATAATTAGATGACGACCTAATTTAGATAATTAAGTGGAATTTACCAGTCCAGCAGATTTCCGAGAAAGTGTTTACAACTTGTGCCAAAGAATAAATATAAAAGAAGGGGGGATTCTTTGGATAAGATATAATTAGTGAAATTCAAAACTCTTGTTCAAGATGTTTGACATTGACTAATTAGAACATTGCTGATTAATGAATAGAGAATACTTTCTTCACAATCAGGTTATCCTGTAACATCAATATTGTACCGTTCATTGCTCTTAAAAGGGTTAATTGTTCAAATAAAAAACAATATTTAATAAAGAAGAAAAATATGAAAGTTTTATTCTTCAAAGTACTACTAAGCAAACACTATACAATTTATTTCCCATTTATATATAGTGGCGTGGACATCCCAGGTGGGGTTGCACCGCCTCTATTGAAGCTCTCTAGATCCTTTATTTGAGGGGGATCAGTCCTCATTGCCTTGTTCTGAATTTTCTGACATATTTCTCTCCATGTCTTCCTATCTTCATTTTTCTCTTTCCATTTTTTTTTCCTGCTTTACTCAGATCTGCTTCTACTTCTTGTAGCCATTTCGACCTTTTACTGTCCGCCTGGCTCCCATTGTAGAATTGCCCTTACAGTGTCTTCTCCTCTTTTTCTTGATATGTGTCCTAATCAATTCATCCTCTGTTGTTTGATTTTTCTTACTATATCTTCTCATTGCAGTTCTGGTTCTATTTCATGGTTCATTAGTATTCTATATTCGTTTTCTGTCGTTTTTACCAGTCCTGAAATAGTTCTCACTATTTTTCTTTCTACTATTCGTAAATCATCTTCATCTTTTTTGGTCATTGTCATTGTTTCTGCAGCGTACATTATTATCGGTCTGATTATTGTTCTATATACTTTTAATTTTGTTTTCTTTGTTAGATTTTCATCCTTGAGTAATTTTTTATTTAAATAAACTGAAGGTTACATATTTTTACATTTCTACTTCCAGATTTTTTTCCTATCCTCATTATTTTCGTTTTGTTCTCATTGATTTTTAAGCCAATTTTGTTTCCTTCAGTTACTATTTCTTCGACCATTTCTTTCAATATCTTCCTATTTTTTGTTGCCTATACTATATCGTCTGCATATGCTATTATTTGTCCGCCTTTAGTTCTGAGTGTTCCTTTGCTCAAATTTCTCATCACATATTCTAATGCTATGTTGAACAGAGTTGCTGATAGTGTATCTCCTTGTCCTACTTCTTTCTTTATTTCAAATTCCTGAGTTCATCCTTTCTATGTTTTAATTGTGGTTGTTGTTCCACTTAATGTCATCAAGATCAATCGTCTTAATTTAGCTGTTATTCCAAATTCTTCTATGGCTGCCACAAGTTTTTCTCTTTTGATCGAGTCAAATGCTTGTTTCAAATCAATTAATAATAAATCTATGTTTATTTTATATACATGTGCTTTTATATTATCTCTTTATCTGTATGTAAAGCGTCTGTTGTTGACTGCCTTGCGTGAATCCGCACTGATGCTGTCCAATTATGTTTTCTGTTTTTTTTTTGGACTCTTTTTTGTATTAGTGTTGACATTATTTTATATGTCGTGTTCAATAGCGTTATACCTCTATAATTTTCGCATGTTTGCTGGTCTCCTTTTTTGTGAATTGTGACTATTTGTCCTCTTTCCCAATCCTTTGGTATTTTTTCTGTTCTCCACACCTTCATTATAAGTTTATATATATATTCATGTAGTTCATCTCCTCCATATTTTATTAGTTCTGTGTTTATTCTATCTTTGCCTACAGTTTTCCCCTTTCGTCTGCTTCTTATTATTTCTTTGACTTCTTCTTTTGTTGGTTCTTTTATTACTCCTTCGTCCGCAATTTCATCTTGTGTTGTAATATCCACGTTTTGTTGCGGTTCTGTTAGCAGGTTTTTAAAGTTCTCTACCCATGTTTTCTTATATCGTTCATCGTTCTCTGTTTTGTTGCCCTTTGCGTCTTTTATACAGTAGACTTTTGGTTTGTATGTTCTCTTTTGTTCATTCATTTTTTTATAGAATTGTTTTGAGTTCCTATTCACACTTTTTTCTTCACTTCAACAACTTATTCATTTATTGCACTGATTACTCACTGGATACTCACTATTTCACCGTTTTACTGTTCAATGTTTCTCGGTCAGGTCGTTTGCTCATATTTATACAGATGTTCGTTTCTGGAAATGTTCAAGATCAGTCAAGAGCACATTACCAGAAGACGGAATGTCCCGCCTCAGACAGGGTCGGATTCAGGGCTTATTTTATTTTTACGAATAATGACACTTTCACACTCACAATATCAAAAGACTCATCAATATTATATGAAGTAGAAATACAGTGATAGACCGGCAGATAGTTACAGAAAATTTCAAGTAATTTGTCACTAGTATGGCGGCCCTTCAAGGATTGAATTAGTTAATTGATGAAGAAAAATACGTGTCGTAGCGCTGGTCGTTGGGTCCTAGTCGCAGGGTAATTAATTGAACTTGTCGGATCAAATTACAAGTTTAAACGATTTGTTACACAAATATTTTTGTATTTTCCAGAAGTCGTTGAATAATAAACTTGGTTTATAGAAATGTCATACTTTTCTGGTGGAGCTTACATCCCACCATACCGGTTAGAGCACGTGATTTTTCTTATTTTTTCAAAAATTACATTTTTCAAGTTCCATTACGCGAACTGTTCTGAAAGCTTCACCACATGAAGCTATAAAACTTATAATTAAATTGTAGATGAAAAAAACTGTATCATAACCGACACCTACTTTTCTACTCCCCTGGAACAGAACAGTTTATCCTCTCAATTCCAGCTTTATTTACTATATATTTGATGGAAGTGGAATTTACTTTGTGAACAAGATTAACAACATTTACTGTGCATAAACTACCAACTATGTAATTACATTACGTGCTTGTACATACGAACAAACATTTGATCAACTAATATCCAGAGCATAATATGATCACATGTCCCAGTGGGACACATCCACTAACAAAAGGTGCTTTATTATCGATTGACACCATATCTGGACAAACATTTGACTTTCATGCTACAATAAACAAGAATGGATCATCATTTTGTAATTTTAGTATTGAAATATCATACTTTTAAACATTCAGCACACGAAATTTGACAATAATTTCAAGAATAAAGATATAATTAGAAACAAGAATTGTGATACCGTATTTTGCTTAGTAGATTGTAATTTACTGAGCTTCCTACGTAACATAATACTGTTATAAATATCTGTAATTGAAGCTGTGTAGTAAAATATCAAAATACCTGTTTGTTGGACAAATTACTCACCTGAAAGTTGCACTGAAAGTGACAGAAAATAATGTACGAGCTCATTCGGCAGCCTTAAGTAGTAAAACTTTGTCGACGATTTATTAGTGAGCAAAACTTGATACCGTTAAAGATGGTGACGTCAGATTAATTATAATTGATGAAGGCACACTGAAGGGATTGAATCTGGAATGTCAACAACGCAGATCCTGAATGTTTGCGCGATCATATATATTCCTAATTTATTCAAAGAATTAATGCAAAAAACTGTGTACCAGACTCCCTATTTAACGACTTGATCTCATCAGCAGCGCTCCTTTGAGAAAAATCCTACCCCTTGAATGCTAATGATGAAAGGCTAAAGCTTGAAATATAAAACAACTTGGTGTACAATTCGCGAAATTAATTAGCATTAGAAGCTCCCCAAGGACTCTTTAGTTTGATTGTTTTCATTATATAATGAATACGAACATATGAATCTAATGACACCTATGAATTAAATGATGCGAGAACTTGCGGACGGACCGCTGTGGAATGTCAATATTTGAGGAAGAACTGCGTGACAAGAAATTATATTTGATGAAATCGCACGACCGGGTGACAAGAAAGCATACGTTGAAGAAAAAAGAGCTGTGACTTTGTATATAGTTCAATAATCAACTAAAATTGACTTGATTGATAGTTTTTCTTCCGACTGCGCCAAATTTTTTACTTAGAGCACGTACATAACTTTCATAATATCTATACCCAAAAACCGACTCCAAATCCAAACAAAATTGTCCAAAGTACTAGCTCCAAATTACACTGATTTGAAATGGATAAACAAGTTTCAATACAATTTGAATTACACAGTACAAATTTTAAACGTGTATTTCTATGTAAATCCCCAAAGGTTGTTACTGATGTTGACAGATTGGAATTTTTATGTATATTTCCTTTAATTTTCATCCAGCCAACAAGCCCTTTCATGTCTTACAGCTCAATATTCCAGAGATTATTAAACTCCATGACTCCAAACTCTTTTTATTATTAAAGTGCTGAATGGCTTCACTTTCCATGATTTTCAAAGCAAACTTGTTAGCACTGAGAATTTACAAGCCTTTTGAACATGAAAAATTCTTGCTAAACTAATTAAACAGTAAAAGTATGGACTTGTAAACTGGTTTCAGGATTCATATGGAAGCAAAAACTAAATCCAAAAGGATAATGATGGAATGAATATAGTAGCATTTCGTTGTATCTGGAATATTTTACAACGTGTCTTGAATCAAATTCAACTTATTTAGTTTGAACCAATAAGGTAGGGTCAAAGAGGGGTCTGAATGGACATAAACTATTATGGGAGCATGATGAAATACAGTACACGGAATGTCTGCTTCCAACCGAAGCTGTAGAAAAAGTACAATTTAGTAAACTGGGTCACTAGGCCTTTAACAAGCTCGTCATTCACGATTAGTATTCTTTGGAAACAACGGAAAACGTCCATGAGTTCTACATTATGTGCAGGCAAACGGGCGAGTACATTGTAAACTAGATGTTGAAAGATCACCTCATTTATTGTCTACTGACGCAATAAATGGCAGTGAGAGATGTCTGAAAAACTTATCATGATTTATACCAGCCAGACAAGTGTTCAATAGGGAATTCTAACAAATTATTCTCCGCCAAGAATAATTGGAACGATCAATCTTTGCACCTTCACTAAGATCAACTTCCTTCATCGTAGTGACAAATTCAATTTATCCCAGTCAGGCACTCAGGATAAAATATTTCCAATCCATCATAAATAAGTAAATGAATATCAATCACGTCTTTCTTCGATGCGGGTGCGGCAGTTATTGTTCTAGTGCTCATTTTTAAATTGATTGATATTTCCGTAAGGTGTGGTTACTAATATCCAATCCAACGTGAATCGATAAGATTCAATCACGCGTAAGACAAATGGAGCCTTTTCTTCACTTTTTATTGAAATTACTTATGTACATTTCAGTAGCAAAGCTTCAGAGTACAATAAATCAGAGCAGGAAACTAATGTTATAATTACAAACATGATACAAAATACCAAAACCATATCCAATCACATCAAAGGGTTTAAGATGGGTGGAGCCAAGAACTACAAAGTAAGATTGAGTGGAAACAATAGGTAAATCTAGTTAATGTTATGCAAAAAATATTATCTAAAGGAGAAATTCGTAATGCAAATCCAAAAGGAATCAAATCAAATAACAGATTTTGAGGTGGGCGGAGCTAAAAAGTAAAATGTAAAAATAAAGTAAAACTAATAGGAAAACTAATCAATGCAATTTGATAAAGGGTTATCTAGGGGAGACATATCGAAAATCGATTGATAATTTTTGTGTTCTGTCATAAATATAGCTTCTGACATGTTCAATTGACTATAATAGTTACAGTTTTTCAGCAATTTCAAATCATTTTCTTCAAAAAACTGTAACTCTTATAGTCAATTGAACATGTCAGAAGCTATATATATATATAAATTAGCTCGACAGGCTTTGAAGGCCCTGGGCTTGGTAAACTACTTTCCTCCACTCTTCCCTGTTATTTGCTTTGGCTTTCCAATTCTTCTGCCCCATTGTGATAAGATCCTTCTCTACTTCTTTTATCCACCTTCTCTTTGGTCTGCCTCTCTTTTTTTTCCCGTTTTGCATCCTTCCTATAATCCGTTTTGGATTTCTTTCTTCAGGCATTCTTTTCACGTGTCCCAACCATCTTATTCTCTGCATCCTGATTCTTGTTGTAATATTTGATTCAATGTACACTTCTTCTACTTCTTTGTTTGTTCTTCTTCTCCAGAGACCTTCATCTTCCTTGATTCCTCTATAAATTTTCCTCAGCACCTTACGTTCCCATATTTGTAATTTCTGCTCATCTAGTTTAGTCAAAGTCCAAGTTTCGCTACTGTATAGCACTGTTGGTCTTATAACCGTTTTATATATATGTAGCTTGGCTTTTTGAGATACATTATGTTCATTAGTAATTTGTTCATCATTCCTACCGCTCTACTTCCTTTCATCAGTCTTTCTTTTATTTCCTCTTCAGTTTTTCTTTTAGATGTGATTTTCACTATTAGGTATGTGAAGCTCTCCACCTTCTCAAATCTATATTCTTCCCCTCTTTCTGTGTTCACTTTTAATTCTTTTTCAAGGTTATTCTCACTGTTGCTTATCACCATGTACCTGGTTTTTTCGGTGCTCACCTTCAATCCCATTTTTTCTGCTTCTTGTATTAAACGTTTCACTGTGTACTGCAACTTCTTTTTTGATTTTGTAATTATTGTGATATCATCAGCGAATGCGAAAAATTGGTGTTTCTTGTCATATATCAAGCCTTTTTGTTCAATCCGCTTCTACGCATTATCACTTCGAGGATAAGGTTGAATAGTGGTGTCTTAGACCTACTTCGACCTCAAACATGCTTGACTTCTTATTGATTACTCTCACTCTATTTTTGGTATCCTTCAGTGTGGCTCTGATAACATTTATCAACTTTTTTGGGATCCCCAGCTCTCTTAATGCTTGAAATAGCTCATTCCTATCTACCAGATCGTAGGCTTGTTTAAAGTTCCCATACTATGTTTTCAATTTTTTCTTTCAGTTTGCCATTCATCCATGTCGCTAGTATTTTATATACCACATCCAACAGGGCGATTCCTCGGTAATTCTCGCATTTGGTGCTGTCTCCTTTTTTAAGTGTAGGGCAGAGGATCGCTTCTCTCCATGCTTCTGGTAGCTGCTCCTTTTCCCAGCATGCTGCTAACTGTAACTGTTATAGTCATTTGAACATGTCCGAAGCTATATTCATGAAAAAACACCAAAATTATTCATTGGATTTTTATCTGTCTCCTCTCGATAACCCTCTATTGAATTGCATTGATTATTCTCTCTGTGCTCTTACTTTATTATTACACTTTAGTTGTTAGCTCCACTAATCTCAAAATCACTCATTTGACTTGATTCCTTTTGGTTCTGCATTACGTATGTCTCCTTTAGAGAATCTTTTTGGCATAACTTTAATTGGGTTTACCTATCGTTTTCACTCAATCTTACTTTGTAGTTCTTGGCTCCACCCACCTCAAACCCTATGATGTAATTGGATATTCTTCTGGTATTTTGTATTATCATGTTTGTAATTATAAGATTTGTTTTCTGCTCTGATGTATTGTATTCTGAGGATGGTAGCTCTGCTACTGAAATGTACATAAGAAATAATGATGAAAATTGTTTTATTACAACAAACATATTGATAAACTCATACAGCCTAGCATAAGAAAATTGTATGCTTCATTCACATCATCAAGAAGCTTTGGAACAATGCCAGTCAAACGGGTTAATTAAAATAGTATAACGTGCAAAAATAAAATAAGTTTATCCTTGTTGTCTGAGCGAAGCCTTTCGTACTGTTTATTTCGAGTCACGTTGCCTCACCCAGCCTAAAAATCTAGCAATGCGCTCGACTAATCTGGAATATTCAAGAAACGGGTTTCATTATATAAGGGCAAGCAAACGGCCTGACGGAGAATAGTTGAACCATGAGCAGTGTACAGTGTACAATAAAACAGTGAAATAGTGAGTGGTCAGTGTGATAAATGAATAAATGGTTGAAAATAAATATTTGCAGCTTTGTTTAATAGTAGTAAGTGATAGCGCTTGGCCTGCTACGCGGGTCGCAGCTCCATATGTGAACCGCCTCCGGGAGAAATTATTTTTTCATAAAATCAATTCCGACCATGAATTGAGCCCACGGAATACTCCTGCTTCATATTATATTCCTGAAATTTCCGCATCTCGTGATTTCACCCTATTTTTTCACAACTCCCAATATTATTTTATGTATTTAACTGGTAATGCATTATTTATTTCAACTGTTTCACGAATTCAAGAGTCTATATTCGGAGCTTCACAACGAGATAATAAGACCTACAATCAAACCTACCAAAGATCACTGTCCGTAGAAGCATGCCTGCGCCAAGTTGCGCCTATTCTCAGTCATTACTTTTCTGTTTTAGATCACAAATTGGAGTATTAGTTAATACAAATTACGTAGTCCATCTGTTCCAAATTGGCGATATACCTAAATTCTTGCTTCATTTTGCTTTTTGGAATAGTTATTTGTACATCAAGGCCGTGAAGGTTATCTTTTTTGGTCGAATCTGTTGTAGTAGTAAGTGATAAATAAATTATATATTGTATGTTAGTTATTGAAGCAATTGTGCAATGCGCTATTTCAGTCATCGAGTGCATTTTATTTTGTGAATACAGATGAAGACAGATTATCACTGCCTGAGCCAGCTCTGCTACCAATATCAAAATATTGGTCACTTTCGATATCTTCCTCGAGGATTTTTCTACGTTGACTGATATTTCTCAATCGATTCCAAATAATGGCATAAGTGTTTCTGTCTGTACATCTCAGTACTCCTTTCGTGTAATTGTAGATAAAATTGCGACACTGTGAAAGACAAGCTAAAAGAATCACTTCGATGAAGATTACAACACTTTCAGAATGAATTTGAAGAATCAAATCCATGGTGACAGAGTATTTTCCATGATTGTAAACTTGATTAGATCTTAGAACTGATATTCAATCGTAAGGGTGGGTACGAGTGAACTTGAAAGGAAATTGTGATAACAGAGAACAGAATTTGCGAATGCAGGAAATGAAAACTACTTTGTAGAAGAGGAAGGAAATGCCTCAGCTGATGTAAATGACGTTTGGAAAATTTCTTGTTCTAGTTTGTGAATAACTATTCACAAAGAAATAATGCAGGCTAAAGATGAAATTTGAACATTATGATATTTGCTCCAAAGTTATTTATAAATCTGGAATAAACAGTGCAGTAAATGAAGTTCAACAAATAAATGCTAAACAGGAGTATTTTCATTTTATTTTTGTCACTAAATACAAAAGGAAAAAAGTATCGTTTCTGCTTGGCAATATGTACAATACAAACAACTCTCTGTGTTATATTGCTATAATACTTTAATCCTCGGATTTTTGTTCATCCGTAACATCCATGATATTCGAAAAAATAGGAATGAAAAAATAGATGAAAAACATTCATTCTCTTGAAAATTCATCTGAGCTCGTAATGAGAATTTATATGTGGGTATTATGAATAGCACATATAGAGATATGAAGAAGGGAGAACAAAAACGCGGAATACAACGGAAATATCACACAAGATAATTACTCTTTTGAGACTACTGACATATCTGATTCTTCTTGCGTTGTATTCATTATTTGCAACATATTTCATGAAGGTAGGAAGAATTTTTATACATTTAATTATGTACTTGCTCTATTTTATTGTTCGTGCTATCTTTATTCCTTCTAATTTTTGTTTGAATAGCGCTTGAACAAGAGGTGAGTATACTGACCTATATGTGAGTTTCATAATTATGTTTCATCCATGTATAATGAAACATCAACATTGTGTCGTAAATCAGGCTAATTTGATAACCTCCGGCTCAAAATGATTCGGTCAGACCTGAGGATTGATATTTTAAGTATAACTCCATATGAAGATGATTTATGAGGGTGATTCACATAATTGAACAACATTATGTTCACGTAAAAAATTATTGAAGTAGTAATAAGTCTTAAGGTTGATATAAGTTTAATTTTTGCATGATAAGTTTTTCAAACCCCTAGAGACGCAATAAAAACGAGAATACTTATAAAAGCAGTAATCCAGAACAAATTTCACAATTTTTTATTTTCAAAGGTAAGCCGCTGAGCTCCGCTTTCAAATTTAATAACGTTACCGTTTGAAAGAATGAGTTACGACTGACATCAAAAGCCCAATCGTTCATCGAGCTTTAATAATAACTTTCCCTTGAAATCTAAAATTGATTTTTACACTATTTCAAATACAAATACAGGTAGAAGCCTTTCAGACTTTGCAAGCAATTTTCAACACACAAAGAACTCTAATCCCTTAGCTCAAAAGCTCATGGAGAAATTGGAGATGATTCTTGATAAGAATTAGTGGAGTGATATTCTGGTTTTATCTGATTACGGTACTACCAGAAAAAAAAATTGTCTAGAGTATCATTTTCTTACACAAAGCTTTGAGAATAATTGAAGTCCTAGGCATGAACCGGGCATTTATATTAAACTTTTCTAAATGTTTATTCATTGATGATAATTATTATTTTAGGTTGAGCCATTCATAAATACCATCTGATTGATACTTTTGGATGAACAATTTAAACATTTGTGATAATTCTAGATTCAGACTATGCATGAACTTCAAGTTATACCTGTGCGTATCAATGCGATAATTCTCTACGGATACAGAAGGGAGTTCCAGTTATCAAGGATGTCCATATCGATTCAGAATAATTCTATTCTTAGACGTCATTTTGGGTAACTAAACACCTCTTAATTCTGTTCATAATTACATTAAGTATAAACTCCGGGTTTTGTATTATAAATATGAAATTGAAATATGTTCGCAATTCAAAAAATTATGAATTCTATTTTTATAACGTAAGCTCTATTTTGAGACAATCCAGCAATCATTTAGTACAGAAACGGTTTTGAAACACGGTCTCTGGATAGAAGCCTGGAGCTCTATTCGCTGTATTGTCAGAACCTCGAGAAATCTATGTCACACTCGAAGCAATTTTCAATATCTTTCTACTTGTTCCACTTTATCATGTATCGAATGGAAGAACGAACGTTCAAATCCATTCTATTATTGTACAGTACCTACTTTGTGCGCTATCTCTGCCACAAACCTCAGATGTATCACCTTTTTCTTGTTACCGAATGTGTGAGTGTAGATCTAGTTCAACAAAAACAAAAGGTATCAAAGTAGAATAAAAGAAAAAAATATATATATCTTAGAAGACCGTAGAAATAAAATTATGTGTGGATATATTTTTGACTAAGTGTCTTCAATTTTACTAGAAGAAATTTTGATATGCATATAATAAATGAAATGAAAATATAAATAGCTTGATTCAAGAGTACAACATATTTTTCAATGAAATCAATTACTCAATTGACATTTGTTCCATTTGTCTTCAGAGACAATTGCATCAGCTTTATTACAGAAAAACGAATTGGATATAGATACCTTGGTGAAGATTCGATTGACGTACATATTGATTACGAAGCAATGGCAAGCTTTCAAATAAGATACCCCCAAAACTAAAGGTGAAAATATATTACAACGGAACATTAATTTTGTCAAATCCAATATAATGCCACTGTTGAATGTCTTCCTCTTTTTCTTATCAAGTGAATTCTTGCCACTTGAAATACAATTTCATGTAAATTTGTTGAATATCTACCGAATCCAAGACACAGATGGTGAGAGAATGTAAATTCGGAATTAACCCATATGGCTATTGAATGAGACAACTTGACCTTATCTTTTGTGTTAGAAGCTATTCTAAACGGGATTTGTTGACAATGACCCCAAATATTTGAATACGGTTTCGATGCAGTAGTTTGTAGTTTTGACCACTTGCATCTAGCGTCATGCAAATATTGGGTAACTCATTACGGATGGACTAGCTTTGCTGACTATAGGAGAAAATCAATTGTATATAAACAAACTTTATATTATCGCAGAAACAGTCACTGCACAGAAATTTTTACTTTTTTGGCAGTCACAGTCACAAACTTGAACACGATTGGCATTTTTATGAAATCAAAACTATCAATAAGATTCACGACAAATTCACTGGCCAAATTATTAGGAACAACACGAATAAGCAAGCAAATTGGTTTTCATTGAATCTATTTATGTGGTATTGTTACTGATATCATTATTATTGATTTCCCAGAGTATAATGGTACGCGTCATTTTCCAAAAAATGGAAGAATCATATAGATGATGGAAGCGCATTTTTGACAGCTCATGAATGCTTGTTACTTCAGAGATTTCACGAATTACCATCCCTCACAATTACTGAGCTTGAAATCGAGCAGTTTGAGCAAACTTACGAAACAGCAGCTTCCATTTAGTACTAGCTTCAAGTTGACTATTTGATAAGTACATAATTTATGCATGTACAAACTCAAAAATATCTTTCAATCTTCATTGTTTAGTTATTGACTGACGGGAGGTCAAATGCTGTACCTCAAATTGATAATTTGATCTTTATTTAAGCTTTATAAAAAAAATACACCATAAGTAAACAAATTTTCATCCAATAATAATAATTCATTCTAATAAGCTTCAAATTCGCGTCAAACAAGTCATTGAATAAATCCCGGACAGATTTGACAACTGTACATAATAATAGTGACACCCGTGGCGAAAGTTGTAACTAAATTTTTATCTACTTTAATAATTTAATTGCCATATCCCTAATGTCATATATATCTATGGGCATTGTTCCACTTGAAACAAGTAATTGAATAATTTAATCTTCCACAATCACTGAACTTGAATTAAAGCAATTTGTGCAAGCCTACGAAACAGCAGCTTTTATTTAGTACCAGTTTCAAGTCTGTAAATAGTATGGTTGCTGAGAACTCAGCGTCAAGCCAGCCAGCCAGACAGCCAGAGTGAATATAATAGCGCTTTTTTCCAAAAAATGGAAGAACCATCTAGATGATGAAAGCGCATTTTTGACAGCTCATGAATGCTTGTTACTTCAGAGATTTCGCAAATTACCATCTCTTACAATTACTGAGCTTAAAATCAAGCAGTTTGGGCAAACTTACGAAACAGCAGCTTCCATTTAGTACTAGTTTCAAGTTGACTATTTAATAGGTACATAATTTATACATGTACAAACTCAAAAATACCTTTTAATCTCCATTGTTTAGTTATTGACTGACAGGAGATCAAGTGCTGTAGCTTAAAATGATAATTTGATCTTTATCAAAGCTATATTAAAAAAAATACACCAAAAGTGAACAAATTTTCATCCAATGATAATAATTCATTCTAATAAGCTTCAAATTCGCGTCAAACAAGTCATTGAATGAATCCCGGACAGATTTGACAGCTGTACATAATAATAGTGACACCCGCGGCGAAAGTTGTAACTAAAATTTTATCTATTTTAATAAATTTTAGTTGCCATATCCCTAATGTCATAGATATCTATGGACATTGTTTCACTTGAAACAAATAATTGAATAATTCAATTTTCCACAATCACTGAGCTTGAATTAAAGCAATTTGTGCAAGCCTACGAAACAGCAGCTTTTATTTAGTACCAGTTTCAAGTCTGTAAATAGTATAGTTGCTGAGAACTCAGCGTCACGCCAGCCAGCCAGACAGCCAAAGTGAATATACTAGCGCTTTTTTCCAAAAAAAATGCGCTAAAAATACCATGCGCTCATATTATTATTATGTGCTTCTACAGATGGAGTACAACTGCTACAAAGAGCAATATACAATACATAATAAAGTGATGTTTGGAAAACATTTTATCTCATAAAATACATTACAAATAAAATTTGAATAAATACTACATTTTCTATTTTCAGGATCCTCTCTGCGGCGTCGGTTCCTATGGATTGATGTGGTGCTATCATCTTATGTTGGTGGTTCGTCCTACATTAGGCTCCTTCCGATGGTGGGCTGGTTGCTGGTTAGGATCAGGGTAAGTGAATCATCATTTGGTATTGTTGTCATCTTCCTTTATTCATTTCTTTAATTTATATTATTGTATTATTATTATCTCTCAAAATAGTTGGAATCATTCTCAAATGCTTAAAATATTTGTTAACATTCTTATTAATAATCTAACTTATACTAGCAGAGCCTAGTTAATTTTTCGTTCTTCATGCCGCGGTATACAGAAAGAATAAATTGTGTCCTAGACTATCTTGAAGGTATCTTCACACGCTATTATTACTTTATAAAACAGTTGTTGATTTTGGGATTATTTTACACATCCTACATGATATAACCCTATTAGGTTCGAATTCAAATATAAGACTATCTTATGAATCAAGTGCTCCATACAATGAAAATTGGAGCTCGTTGACTTTGTCGAACTGAAAACTGTGAATCAACTGATAAAAACGTTTGGAATTCGTATTTCAAGCGAATTAGCTAACTTCTCCATTTTGTTCGATTCCCATGAGAGCCTGGGAGAATTTTCATAACCATATGTCATGATGAAGCCGAATATCAAAAACCGCATTTTAATAATTCTCTACCAGCTTATAGCCTGAAGTAACATCATCTTCTCCAGCTATATTCCAATTTTCGGGTCACTTTAAATTAACTCTCGGTAAAATAAACTTCTGACTCTTTCATCTTTTTCCATTTGATCCTACGCAAGATGAATTATATATTTATATTCTCATGCTTTTATAGAAGTATCTAGCAACTGTAATCTATTCGCCTTGATCAATTCGTCCTTTGTTATTAATTCTAAAGTATTTTGTTCAATTGCTGCATGATATGCTTTCTGCTATGATTTATTGTACTCCTAAGATGGTAGCTTTGCTACTGAAATGTACAATAGTAATTTCAATTTTTTTTGTTTTATCACAACAGACATATTGATAAACTCATACAGCTTATCATAAGAAAATCGTTTATTACATTCACATCATCAAAAAGCTTTGGGACGATTCCAGTCGAAAAAATTAATTGAAATAGTGTAACGTGCAAAAATAAAATAAGCTCTCAGTCCATCTCTGTTCTTTTAGCGGAGCCTTTTGTATTGTTTGTTCCGCGTCACGTCGCCCCGCCCGGTCAAAAAATCTAGCAACGTGCTCGATTAATCTGGGATATTCGAGAAACGAGTTTCATTATATAAGGGCAAGCAGACGACCTGACGGAGAATGATCAAACCATGAACAGTATACTGTGAACAATAAAACAGTGAAATAGTGAGTGGTCAGTGTGATAAATGAATAAATAGTTGAAGATAAATATTTGCTGCTTTGTTCAATAGTAATAAGTGATAGCGCTTGGCCTGCTACGCGGGCCGAAGTTCTAGGCTTCGCGACTCCATATGTGAACCGCCTCCGTCAAAAATACTTCCTTCATAAAATCAATTCCGACCATGAATTTAGCCCACAGAATCCTCCTGCTTCATATTATATTTCGGCAATTTTCCCATCTCGTGATTTCACCCTAGTTTTTACAATTCCCAATTATATTCCATGTGTTTATCTAGTAATAAATTATTTATTCCAACTTTTTCACGAGTTGAAGAGTATAAATTCAGAGCTTCACAACGAGATAAAAAGAACTACAGTCAAAGGTCACTGTCCGTAGAAGCATGCCTGCGCCATGTTGCGCCTATTCTCAGTCATTGCTTTTCTGATTTTGATCACAAATTGGAGTATGAGTTAATCACGGCGGACTCTATTTACCAGGCGGGAGTGAGATGGAGGGGGGCGTGACGTCAGTAGGCTTTGCAAGCGAGCCGGCGGTAGTAGTAGACTTGATGACTTCGTGGTTCGAAGTAAATTTTCTTTCAATATTTTGAATACTTACCTAAATATATACATAATCAATTTAAACATGCCTCGTAAATGTTGTGTCCCAGCTTGTAAAAGCAATTATGATAGTACGAATGATAATGTAACTACATTTAAATTTCCGAGTGGAATCGATTTATTTAATAAATGGATAAAATGCATTCCGCGTAAAAACTGGACACCTACCGCAACGTCAGGGATTTGCATTAAACATTTTTCAGAAGAATGCATTGCAACTAACTATACATACATTTATCAAGGAGAAATATAAACCTTTTATTACGATAAACCGCGTTTGAAACCTAATTCGTTCCCAACTATATTTCCCGGACTTCCGCATTATTTAAATATAAAATCAAGTACTAAAAGAAAAACCCCATAAGAACGAAATTTTGAGATCCAACAAAGAGAATTGGAATAAGATAGTAGAAATGCAACAAATGGAAGATAGAGTTCAAAATTTTGACGTACTGCTTGAAAAAGTACTTGAATTTGTCAAAACTATGAATGAGGATATTTTTATCAAAGTAAATGATGACGGTATTATTATTTACAGAATGGATTTCAAAGCAGTGAGTTGTTCCTTTCATATTGAAATAGATACAAATCTGAGCCCAAAATATTTCTTTAAAAATAAACTAGTGAGTTTAAGTTTTTAATTTTAATAAAAAGTAGATATCCAGAGACAATAATACCTAAATTTGAATGTACTCACAAAGGAAGGTATTCATTTACTATAATTTTGTATAACTTTGGATAGCGAACTGTTATTTTGGGCTATATTTACCGCATTACAGCGTTTTACTCTAAAACTATATTCAGAGACAAAAGAATTGCCGTTATTATTGTTGTTAGTAAGTCAATAATCATTCTGCATAAGCATTATAGTTCCAAAATACAAAAAAAAAATAAAAAATTGAAGGGACCTGTGTCCCACAAGAATTCATATCTAAGAATCGGTTTTTAAAACTATCATCTTAGACAGGGGAGCAACTGTATACACGTGTTTCGTCCTTATTAGGACTCATCAGTACAGTATAGTATATAATTCTGACTATCTGGGTTTGGCTATACTGTACTGACGAGTCCTAATAAGGACGAAACACGTGTATACAGTTGCTCCCCTGTCTAAGATGATAGTTTTAAAAACCGATTCTTAGATATGAATTCTTGTGGGACACAGGTCTCTTCAATTTTAATTTTTAATTAAAATGTTCCACAGCATTCTCAAAAATTTAACAATTTATTGTTGATTTCTATTTTATCCAAAATACAAATTTAATACTATTACATCGCATGAAACTGTGTAAAAATCAGCCTACTGACGTCATGCGAATGCTGTGGTAGTGGGGGTCACACTCCCGCCTGGTATAGAGTCCGCCGTGGTTAATACAAATTATGTGATCCATCTGTTTTAAATTGGCGTAAGCTTTGGCTGTATCTTTTTCCATTTAATCCTATGCAAGATGAATTATATCTTTATATTCTCATGCTTTTATAGAAGTATCTACCAACTGTAATTTATTCGCCTTGATCAATTCGTCCTTTGTTATTCATTCTAAATTACTTTGTTCAATTGCTGCATGATCGATCAGCCACTTATAAAATGAACAAAGAAATGAAGTTAACTATTCTTGTATATAGAAAGAAAATCTTGATTCCGCTGAATTCTACATTACTAGTGCCTATTTATTCCATTTTTGACATTGTTTAAACAATCAGATGATGCGCTGATTCATTCAACTTTCACACTTTCCGGTACAATCGTTTCACAATTAAAACTTCAATAACAAATCTTGCCTGCAACCGTCTTCATGAAGTGAGGAGCTTCAGCAATAGTAATGATAAGAAGTCAGATCCTTCAAGCTTCAGTCCATCTTTAGAAGTGCAATCATTTCCAGGCAATGAGAAAGCCTGTTTTGTATTGTTTAGAAATTCTGACAAAAAATATGAAGCATTGATAGATATGTTTAGGGATCTAAAAAGATGAATAATGATAATCTACTATAAATATCATTGAAATCTATGTATAAATTTTACTTGATTATATTAGCTCAGAGTATATCAATATAAAATCATCTTATTCATCCAAAAAGCTTTTGTAAGAATTACCAATAATTTTTATAAGAAATATAATGTATAATCGTGACAAATCGCTCTCCCGTGGAAAACTTCTTCCAATATTTCGGAAAACTTGGAGCGATTAATTGTAGTTTTCAGAGTCGTTAATTGTTGAACTTTTGGTTAGCTCGTCCACATAAATAAGATTATTTGTCAGGATTGAAATGTTCGAGTCTTAGAAAACTTCTCTGCACCAAGAATGATATTTCTAATTCCCTAATTTAAAAGCAATCAAGCATAATCCGATCTGTAATGTTCTGGATAATTAGATTTTTGTTCTCAGAACTTCCAATTAAGATTCGAATCGTGACTGGATTTCTACTGAGGATTCATCACTACTTAGTATTTTTCAAATAGCAATCAATTTTGGGATGTTATTATTAGTAGTAGCTAATACCATCAATATCGATAAAATAATGGTATGGATTATCAATTATAAATAGCACAAAATAATCTATCAACTTTTATGGAGAAATTTAATGAAGAAAAACAGTGGATAAATGGATATTTTTGGCTGAATACTGCATTAATCAACAAAGGGCAACGCGAAAGTTATATACAATCAAATCATCCATTTTCTCTTGTTGTAAATGTCTGAAAATGAAGAATACTTCCTAACTTTGTTGTGCAAACTTGGTTATAGAAACAATTCCAATTTTCTTTGTCACCTGATAAACAGCTTCAACCTACTTCAATGATTGTAACTGTTGCACAATACATTTTACTTTGTTGATTAAATCTGTATGGGGCTGTGCTAATTTTATTCTTCTGATAAATCTATCAACTTCCTTTCTCTGTAGTGTAGTCAAAATTTGTGATCTATATTTAAAATTGACAGTGCAGAGTTCGAATGAGATCCACGCTAATCGGCTTAGCAACGGTGCTGACTTCTTGTCCTCAGGGTGAGCTTGTGTGCACCCGAGGCTCCAGTATGATATGAATTATAGAAGCTTTATTTCTTGTTCCTCAAATTTTATCCAATAGAATAATATTTTTCAATTGTATCTCTCAATATCTTATTCTTCCATAAGACAACTTCTTGGAGAAATAACAATGTTTCGACTACTAAAATAACTTTTGTAGCTTCCAATAACAGCAATAGAAATCTTTCAAGTCAGTTAAAGAAATAAATCTTGAAATATATACTCAAATAGCAAACCTGGATCAAAATCATACCCGAAATCATGTCGCGTATTTCATCAACAAAATTCTATTCAGCTTCATTGAAGTTTTCTCGACACCATCGAGCATCTGATCTTATACAATGTCTCAATTTACAAACTTCAAGTATAGAGATAAAAGTATTAAACTCTTCAAGAACTGAAAAGAGTCATTCAAATCATGCAGTAAAAACTCGAATGCAGTAATAAAAGAGAATACATTACCTTTGCCAACAGATTTGTTGCCATGTATCCACCCATGTTTCCAAGTCCGATAAAGCCTACATTTGAGGCTCTCCTTCTAGCTTCTGAAACAAAATAAAGAATATAATTTAATGTGCTCCGCCCTCAAATATTTTCAGGAGAAGACATCAATAATATTTCATTCAACATGATATATTCCAAGTCATGTTTCGAAAGGAAATTACTGTCACAAGCTCTTTGACTATAATTCATTTATTGCAGAAACAATTACAAAATATTAAATATAATTTGCATGTTCAAAGCTATTCCTTTCTCTTTTCAGACCTTATCATTGACAACCTCCAGTGAGGCTAGAAATTACATATAATAATAACATTAAAATATAATTTGGTTATGAACAACTTTTAGGGTCCATTCGCAGTTAATGTCATGACAAGAACAATGCCAGGATTTCTCTCTTCTTTGAAGTGTGACATAAATAGCATTATAATGGAATTATTTCTACGATGGAACCAAGAAAATGGAAGAATATTGTCTTTCTGTATCCCAGCCTTTTTGATCAAGATTAATATTCACAACGGTAATAAAATTTGATTTGAAAATTTTTCATTCGTTATAAATGAATTTCACTGTACGTTCTTTTCAAGATGATGAAACGGCTTTTGAGATGGAATTTGCATCATCTTCTTGTGAAAATATTTATAACACGAAATAAATTATCTTCATCGATGCGGATCACAATTTCATGCCCCTCTACTCAAAAAAACATTGAGCAAATTTTATGGTGATGAGGAAATTACATAGTTTTTTTCATGTATCATCCTTTCAAATATACAAAATATTTTGATTAAACTTTGTGCACTATATGTTTGTTGATAGCTTTGATACCACTTATCAAGAGATTGTCAGAAGATCATTATGTTTCTCCCTAGTAAGAGACAGTCTAAATAATAGAAAGAATCAGAACGCTCTCCTGTTTTATCGAATGGCTTCATAAAACAAGAAAGAAAACAGTCAACATATAAACAAGCAAACAGGATATGGCATCTTTTGTTCTTCAGCTATGTAGTTGACAAACGTTTACATGAAGAACGTTATGTTTTTTTTTGTATTGTTATTGGAATTGACGATGCGAGTGCAGATATCACCTCGTCTAGAAATCGAAAAAGACTTGAAAACCTTCCAATGCTTGTGTCATTGTTCATCATTTCTATCAATGATATCATATTGGTTTATTTCACTCATTGTATAGAAAATTACTATTGTTCCAATTCATTTTAAAAATCTGATCGATACGAGAGCAGACTCAAAGAAATTCTATCTTTATAACACAAGGGTTTTTCAATAGTTTTTTAATCATTTTTTATGAGACAAACACGAACTGAACTTGCGAACAGAATTGACAGTTATCCTTCTCGAGAAATAAGCAGTGATTCATATTTTCCAGCCCAAAGCTGTCCAATATGTGGAACTTTGTTATTTCCTCTTATTAGTTCGAATGATCTAATTTCATTGTACCAAGATTACGACTGTTTTGTTCTTGGAAAGCAGAGTTGTCAAATTAACCTTCATCAGAACAAATTCATCTCAATTATAAGAAGTAATACAATGAAGGCGAATAAGAGATAAGTATACTAACAGAAAAAATTGAATCCAATTCATCCCAAAATATTCAAAATTTTCATTGAGTGAACTTCTGAAGCTCTGATGCTAGTAGTTTCTGATTTGAGACCATTTTTCATCGACTATACTATTGGAGAGCTTAGAGATTTATGATGAAGAGTGGTGTATGCTAATTGTACTGTTTTTAAGTGTTCGAATGTTCACATAATGTCAGATCATTTTTCTTGCAGTAACCTTCATTTCACAGTGTCTCATTAGTTTCATGATAATCCCTGCATCATCTGATTCATCCCAAAAATCTCAACTATCTGAAATAGCTCCAAGATTCTCTACGCAAACATTTTAGAAGAATTGCCTCATATCGTACTTGAAGTCGAGTCAATTATGACATTACTATTGTTCTGAATAGAATGGATGTTGAATCAGTATAAATGTGGAGAGCCAGAGTGGTGAGGCAAGACCAACATTTGATGTGAGCAAAGTAGATTTTGCGAGGCCCTCTGGTGGCCCAAGAGGCAATGTTATGAATTAAAAAACAGTTAAAACATAGCTTTTTACTACTAACTTTATTAAAGTATAGACAATGCAAACTGAACTATATTCTTAGACTAAACTTGGGGAACAGAAATTTCTTGCTTTAGCTTCACTAAACTGTCCAATAATTGCACAGTAATTCAGCTTAGATGCTATAATCTGCTTCAGAAGATGAAACTGCCAAAGTTAAAAGTCTTTCCTGAATCATCTCATTCCTCAAATTATTTCTCATTAGCTTTAATTCCAAAGAGCGGAGGCTGTACTTACCGGTATCTTCAACAAAATTCGATGAACAATGTGAATATTTAAAAAAATGTCTTTCAAGTTATTTTCTATTATGGTTTGGAACAGTTCTTCCACATTTTTGATGAAGTCTGGTACATTTAGGATCATACAATTCGTGAGGTTGAAAGTCACTACTTTCATTTACTTGCAGGCATGTACGTAAATCTTGGAAGTTTTTTATTATTTGCTCCTTTTGAAATCACAAATATTGCTTAATTTCTGAAATATGAGATCAGGACATCCTGGAATTTGTATATTCCAAGATGAAATATATCAAGAAGTATCGATTCTGATAACTTTTGTTGTTATAAACATCATAAGGATGCTACGATTGCACGCTGTATTACTTGAGTAACGGACGGAGGAGAGAATAGCCGAATCAGAAGCACACACTGTTTGACTCTATATCTCCTGAATGAATTGAGATAATTGAAGTCTGTAAAAAGTATCGTATTCTGCACGATTCATTCTAATGTAATAAAAATTATTATTGAAGTATCTCAAAAAATACAAATACCATTACCTGATAAATAACATTTGGAGTTAGTAGCTGTACCTTTCGACTCAATGGAGGTAGTCAAAATGTGTGGATAGTACTGTGATCTACATACTTTGATGTAACGCGATAGAGAGTTTCATTAAAATATTTTCAGAAATACAAATATGATCGATTGAATTTCAATACTCAATAATAGTTCTAAAACAATGTTTGTTACTGTATCTTCTGAACGAAACAAGATGAATCAAAGTAAAGAACATGTTACCCAGCACATTCAATAAGATCAATTATGTATTGAAGCAGTTCTTTCACATCTTTAATGAAGTCTGATACATTTAGGATCGTAGTTTGTAATTCTTCATACAATTCGTAAGGTTGGAAATCACTACATTCATCAAAACATAAGCGGTCTGAAAGGTCGAAGTAATCAATAGGGATCAAAACGTAAATATTCAAGATGCGAATAGTCCATGGGACAGGGCATGAATTTTTCGTGGAGTACTTGAAACTTCGTGAGTGACTTCATTGTGATGAGTCCGACAGCTTTCATATTTGACGAAATTCTTGATTTGGGGGCGTTTTCAGCAAGGGCTGATTGGACATGTCAATTTCATGAAGCCTTAAAAATGTATTACCGTCATATTAATGTTTACACGGATCGAAAGTCTTTTTGATCATAAAATGAAAAATAATATTGTCCGACTTGAATATTGGGGGGCCAGCGGTAAGTCCGATAAGCCGCACTTGTCACAAGTACGTTGGTATGAAAACGGATTACCGCTAGTCTGAGACTTTGAAGACGTGTTCAATTATTTTTTTTCTAAAATTTGGTCATTTTGTCCGAAAAATTTTTGGAGGCGCTTTCTCAGTCCGACACTGAAAACGTGTCAGGATTATAACAGCTCCTTTATCAATGACCGCTTCTCGGACCAAAACAGTCATAATTTGCAAACATATTTTCTGTCCAAAAAACATATTGTCCAACAGAAATATTGGTTCTTATCGTCAGTC
Organism: Dromius quadrimaculatus; assembly: GCA_963989225.1. Lineage (NCBI taxonomy): Eukaryota > Metazoa > Arthropoda > Insecta > Coleoptera > Carabidae > Dromius > Dromius quadrimaculatus. The sequence goes on along the minus strand of OZ022328.1, from coordinate 64,651,462 downwards.
CGACAATGAAATGCTCGCACATATATAACTCAGTTTTTGACGTATTTAATATCAAGAGATAAGTAATGGACGTTGTTGATAAGCTAGTAATGCATAATTCATTGACAAAATAATTGAAAAAAGTAAAGTAGAAGATAGAAGAAGAAATATATTATTTTGTCGCTAAGTTAGAGCGTTACTCACTTTGATCTTCCATCCTCGGAGGTTCAAAGTAGAAATCAATTGGTATTCGATGCTCCATCTGAATCTAAAATTAGGATTAGTGGTTCCCATTCAAGATTTTAAAGTGACTTTCTCCCCCGACTATAGGAAGGGAAGAGATCTTTGAAATTCTTCTTCAGCCATTTTTCCATTCGGTGCATATTTCTCCAGATATACTTCAAATATGCCATATCTCACATTCTCCACACAGACTTCGACTAAGCCAAATTTCACATCACCTCGTGTGCGCGGTACAATGTTTTTTGTACACGTCGTAAAATTGAAATGGGACACCTGTATATACTTTCAGTTTTCTGCACTCGATCATATAAACTTCAAGTATGCCCAATATCCAATTTTTCCGTGCGTGCAATATGCTTGAGAAGGGATACAAAGCTTCCTCTTCACGTATTAATATATAGAGCAAAATAGGACACTTGTATATAATTTTCGCTTTCTGCACACCTTCTCCTTATGAATTTTGAGTATGCCAAATCTCACACTCCTCCGTGCATGAAATATGCTCAAAAAAAAGGTCGAAAGTTTGCTCTTCACGTATTTATATAGATATCACAGTTGAAGGTGAATTTGAATGATATTTGAGGTAATTATCAGAGTATACTGACTTTATATCACACATTTGATTCCAAAATAATATTAATGTATTGGTGCACAAGCCTTTTTTCAATTATTTATAATCAATAATCATACTGACTTGATATACATTTCATATATGTATATGCCTATGAACGTAGCTGCATTCATACTACATATTTTTGCTTTTTCTGAAGTATTGCCCCACTTAAATTGTCGAACATGTATACAGTAATGTTCTAGAAACTATTTGAATGGGAAATAAAGAATATAGGGATGAGCGGTCATTGATGAAGGAACTGTTATAATCCTGACACGTTTTCAGTGTCAGACTGAGAAAACGCCCCCGAGAATTTGTCGGACAAAATGACCAAATTTTAGAAAAGAAATATTTGAACACGTGCTTAAAGTCTTAGACTAGCAGTAATCCGTTTTCATACCAACGTATTTGTGACAAGTGGGGCTTGTCGGACTCACCGCTGGCCCCCAGTATTTAAGTCGGACAATATTATTTTTCATTTTATGATCAAAAAGTCTTTTGATCAGTGTAAACATCAATATGACGGTAACACATTTTAAAGGCTTCATGAAATTGACATGCACAATTAGCCCTCGCTGAAAAACGCCCCCAAATCAAGAATCAAAATGAAAGCTATCGGACTAATCACAATGAAGTCACTCACGAAGTTTCAAGTGAGCGGTAATCAACGAAAAATTCATGCCCTGTCTCACGGACTAGAATCTCTTAACATTCACAAGAAACAAAAATATTTAAAACTTAGATTAATGTACGTCAATGAATGACATCTTATCATGAATAAGTGATATTCAACAACACTAGAATCCAAAAAGATATCAATAGACGGAGCAAGAATGTAACTTTGGTTTCACAAAGAAATATTTATTCAAAAAATTATTTGATCCCTGAAACAGATAATGTAATCATACAGGATGAGTGAGTCTGTTACTAGAGACTAATTTAATCAATTTAGTACTTGTTCACTAGATTCTTGTCGTGCAACTAGTCAGTGGTGAATAAATTCGAAATAATGGTAGCTCATCGAGTACTTCATGTCAAGATTCACGGACTGTTGAGCTTCTGGAACGATTATCATTATTTTTCTCCCTTTCCACTGCAATTTCCAGTTCATGGTGATCTCAGGAGATGTAATCTAATTTGTGTACAACAAGATGAATTATTTTCATTCCGACAATTTTCATCTCAGACTCGTGACTTTTTTATGGCTTCAAATTTGCCAGCATCATTTCAATTGTTAATATTCAAAATTTACATGATTGAATCATTTCACAATTTGATATTTTGAACAACATTGAAATTGCCGACGTGGATTATTATTTTATTATCAAAGTGGACTGCAAAAATTGGACAAAATATGTAAAGATCAAACAAATTATTTCTTTTCATTAAATTTGACGTCATTAATTTAAAAAATTCCATCAAACAACATTTTGAAATAGAGATTTTTCAAAATCGGTTTGCGTAACGGAGCTTCAGGGGAAAATTTGATAATAAACTTAAACAGCGAGTACATCTATTCGATCAATAGCCTTTAGCATGAAGAAGTGAATAAAAGGAGGAGTTTAATTGATAAATTTATATCTGAAGGTTTTTGATTTTGCTGAAAAGTTTCAATATATACTTACTGCCCAATTCAATTATAAATCACACGTGCATTCCATAAATGCATCGGATGCATTTCAACAAGAGTTTATTCAACTTATTTGCGGATACAAAACGGGGCACACAATGGTCAATTATGTGTTGGAAATTCACGGCAGGATTTGTATGGAATTCAAATGGGACATACTCATTTTTTTCGTCCTTATTGTAGTCAGCATATTTTATACTTCATTAAATTCTCTTCATTCCTTTCCTAACGTACTGCATGCAAAACTGAGTGAATTTTAGTTATTAGATAAAATTTTCATAACAAGCAACTTAATCATCAGCTAATTATGTGAATCTGCGCTCATAAAAAAATAAGTAGATTCTGAAACTTCAAACTCGAGAAGAAAACAAATTACTAAGTGGATCCTCTAGGATTGAATTATTTAGCCCCCATTTCACATACATATACAATATATTGAATAGACTTTTATCTAAAGGTAATATGATCAAAGGTAATATTTTCTTTCAATACATATATCTCCAGAGTAGCAAATACACAAAAGATTCATTCAGGCAGATAAGAGAGCTTATTCTTTCTTTACATGAGTTTTGAGGTTCAGTGTATCGAATATTGAATAAGTAAATGGCATTTACTACCCATTCGCATGAATAGAAAAACGTTCCTCCAATTTCTGCTCCTTTTCAAGGAAATAAAAATGAAATTTTCTTTATTATTGAATTTTTCCGGTTTTGTGATTCTCTAAAGATACATGAATTCATGAAGTACATACTGTAATGCAACAAAGTCACAGATATTCATTTCCAACAACTTATTTATTTATTATAGTGATTACTCACTGGATATTCACTATTTTACTGTTCCACTGTTCACTGTTTCTCAGTCAGGTCGTTTTCTCATAAATATACAGATGTCCGTTTCTGGAAATGTTCTAGGTTATTCGAGAGCACGTTACTAGAATTTTTGACCTTGTGGAGCGGTGTGGTGTGATACAAAGAAACGAAAAGTCCCGCCCATACAGGGCCGGATATTAAAATCTGTTACATATTGTTTCTGAGAGACTTTTTCAACGTTTCGTTGCATGCACTCAAACGAATATCCACTTCCCAACAAGATTTGTATCATAATTCCTTTTTATCACAGAAATCAATTCATCGTTACAGATTCAAATTCAAAAGTTTGTTCTAAGCTTACTGGGAAATTATGTAGGAGGACTTTCATAAATAATTTTATCTGCCAATCATAACCTAAATATTCAATGTTATGAAAATTTTGGTCCCCAAAGTTAGGTGCTGTGTATGAGAAAGGTTGACGTATAAATATTTTAAGCTCATAGAATGCACTTCTATCACGTTCATCGATCTAAATTTTCATAATTCTGTTACTATCGAAACTAAATATACATAATGATGTGTACACATCAGCTTGTTAATCGAAGTACAGCATCGCTGTGAGATTATTTCATACCAAAGCTGGATAATCAGCCTCAATCTATAGCCAAATTTGTTGTTTGTGAACTTTCATTCTTCAACATATCTGTTTACTCTCAATAAGCATAAATTCATGAGAATATCGTGATGATAATGAGAAAAACGTGAAGACATTGTGACCTCAGGCTACAGTAAAAGCGATGTGAAGTGTCTCGCCCAGCGAAGTGTGTTTCCGGTCTACGATAAAGGCTTGTGTGTTCCTGCCAGGAGACATGTGCTTCCGGCATCCGCCAAACGTAAGTCTAATGTATTTTCCCGCCCGGAGTCACTGACGTGACACAAGGAAAAATAAAGTGTAAATGAATGCAAATTCAAGGCAGCTGTTCCACAGAAGATAGGAAAAAGCTTGAATGGTAGACAAACGCATCTCTACTGCAATAGAGCACCTAAAACAAGCTTGAGGTGAAAAACGGTGGTCAGTATGAATGGAGTTGATTATAATGAAGTAGGATTTCAAGAGGAGTTATGGAATGCAGCGTTTAAGTTTGCTGACATCAGTTGTGTCTCATTAGTAGGATATTTAATGGAATCTTGAAATTGGAACAGCGCTGAAGTTTTTATTGAAAACCTTCGTTAGCTCAGCTTGACAAAACTTTAAAGGAGGTTCAATTATAATTCTGGAATAACAAGAATGATGGAAAATAGAAAAACGAATGCAACATTTGGTTTCCCTAGAATTTAATTAAGTTTAGGTAGCTTTCTTCGATTACAAAATTCAAAGGACGGTTGTATTAGATACACAATACTAATTACTCTGCTAGCGAGTTTCTAACCGACAAGCATTTACCTAATTTTGATTTCAAATGGCACACTATTGCTACTAAGGTTGATAGAAAAGAGAACATTTATGGAGTTCTCTTATTGATAACAGAATGATAAACATATTTCTCATAAACTAATGTAGTTTTAATGTAATATAAGTAACGAAGCAAGAGCAAAATCATGAAGGTACATAAAAGATTTACGTGCTATGAAAACTGTGCGATTATAAAAGTTCATAGTATGTACATTCAACATTTATAGACTACGCTATAAAACTATCTGGTGCGTCTCGTTTCTATTTTTATTGTTCTTTTGAATCGAATAACTTTATTAAAGTCCACAAGAATAGAGGATAAAATTGAATTCTCAGTTGAAATCGTGCAGAATACGATATTTTTTACAGACTTCAATTATCTCAATACGTTTAGGAGGTACAGAGTCAAACATTGTGTGCCTCTGACCGGCTATTCTCTCCTCCGTCCGTCATTAACCTAATACAGCGTGCGATCGTAGCATCCTTATAATGTTTAATAATAATAATAAATCAGCTCTTCGGGCCCTGCAGGTCCATGGCTTGTTTACATATCGCTCTCCACTGATCCCGGTGAGCGACTTTCATTTTCCAGTTTTGTATGCCCAAACACCTAATATCCTCCATCACCGCATCCCACCATCTTCTCTTGGGACGTCCTCTTCTCTTCTTCATGTTAATTCTTCCTTTAATGACACTTTTAACTGTCCTATTTCCCGGTAACCTCATTACATGACCCAACCATCTCAGTCTTTGTGCCCTAATACATCCTACTATACTACAGTCACCGAATAGATTCATCACTTCTGTATTAGTTCTTCGTCTCATTATCTCACCTTCTTTCTTACCACCAAATATCTTTCTCAAAATCTTCCTCTCCCAAATTTCCAATTTTTTGACATCAGCTTGTCTCAGCGTCCATAGTTCACACCCATATAGGACTGTGGATCTTATTACAGTCTTATACACTCGCATTTTTGTCGTCCATGACACACTTTTCGATTTCAGGAAACTATGTAGCGCCCCTACTGATCTTCTTCCTCTCGCTAATCTGGTTTCCACTTCACTCTCTTCTTCATTGTTATTGGTGAGGGTAATTCCCAGGTAGATGAAGCGGTTAACTTGATCAAATTTATACGTGGCTCCTCTCTCACTTCTCACATTTAAGCTCGTATTCTCTTCATCTCTCTCCGTCGTAATTTTCATATATTTCGTTTTTTCTTCGTTAATTTTCAGTCCTACTTCACTAGCCGCGCTTTCTAATTTCGCTACAATTCTTTTCAGCTCCTCTCTTGTTCTTGTCAGCATCGCGATGTCATCTGCGTATGCCAAAGCTTGATGTTTTCTCCTATAGATAGTCCCTTCTGTGTTTATTTGTGCTCTCCTCATAACCCATTCCAGTACTATATTGAACAGTATGGGTGACATCGGATCTCCTTGTCTGAGTCCCCTCGTGACAATGAAGTCGTCTGATACCGTACCGTCTACCACCACCTTGCATGTGTTCCTTTCTTGAGTCATTTCTATGAGTCTTATTAGTTTTCCTGGAATTTGTAACTCCCTTAAGATTTCACAAAGTTTACCTTTGCTAATGGAATCGTACGCTTGCTTAAAATCAATAAAAAGTACATGCAGCGGTAATTCGTGCTCATAGCTGTCTGCTATTATCTGTTTTAAGGAGCAAACTTGTTCTATAGTAGATCTGTTTTGTCTAAATCCCGCTTGGTATTCTCCTATAATTGACTCAGCTTCAATTTTCAGTCTATCCCTTATGCATATCGCAAGCACTTTGTATGCAATATCTAATAAAGAAATTTCTCTATAATTTTCACAGAGTGTTTGGTCTCCTTTCTTGTGTATAGGAAAGATTATCGCCTCTTTCCATCTTTTTGGCATGACTTCCGTTCTCCACACATTCTGTATTAGGTTGCATAATTCCTGTTGTAATTTATCTCCACCATCTTTGTAAATTTCTGCTGAAATACCATTTTCTCCCGGGCTTTTATGGTTTCTCAATGACTTTATTATTTTTAAGATGTCTTCTTTTTCCGGAGGCTCCATTTCCATGCTCGTTGTTGTTAACTTGTCCGGGTACTATTTCTGATTCCGTATTGGTACCTCCATTAGGTAACTCTTTGAAGTGTTCTCTCCATCTGCTTACTTCAGCCTTTCCTGTGACTAGCTGGTTCTCTTTGTCCTTACAGTACACCGGTTTTTGCTGATATCCAACCTTTTGTTTCCTTACATCGTGGTAGAAATTTTTTATCACTCTATTTCTATAGTTCTCCTCTATTACACTCAATTTTAATTCAAGATTTTTTCTTTTTTTCTTCCTACACATTCTCTTATAATTATTTCTTTCATTATTGTACTTCGTCTTGTTTTCATTGCTCCCACACTGAATCAAATACAATCTCGCTTGATCTTTTTTAATCATCGCCTTCCTGCATTCCTCATCAAACCATGTTTTGTCTCTCTTCCTTCTTCTTTGTTTTAATATTTGTTCCGATACTTCCTTTACTGTCTCCTCTATTTCTTCCCATCTCTTATTGATGCTTGCTGTCTGTCCTCCCTCTGTTAGCCTTTCCGTCATGAGTTCTTGATATTTTTCCTTCTCCTCTTCAATTTGCAACTGTTGTGTCATATACCTTTTTTTTTATAGTGTTTATAACAACAAATATTATCAGAATCGATTCTTCTTGATATATTTCATCTTAGAATTTACAAATTTCAGGATATTTAGGTCTTATATTTTAGAAATTGAGCAATATTTGTGATTTTAGGAAGAGCAAATAATAAAAAAACTCTCTAGTTTTACACACAGTCGTGCAAGTGAGTGAAAGTAGTGAATTTCAACCTCACAAATTGTATGATCCTAGATGTACCAGACTCGCAAACATCAAATTTTGGTTTTACCCCACCCTGGGTGTAGTAGTGAAATTTTCTAAGTGATGTATAACATTAGAATCAGTTTCGACCGATATTCTAAAAGCAATTTAACTGACTACAAATTACTTGGCGGACTTGTTCCTGAGGAGGGACACGGAAATCTGCGACCAGGACCAAGACCAACTACTGAGAACTCGGAACTTGGGAAATAGGAACACGACGTGATGTCAAGGAGGAAACTAAGAGAGGAGCTGACGTGAACTTTGGAGCCGCAGTAATGTCACTCTCAGGCAGCGAACACGAACAAGTTAAAAATAAAAGTAGAATTTTCTTATAATTCCCGGATGGAGAATTTTATCAAATTGAGAGCTAATTGAGCTTTGGTTAGTGACAGTATTTGGAGATTGATAAATAAAATAGTTTATATAAATACTGCAGACTTTAGTTCTGTAACAGTTTTCCAGTTTATCTCCACATGACATCTGCACGTATAATACATAATATTAACGTTCTGAGCACTGTTTGACAATGTAAATTTTGTTGTTTGAACAAACATGGGTAAACATGTATATAATCCAGATAAATGATCCGATTGCCGGAGTGGAGATAGCGATGACGTTCCACAATAGGATTAAAACAAATCTGTGGGGTCTTCCGTGAGATTTCCAATAATCTGTGTGTTTCAAAACAAACATTTTTATTTGCACCTTAATTCTCATAGAAATAAATTCATAAAACGCATAGATATCCTGAAGAATATAAAAAATTATTTGAGAATACTCATCGATAACTGTCATTCTGTGACATGTATGAGGCTCGGTAAAATATTTACAATAATGATTCGTTTAAAACGGTGTAGTGTTTTTCATCAGTAAATGAAAAACACGATTGGAAATTCACATCCAAATCATTGATAACCACAATAATAGGACATTATATGAAGCTCATAAATATGGAAACTGTATAGATGATCTATCAGAATCAAAATGACATTTCTATTTAGTGTGAGAACTGTAATATGTTCACGCCGTTGTAAAAAGTAGATTCCATGCTGTTCAAGTTAATTAGTCAAAGCGAATTCAATGAATGTTGATCACATCTATTGTCTATCGTGTGTCCGGGCTGGTACATGATGGATACACTAATAAATACAATACTACGCGGTAGCCAGACATGTCAATCAATCTTTGAATGTAATCATTCGTCCAATAGGATTGTGAGTGAATTTAAAATTCACCTACAAATTTCAATGCATTGCCTAGAATACAGATTTAACATATCTGTTTCAACCAAATAACAAAAACAAGTTTGTATTCAATACATTTTTTCACAGATGAAATGGATTTGTCATTGAAAGTTTTTGTTTTTGACAACATGAATGCATTATTCATGCTATAAAGACTCGGGAATTTTAACGTGATACATGAGGTACGTTCTACTAGGCGACCGCAACGCCCATGTTGTACTAATGATCGTTTCATAAGACAGATAGAGGCTCAAAGTACGAGAAAATAATTAATCATTTTTGTTATTTCTTTCCATACCTTCATAATAATGGAAGGTAGACAATTAATTTCAATGAACCCTCCTTGACCTAACCTAGACATTACCTCAAGCGCAGTGATGCTACTCATACGTTAATTAGGCACGAAAGCATATAGTTCTGGGTCGTTTATCTTGGTAACTATGAAACACATGCACGATCTTATTCTCTGTCATCATTTGTCTTGGCAACTTATATATGCTGCCTGCAGTCATTAGAATGACACGGAATACCATACTGAGAATAATAACCAGGGATTATAATGTCCTGTTTTCCTTAGTGGTCTCATTATGAGAAAAGCATTCCTAATAATCAGAATCTTCCAGTTTACATTTGATATATACAGAAAAATCATGAAACATTGAAAAAACGGTATGATTGAGGAATACCAATCAATTTTTATGCCAATATTACTTAAAATTTTAATTTCAATTTGAAGCTCTGGAATTCAACTCCCTTTTATCAAACTCAAAGTGTGACAGATTTGACGAGACCCTTTGTATACAGAGCGTGTTGGGGTCAAACATGTTCCATCGCAATTACATGTTCTGCCTCTTGTATGTAACACAAGCAACACAACTTTAGCTATTACCCACGTCTACTAAAACTATCACAATCAATATAACTTGGAAGTATCCCAAATCACTTGAAACTTGGTCTTACCTAATTTATTCGCCGTATTGACATGATGCAGACAGGATGAGGAGAATACGCTGAAACTAAGAATGATTTTTGTAAAGGAGAATGCGCACCTTGTATCTTTTTTTGTTTTTCCACGTAGCATCCAGTATTTTTAGCGCATTTTTAGCGCATTTTTAGCGCATTTTTTATAAGATGGCGTGACGCTAAGCTCTCAGCAACTACACTATTTACAGACTTGAAACTGGTACTAAATAGAAGCTGCTGTTTCGTAGGTGTGCACAAATTGCTTTAATTTAAGCTCAGTAATTGTGGAAGATTAAATTATTCAATTACTTATTTCAAGTGAAACAATGCCCATAGATATGTATGACATTAGGGATATGGCAACAAGAATTTATTAAAGTAGATAAAAATTTAGTTACAACTTTAGCTGCGCGTGTCACTATTATTATCTACAGTTGTCAAATCTGTCCGAGATTCATTCAATGACTTGTTTGACGCGAATTTGAAGCTTATTAGAATGAATTATTATTATTGGATGAAAATTTGTTTACTTTTAGTGTAATTTTTTTTATATAGCTTTGATAAAGATCAAATTATCATTTTAAGGTACAGCACTCGACCTGCCGTCAGTCAATAACTAAACAATGAAGATTAAAAGATATTTTTGAGTTTGTACATGCACAAATTATGTACCTATCAAATAGTCAACTTGAAACTAGTACTAAATGGAAGCTGCTGTTTCGTAACTGCTTGATTTCAAGCTCAGTAATTGTGAGAGATGGTAATTTGCGAAATCTCTGAAGTAACAAGCATTCATGAGCTGTCAAAAATGCACTCTCATCATCTAGATGATTCTTCCATTTTTTCCAATTGTAAAGTTTTAGCTTCATTTGTGAGATAACATTTGGATATTGATTTTGTGACTAAAAACTGCAGTCGCTTTCAAAACGACTGCTCCAAACTAGTCGTTTTTATGTGAATAAAGATCTTACTTGTTTCTTTAGTATTTCAAACTAACGGCTGAACTACGTTGTTTCAAATCAAATTTCATAAGGAATTTTGAAATTTCTCTCATTTTTCTTGCTTCTTATCCAATCTTCCACTTGAGGAGTTTTTTCACTATGCTCATTAGCTTGCAGTGTCGTTGTTTTTGTTATTCTTGCATGCTACAAATCTTGTAATCGAAGAATCAAGCCCTGAAAATACGGTAAAATTACCACGGTAGTAATGTGCATGTGCGACTTTGAAATGTGTGTAAGGATGTCCTACGAATCGACTTCATACCTACAGATGAGATCATAAATGCACTTTGCAGCGATTGTCCGATTATTCAACGACTTCACCGGGTATGTAACAGGAGTTAGATAGATAGATAGAGAGGGAGAGGATGAAGAACACGCGCACCGAGGCCACTTTAAGGGCCCATTGTGCTACCTCCGGGTGCACAGCTACATGCTACTGGTCTTGAAGCCAGTCAACGCTGAGGAAGAAGGCTAACAAGTCAGCAGCAGGAGTTGTGCTAAGTGCAGCCATGGTAGGCCATGCTTCCCCCAGTATGGATCTTCTTTTACGAGATAGAGCGGAGCATTCGCAAAGAATATGCTCCACTGTTTCATCGTCGTCCTTGCAACCTCTACAAAGAGGACTGCTCGAAATTTTTATTCGGTGCATGTGCTTATTAAAGCGACCGTGCCCGGTAAGGACCTCTGTGAGAAGTTTAAGATTCTTCCTTGAAAGTCTTAGGAGATAATTGACCAGCTTGGTGGATGGCTTGGGGATAAGATTTCTCGTTTGTTTGCAGTAAGTTGAAGTGTTCCAGCTGCTGGAGAATTTCTCAAAAGTAATTCTGTGGATTATGTTGTGAAAAACAGTTTTTGATAGGGGCAACATTGGTTCTGGACCATAAGGTCGAACTGACGAGCCTTGTTTAGCAAGGTTATCTGCACAGATGTTGCCTTTATTTACCCAAATAAGTTCCACAATGTTGTGTTGAGATATATTTGACAATGTAAGGTGACAGAGTTTGACAAGCCTAGATGTGAATTTGCATCCACTTAGGCTGCGAAGAGCAGCTTTACTGTCTGTATATATCTTTATATTTCTATTTATAAATTTGCGTCCTTTGATCAATGTCGCGGAATGCAAAATTGCAAAGATCTCTGTTTGGAAGACGCTGGGGTACTGTCCTAAGGGTATACTGACATACAAGTTCATTTGTTCTGAAAAGATACCAGAACCAGAACCTTTTCCTTTCTTGGAGCCGTCAGTAAATATTTTAATATCAGAGGTTGAGGATATCTGACCATCTAATATGATTTGATAAGATTTATCAAAGTAGAATTTTAGAAGAATGGAGTCGGTACTCATCTCTAGGAGAGGAGCTCCCGATGTTGCCTCCCTTAAGATGGAGCAATGCCTGGTATTAGCTCCAGTTTTAGGATACACACCTAAGTGTAGGAGGCGAAGAATTCCCTTCGTAGCAACCTCCTCTAGGTGAAGATTAAGAGGGGTTAGACATAGAAGGACTTCCATCGCTGCTGTTGGAGTTGTGCGCATGGCACCTGTAATTGCTAGACATGCTAACCGTTGTATATGTTCTAGTTTTGATCGTGCAGTTGATTGTCTGACTCTAGGCCACCAAACAAATGCACCATAGGATATCATTGGCCTAATAATAGCAGTGTAGTGCCATAAGGTAAGCTTTGGGCTAAGACCCCAAGTTTGACCTAAGGTTCGACGACATTGCCGAAAGGCTATACAGGCTTTTTCAACTTTGAAGTTCAGGTGTAAACTCCAGTTGAGTTTGCTGTCAAGTATGATGCCTAGGTACTTGACGAACTTAGACAAACTTAGTGTTTGGTTGAAGATTTTTGGCATATTCAGTGTGCCAATCTTTCGTTTTCTTGTGAAAAGGATTACTTCTGTCTTGGTTGAGTTGACCAAAAGAGAATGTTCTTTACATCAGTGTTCAGTGAGTTTGAGAGCATCACCTGCTATACAGGCAAGAGTGGTCTCGAATCTACCGTTGAGCAGAATTGCAATATCATCCGCGTATCCGATGGTATGATAACCGTTATTGTTAAGGAGTTCCAGAAGACTGTTAACAACAATCGCCCACAGAAGAGATGAGAGTACACCTCCTTCAGGGCAACCTCTAGTAACGTAGCCTTTATTATTTTATTCCTCAGTGGGAAATTGTATAGCTCTATATGTAACAGGAGTAACACAGAAGTTGCTTCAGTGGGAAATGTTTCAACATCCAAGTGATTATTTATCACTTATTCTCGAAATTGGAAGATTTTTGGAAATGATGATGAACTTAAAGAACTACGTAGAAAAGAAGTTTGGGTATCAAGTTGTATGTGAAATATAGCTCCATTCTTCACATTCTTCATTTTCTGAATGACTCTCGTACATTTGTACTCACAAGGATGTAAGTCTTCTCATGACATACAACTTGAAGCAAATATCATTCGTTGGTTGATATTTTGTAAGTTTACCAACTTTCGTTTAGTTTCCAACTAATATTTGGACTTAAATTCATGCATGCGGTTGTATTTAGAGTTCAAAATCGCAACAGCAATTTCGCATTTTATTTTTTTTATATATGCAGTTATCCTATGCTATCAATTCAAGCGATTCCGCACACATTTATTGGAGATCCTGACATTATGATACCATATAGATTCTCTCAATGATATCCTTCTTGAAGACATATTCAGACATCCTGAGCTTGCCCATCTATCTTTGGTAGATGTACGACCACATCTGAACTCATTATCTTGAAATAGATAACTTTTACGAAGTTCATTCATCTTGAACCCTTCGAATTACGTGACAAGTATTCTCCTCTTATATTGTAGAACTACGAGCAGCATTACCTATAATGAACTAATTACTGCTTGCTTTAAAGTAGCCTTGATTCTCAGGATAAACAGGTGAATTCAACCACCGGGCAATCGAAATATTTCTCAGTCACTTTTTCCAAAGAAGATATTTTGGCTTGTTAGTTACCTGTGTTGTAGTGCGAAAGATTAATTTGGAAATCATTATCCACGAAACTGATCGAACTATGAGGCAAATTAAATCACTACTTCAGACTTGTGACAGAACTACAATGAATTGACATAGACATTGATGACTATTGTTAAAAGACGGAATGGGAATGAAAGGAATAAAAGTTCATGTGATTAAAAACGTGTCACATCGAACTGAAACCGGATGTAGTTTGAGGAATATGTTTCAACACTCGACACTTTATAGTCAACATATCGATCAACTTTCGTGTATAAGAAATAAGATACTTGTCAAGTAATATATTTATATTGACAGAATGAGGAGGCCCCTAAGATCCGGTGTCTTTGAAACTGCCCCTTCAGAGAATGTGTACACAAGAAGAGGTAATATGAATTTCTGGAACGGAAATCGGAACCGATGGACTCTCCTGTTGCACTGCGATTTCTTTCTTCCACTTTGAATTCTTATCATATTGTATTCGCCATAGAGGCATTGTGAGATCAAATCTTGAATTCAAAATATCTGAATAATTGTAAGAGGATTCTTATGAAATAAAAAAAAAAGGAAGATTCATTAAGAGAAGTGTTTCCAGCATATTTCAAAAATATTGTTGATCTTGTTGAGTCTCAACGATACTTTATTATCCTCGAAGAACTACGACGTCATAGAACTCCACATTTTATTCTTTATGTTCATCAGAAAACGTAAACACTCAGCTTATTCTCATTTTCATTAACTATAATAAAAGCATCATTTCTGGGAACAATGTTTTCTCAAAACATAAGGGGAACAATAAGTTCTTGGAGTTCTGTCTTACCTATTATTTCTTGAATGATGTAGCAGTGGTTCTTACAACGCAATTCTTTGGTCAAGCAGATTTGATAACATACAATCAAGTTTATTACAAGAGGTCGGTAGGAATTCTGCGCGCAGGTCAGCCGCAAAATGAAGCATTACTGTAATGGGCTATCCCACAGAATTTCTTGCAGAAGTTCATATTTAAACCATTCAAAGCTCTTACAACCACGGATTTACCATCAACCCAAACAGGAGTTTAACTGTCTTTATATAATAAACGAAATACAATCAATATTGTACGGGCTCTACGTCCATCAAAGCTTTTTTCGTGATGGACAAATATTGACATTTTTATCGTAGCGGAGCTGTCAATAAATTCATAAAAATAATATCAACGTCATGGAAGGATTAAATTTTGAATAATTCACACCATTATTCAAGCTTGAAGAACATTCAAAATATCGACTCGAATCAATCAAATTGTACAGTGTAAGCCAGGCACAGATCGAAATCATTAAAAAAAATTGGTTCTTAAGAAATTGATGGTTGGTGACAGTGTGGTTTGTGAATATAACAAAAAGCACGTACGATAGGACATCGAACGAGCTCTGAATAGGAAACAAAGAAAAAAAGGGTCGTAGTTCCTTCAGGACTCTGAATCTCTTTTATTCAAATTATCCTGTTTTGTACGATGAACTTATAAATGACTGGAATTAAACAAGCCGTGTCTATTAACTTCAGTAACCAATAAATATGCAAATATTAGTCGTTTGTACGCAAATTTTTTTTGATGAAATTCAACTTACTTCGAAATTAACAAGTGGTAATTACAATTTTCAAATTTTGTCGTAACATGGAGCGTGAGTCGAAGCCACGTTCATCTAGTAACAATTAATATATATGAATGATGTTTTATACTTCTTGTATTATCATGAGAATCAGAATTCCTTCTAAAAAGCAAACGATGTCATTTAATGTGGAAGAATCGTCAAGTCCTGCATACCAACGAATTCGCTATAGGGTAATATATACACCCTTCTTCCGGAGGCGAGAATTGAAATTCGTAGAATCTGCCTACAAAATCTCATAAAATTTCAGCCCGGAATCCGAATTATCTTCATTGGAACATCAAATCAAGTGACGCAGAACTGAAAGAATCGACTTGAATTTTATATTGTACATGAACGTCAAGAGAAAACAATGCGTTACCTAAATAAAAGTGGCAGGTATTGGCAAAACGTTGGGCACCTCCTGATACATTATGATACTAAAGTTGACAGGCAGGGCACCGGTTTTACGAGGTTAGCAAGTCGTGCCTCGTTGGCCACTGCTTGGCTGTCACCCCCCGTCAAAATCTCACACAGAGGACTTTCCTAAAGCGATACAAAAGGATAGCAATCTACAACAACACATAGGATAATTCAGGACATTATTGTGAACAACAACATCTCAACTCACTGTCACCTCCAACGCTTTCTCATCCAACACACTGCATACTCATTCAACTCACACACCTAGTAACTCAACACACTGATTTATCTCACACCAACACGCTGATTTAACTCACCCTTAACTCTTCAAGATACATTAAAACACTTTGGAACTTGACTCTCCTAAATAATAACACAAACTGAGATAACAAATGAATATCTTTATTTAGTATCATTTAATATTTTATGGTGAACGAAATATTCATGTAAAAATAGTGATTTATTTCTGGCGAACGTGCTTTATTGATCACAGAATATTGCGTTCGATGGATGACTGAAACTCCGTTCCTTTCATGTTACTTTGTGAAAAATGCAAATATACTCGGAAAAATAGAAAAATTGAAAAGAAATTCATGGATGTTCACTATTCATTTCGACATGAAAGTAGGATATTAGTTCAGTCGAGTCGATAGCAATTAAAACCGAATGGTAATTAGTGCTGGATAATTCTCTCCAATCATGCAGAGTTAGCAGAATTCCCGTATTCTTTTGTTCTGCAATTATAGAATATTTTCCCCCGTGATCGTATTTTACTGGATTAACGAGTACATATGAAATAGACAGATCATGAGTAGAATATGCAATTTCGTGACATATTTCCACACGTTTTGATTTGATATTTGAAATAGTGAACAGAATTGTCATTCAAGTAGTTGTGATAGAGCAATGCAAAGCATCCATCAATTTGAATGTGTCGACTCCAATTCCAGGTGTACTAAATAAACCGTTGCATAGTCCATGAATGCGTCACGTCCGTCTGTCCGTATGTCACAGCCTTTTACTTGAAGACTATGGGTACTAAATAGATGAATGGAAGAAAGATGTTTTCATATGTAATGAAATCACGAAGAGAATATTTTTGTGTACATAACCGTGTGGAGGTCTGGAGAGGGGCAATAATTTGTTCAATCACTGGTTGGTTCACAAGTCGTACAAATTGTGTCTACTATATGGTGGAAAACTTTAAGAAGAGTAACCAAGTTATAATCACTTCCATAATTAAAACTCGATGCTGAAGTGAAAGTTGATTGAGGAAAACTTTATTTACAGCAAATATCAAAATTTGGCTTTCATGAGGTACACAACGTTTTTGATCATATTCATACATTATATGAATATATACTCAAGTGTTAGTAATATATCATGAGCTTCGTTCTGTCATATTCTATACCAATAAAATTTACAGCATCATGAAAATTCGTATTATCGATTCGATGTGCCACGTATAGTACTTTACTAAAGTCTGGTGTCCTCTGGAAACAAATTTCAAAATAAATATTTTGCTTCTCATCCTTGTTTTACGAGCACCAGAAATATTGAATATGAATATGACGGTAGTTTGTTTTCGATAAACTCAAGGTGAGTTTTTCTGTGCTTCATTGGAAGAATTGGATACAATGTATTGTAATATGCACGTACAGAGTGTCAATTACCCGACGATAATAATAAACATCATTCATCTTTAACTATTTTATGTTTGAAGGTATTTGAATTCGAAATTTTATTTATAATGTGTCGCATTGTTAGCCTGCCAACTTCTTCAAAATCGTATTGAATCATAGTTATAATCAATGACAGGAGAATTTGTGTCCTCATGACCTGAAATATGATACTTTCTGAATTCAAATAACAGAGATGCTAATCAATCTCTGTCTTTACTTATTGGAATATATTTGCGCTCTCCATTCCAACTTATAAGCGGAGCTGAGGGTGCTATTAGATACACAATAAAAATAACTTATCTTGAATGCTTTAGGTGCAATACCAACATATTAGCATACAAGTCAAATTTCCCACGTGTGTCATAAGGTGCAATTTTGTAGACAGAACAAGAACATATACCTAATTTTTGCTGCATTTGCAATAAA
This sequence comes from Dromius quadrimaculatus, assembly GCA_963989225.1. NCBI lineage: Eukaryota > Metazoa > Arthropoda > Insecta > Coleoptera > Carabidae > Dromius > Dromius quadrimaculatus. The sequence continues at coordinate 64,633,485 of OZ022328.1, read as the reverse complement.
AAGTGCTTTAGAAATATCAGCTTGAGAAATGCGATCACAACCAAAAACAATATCAACAATGTTTTAATGGATCAGATTTAACAATTTGGAGAGACTTTGCGATAGACACATAAGAGAAACGGCTCTGACTACCAACCCGCTACACTCCAACCAATATGCCTATATCCAGGGCAGATCTACCTAGACTGCTCTTCACGCCGTGATCAGCAACATCGAGAAATCTCTGGAATATAAAAATTCCATTCTGGGTATACTCATTGATATAGAAGAAGCTTTTGACAAAGCAACATTCTTCTCCATTGTCCATGCTCTCGAAGAACATGGAGTCGAAGCACTTCTTGTCAAATGGATTCATTTCATGCTAGAACATAGAGCTATACAATTTCCCACTGAGGAATCAAATAACAAAGGCTACGTTACTAGAGGATGCCCTCAAGGAGGTGTACTCTCACCTCTTCTGTGGGCAACTGTTGTTAACAGTCTTCTGGAACTCCTTAACAATAACGGTTATCATACCATCGGATACGCGGATGATATTGCAATTCTGCTCAACGGTAGATTCGAGACCACTCTTGCCTGTATAGCAGGTGATGCTCTCAAACTCACTGAACACTGGTGTAAAGAACATTATCTTTTGGTCAACCCAACCAAGACGGAAGTAGTCCTTTTCGCAAGGAAACGAAAGATTGGCACACTGAATATGCCAAAAATCTTCAACCAAACACTAAGTTTGTCTAACTTCGTCAAGTACCTGGGCATCATACTTGACAGCAAACTCAACTGGAGTTTACACCTGAACTTCAAAGTTGAAAAAGCCTGTATAGCCTTTTGGCAATGTCGTCGAACCTTAGGTCAAACTTGAGGTCTTAGCCCAAAGCTTACCTTATGGCTCTACACTGCTATTATTAGGCCAATGATATCCTATGGTGCATTTGTTTGGTGGCCTAGAGTCAGACAATCAACTGCACGATCAAAACTAGAACATATACAACGGTTAGCATGTCTAGCAATTACAGGTGCCATGCGCACAACTCCAACAGCAGCGATGGAAGTCCTTCTATGTCTTACCTCTCTTAATCTTCACCTAGAGGAGGTTGCTACGAAGGGAATTCTTCGCCTCCTACACTTAGGTTTGTATCCTAAAACTGGAGCTAATACCAGGCATTGTTCCTTCTCAAGGGAGGCAACATCGGGAGCTCCTCTCCTAGACTCCATTCTTCCAAAATTCTACTTTGATAAATCTTATCAAATCATATTAGATGGTCAGATATCATCAACCTCTGATATTAAAATATTTACTGACGGTTCTAAGAAAGGAAAAGGTTCTGGTTCTGGTATCTTTTCAGAACAAATGAACTTGTATGTCAGTATACCCTTAGGACAGTACCCCAGCGTCTTCCAAACAGAGATCTTTGCAATTTTGCATTCCGCGACATTGATCAAAGAACGCAAATTTATAAATAGAAATATGAAGATATATACAGACAGTAAAGCTGCTCTTCGCAGCCTAAGTGGATGAAAATTCACATCTAGGCTTGTCGAACTCTGCCACCTTGCATTGTCAAATATATCTCAACACAACGTTGTGGAACTTATTTGGGTAAGAGGACACAATGGAAATGAAGGCAACATCTGTGCAGATAACCTTGCCGAACAAGGCTCGTCAGTTCGACCTTATGGTCCAGAATCAATGTTGCCCCTATCAAAAACTGTTTCTCACAACATAATCCACAGAATTACTTTTGAAAAATTCTCCAGCAGCTGGAACACTTCAACTTACTGCAAACAAACGAGAAATCTTATCCCCAAGCCATCCACCGAGCTGGCAAATTATCTCCTAAGACTTTCAAGGAGGAATCTTAAACTTCTCACAGAGGTCCTTTAATAAGCACATGCATCGAATAAAAATTTCGAGCAGCCCTCTTTGTAGAGGCTGCAAGGACGACGATGAAACAGTAGAGCATATTCTTTGCGAATGCTTCATTCTATCTCGTAAAAGAAGATCCATACTGGGGGAAGCATGGCCTTCCATGGCTGCACTTAGCACAACTCCTGCTGCTGGCTTGTTAGCCTTCTTCCTCAGCGTTGACTGGCTTCAAGACCAGTAATATGTAACTGTGCACCCGGAGGTAGCACAACGGGCCTTCAAAGTGGCCTCGGTGCGCGTGTTCTTCACCCTCCCCCTCTCTATCTATCTATCTATCCTATCTTCTTAGTAATGATGACAATAACAACAGTTAGCATCCAACGAACGATCGAACAAATCCAGGTACTTCTATCCAACTGTTTTTGCTATACCCACACTCACATGGTTAATTATTCACTCAAAAGCTCACTGATTCTCTGTACTCACAAACAATTAAATGTTCCCACTGTTAGACTGGGTTTCCAAGGAATGATTCATTTTTATTTCCCCCATATATATCCCTTACAATCTTATTGAGTCATGTGCTTTTATACAGTTTGCAAAATAATCGTGCTGTTCTTAATACATCAATTCATTCCGCATCCGATGTCTTCCACTCCACCCACAAACACCACGCATAAATCCTATCTCCACATTAGGAACACTCGATTGTGCATTCCATGCAATTGCATCAAATGAACTTATTGAGGAAGAAAATATATTTGACATTTTCGTTAAGTTATCATTAGGAAACACTCGAAATTTCTTCACAGGTCATTACTTTTTATGACTGTAAGCAAAATAAAACATTAATGGCAATTTAACGGTCTCTTTTCTCAATTAAATTTCTTTTCTGTACTTCCAATAAACTCAAGAACTATTAACTACAACGTGCAAGAAAAACTTTTTATTGCACAGTATATTAGGAGCCATTTATAAAATTCAAGTCTACACAAGACAACTTTGTTTTAACAAGACCGCCTTATATAGACAAAGTTATCCAATTTATTACACCTTCTCAACATAAAAAAGTTAGAGAAGACAGTTATTGTGCGCATTTGTTTGAAATTTTTGTAACTACCACATTTCACACTTTTAAAAGTTAGTCAGATGCAAATTAAATCCTGCATATAAAGTCATCGAAGAAAAAATTTGTTATAAGATCAAATATTGCGGTCTGTTGTCTTTACTGTATCAATAATAATGAGAAGAGTATATAAAAGCAAACAACACATAAACGGTGAATACATAAATTCTGAATTTTGTATTTATTGAATAAAGAACAAACTTCAATTAAAAAGATACCATACATACGAATCCAATTCCCCTGTTGACATAGCTCCAAAAATACTTAGATGGACACTGTTAAAACGTACCTGAAACAAAAATAATCGTTTCAGTAGACAATTGACACTGAATAAATAATAATTTATGAAGAACAAATGGATGCGAACAATATAATTCCCAAGGTACCTAAAGGATTAGCAAAACAAATGTACCAAATTGGGTACCAAAACAAAATCAAACAGACAAAAAGTATCACTATACAATTTATTTCTCACTTACGACTATCTAACTCCAACAACAAAGCCACAGATATTTATTTTCAACAACATATTTATCTATTACACTGATCACTCACTAAATATTCACTATTTCACAGTTGTAGGTCGTTTGCTCATATATATACACATGTCTGTTTCTGGAAATGTTCTAGCTCATCCAAGAGTACATTACTAGAATTTTTGACCATACGGGAGTGCAGTGCAATACAAAGAGTCGCAAGGCTCCGCCCATACAAGGCCAGATTCAGAGCTCATTTTATTTTTACGAATCATGAAACTTTCGCACGTATATTCTACAAAATTTGCAGAATTGATATTGTTGAATCAATTATCAAAGTTGATGATATTACCAAAATTATTTTGGGTTATCTTCATGGATATTGGCACAGTAAACCAATTTCAATCCAAACTGTCATTGAGCTTATATCCCTAGAAAATTAGGTCAATTCTCGAATTTGTAATGTGATATTTCGATTATGGTAAAAGTCTGTGAGCAAAGTACATAATCATGTTTCATGACCTTTATTTACAATAACCATTTTTCCTCTTTCAACTAACATCTCCAGGGAAATGAAATGAGAACTGTGAACCTTTCATTGATCGGATGTGCGCAGAGCAGAGGCTACGACCAAATTGCTAATAGGCTTGGAGATTTTTTTGTTGATAAATTTCATCATTTATTTTTTATTCTGTTTGCACAATCGATACACAGGATCAAACAGGACTAAAATAATGATTAGTCGTGGCTAAAAATGGTAAATCCAAGTAATTTATTCCTATTTAGAACAGAAGTCACATTCTCATAACCTCTATGGATGAAGAAGAAATAAGTTCTATACATCCCTTAATCCAAATCAATTTCACGTCACAATCCAGCTGAAAATTGAAGCACTAAAAAGTGCCTCCATTCGAAGAATCCTTGCGAAGCATTGTGTGCTGATTGTTTGTTGAAATTGCCTATTGCCGAAATCTTCTAATAGAACTCTGTGATTCAATTATGTTCAACCTACTTAAGCTGATAAAGGTTCCATGACCAGATATAGAATTGTTTCTTTAATATTAAAGATGATAGGGAACCGCAAAAACTTCAACACATAGAACAAAAAGACGTTGATTTCTCTGAAAAAATATTTACACAAACTAGTGGCTCTCAAGCTACAGATATTTATTTCTAACAATTTATTCATATATTACACTGATCACTCACTGGATATTCACTATTCCACTGTTTTACTGTTCACTGTTCCTCAGTCAGGTCGTTTGCTCATATATATATAGATGCCCGTTCCTGGAAATGTTCTAGATCAGTCGAGAGCCAGTTACTAGAATTTTCGATCGCGCGGGGCGGTGCGGTGCGATACAAAGAGACAAAAGGTCCCTCTCAGACAGGGCTTGATCAATTTTTACGAATTATGACACTTTCGCACGTTATAAAGCATCTTCTCCAAATAGTGCATCAAAAATGGCATAATGGTACATATTTCTATTTTTCAAGTAATATAATTCAAATGAAATTGATAGAGCTTCGAATATAACGTCTGATGGACCAACATGAAATAGTTTCAGAGATAAATTGATTTTCCTGAAGAAAGATGTATGAAAATGTCACGAAAGTGCCAGAATATTTCTCTCAACGAAGGAGACAGAATAACATTATTATAGTCGAAAGGTTTGGCCAACCCTTGTTGAAAGAATTTCACATCAAAAAGCTTTTGCAGGTTTTTTTAAAATCGTTAAAATTTCAAAAGAAAATTCCTAGTAAAATGCATCAATAAAATCATATTTTCAAAGGAAATGTAACAATCATGAATTGTTGGTAATCTCGTTTGAGTTCAAAGCCCTGTGACTGTAGCAAATAGCTGAGGAACGTATTGTGGACTTTCACCTGTGCATTCAAAGAATTACGAATATGGGGGCAGATTTCCAGAATAATTGCCTATGCTCACAGTTCGACGGAATTCTATTATAAAATTGCCATTTGGCCACTTCATCCTTCAAATTTTTTAAAAAAGCTCGAAATTATGTACAAAATTTTGGCAAAAGCTTTATTCAAGATTGATAATTCAAGCGTGGGAATCGTTGGTAGTTGTTATTAAGAAATTCTGACTTTTCTTTGAAGGATAAAGATAATGATTTATCAGATAGATAATGGAAGTTCAACCTAAAGTGTTTTTAAATCAAAGAAATTCTGAACTTGATATTGTAACTTACAGTAATCTTCTTAAAATCGATCTCCAAGTCACTGATGGAATTTGTTATAAAATATAGATCTTATTCACTCCCAGTAGAGCTATAAAAACTGTTGAAAGGACAATAACGTCTCTTTCAGAGAAAAAAATATATTGATATCAATTTGTGTCGCTATAGTGTCATTCAGATCCTCTAAAAGGATCAAACGCTTTCTGTCGAAACCTTTTACGGCTTTTATCTGAAACATTTCCTATGAAATATGTCCTTATTTCTCATCGCATTTTTATTCGAAGTTGGAGCTCTAGTCTTTTTTGTGGTAATTCAATGAATAGTAGTTTGGAGGGTTCTTGTTATTTCCGGTGAATGGAAATACTTTATTCAATTATAATTAGGCTTCTATTTTCGTTTACGTTTCATATCCATCAATTAGTTGTGATCAAGTCATAGATCTATCATTGAGCAGAAATGATTGTTCATTGCAATATTACGATTCCTTTTTCTTCAACGCCAAAAAAGTAGCTTTTGTATTACTTTATTGGGATACGCATCAATCGCTCATCAATCATTTCCAATAAAATGGAAGAAACGCTTTGAATTTTGTTTCCTAGAAGATATCCAAAATGAGGATTAGAAAATGAAGTTAAAATATTGTTCACTTATGGACACAACAAAATGTTCATCATTGTATTGAAACTAAAAGTGAACTGCTCCCACAATAGTTTTCCTCCAATTCATCTGCGACATGTTTCGTTTATTTGTTTGTGCTCACATATGTTCGCTACCATTTTTCTCCAATACGCTTCAACCAATATGGATGCGGTCTTTTTACGACACTTTAGAACAAGTCCAAAGATGAATTTATACTACTTGAAACTTCTAGAGGGTGGGAGCTGCAATCTGTAATAGATATGTCATTGTTGGAAGATACAGGGATTCAGAGAAATTTTGTTTGCAGTTTTGATTTAGTTGTCTTCATGTTGATTCTGATTGTAAATATCTTCCATATACTTCTTAGTACAGTCATTTGGTTATAAAAAAAGAGGTTATTTGGGAAGTTCACCGGGAGTTTGAGTTTTAGAAATAGTCAATTTTATAGATTAAGATGTGCCCTTGCCGAATTTCAACTTAGCCACCTCATATCTTAGCCCCTTGCCCAGCTATATTGAAAAAATTTTGATTTTGAATTCTGTATATTTATTTAAAACTTTGACTTTCAATCCTTTGACCAAGGATCTTCTTCAGAAAACAAGGCAAGTAACTAGATACTAAAAATGTGCAGAATACTAGATGTGATAACGTGGATATCACATCTGAACAAAAAGAATAAAATCCTTTGGCATTCACCCAAGGCTTGAGAAAAACCACGTAAAAACCCCAAACAGAAGAATATGTCTTACTTGGTACAGCTCCGCACACATCCCAAATCACAAAATACACGACATTTCAACAAGACAGCGTAGTGCTACTTTTTGCTATTGGTTTGGCTCACAACTGCAGTGTCAAATAGTCTTCAGTGTACTTTATAATCCAAAATATACACAGAATTACACTAACTAAAACATAGTCATTATATATGTGTGTTATTGATTACAGAAAGCCAAACATTTGATAATTCAAAACCATCAGTATGGCTAAAGTTATTTGGATGTTTAAGTATCTCAATTGCTTCTCTGACCAATCTATCATGAGTTGATGATGTCATGCAAAAACACAATGGCATGATCAGCTACAGAGGATTTATTTGAATGGTTTAGTCTTATGCATCTCCTATGTTCAGCAATTCGAGTGTTCACAGTTCAACCTGTCGGTCCAACGTAGACTTTCCCACAGGTACAAGGGATCTTATAAATGCCCGAAGATTGTAGGGGAATCACGTCCTTCACAGGTCTCATTAACTGCTTGATTTCCATTACCGGAGCGAAGAAAATCTTTAAATTATATTTAGACAAGGTCCTTCCGATCTTCTGTGGAACATTGGTCACATAAGGTGAAGAAACATAATTTTTACTCACGCTAGTATCCTCAACAGTAGTATTGGTAGACTTGGGTCAAAGAGCCTTTTTAATCAAGTGATAACTGAAACCATTTTTCTGGAAAATCACCTCTAGATTATTAATTTCATTATCAAGTTCATCAGGACGACAAATATCATCAACCCTTCGGGATAAGCATTCAATAGTTCCGTACTTTTGTGAAGGATGGTGATGTGAATCAGCATGAATATATTGATTCGTGTTAGGCTTCCTATAAACAGTATGCAAAAGTCTACCATCATTGGTTCGTTTTAAATTCACATCAAGAAATGGTAAAGAGCCATTATTTCCGATTTCTGATGTAAATTTGATATTTTCATGGATATTATTCAAATGGTTCAAAAAACCATTCAAACTATCACGACTATGGGGTCAAATGGCAAAAACATCATCTACGTAACGAAGCCATAAGGATGGTTTATGATTACTAGTTCCTAATGCCTTCTCTTCAAAAAATTCCATGTGATAATTCGCAATTAATGGATAAATAGAGTTCCCCATTGCAACGCCATCAATTTGTTTGTAATAATCATTAATAAAAAATGAAGAAACTGGACGTCAAACAATGGTGGAATAATTTAATAATATCAGGAGAGAAATTCCTCTCGAAAAGTTCTAAGGTATCTTTTATTGGAACCCTCGTAAATAAAGAAGAAACATCAAAACTAACAAGGATGTCATTATCACACAACCGTATGTTATTAATCATTTCAATAAAATGCTTAGAATTTCTAACATACGAGGTAGAATTATTAACAAATGGTCTCAATAAACTGACAAGGTATTTTGATAATAGATAAGTTGGCGAACTGATGCAATTGACTATTGGTCTAAGAGAGACATTTTGTTCATGAATCTTAGGAAAACCATAAAATCTAAGTACATGAGGGTCACTAGGAGTTAAATATTCAATAACATCCTTATCTTAAGAAGATTCTTTAAGAAATTTAGTAGTTTGATATTTGACCGAACCTAAAGGGTTCCTGCTGACTTTCTCATATGCTGGATCATCAAGCAAATCTTCAGCCTTGCTAATATAATCTTCTTTATTGAGAATGACAGAATCTTTCCCTTTGTCAGCTGGCAAGATAACAAGATCTTCATTACGACGTAAATCTCTTAATGCTTCAAACTCTTCTTCACTCAAATTTGGTTTGGGTGTCTTTGCGTTCTTCAGGACTTTCGTTGTTTCAAGACGGACCTCTGAAGCTTCATTTTCTGGCAGTTTCTTAACAGCTGTTTTAACAAACGTAATTATCTCTTCTATGGGGACATGGCGAGGAGCGACAGCAAAGTTTAGACCTTTAGACAAAATAGAAATTGCAGAATCCGAAAGTAACTAGAGAAAATTTTCTACAATTTATGTAATGAACTTTTCTTCCGTAAAATCAAAAGTTTTGGCGTACAAGCGCTGCTAACCAATACACATCTACGCCAACCCGTGACATTTATTTTCAACTGAAATTTGTGTATTATAAAATTAAATTATATCTAAAAACCATACTAACAGTAAATATTTTACAATGCGTTTCACAGTATCGTTTGCATTTATTAAGCTATGGCTTTTAATCAAGTAAATTGTTCTATTTGTGCTAATCCATTGCATAAAAGTGAAGTGATTGAAGTGAAAAAAAGGATTGAAGACTTGTCGTAGGTCAAGTATACGGTTCAACATACATTTGTTACCTCAGTTTGTCTTATTATTTAAAAGAGTAGAGTTCCACAGTGTTTTAGTGTATCTTGAAGAGTTGAGGATTATATGAATCAGTGTGTTGAGTTACTAGGTATGTGAGTTAAATGAGTATGCAGTGTGTTGGTTGAGAGAGCATTTGAGAGTGACCGTGTTGTTGTTCACATTAGTGTCCTGACTTATCCCATGTGTTGTTGTATGATTGCTATCCTTTGATACGCCGCAGTCATTTCAGGGAAGTCCTCTGTGTGAATTTTGACGGGAAGTGACAGTCAAGCAGTGACAAACGAAGTACGACTTGCCAGCTTCGTGTCACGGGTGCCCTGTCTGCCAACTTTAGTGTCTTATTGTAACAGGGGGTGCCCAACGTTTCGCTAACACCTGCCATTTGAGGGAGGAGTGATGTGCGTCTGCTTGACTTTCAATCCTTACACCTGAGAGCCCAGTAAGGCATGTGGTTCGAAAGATGTTGAGCACTGTTTCTGGATACTCTGATGGATGTCACTGTGGATGGTTTCAGAGTATACGAATGTTCTGATGAGTACTACCCTGTGTGTTGATGGTATTGAGTATATAACCTCGAGTAAGTAGTTTTGCTTATGTTATATTTTATTTTCAAAATACATGAGATTTACATTCTGAGACCAGCGTCCCCTGTACATCAATTATAAATGAATATTATTCAATTGTAATGTTCAATTGGCATTCAATACAAGTAATATAATGTATCATGCTGTGTTGAATTTATCCTTTGTTGGATGAGAAATTAAGTGCTGCATCTTCGCGTAGAGGAAGCTATGTAACGACTTCTCATCCACAACTGCGATCCACGCGCCCAACTACACTTTGCGGCGCTTGTACGCCAAAACTATTGATTTCACGAAAAAAAAAGTAATCACAGAAATTGTAGGAAATTTTCTCTAGTTTCATTGTGTATATAAATGTTTTTATCGTGAAATGAGTGGAAAGGAGATATTGTCAAGAAACTGCTTTTACAAAACTTTCCAAATAAAACCACCAAATGACTGCACTATATTGTGAAATGATAACAGACGTAAAAAATCATAAAAATACGATTGTATGATCTCCAATTGAGAGCAGTAACTATTACTTTAGATATAGATTTTTTTCTGTTCCTTTATACCGTAATTCTTATTTTCCAAGACCATGACCATCCTATTAGAGCACATAATGTCTCAGGGGTGCAGTTATTTAGTTAGCACAACATGTAATTTTGTCTAGGCGTGGCTCAGCTGATTATGTTTAAGTTGTCAGACTCATATCATTATTCACCATTAAATAAGGCACTATCAGACACATTTTCATGGCACTATCCAACTACAGCATTAAGTTGTGACGAGTCTAGCTTTGCTTTCCTACATAACTCATATAAATATCAAACAAATGTGCAAGAAATGTATGCATCTTTTCTATTCCGCATAAAGACAAAAATGCGCACAAATAACAAGTTATCTCTTTTTCTTGCTAACTCCTCTTTAAATAAAAATGAAATTAGTTTGATATTGAATGTTTGCGCTTGAAAAGATCTCAGTTTGTTATTAAAACAAAGTTTCATCAGATTAATAACTACTGGAAGCAGAATGCGCACAAATGTTACAAAACTCGGAAATAGCCAGATGTGACAAAATTGCAATCGCAAACTTACTCACGGAAAGATCTATAATTCGATTTGAACTCAAAGGGTAGCCCGAGAAATGGCATTTCTATTAAAGGTTGAATGAATGCGGAATATTCTTTTCAGATTCCAACGCTGCAAGTACATTAATTTAGTACTGCTAGTTGCAGTGTGAATAGATTGGAAGTATTGCTTTTAAAATTGTAAATTTAGACACGAATAATTCAGTTAAAATAACATGGTATGTATATTGATAATCAATATTGCTGTTGGTGATTTTACTAGCAGTTATGTAGGTATTTGATTGTTTTAAATCAGTACAAACATTAAAAGTGACTACATTTCCAGAAAAATAAGAGAATTAAGCCTAACAAGTAGGAATAAACTGAGTTATTGGTCATAAAGGCTACTGCATTCGCATATGACAGTAAAATTTCAATTGTATTTATTCTAGTGATAAAAAGAGAACTCTTGCGTACAATGGCTAGTGTGCTTCGCTGGGATAGAAACAATGTATGAAAATTTATACTTCCATGTAAAAAACGAACAATAGATCACCAGTAAGCACGAATAATGATTATATTTAATACTTCCTTTTTCTGATTTCGTATATTGTTGCAGATATGTGCAAATTCATAAATGTCAAATTCAATTGAACGTGGTATGACCTACTAGTCTACAGAGGATGGAATAAATTTTAGTTGTATGGAATCTTGCTTGTAAGACTTCTTTCCTTTTTCTATAGATATATTTCTGAATTTCCCTTGAGTTGGAAATTCAAAAGCTGTTCAAGCATGACTCCAGGCGATACTTCTCCTTTGAGATTTTATTTCTCTCCAAAAACATCCACGCCATGAATCGTAGCGGTGATATAACATTGTTGAAGAATTTCTGATGTCTTTGATCAGTTTAATTTTCAACATATCCCCAAGGAGAATAGAATAATAAAACGCCGAAAATAAAGAAGCCTGTTGATCCTTCTTCCTTTCTCTTCTCAAAAAATGAGTAATGAAGCATAAAACTTGTCCTGTTTGTCTTCTGCATGTAAATCAGTGTTGTTCGTTTTATTTAGGTTTCCGTTTACCTACTCTTCTCTTGTTCCATTTACCGGGAATATTCATTGCAGCTTCTAATTAGAAATCCTAATTAGAATGTTCTTCACACAACACCTTCAGCCTCTTGAGACAATTCTTGGATAATATTGTGATGTGTCTGTAATACTGAATAACCCATTTACATTTCAGCTGAGTTTATGAATCAATATCAATTATTTGGATGAGTTAATTTGTAGGCGTACAATAATGAATTCATCGTAGAAACTCCAAGTTTTGGACAATCATTTCCAAAATGAGTCAATGTATGATTTTTATGTATGTGCGTCCTAAATTGCTGTAGTTTCAGAGAGCGATTGAATTAATTCGTTTTCCGAATTAAATTGTCGATCAGTGATTTAGCATTCTGCATTAAATTGGTCGCATTAATTATGTTCCATGCAAATTGTTTTTCGAAATTCCAGAAATTTTGTGAAACGGTATGAACTGTCAATTCGTAATTGATACTAATGACAGTAATCTGAACTGAGAGTTCCTTTAATTGAACGTAGAAGAGAAATGCGTAGCAGTATTAGTTGATTATTCAAATTGATGCGATAAACGATTCATTCATTCATTCAACAGAAGTTGTTAATTTCGAGCACATTTAACGTAGAATGGAAAATTGGGAGGGTAGAAGAGTCATAATAATATTGCATTTACATATTTTGTATTATTATGCACATACTGTTTGATTATAGGTACAAATGAGTTGAAGGCCACTCAGTTTTTGTAAAAATTATTGGAAATTCTTAAAAAAGCTTTTTGGATAAATAAGATGACTCTATATTCATATATTTTTATTATAAATCTATTTGACGAGCTTTGAGGAGTTGTAAAGCTCATTAAATCAATTATTAGGCTATATAATTATGTACATGGACATTTCTCTTATTGAAACACATCATTCATTTCGAAACTTCAATAATATTTGTAGTAGATTATCATTATACAATGTATACTTAAGTTTCTCCCCCTAATATTCTCAAGAGAGCACACCATACATCACTTTATAAGAGGTACACACTTATTTGATTGGTTGCCAAATGTTAAACACAGCAACTCATCTGAAGTCCATGCTCTAAATTTGTCTAACGTAGTTTTCATGAATTTGCGACTTTATTTTGATGAAATATGAATTGAAGATTGAAGAAATACATTTCAATGCATCAATCATGTAAAAGGTTTGAAATAAAAAATGAATCAAATTGTTAATATGAATTTAAATGTAATACATCCAATAGTGATGTCAGTGTAGGGTTGCCAATATAGTATTTTCCAAAATGAGCTTGGAAAAATAGAGTATTTCATGGAAAAAAAAAGAAATTGGACCATAAGGTGAGCTGCGTGAAGATTACAATAATAAAACAATACAACATTTTTTATTTAAATTACTCATGTACATTTCAGTAGCAAAGTTACCATCTTCAGAGTACAATAAATCATAGCAGAAAATAAATCTTATAAGTACAAACATGGTACAAAATACCAGAAGAATATCCAATCAAATCATAGGGATTGAGGTGGGCGGAGCCAAGAACTACACAGTGAGTTTGAGTAAACACAATACGTAAAACCCAATCAAAGTTATGCAATAAAGATTATCTAAGATGACATACGTAATGCAAAACCAAAAAACATCAAGTCGAATTACAGAGTTTTAGGTGGGCGGAGCTAAGAACTACAGTGTAATATAGTAGATCACAGGGAGAACTGATCAATGCAATTCAATAAAGGGTTATCTAGAGGAAACAGATCAAAATTCAATAAATAATTTTTGTGGTTTTTAGCGCATTTTTTGGAAAAAAGCGCTATTATATTCACTTTGGCTGTCTGGCTGGCATAACGCTGAGTTCTCAGCAACTATACTATTTACAGACTTAAAACTGGTACTAAATAAAAGCTGCTGTTTCGTAGGTTTGCACAAATTGCTTTAATTCAAGCTCAGTGATTGTGGAAGATTGAATTATTCAATTACTTGTTTCAAGTGAAACAATGCCCATGGATATATATGATATTAGGGATATGGCAACTAAAATTTATTGAAGTAGATAAAAATTTAGTTACAACTTTCGCCGCGAGTGTCACTATTATTATGTACAGTTGTCAAATCTGTCCGGGATTCATTCAATGACTTGTTTGACACGAATTCGAAGCTTTATAAATGAATTATTATTATTGGATGAAAATTTGTTTACTTTTGGTGTATTTTTTTTTATATAGCTTTGATAAAGATCAAATTATCATTTTAAGGTACAGCACTTGACCTCCCGTCAGTCAATAACTAAACAATGAAGATTAAAAGGTATTTTTGAGTTTGTACATGCATAAATTATGTACCTATCAAATAGTCAACTTGAAACTAGTACTAAATGGAAGCTGCTGTTTAGTAAGTGCTTGATTTCAAGCTCAGTAACTGTAAGAGATGGTAATTTACGAAATCTTTGAAGTAGCAAGCATTCATGAGCTGTCAAAAATGCGCTTTCATCATCTAGATGATTCTTCCATTTTTTATAAATATAACAGTTACAGTTTTACAGCAATTTCAAATGAATTTCTTCAAATTTGTGTCCTGTTTCTTGATGGTGGTAAGTTAGGGCGAATTTCAATAAATTTTTGCATTCAATATGACAAAAATGTTTCTTAAATCTAGCTCCAATATTTCTCTTTGTTTGGTCTACATGCTGTCACAAATATGAAATATTTGTAATAATTGGGTTACATAATTATATATTTTAATTCGCTGTAACTGTAATCCTAGTTAGTATTGACAGGGTCGATGTCCAATTGTCGGACATGATTGACAGGCTATGGTCACTAGATGCTTGGTGGTTGCCAGGCAACAACTGTTAGACAATTGAATGTTGGCTTAATGTCGGCTTAGATATATAAGAGCGTAAGCTAGGAGAGAAAATCAGTCATTCAGGGATTCAGTAAGAGTAACTTTGAGCGATATTGTGGAAATACGAGTTTGTAAAGTGAAGATTTGGCACTGTAACCTGTATAAATAAATCATTTACAATAAAATTTGTGACAATACATTGTATCACAATCAGAGCACGTTATTGAATAAATATCTGGTTTCATTTTATCATCTATTCTATCTGAATTTTTGAAAATCAGGATTTTTAATTTAAAATTTGTAAGAATTATCATATTTTTGAAGAAATTACTCAACTTTTTATTAGTTAGACAGTGATGGTCGATCAATTTAAGGAAGTACTCAAGTAACCTTCACCGCTGGTTACTAGTGTCCGGGGTTCGAATCCCGGTCGAGTCATGGATATCTTTGTTCGTCTGAATGTTTGTGTTTGTCCGTTACAACAAGTATAAATATAAAACGTAATATGAATACGAAACGTAAAATGAAATGTATCGCAATTTGTATAGGTTGGTTTATCTTAGAACAAATGAAGGATTTATTTTATTATTTTCTTATTGACAATGGGTTTAACTTTGTTTCCATCTTTGAAAGCACAAAAATAATTTATTGAATTTTGATCTGCCTATTCTAGATAACCCTTTATTGAATTGCATTGATTAGTTCTCTCTGTGGCCTACTTTATTATTACACTGTAGTTCTTAGCTCCTCCCACCTAAAACTCTGTACTTTGACTTGTTTTCTTTTTGGTTTTGCATTACGTATGTCTCCTTAAATAATCTTTAGTGCAGAACTTTGATTCTAATCTAATCTATTATGTATGCTCCGGTATAGGGACTCTCGTGGGCCCCTCTCCAGAGTGTGGTATGAGTGTAAGTGTGCCTAAGCTAAGTTAATGTTTGTGTCATGTGTCCAAGGTAGATCATCTTACAGTCCGAAGACTGCGCGACGATGTCCTTGTAGCTCGGCTTTCGTGAGAGACTGACACTTGTTATGCAACTGTAGTACAGCTACTCATCCAGAGGTGCCACTGCTGTCGCTTACGCGACAGACTGACACTCACGTCTGCCGGAAGTTACTTCCGAAGAAGTGTGTTGAGAGTTTGGGTGTACCTAAGGGAGAGGAAACGGAAGAACTCCGAGAAGACCCCCGCACACGGCACGAAACACATGGAGCCACCGGGAATAGAACCCGGGACCTCAGTGGTGTCAGGCAACAGTGTTACCACTGAGCTAGGCCGTGGCCCTAACTTTGATTAGGTTCTACTTATTGTTTTCACTCAAAATCATTGTGTAGATCTTGGCTCCGCCCACCTCGAACCCTATGATTTTATTGGATATTCTTCTGGTATTTTGTATCATGTTTATAGTTATAAGATTTGTTTTCTGCTATAATTTATTGTATTCTGCTACTGAAATATACATAAATAAACAAATTTTTTCATAATGGTGGAATGATAAAATGAAGTATTCGTTGATAAAAATGCCATCTAAATATAAACTGCATGTTTCCTGAGAATATCACTCACGAGTTAAAGCATTGCTAATTTCCTGCGTACACTTTCGTATCAATTTATTCCAGGAAACAATTTTCTGGAAACGTCAACTACTAGACATTAAATATTCGATTTCCAGTAAAATACACATTTGATTAAGTTCGAGAACGCAGCTTGTATCAAGAAACAAAGCCAAGGATATTGTCATTCATGACAGGCAATTAATTTTGCACCCCTTGAGTGAAATTTGAATCTTTCTGTACATTATTACTATGTGTTGTTATGATACAAATTGAACTTATTCTATTCTTTCATCTGTTGCTAATCTGATAACAAATTTAAGCGTAAATTACCTGTTTCCTTCCCACATCCACTTCAATAAATGGATGGAGTCGTGATAATTCTCTATACGTGGTCAATTTTACCAGATCTGTGTTTGAAAGAGTTTCAAACAATTCTAATTTCACCTCACATGAATGTCAGTTTATTTCTCTTTGTAATTGGAAGTTTTTTTGATTGATTGAGCAAAGTTTATTCATTGCTTGTTTGCTTTGATCTCGGAAACCACTCAACATCAAATTTTGATATTACATTTACAGCTCATGATCGTCAGATACAGAAGCAAGGAAAAGGTGCTATATTGGATATACATTTTTGTTAGTAACTAAAATTGCTTTGATAACAATTGGAAGCAGAGATCATTCATTAATAACATTATATTTGATTACACAATTAGAGCAATCTTCCTGCGCAAGAAATGAAAAATAAAGAATATGTTTAATTTTCATCTTCTTCGCTACGTCTTAAATTGCTTGATAATGAGATCTTAAATGAAGTATTTGCTTTGTGAGTTGCAGTTATAAAAACTTATCATCATAATTTCATTTCAGAAAGCTCGTGCTCAAAAAGCGTGTCTGAGAATGA
Source organism: Dromius quadrimaculatus (assembly GCA_963989225.1). Classification (NCBI taxonomy): domain Eukaryota; kingdom Metazoa; phylum Arthropoda; class Insecta; order Coleoptera; family Carabidae; genus Dromius; species Dromius quadrimaculatus. The sequence goes on along the minus strand of OZ022328.1, from coordinate 64,616,074 downwards.
CAATATTTTGCACAAGGAAACTCCATGGCACATACTTCAACTCATTTGATTCAAAACTGAAAAACTGAAACAGTACGCACTCGCATTTCGATTGCTGCTGTGTCAAACTTTACATTTTCTGAACACGTACATATATCAGGAAACAGAGAATATAATACAGCTCGTTTGGAATTTTCATGCATTTTAATGCATAAATTTACATTCAGGATGTTCAAATTGATTAATAAGACAAAATCTCCCATCCCATTTATTGCACGAAATGAAGTTTCCATATTCTTAATTGGATTTTCATTTTCTTCCTCATTTCGATAGAAGATTTGCGTATTCAAATTTTGCAGTAAATTAATGTAAGCGCAAGAAAATGTCAGTTTGTAAAAATGATCACGTTCATCAAAAGTCCATTGATATGCAGCATTCGTCTATGATTTGTGTGTTCGTATTCTCAATACATAAGTTTGAACCACGACAGGGAAGATTCATTTTATTATCAATGTGTGAATATTATTTCATTCAAGTTTACGGGTTCAGACGCTAATCATTGTCAAAAATGATGTATTTTATGTATGAAAAGTCGTCCGTTTGTTACTAATAAAAGTTCAATAATGCAACTGGACATTGAAATAAAGAATAAAAATAGTTTCCGCTTCCATTCATCAGTTTCATTATTCTACATTCATAGAAAAAACGATTTGATTTGAATGCTTTTCAAACTGAAATATCCATGAATTTGGCAAAATTACACGTGTGTATGTTGAGTACTTGAGTGAATCCAATGTACTCCGTACTCTAATTTGTGTTAGTGCATCTAGATACTAAATTATATACAAGTAGTTCAACATCACTTCGAATATCTACTAGAAACTAGAGTTGCTAGTCAGAACCATGCAGATGACATTTTGATAGAATGTACAAGGTATTCAAACTTCATATACCACAATTGAGATCTCGAAAACCATAAGAGCCACAATTCAAATTGTATGAAACACATTAGGAAATCATTTAGACTCCGTTAAGCTCTCTAAAGGTTCACATAGTGAAAAGCTTTTAGCGTCAGGTGCAACGGTGATTGAGAGCAAGCATGGTGAAACAGAAGTCATTTGCGAGAGCTACATCATCGATGTACAGCCCTAAAAAAAAAATTAATATTCTCAACAACCGAGTTTGTTTTTGTTACCTAAAAGTGGTCTATCTCTCTTATATTGCAGTATACTATCGTACGGAGAACGTGCAAAAATAATCAACAGAAATCGGTCTTCTCCTCTTCAACAAAGGTATTTGTTACTGCTGTCCTATTCCTTTTAAAAATTCCATTGAATGAACATGAATACAGGCAGCTGTAGCCGGTTTTAATTTATTAAAATTGATCGTGACAGTAAGTAATTAAAGCGATGATAGAGCGCTCTGTATAGCTGACAAAGATTGGAGAAAATAAAATGCTGGAATATTCACAACACAATGATGTTTTTGTGTGATGTTTCTAAAGGTCAGATGTTTAAATTCTCAAAGGTAGCTCCATGACAGATTGATACTGCAAAATAATATGAGAATTGATAACCTTTTGGATAATTCTGAAAGTATTACCTTGTTGGTTATTACGTGTCTTTGATCTATGATCTAATTTTATCCAGAAGTCGCATATGTAGTGAAATAAAAAGTAAGTTATAATTAAGTTTATGTTTCCTGAAGACAGTATGATAGATGGAGTCTCTTTTCTTCGATAACTACATTTTCTCCTTGAATTATTACTAACCAAACATCATACAATCTATTTCTCACTTACTACTATTGAACTTGAACAACAAAGCCATAGATATTCATTTTCAACTATTCATTCATTCATTACACTGATCATCCACTGAATATTCACTTTTTCACTGTTTTACTGTTCACTGTTCCTCGGTCAGATCGTTTGCTCATATATATACAGATGTACGTTTCTGGAAATGTTCTAGGTTAGTCGAGACAGGGCCGAATTCAGGCCTTATTCTATTTTAACGAAATAATTTGATGCTGTACTTGAAATTATTCTGGAAATACTGAAATATTGAACAGAAGAAAAAATCAGAGACATCAGCATTTCAACCACTATTCACTAATAAGTATTAAGATGGTAAAACTTAGCTCGGAGGGTAGAAAGGCAGCAGGTTAATTTCAAGTGATCTAAGTTTGCTCCAGATTTTATAAACTGCTTAAGAGGCAATTACTTGTCCTCTATAACAAAAAACAAAGTCTATCCTAGTTTCTAAAGAAGTTTTACTAGTAAAATTGAACAACTTGAAGTGATTCACAAGATACAAAGTTGCTTTTGACATTATAAATCGATTAAGAACGCCCAACTTTCGTATTACAATAAGAAGAATGTAATAAACTGGATTAATAATGCCAAACTTTCGTGAATCGCAATTTTAGACTCGAATATTTAATTTTGAATCCAATAGAATCTAGCTGCTTCGTGTTTCAGAAATTCAAATTAATTGTAAAATGGAAAGACAGGAGTTATTAAAGGACTTTTCGGCATAAGATATATAAATATGAGATAAGGGGGTGTACTTTGAGAAATATTACCATTTCACTTCGGACGCATTCCGGATACGGGACATCTTGAAAAAGAAGATAGTGCTCCGGCAAGAAAGCGTAAATTACCAAAAATAGAAATGAAAATTCAGGCTTGCTGTTACTGAATGAATAAATATCATATATTAGTAAAAATAAATTGAGCAAATAAAACAGATTATTTTGTTGTAAATTGGAGTTCGCATATCATTCTGCCTATATTTAGAATCAAATTACGATTTACAGTTGAACAATTATTTCATATGCAATTGACCTGATTGAATTTAATTGGAAAATTTTGAACGTTGTTGAAAATATTTTTAAAGGCGCGAGGAAATCAGAAACACATGTGGCAAATGAACCAAGCTTCCAATTTACCATGAGAAACTGTGATCACAGTTTGTTTAGGTCTGATAGTCGTACGATAGCATATGAGCACATCAATCAAAATCGTTTTTAGTGTAACCAAATGTGTTTCCAACAGGTCTATTGTACCGGCAACGTCGTACGCGCTCGTACCTCTTGAAAATCGCACGCGCTCGCAATAACTGGAAAATTTGTGATTATTATTCAGATTCTATTTCAACAAAATGGACCGAATTGAATTCTTCGGTTCGTTTGTAAACCGCGTGTGTACAAATTTGTCATTTAACTGGAATCTGCTTCGTAGCGGGCGTGCTGAATTGGAGCGAAAACAGACAGTAGAAAGATTCGGAGTGACGTATCATTAAAGAACCACATCGAATCTAGGAAAAACTCGAGCTGCCGAGCTCTTCTCGATATGGGTGGGTGCTCTATTGATAACGTACGAGTATACTCTTTCCTGTTCATTCACATAATAGCTGCGCGGACGAGGATTTCATTTATAATAGAAAACAATAAGATAAAGTGACTTTTGTATTTGTTGGAATGTTGGAATTCTGTATTGAAGACTGGTATAGGGTCTAGTTGTGCACCTCGCATTATGATTCCAATTGTCTGTACTGGTAGTGCACTTTACTTGAAACTTTTTTTAAATTTTTTGCATAAATTTAGAATGATCAGCCATAGCATATTGAAATTTAGTGTTTGAATTTGTTGTAGCATCAAAATAGTTATCTACTATTTTTGTATCAACCGGCTGAGCCGGAAGTGCAGTTTATAAGTGTGTTATGGTGATGTTTTATAAATAGAGATATGATATCAAGTAATCAATGTAAAACAGTAGTGAATAAATAAAATACGGACCGTCTTGTCAATAGTACTTAATACATGGTGGCAGCGAAAAAAGGCTTAAATATATGGTAAAAATGATGAATTGGCAAATTCCTGAACCTATTAACTTCAGTAGAGGAGCTGAAGAGTGGCCCAGGTGGATAAGGAGATTCGAGAGATATCGAATTGTTTCTGGCTTAAGTACCAAGTCTCAAGTAGAGCAAATTAATGCTCTAATCTATTGTATGGGTGATGAAGCCGATGATGTTCTGTTAAGTCTTCGTTTGGGTGAAGATCAGAAAGAAAATTATGTTAGTGTAAAAGAAGCGTTTGAAAAACATTTCATAATAAAATGAAATATTATTTATGAACGAGCTATATTCAATCGTCGAATCCAAAATGAAACTGAGTCAATTGATGAGTTTGTGACAGCATTACATTCTCTATCTGAACATTGTCAATATGGAGAGTTGAAGTATGATTTAATTAGAGATCGTATTGTAGTGGGAATACGAGATCTGAAATTATCAGAACGTATGCAACTAGTTAATGATTTAACATTAGATAAAGCTGTTTTGATGGCAAAGCAGACAGAACAGGTCAAGAAACAAAATCCAGAAATACATCAAGAAATTCAACAATTGTCTGAAGTTGATCGAATTTCAAGTAGGAAGAAAAATAATCGAGGATCCTTCAAAAGAAATTTCGGAAATAATCAGGATTTTGATTTACGAAAACAAGGTCAATCAAATTGTGGGAAATGTGGGCAAGAATTTCATGTAGCAAATAAATGTCCTGCAAATAAAGTAACATGTTTCATATGCAATAAAATTGGACATTACTCAAGAGTATGTCGTAGTAAAAATAAATCAGTTGGGCAAGTTACAGAGTCATCAGAACAAGATACTTTCGTTGGAATAGTAAATGTGAATAGAGTATCGACAGATGGAAATTGGGAAGTTGTAGTTGACATCAGAAATAAAGAGATGAAGGGTAAAATAGACACTGGTGCAGAAGTTACGTGTATTTCGAAAAACACATATTTAAGATATTTTAATGATGTTAATTTGCTTCCTTCACAGAAACTTTTGTTCAATGCTGATCGGTTGCAAATGAAGACCTTGGGATATTTCTGCGAACAGATAAGATATGAAGAAAAATCAAGATTAGTAGAGATTTATGTAATAGAAGGTCTTGAAAGTACATTATTAGATGGTACGACTTGTGAACATCTTGGTATTATCAAACGAATAGACATAAATGTTGTTGAAGAGGCAAAAATGTCGTTCGATCCAAGAAAAAGTTTCCCAAAAATATTTCATGGATTAGGAAAAATAGAAATTCCATACAAAATCAGGTTAAAGAAGGATGCAATACCTTACGCGCTTACAACATCGAGAAGAATTCCAATTCGTATGATGAAAGAAGTGAAAGAAAATTTAGATGATATGATCAAGTTAGAAGTGATCGAGCAAGTCGAGGAACCAACAGAATGGTGTGCAGGTCTGGTTTTAGTCCCAAAACCGAATGGCAAAATCAGAATGTGTGTTGATTATATTCACTTGAATCGGTATGTTCTTCGTGAGATATATCCAATGCCAATTACGGAAAACATTTTGGCACAGTTGAGTCAAGCTAAATATTTCTCAAAGATGGACGCAAATCACGGATTTTGGCAGTGTGTTTTGGATGAAGAATCACAATTGTTGACAACATTCATCACTCCTTTTGGTAGATTCAAATATAAAAGATTGCCATTTGGAATAAATGCTGCTCCAGAGTTCTTTCAAAAAAGGATGTCTCAGATTTTGAATGGAATAGAAGGAATTTTGATTAATGCGGATGATGTATTAGTTTATGGTAATACAATTGATGAGCATGATGAACGATTACGTACAGTGTTAGATCGTTTTTCAGAAGCAAAAGTTACGTTAAACAATGAAAAATGTACGTTTGGAGTAAAAAAAATCAAATTTCTTGGCCATATAATTGATGAAAGTGGAATCCAAATAGATGAAGACAGAATACAAGCAATAAAGAATATGGATGCACCACAAAATATATCTGAAACAAGAAGTTTGATGGGATCAATAAATTATTTATCAAAATTCATACCAAATCTAGCTTCAAAAGCTCGTCCACTCAATGATCTATTGAGCTGTAAAAATATATTTTATTGGGGCCCAGAACAAGAAAATGCTTTCATAAATTTAAAAAATGAATTATCGAAAGCTCCGATACTTGCATGGTTCAACCCTGCAAACGAGACAGTCATTACTGCAGATGCTTCCTCATATGGCATTGGAGCTGAAATAAAGCAAAAACAAAAAGATGGTAAATTTCGGCCCATAGCATTTGCTTCGAAATCATTAACGCCGACACAAAGAAACTGGGCGCAGATTGAAAAAGAGGGTTATGCTCTTCTTTGGGCGTGTGAAAAATTTAAAGAATACCTAATTGGTAGCGAGTTTACTCTAGAAACGGATCATAAGCCTCTGATTCCAATATTTTCTACAAAAAGTTTGGACGATATCCCTCCAAAACTTCAACGAATGAGATTACGTTTATCCAGATACAATTATATAATTAAACATATTCCTGGAAAAGAATTAGGTACAGCAGATATTTTGTCAAGAAGACCATTGAAAGTTTACGAAGATAGTAATTTAGATGAAAAGGTAATTACATATGCAAGAGAAGTAGTAAAAGGACTTCCTGTCACTGATATGCGACTTCAAGAAATAATCTCATTACAAAATGAAGACGAAATTTGCAGAAAGTTAGAAGAATTTAGTAGAAATGGATGGCCTGAGAAGCATGAACTAGATGAAAATTTGAAAATTTATTGGCAACATAGAGCCGAGATAATTAAAGAAAATGGAATATTGATGAAAGGTTCAAGAATAATAATTCCCAAAAATTTTAGATCAGAAATTCTCAATAAACTGCATGAAGGTCACTTTGGGATAACAAAATGTAGAATCAGGGCTCAACAATCAGTTTGGTGGCCTAGTATATCCAAAGAAATAGAGAATATGATTAAAAACTGTCAGAAATGTATAATGGAACAAAGTAATCGTAAGGAGCCATTAATACCGACGGAATTTCCCGAACGACCATGGCAAAATGTTGCAATGGATCTTTTTTATGTTGAAAAGAAATGGTATTTACTAGTAACGGATTTTTATTCAAGATACCCTGAAATAGCATTGTTGAATAGTCTACGTGAGGCAGAAATAATTACACGTTTGAAGTCAATATTTGCTCGTCATGGAACCCCAGAATTAGTTTTCAGCGATAATGGAACTCATTTTAATCCTTTGTTGACTTCAAAATTTTCAAAATTTGCGGAAGATTGGAGTTTTAAGCATAAAACTTCAAGTCCAAAATTTCATCAAAGTAATGGATTTGCTGAGTCTGCTGTAAAAATAATAAAACGTAGTATGAAGAAAAGTGAGGATACTTATATTGCTCTTCAAAATTATAGATCAACACCATTATCAAATGGATATTCTCCTGCAGAATTATTGATGGGAAGAAAAATTAGATCAAGCCTTCCTATTTTACCTGAACAATTGATACCAAAAATTCCAGATCAAGGCGATCTACGAGAAAAAGAAGAGTGTCGTCGACAAAATCAAAAATATCATTTTGACATGCGTCATGGAGTGAAAAAGTTATCAGAATTGAAAGAAGGAGAGAAGGTATGGATTACAGATTTGAGAAGATTTGGGAAGGTATATAAGAAAGGTTCGTCACCGCGTTCTTATATAGTTAATACTATGAAAGGAACAATTAGAAGAAATCGATATCATTTGATTCCTGTTCATGGAAACTCCAACATAGAAGATGAATCAATTTGGAATCCAGAAGACAATGAAGCTGAACAGTCGTTATCTGAACCGAATATAATTACAACGCCTCCGCCAATTCAATCTGTAGAAGAAAATGGAAGAATGTCAGAATCTCCCAGCATATTCAAAACAAGAAGTGGAAGAGTTAGTCGACCTCCTTGCAGATTAGAATATTAATGTAACTTAGAGGGGAAGATGTGTTATGGTGATGTTTTATAAATAGAGATATGATATCAAGTAATCAATGTAAAACAGTAGTGAATAAATAAAATACGGACCGTCTTGTCAATAGTACTTAATACAATAAGTATAACAGACATTCAGAATTTGCCGTATAAAACAATCAGTTTAATTGAAATGATAAGGTAAGTAAAGACAATCTGTTGTCAATTTTCAGCGCATTTCTTGTAAAAAGCGCTATTATATTCACTTTGGCTGTCTGGCTGGCTGGCTGGCTGGCGTGACGCTGAGATCTCAGCAACTATACTATTTACAGACTTGAAAGTGGTACTAAATAAAAGCTGCTGTTTAGTAGGTTTGCACAAATTGCTTTAATTCAAGCTCAGTGATTGTGGAAGATTGAATTATTCAATTACTTGTTTCAAGTGAAACAATGCCCATAGATATATGTGACATTAGGGATATGGCAACTAAAATTTATTCAAGTAGATAAAAATTTAGTTACAACTTTCGCCGCAGGTGTCACTATTATTATGTACAGTTGTCAAATCTGTCCGGCATTCATTCAATGACTTTGATTTTGTTTGACATTTGACGCGAATTTGAAGCTTATTAGAATGAATTATTATTATTGAATAAAAATTTATTCACTTTTGGTGTATTTTTTTTATATAGCTTTGATAAAGATCAAATTATCATTTTAAGGTACAGCACTTGATCTCCCATCAGTCAATAACTAAACAATGAAGATTAAAAGGTAATTTTGAGTTTGTACATGCATAAATTATGTACCTATTGAATAGTCAACTTGAAACTAGTACTAAATGGAAGCTGCTGTTTCGTAAGTTTGCCCAAACTGCTTGATTTCAAGCTCAGTAATTGTGAGAGATGGTAATTTGCGAAATCTCTGAAGTAACAAGCATTCATGAGCTGTCAAAAATGCGCTTTCATCATTTAGATGATTCCTCCATTTTTTGATTTTGTTTGACATTTTACATGTCAAAATATTATTGAAATTATATTAATTATAATCTGGAATGACAGAAAACTTTATTGAATAAATTTGTGTTCATATGTACAAGTAAGTCATGTGATGTTCACGTCTGATTTTTTCTGTACAGGATACAAATACCATCTTTCAATTCATGAACCCGGATATATGTTGCTGTATTTCTCACAATGATAATTAGACTCCTTATAGTATTTGCTTCATGATAAAATTAACTGGAAGAAGTTGGTAATATTTTTCTATTGTCCATGATGGAATCTTTTGTGAAATAAGAAGCTGCAGGCAGTCTGCATAACATTAAAACAAAGTTAAAACAATACATTCTCAAAAAGTTTTGGAATATCAAATGGAATTTTCAATGAAATTTTTTTTATATATTGTGGAACTTTTTCGGATTATTTTGCATTGTTTCAACTTCAAACTTCCATTTTTCACGTTTCTGCGTACTCTTTAATGGAAAATTATGCGGGAATATAAATTATAAGACATGAATAATTTCCTAATAATTCAATGAGAATGTTTTTCTTCTCATGATAATTAAAAAGGGAACAATGGACATTCCAATTGAAATATCAAATAATATATTAGAGCAACATATTCCTCTCTGAACTTCGCATCTGATTCCTAACTCAAATAGAGTCCTATAATAAACTTATCGCTGTTTCTTAGAAAGAGATTGAATAAATGTGTTAAAAGAGTAGTTGGAAAAAGTAATAAGCGTTTTGATGGATCAGTGGGTAAAAATTGGCAACATGAATTAAAGCTCTTAAAAGTGTGACTGGTGAATTGCTATGGAATAAATCTGATATAAGAAAAAGATGGCGTAAATTAAAAATTGAGAATCTGGTTTATGTCTGTCAATAGATTTATAACTGATAATATCAGCTAATTTTATACCTATCACAAACATCTGAAAGATTCAAGTTACTGGAAGATATTGTATATTTTTAGCGCATTTTTGAAAGAAAGCGCTATTATATTCACTTTGACTGTCTGGCTGGCTGGCTGGCTGGCGTGACGCTGAGTTCTCAGCAACTATACTATTTACAGACTTGAAACTAGTACTAAATAAATGCTACTGTTTCGTAAGTTTGCACAAATTGCTTCAATTCAAGCTCAGTGATTGTAGAAGATTAAATTATTCAATTACTTGTTCCAAGTGAAACAATGCCCATAGATATATATGACATTAGGGATATGGCAACTAAAATCTATCAAAGTAGATGAAAATTTAGTTACAACTTTCGCCGCAGGTGTCACTATTATTATGTACAGTTGTCAAATCTGTCCGGGATTCATTCAATGACTTGTTTGACGCGAATTTGAAGCTTATTAGAATGAATTATTATTATTGGATGAAAATTTGTTTACTTTTGGTGTATTTTTTTTATATAGCTTTGATAAAGATCAAATTATCATTTTAAGGTACAGCATTTGACCTCCCGTCAATCAATAACTAAACAATGAGGATTAAAAGGTACTTTTGAGTTTGTACATGCATAAATTTTGTACCTATCAAATAGTCAACTTGAAACTAGTACTAAATGGAAGCTGCTGTTTCGTAAGTTTGCCCAAACTGCTTGATTTCAAGCTCAGTAATTGTGAGAGATGGTTATTTGCGAAATCTCTGAAGTAACAAGCATTAATGAGCTGTCAAAAATGCGCTTTCATCATGTAGATGATTCTTCCATTTTTTTATTATTCATAAAAGAGTATATTACTTTTTCTTTCAGTTTTACCATCAACAGTGTTGATGTCTGCTCGTCGTAATACATAAATTTGTAGATTCTCAATACATTGATCTATATTTAACAATATCTTTTTACTAGCTCCAATTTGAATTTTATATGTCAAGAATATTTTTAGAACCTAATTTATAAATTGGAATTCAAACAAGAAATACTTCACTTTGTTTTAAAATCGGAAAAAGAATAGTTTGTTTGTGAAAAGTTATTCTGGAGCTGAACTAAACAACCGTATTTTTATGGGGTGCATATAAAATGTTTGATAAACATGTTTCTTTATTTTGACACTTGAATGATATTCTAGCACGTCCATTGATAGACTTTTTAAGCAACTGATAATCAATTTCATTTCTTTTTTTTAATTGGGATTCTGCTGCAACTTCTGAATTATACTTCTTGATCTTCCAATTGGACATCAATTAAGGGTTGGTGGTGAGCCTTATGATCAACTGCAGGCACATCTTGAACAGATTTTTGCAGAATAATCAACCCCTATTACGTAAACACTTAAGATACATATAAATTAGAATATATAATTTAATGATTGATACAAGAGAAAATATAATCATTTGAATTTTACGAATGTTAGATTCATTTTCTCATCATTGATATATTTGCTTGGTAAGTATCTAGTTGTTCATACTGAGAAAGTTTACAAAGGATTTTCTGCTCCAACAAAGGAACAAATGAACAATTGTTAAACTACGCGAACTATTTACAATGTTGAACCATTCAGGGTAAGAATATAATTCTGTGAAATTATCTGACAACTATAGTTTTATTTGGCTTGTAGTAAAACGAAAAGGGAGGTTGAAAACTACCCTTTGTTTACTGTACACGTGGAGAATGAATGTGCGCGTTACATACAGGGGTTAGAATGGATTATATATAGAGTTTATTATTTTATTGTGGAGAATATCCAGAGAAGCATGTTACAAAATAGTTCAATAAACTCTTCTGATAAAACAGTCCAGTCAATAAAAAATTATAGAGGGAAATCACAGGAACGCAATTTTTGACTTTTAACCTTTTAGTCCAGTCAAACTAGACATTCACCCTTGCATAAATTCCCAAGAAGCTGAAAATTGACATGAACGTCAAGGATACCATTATAATGAAATTGTGAAAAGTCCCCAACGATCCCGTGTGTGCAAAAAATTTTATGCGAAGTCAAAGTTTGCAAAAATGGGTTTTTTGAATTTTTTAGCTGAACGATCAGTTTCATGATATAAATAGCCCGAACACAAATTGTAGATCTTTCAATTCTCTACAAAAATGGTCCCTACTTCTTTTTTCCTAAGATCTACCATTTTTGAGAAAAGCCATTCTTAAGTTATATTCTCCATAATATGCACAGGTTTCCACGCCACCTATAAGTAAGTGTACTTGGCGCGTATTTTTCAATGTGTTTTTTCCGGAAGGCCTACTTTACGGTCTTCTTATTGAAGTTTAATATAATATTAGGTCTTCTTATTCAACTTCTTCTTCATCTTCATCTTCCTGAGTTGACGTAAATTGTTCAAATAGCGATTCAACAGTTGTTTTTTCGTTGATGTAAGGATTATCTTCTGTTGAAGATTTAGTATTTGAACACGACTGGCTTTGACAGCTAGTGCATGCTGGTGAACAAAGTCAGCTTACTTTTTTGCAGCCGAATTTCGAATTACTCCCCTTTCTGCAGTTATGAAAGATAATATTAAGAGGCTTTTCTGGTGCAGGTGGAAGTAGAGTGTGGATTGATTCCAATATATTATTTATTAGCTTTCAACCCCATTCTTTTAGATCCACTTGATTTCCAAGCTACACTTGGAGCTGCTAATATACTTGATAAAAATGTTGATGAGCAGAAGCCGAGGTTGGAGGAAGACAAGCTAGTTGAACACGTTTTTTATTACGTGTATGTTTTGCAAAAGATACGTAACGTAATTTATCTATGCAAGTAATTTAAAGTAAGTAATAGACGGACACTGCTACATTGACAATTGAACAGCAGACAGATGCTGCTTAGGGCTACATGGCTACATAAAATGTGGGACTGGGTGTCTTTTCATTTCATATTCTTAGAATTATCATTCAATATCAATGTACGAGTACTAGTTACGCGGACCAACAGTTTGATCCATATTATACGTCCATAATGTACATAGGCAGCGTAGTCATGCATATTATTAAGAATATAACTCTAGAATGGCTTTTTCTCAGAAATGGTGAGTCTTAGAAAAAAGGGGGGAAAACTATTTTTGTAGAGAATTGAAAGATCTACAATTCTTATCTCGACTACTTTTATCATAAAATCAACCGTTTCACTTAAAAACCCGGAAAACCCATTTTTGTGAACTTTGACCTCGTTTAAAATTTTGTGCACACATGGGATCGATGGGGACTTTTCACTACTTCATTATAATTGTATTTCTAACGTTCATGTCGATTTTCAGCTTCTTGGGAATTTATGCAAGGGTACCCCTATTTTTAAGGCTAACTTGACTGGACTATTTGTACTAGGTAGGAAGTGAACAAACTAAAAGTCCTCGTTTCTATAAGGCAAGCGGGGACTGGGGGACACGTGGAAGATTCATTTTTGTCCTACAAAAAAGTCATGCGAAATAAAATCGTACAGCATCAAATTTCCTATAAAAATATTTTTATCTTTAATCGTTCAAACGTTAGAGCAATTAAAACTATTTGTGAAAAGAGTAGCACTGTAGTGTTTGATGGCCATCACGAACCCATCATCAAGCACCAAGTTTGCTGAGTAGCAAAGGAGGTACAGCCTCAGCAAGTCTTCTTGTCAAATTTCCACAATAAAAATCGACTGATTAACATGCTGGAGATCAAACAACAGGCACATGGAATCAGAATACTCCACGACATAATTTTCATCAAGCCTGAACGCGGAAAGATAAAAACTTCATTGGTTTCCACCCAGGAGCTTTAGACCCAGGGGCTGCAAGACATTTTAATTTCTGCACGCCTTTACTGGGTGCGTTAGCACCTCATCAACATTCAGTTTTCTCAGACTCTTGCTCAACCAAGGATGATATCGAAAAAGCTGGGAAAAAGTGTATGCTAAGATGGTATGGAACCCCATTTGAAGAGAAATCCTTAATTAAATCAGTTGCCAATATCAAACCGGGCATCTAATGTCTGCCCCCAACTGAGGGGACAAAGAAACAACGTCCAGTGAGAACATATTACTTCAAATGAATTTCTAGCCCCGGTGCACAGTAAGTGGCAAACTGCACCAGATGAAATATTAGGAATGATTTTTTGCCACCACCAAATTCAGATACAAAAAGGCATTTCTCAAGTGTCCCTCTACCTGCCAAAACTGCCAGAGGAACTGTCTTCGATTTCCTTCTACATCCCTCTCTTGAGCGTATAATGAGATAATGTGAAGTAAGGCTCAATATCAAAGAAACACAATTCATTGATGAATCGGCTGTTTGGACGTCAACTTAAGGTTTTATAACTTGAGTGTTTCAATTCATAGCATCTGGCTGTCATTATTAATCGGTAATCAAATTCAAGCAAAAGAGACAGCAGCTTCTATAGCAAACCAATTCGAATAGTCAAGGACTTACAAGGAGAGACGAAAAAGAGTGGCGGTTAAAGAAAATTTATCTGCCACCACGACAGGATAACCTATTGTGCCTAGAAGTTAAGCTATCTTTTGTGAGTAAACAACACGTCGAAGACAAGCAGGAGGTTGATCCAAGTGGAAGTTAGCAACATCAAGTACCTGTGGAGACAGTGACAGTTAGAGACCCAAAACATCAACATCAATTAATTAGAGGATTAGTATCATTCTGCAAAAAGAATCGAAGGATTTCAAGAAGTAAAGGTGAAGCTACATATAGCTTATGAACAAGATACTCCCAATATTCTATACATTTTTCAGAATTTTTTTTAATAAAAACGACTTTTGACTTTAAATTCTGTATATTTATTTGAAACATTGACGTTTTGATCCTTTGACCAAGAATCTTCTTCAGAAAACAATAATGCAAAATAAAACAAGGCAAATAACTGGATACTGAAAATATACAGAATACTAGATGTGATAACATGGATATCACACCTGAACAAAAAGAATAAAATCCTGTGGCATTCACCCAAGGCTTGAGGAAAACCACGTGAAAACCCCAAACAGAGGGATATGTCCCACTTGGTACAACTCCGCACACATCCCTAATCACAAAATACACGACAATTTAACAAGACAGCGTAACGCTACTCTTTGTTATTGGTTTGGCTCACAACTGCACTGTCAAATAGTCTTCAGTGTACTTTATAATCCAAAATATACACAGAACTACACCAACTAAAACACAGTCATTATATGTGTGTGTTATTGATTACAGAAAGCCAAACATTTGATAATTCAAAACCATCAGTATAGTAAAAGTTATTTGGATGTTTAAGTATCTCAATTTCTTCTCTGACTAATCTACTATGAATTGATGAGCATCTTGCGACTATTCTTGTTTCTTCAAAATTGATGTCATGAAAAAACTCGATGGCATGATCAGCTACAGAAGATTTATTTGGATGGGTTAATCTTATGCATCTTCTATGTTCAGCAATGCGAGTGTCCAACGTAGACTTTTCCACAGGTACAAGGGATCTGATAAATGCCCAAAGATTGTAGGGGAATCACGTCCTTTACAGGTCTCATGAACTGCTTGATTTTCATTATCGGAGCGAAGGAAACTTTGAAATTGTATTTAGACAAGATCTTTCCCATATTCTCTGAAACATTGCTCACATAAGGTGAAGAAACATGATTTTCACTCACGCTAGTATTCTCAACAGTAGTATTGGTAGACTTGGGTCGAGGAGCCTTTTTAATAGAGTGATAACTGAAGCCATTTTTCTGGAAAATCACTGGATTATTAATTTTATTATCAAGTTCATCAGGAGGACAAATATCATTAGCCCTTCGGTATAAACATTTAATTGTTCCGTACTTTTATGAAGGATGGTGATGTGAATTAGCATGAATATATTGATTCGTGTGTGTAGGCTTTCTAAAAACAGTATGCAAAAGTCTACCATCATTGGTTCGTTTTAAATTCACATCAAGAAATGGTAAAAAGTCATCAAAAGCTACTGTCATTCTCAATAAAGAAGATTATATTAGCAAGGCTGAAAATTTGATTGATGATCCAGCATATGAGAAAGTCAGCAGGAACCCTTTTAGTTCGATCAAGTATCAAACCACTAAACTTCTCAAAGAATCTTTTTTAGATAAGGATGTTATTTTATATTTAACTCCTAGTGACCCACATGTACCTGGAATTCATGGTTTATCCAAGATTCATAAACAAAATGTTCCTCTTAGACCAATAGTTAATTGCATCAGTTCGCCAACTTATCTATTATCAAAATACCTTGACAGTTTACTGAGACCATTTATTAATAATTTTCCCTCATATGTTAAGAATTCCAAGCATTTTATTGAAATGATTGATAACAAACGGTTGTGTGATAATGACATCCTTGTTAGTTTTGATGTTTCTTCTTTATTTACGAAGGTTCCAATAAAAGATACCCTAGAACTTTTTGAGAGAGATTTCTCCCCAGATATTATCAAATTATTCCACTATTGTTTGACGTCCAGTTTCTTTATTTGTAATAATGATTATTATAAATAAATTGATGGCGTTGCAATGGGGAACACTATTTCTCCATCAATTGCGAATTATTACATGGAATATTTTTAAGAGGAGACATTAGAAACTAGTAATCATAAACCATACTTATGGCTTCGTTACGTAGATGATGTTTTTGCCATTTGGCCCGATGGTCGTGATAGTTTGAATGGTTTTTTGAACCATTTGAATAATATCCATGAAAATATTAAATTTATATCAAAAATTGAAAATAATGGCTCTTTACCATTTCTTGATGTGAATTTAAAACAAACCAATGATGGTAGAATCTTGCATACTGTTTATAGAAAGCCTACACACACGAATCAATATATTCATGCTGATTCACATCACCATCCTTCACAAAAGTACGGAACAATTAAATGCTTATTCCGAAGGGCTGATGATATTTGTCATCTTGATGAACTCGATAATGAAATTAATAATCTAGAAGTGATTTTCCAGAAAAATGGCTCCAGTTATCACTCCATTAAAAAAGCTCTCAGACCCAAGTCTACCAATGCTACTGTTGAGGATACTAGCATGAGTAAAAATTATGTTTCTCTACTTTATGTGAGCAATGTTTCAGAGAAGATCGGAAGGATCTTGTCTAAATATAATTTCAAAGTTTCCTTCGCTTTGGTAATGAAAATCAAGCAGTTCATGAGACCTGTAAAGGACGTGATTCCCCTACAATCTTCAGGCGTTTATAAGATCCCTTGTACCTGTGGGAAAGTCTACGTTGGGTAGACGGGCCGAACTGTGATCACTCGTATTGCTGAACATAGGAGATGCATGAGATTAAACCATCCAAATAAATCTTCTGTAGCTGATCATGCCATCGAGTTTGAAGAAACAAGAATAGACGCAAGATGCTCATCGATTCATGGTAGATTGGTCAGAGAAGCAATTGAGATACTTGAACATCCAAATAACTTTAATCATACAGATGGTTTTGAATTATTGAATGTTTGGCTTTCTGTAATCAATAACACACACATATAATGACTGTGTTTTAGTTGGTGTAGTTCTGTGTATATTTTGGATTATAAAGTACACTAAAGAATATTTGACACTGCGGTTGTGAGCCAAACCAATAGCAAAGAGTAGCGCTACGCTGTCTTGTTGAAATGTCGTGTATTTTGTGATTTGGGATGTGTGCGGAGCTGTACCAAGTAGGACTTATTCCTCTGTTTCGGGTTTTCACGTGGTTTTCCTCAAGTCTTGGGTGAATGCCAGAGGATTTTATTCTTTTTGTTTAGGTGTGATATCCATGTTATCACATCTAGTATTCTGTATATTTTCAGTATCTAGTTACTTGCCTTGTTTTGTATCATTGTTTGCTTAAGAAGATCCTTGGTCCAAGGATCGAAACGTCAACGTTTCAAATAAATATACAGAGTTCAAAATCAATAGTCGTTTTTAAGATATACCCATACAAAAACTGCAAAAAGAAACACACAATCATTGTTTCAACGATTCTAGATATTGATGGAGAGAATTTACTACATTTCAAACATCGAGAAGTAAATATTCCAGTCGACGATAAACAAGTGCCAATTCTGTACCGTGTATTGTATAAACGCACAATTTATATGAATCATATGAACCTCTCGAGTTGTAGAAATACAAGTGGATGGAAATTAATATTTTCTCTATTAAATAAAATGGATTGTCATATTTCATCAAAAAATTTTGTTGATTCATCATCCTATTCATCGTTTCCATTTTATTCTCACAACATGAGTCTCTATATTTTGAAATAAAATAGACTTAAATTAATATAGCGCAAATGTAATTTCTTGAATTCACCCCACTAGAAAAAAAAGTGAACAAATGACACTTCCATTCCAGAACCCAACAGAAAAATATTTTTGAGAAAATTTAATTTAATTTCACGCTTACAGCATGAGCGAGTGTATAATTGAATTAACATTAATTTACAAGGCAGGTTATTCCAAATTTTCATTCAAACATAAAATACTACAAATTTATTCCGGGGAAAATCTAGTAGTTGAATTTAAATAGAATAGTAAAGTTCTTTTACTCTCTTCAATTGCAAAATACAGAATATTAATTTGTATCGATAAAAGGATCTGAATCAAAATTTTGTACATTTCGTTATGCATTATATTTTCAGCTACTGGCTTTGGGATTTCACTTAACTTCCCTGTATTCAATAAATTCTAGTTCTTGTGAAATATCCACCATTTATATCCTGTATTAAGCCTCGCGCGTTCGATTCACTCGTGTAACAGTAGCGTGAGAAGCATACAATATATATTTTATGGATAAATCACATAGATGAAATATTCATGGAAAATATGTGTGTTCCTTTACACGTGATGCTTTCGGCGGAATTGCTGTCTGCTCTCAGATATTTAATCGGAAAATGTGAAGCAAGGTGCTGATTTTTTTATCTGCAATGTGGAATATTGCGACAGCAGCGAGAAACGTAAAAGCGATGAAAGCGACGCCACGTCATTTTAGAACTAAATGTTCGCGTATATCGTACCCGACGCTCGTCGGTTGCTCCTTGCTTGCTTTTCCTCAATTCAGTAACCAAGAAACAGGATAGAATTTGACACTTATCGCAGATGACAGTCAACCAACGATCCAATACTTGACGTTAGATTTCACAGTAATATGATCACTGATACTTTTTGAGATCTCTAACTCGATGTCTTCCGAATATAACATTTATTGATCTAATAAAGTGGCCACTAAGCCTTCAAAAGAAACAACAGAATGAGTTCGAATATCAGGGTGGGAAAACGTAATTTATTTGTATGTTTATATTTTTTTATGTTGGGATATTTCATGTGCTTGTTGCTACGTATTTAAATCTAAATGATATGTAAAATTGAAAACACTCAAAAGGCATGAAACGAGGTGGGAGTATTTCAATTGGTTCTTGTCAAACATCGGAACAATTTGCAATTAACATGAGGTTTTAAATTCAAATACTACGTGCTATTCGTTGCGCATGAGGATGTTCAGCTTGCTCACAAAATTACACAGATTTTACATTTTCCAACAGAAGAATTTAATCCAGAATTCTTTTATGCATTTCTCTTGAATATAACATGAAAGTAGGTTCCCACAATAATTTCCAGCAGCAATTAATTACTTCATTGTTTTTAATTTTGATATATTATATGCTACACGTTAGAGATGAGATCAATAGATACAGCAAACGGATAATCTATTTTAGAATGTTCTTATAATTCAGGCTAAAATAATGAATAATGATCCTACTTTTAGTCATTTTTATATTCGAACCGGTAAATTATCTCGCAAAATAACACTTTAACGTTTTATTTTCCACGAATGAATTTCTGTTTGACAATTGAACCTTGTAAACAGACAACAATGTTCTCGTCATATATCTAGGTTAAAGCTAAAATAAAAAGCTGATAAATTCCGGGAAAATCTATCACGGAAGCCTGAAAAATGATTCTGGAGGCGGAAAAATTCACACTATTCTCTTTTTATAATTAGAGACCTTTCAATGGCAATATTTTCTTCGAGAAAACTTATTACTCAACAATACCGTAACAAAATGAAACATTAAAATAGAAACACAATAGCTTTTTGCTCATATCCTTGTTGTACCTGGATGTTTTAATTCCTTGATAATAATATCAAGATAATGGAAACAATTTTTCCCATTAATATTGACTGTTTGGCTAACCACACTGTTGTTCCTACTGCTATTCAGGGCGACTCTAGTCAAAAAAATTGAACTCCTTTTTCTAGAATTGAAATCGAATAAAACTAAAATTTCTTCTCTGTCATCATCAGAACTGGAACCTGTTATTTTCAAACATATTGACCATACAAACAATTATTTCTAGTTCTCTGACATTATCTGTAATCGTGTAACATAAATTTTCCTCGAAGCATCTTTTTGGGAGAGACCTATTAGTCAAATCGATAGAGTTTCCTCATGAAAACAATTAATATTTGAATAAAAAGTATGTGGAAACAATTTTTAGCTTCGCATGAAAAAACTTTCAAAATCAGATTGGTTTATATTTAAGAGCCGGAGTCATGGTTAGGAGTTGGAAATTGGGACGCAAAACTCGAATAATAAAATATTCATACTGTAACGTGCGAGAGTGTGGAGGCTCATAAAAGTGGAGTAGGCTTGGACTTGACCACGCCGGGGCGGAGCCTTTAGCAGTATTCCAGAATGTGGTAGAACTTTCGAAAAATAGATATTTCTATATAAAAGCAAGCAAACGACTTGAGAGAGTAGTCTAATGGTGAAACTAGAGTAGTGAATATCAAACAGTGAAGTGATTAGTGGATATAAATAGTTAAATATAAATATCTGCGACTTTGTTCGAGTTAGTATTAAGTGATAGATAAATAATATAGTGCTGTTAGTGATATTCAGAGGAATAAAACTTTTATTTCATTTTAAATTATTAAATAGTGACTTTTAATTCAATTTTAAACTATTTCTTCAAGCAATAAACATTACAATACGATAAATGATGGAAAAAGACAAGTTCCTGATATTTCAGCGCCATCGAGTGGATAAAACGTAATTGAGTAACGTCAGACTCCTAATAATGTTTCACAGGCGCTTTGTGAACTTTCCAATTGCCCAGTAGCAACAAATTTATTTGTTTGAATGAATTATGGCGCTTCTCTTTTGAAGCCAATTTTGAGCATTGAATTGATTTGACATACACCTATACATTGATTGAGAATCCTCTCGACATATACTCAATCATCAATATTCCTTTGATCCCGGTAACTTTTTCGCTATTGAGTTTCAACATTTGGAGAGGCGACAGAACTCTATAAACCACTTGCAAGGATTTTCTTTATAATAAAAGAGGAAATGATGAAAGGAATAGATAGAGAAAACTATATAAACAAACCAATACTTCAATAGAGACGCATAATGGAAAAGACAAGATAATAATAGCGTCCGAATGAGGACGCAAAAAAAGGAAAAAGACGCCTTCTTCAGTGAGCTACAAGTACAACTGGATAAAAGCAAAAAAACGTTATAATATTAAAGGATCTGAATTAAAAACAAAAGCATTGGTATAGGATGGTGCCTAGGTAAATACGAAGAAGACAAACAGAAACGGAGAATAGAATGTTGTGTAGAAAATTAACCAATAATAGGAAATAAACACTTCGCGCACAAGAAAATACATAATATAACAAAAGAAGTGACAAACAGAAAGGAAAAGTCAATAATCGATTATTTCCTAGTGAGCAGAGAAAGCTGGGCGAATATAAGAGATATAATGCCTGTATTACACGATACAATTTATTGGTCAATTCTTTTCAAAAGTTGACCTTCAATTTATTGTTGTGTGTAATATGTCCAAAATTTCCACAATTTTTTCTTGACTAATAATTGACCAATTTATTTTTGAAATAGAACTGGCTCTATTTTTCACCAATATTCTGGGGTATTCTAGGGAGATTTTGTCGTTGCCAACATAACTCATATTAGTTATTTCGCGTCAAATGATAATCTTAGTGTTGACAAAGTATTAATATAATTTTATATACAGTTGCCCTCAGTATATTAATTTTTTTTCATCTCTACTATCTCACTTTCTCTCTAACCACACTTTTTGAAGTTACGTCAAAAATTATAAGTTGGTAGTTCTGATTCTTCTTGACGAAAACTTGTATCGTGTAATATGGTCTTAGATCATAAATAATATCTAGATGGAAGGAGTCCTATATCACACAACACATTTTTGAGAACGGTTATGCCAGAAAGAGAAGAAAATATAGATTATGTTAGAGGGACAAAGAAATAAAATATAATGAAAGCGAAATAAAGTGAAACGAACTGCTCATGTCTATCGAGTTTCATTTGCTATTCATGAATGTAATGTAATGTTAAGAAGATGTACTTTGCAACTAGAAAACGGCGAATGAATATAAATATTTTTTACAGAAATAAGAACTTATTACATCATGTGTTTGTCATTTTGCTGGCTTGACAAACCGAAATTTGATTATTGTCACGCTTGCGCAGTCCATTTTTCCAGCTTTCTTACAATATATCTTCCATCTCTTTCCGTTCTAACCGTTCGCAGTTTCTTCCATCTAAATATTATTTATGATCTAAGAATATGGTACAAAATATTTTTGAGCTCGACAATAAATTGTTGAAAACTTGACAGAAAACTTGGTCAATAAATTGTATCGAGTAATACAGACATAAGAGTGAGGAGAATAGCAGAGATATAAGGTGATCATTTTCTAGTCGCACTGACCTTCAAAAATAAGATATATAGAGAACAAGAGCAGAAGAAAAAACAGGCAATAAACAATAAAATAAAATGTTAGAGATTGAAAGATACAGATGTAAAGCTATAATATCAAAAAAATTTGAACCAGAATCTAAGAGAAACATGCATACATGAAGAAATAGAAGAAATGTGGAAAACTTCAAACAAAACATCTTAATAGCAGCAGAAGAATGTCACAAACAAAGATATAGAACAAATGCATTGGTGGAATGAAATAGTAAAAAAAGCAATTAAGAAGAAGAAAGAAAAATGAAACATATTATGAAAGCTAGAAAGAGAAAAGAAAAGAGACAGAGAATACAGTAATACAGGCGAAAAAGAACTCACGGACAGATTTTGAAGAATTAATACAAACAGCGTATAAGGACAATCAAAAACTATTTTTCGGGGTGATGAAAAAAGCCAGAAAGGACAAGGCACAAAGGTTGCATAATACTAGAAGCAAGTTTGGAGAACTGAGGACAAAATACGAAGAAATAATGGAAACGTGGAGACAATACTTCAAATTGTTATTAGAAGGAGAAGAGATAAGGAAAAAGAAAGATATACAGGAAAAGAGAAAATTCATATCACAGGAGAAAAGGCTTCAGCAAGAGGAGGAAATAATATAAGATGAGATAAAAGAAGCAACTTAAGTAGGTAGAGCCCCAGGACATGGTGAGATTACGAAAAAAATGCTTAAAACAGCAACAGAAAGGTTAAAAGAAAGGATTGCAAAAATTACCGAAGAATGACACTCCTAAGTAGAGCAGGAAAAGTATTTGCAAGTAGAAAATTCGCTAAAAGATAACCAATATGGCTTCAGACCTAACAGAGGAGTTAACGATGCAATAAGTATAATGAGACAAGTGCGCGAGAAAACAATAAAAGAAAGAGACATATATATCATATAATAAATGTTCACAATCTTCACAATTTCTCAATTAATAGGCTATTAATCAGCAATCAATATAATGAAGCAAAAATTATTACAATACCTAACACTTTTTCGTGTTAAACTTCATTTATTTCCGACGTAAACTTCTGTACAACAAGGACAACATATACACAAAAGTATATAAAGATAGAAAACTATATAAGTTTCGAACAATTTATTTCAGCAACCAATCATAAACTTACCATTTACGTTCAAAAGTTTAACAATTATTATCTGTTTGCAATATTGCTCCTATCTTTAGATTCATGTCTAGAGACTATTAAAAGATTTTACCGGTTTTTAGATATATTTTCTGCGATGAAAGAACAAAATTTAATTTAGTACCTGTGATAATAATGAGGAAATAATGTTGATGCCTCTATATAAAATATTATTACGTGGTAACATAACACTAAAGGCATGCAGACTCGTGGCATCTTTTTCAATTTATCTTCACTTAGCCCTATTTATAGTTTTTTCTTTACAGTCCCTAATTCCTATTGTTACTTCATCCAAAGTGATAACGACTATGAAAGGAAGCGACTGCACTAAGATAAATTCAAATTCTTTCAAGTATCAAATTCTGAAAGATAAATGTTGTGAGGTATTCCGCAGCAATTTATTTTTGGTCAAATTCCAATAGATTCCTGCACGACTGACCTGTCGCGCTGAATTCCTTCAGACCCGTTGTACATCTTCTTAATTTAGTAAGCACGTAAACACACACAATCATGCAGTTTTTAATTCCTCCACTTCTAAGTGGAAAAGCTTATTAAAGAATTCCCGATGAAATTTTTTTTATTGGAAATCTAATTTGAGCTTTAGCCGATAGGGGCGTTCCTTTACAGCTTACAATTATCCTAGATCCTGTTCTGTCACTCTGTTCGCAAAATCAATAGTGTGTAGCATCCAATTTCGAAAGAACAGTTTACGTAAAATCACGATAAAGTTTATCTTATAAAATACACAACAGAAAAAGTCGTTTGAATTCTGAAGTTTTCGAATACGCACTGAAGCTCAATACATGTTTTGAATTTCATATTACATATGTGAACTTACGGATATACCGAATTGAAAACACATTTCGCATATGTTGCATAATTCATTTATTATTGAACGACTATTGTCAACAGTGATTTAAACTGGATGTGTTCACACAAATACACATGTGATTTTTATATCTAATTACAGCATCTTTGTGGAAAGTGGTTTGAAGTGAAAACTTTTATGCAAGGAAAGTGTTTTCGGAGTGACCTTATTGCGAAGGCGCCTATCGTAAGAACCATCTGTCATCGCGTCTGATTGTCGTATTGCATCTCAGCGTCTTTGCAAAGAATGACTTGAAGCGTGAGCATTCTGCAACCCTCGTAGCGACCTCGTCGCCAAGGCGTCTGTCATATTAACCGTCCATCCACACATACAAACCTCGCGTCTTTTCTCACGTCATAGACTGCAGTGCCAACTCTTAGCTCGTCTCAGCGATCTTCAAGATTGTTCTAAGTCACCGATGTCCGGCTTATCTAGAATTTATTCTGATAATTGACAATAATTATCAAGTAAATGACAATGTCAAGTCTCTCTGTTATCTAATCTTGCCTGGCGTTCAAGCAAATTCTTGACGCCAACCGTTTTTGTCGAACCCAAAATTCGTCACAGAGTATTAAAGCAGCATCCTCGTAATCTCTGAATGTAGCTAACGTAGCTAGTTGGAATATGGAGCTTATCTAACCTGACATGAATAACATTCAAATAATCAAGAGCTGGTAATAATTCCAGGTTATAGCTTTGTTCAACTCTACGTCTTTCAAATGGATGTGTTCTACTTCTGGATTTGATTATGTCATCTAGGATACTATTTTAAGAATATGAGGAATATTTTTCACTATCTTAAATATTCACCCCGATCTCAAGGCCGCAATAGGACACAAAGTGGAATTCGCAATATGTGGTGTACGTGTAACGGAGTAGACAGCAGCTTCTTTAAATAGACTTCGTTATTGTAAAATACTACGAAGCTTTTCTACGCATTCAGCGAATAAAAAATACTGGCACATCTTGCCCCATTTAGAACTGAAAATAATGAAGATATAAGTTTTATATTGCTCTTAAAGAAGTGTTTATTGTTTAAATAAAAACCACTATTCAATAAATGAGAAGAAAATAAAAGTATTACTAAGCAGACTCTATATAATTTATTTCTCACTCACGACTATTAATCTTCAACAACAAAGTCACAGGTATTTATTTTCAACAACTTATTCATTTATTACACTGTTCACTCACTGGATATTCACTATTTCAATGTTTTACTGTTCACTGTTCCTTCGTCAGGTCGTTAGCTCATATATATATACAAATGTCTGTTCCTGGAAATGTTCTAGATCAATTCGAGAGCACGTACTAGAATTTTTGACAAAGAGACAAAAGGTCCCGTCCAGACAGCGGCGGATTCCGGGCTTATTCTATTATTACGTATTAGGACACTTTCACACGTTACAATACTGTTGATACGCTTATCTGATTACTTTTCAACCTCAAATACATCAACATTTTTGTTTGATTAGCCGAAGTTGAACAAAATTTTCGCTTTCGCTGTATGTCAATGAATTTTAGGATCTTGAGCAAGCGCAAACCAGCAGTCTCATAGGTGAAGCAAATTATGTTGAAAAGTACTATGAATAATGCTAGTAAGTTGAAACTGATTCCCTCCACATTAAAGTTCAAGGTCATCGTTTAGGCTCCTCTTAAATCATTTCAAAAAAGTAAACCATTTTATCAAACACCTTACAATATCCATTCACAGTAACAATTACATTATAATCGTCTGCAAATTTGCTGGAATATTGAGGATACCAGAAAAATTGAAAATCTTGCTCACAAAGTTGTATATTTTTCTCTTCAGTCTGTTAATTTTTGGTAAATTTGAAACTCCTATTTAAGAAATAAAGCTTGATATCATCACTCAGCTTTATTTGGTTGATCAAGCAGTTTCTACTATCCAAAATATACGATGTTTCTCTGTTTAGTTGTATTGAAAGACTTTCAAAGCGAAAGGAAACAGAAGATACGACGCAAAATGGCATTTATTTATTCATGACATTCTGAGCGGAATTGAGGAAAGTTGTAGGAAATGGGAGGTTAAAATCAGCTGTAAGAGTTCTGGCCTATATTATCTGTGCTTTGGATTTGAGGTTCAATTCGACTATTAATTGGGAATTACACAAATCTGAGTCTATAGAAATTCAAGACGAGCTTATGACAGTTATTTTGAATTAGATACAGGAAACAGTTACATCAAGACTTTTCTTTATACATTAGTAAAACTTCAAGTGAGTTAAAATTATTTTCTCTACTTTCATCGTTCAATTTCAATAAATCTTGATGGCGAAAAAAGGAGATATCATAGTTCAGACCTAATGTACTGTAACGTGCAAAAGTGTCATAATTCGTAAGAATAAAATAGGCCTGAGTCCGTTTCAGTTGTCTGGGCGGAGCCTGTTATCTCTACGTCGCGTCAAGCGACATTCGAGAATAAAGTAGAAATTTCTGGATGCTTGGTTTCCGTGTATATATATATATATATATATATATATATATATATATATATATATATATATATATATATATATATATATATATATATATATATATATATAAGGGCGAACAACCTGACTAAGAAACAGTGAACAGTGAAGTGAAGTTTCATAAATAAATAAGTTATTGAAAATAAATAGTGGTGGCTTTGTAGTTGAGGTTTAATAAAAGCGAGTGAGAAATAAATTGCATATTGTTTGTTTCAGTGTTACAACAAAGAATAGAGCTTTTTAGCGCATTTTTCCGAAAAAAGCGCTATTATATTCACTTTGGCTGGCTGGCTGGCTGGCTGGCTGGCGTGACGCAGAGTTTTCAGCAACTACACTATTTACAGACTTGAAACTGGTACTAAATAAAAGCTACTGTTTCGTAGATTTGCACAAATTGCTTTAATTCAAGCTCAGTGATTGTGGAAGATTAAATTATTCAATTATTTGTTTCAAGTGAAACAATGCCCATGGATATATATGACATCAGGGATATGGCAGCTAAAATTCATTAAAGTAGATAAAAATTTAGTTACAACTTTAGCCGGGGGTGTCACTATTATTATGTACAGTTGTCAAATCTGTCCGAGATTCATTCAAAGACTTTTTTGACGCAAATTTGAAGCTTATTAGAATGAATCACTATTATTGGTTGAAAATTTGTTTAATTTTGGTGTATTTTTTTTACATAGCTTTGATAAAGAGCAAATTTTAATTTTAAGGTACAGCACTTGACCTCCTGTCAGTCAATAACTAAACAATGAAGAATAAAAGGTATTTTTGAGTTTGTACATGCATAAGTTATGTACCTATCAAACTGTCAACTCGAAACTAGTACTAAATTGAAGCTGCTGTTTCGTAAGTTTGCCAAAACTGCTTGATTTCAAGCTCAGTAATTGTGAGAGATGGTAATTTGCGAAACCTCTGCGGTAATAAGCATTCATGAGCTGTCAAAAATGCGCTTTCATCATCTAGATGATTCTTCCATTTTTTTTTATGTATTAAGAGTAATAAAAATCACAATACAGTGAGAAGATGATACAACTACAATGAGTCGCTGGTTACTTTAGACAATCAAATTTATTCTGAATCAGTTAGGAGCTCAATTCTAACGCAAAAAAAACCTATACTAATAACAAAGATGATTAAATTCCTCACAGAGCCGGTATTTAATGAAATTTTATAAGCTTCAAAGCCTATTTAGTCTCTTATAATCAAGGCGCAGTGAAAATTGTTTCAGAACAAAGACGCATAATTTCATGTCTCTTTTATTATTTTTCATAATTATAAATTATCTTAAAGTTTGCATACTATAATTATTGTTAATTTCAATATATTATTTTCTTTCTACGAATAAATAAATTATTAATGCTCATCTACTTGTATTTTTAGAGCGTGCCGAACAATGTATTTTCAAGCTTTTAAACTTGCTTAGTGATCCCTCAACCTATTTTCGTCATCTCACCTTTGTATTTCAAAACCAACTTCAATTTCCCAACAAATACAGTTGAAAAATAAATTCTACCATACATTTAGAGTAGTTTCAGGATAAAAAATTCACGTATGACTTGAAATTGAACAGTTCCTATAAAAAATCTTTAAGTCCGGGGAGCCGGCTGCATGTCATGCTCCTTGATCAGACTTATTGCTCAATTGTTTATGAATTGATGAGGAATATAGTGGTCAATAGGGTATCAGACATTATAAATCTAGGATCCAATCCTAAGTGTCCGAAAAAGGCTATTTCTGATCAAATATTTCGGGATCAGCTTTGTTGATAAAACTTACGATTGAAACTAGTACCTGTTTAGGAAGGCGACTGCCAATCTTAAGCGTAACCCATTTCCGTATACAACTTTCCTGATCGAACTTACGATGGTTGTTTTTATTTCCTGTCCCAGGCAGGACAGGAGGTGACACCATAATTTTGCCTCAAAGTACTTGACCGTCACTATCAATTGTTTTATTGAAGAAGTTCAACTAAAAAAAATTTTTTAATACTTAGGACTGTCAGCTTCCTTGTAAAAATAATTGGCGATTCTTAGAAGAGCTTTTTGGATGATTTAGACGATTTTATATCATATTCTTATTATGAATCTATTTGACTGACTTCGGAAGGTCCTAAACCTCACTAAATCAATCACTGGGCTATATAATTAAGTAAAATACATACATAGACATTTCTCTTATTGTAACACATCTTCTTACTTCGGAACTTCAATAATATTTGTAGTAGATCATCATTATTTATCTGCTCAGATTTCTGAACATATTTAAGTAAATAATGCAAAAATTGACTAGAATTTTCATCCAGTCCTAATGAACAATGTATACTCAAGTCCCTCTCTCTAATATTCTTATGAGAGCACATCATACATCATGAGGTACATACTTATTTGATTGGTTGCCGGACGTTATACACAGCAACTTATCTGAACTCTATGCTCTAAATCTGTCTAACGTAATTTTCATTAATTTGCGGCTTTATTTCAATAAAATATAAACTAAAGTGATTGATGAAATACATTTCAATGCATTTATTATGTAAAAGGCTTTAAATAAGAGATAAATCAAGTTAATAATATGAATTTAAATACAATATTTATGGAATACATTCAATAGTGAAGTCACCATACAATCCTGGATTTATGAAGTCTGGCACCCTATTGACCGATATATTTCCGATCGATTTATACAGGGGGTGCAATGAAACGCGGAACATAGGAGTTTAACATCCAATCCCATGTTAAACTCCTATGTTCCGCGTTTCGTTGCACACCTGTATACAAACTGGCCGTAAGTTCGATCAGGGAAGATAAGATGCGATCGTCTCCTGGACTATTTAGAAGAGTTCAGATCTTAAATCCGAGTTTATGATATTTCTAATGTCAGTCTAATGTAGAGAAATAATATCTTCCAGTGCTTTCTCGAATGAAATAATGCATTTAAGAGAGCTTCAAAATATGAGTTTCACACGATATTAAAGAAGCTTAGCTTGAAAAGTTCTCAAGGAATGATGCAATAAAAAGTGATATTTAACTTGAGCTTAATAATACAAGAGAAATTTTACTTAGCTGGTGTTTTTTCCTCGCAAATTGAATAGAATTGAAACTATTTTCCAACCAATTACCGGAGACAGGTTAAATCACCTAATT
The DNA here is from genome assembly GCA_963989225.1 of Dromius quadrimaculatus. Classification (NCBI taxonomy): domain Eukaryota; kingdom Metazoa; phylum Arthropoda; class Insecta; order Coleoptera; family Carabidae; genus Dromius; species Dromius quadrimaculatus. The sequence continues at coordinate 64,585,937 of OZ022328.1, read as the reverse complement.
AAGACGATGGATTCTGCTGTGCAGAGTACAGACGCACTTTAATGTGGTACGCCATGAAGATTGGCTCTCTACTCCGTTGCGTTGGGGTAGCAAAGCAAGACAAGCGGTTTAAAGAGTAAATATCGTTCTAGCGTTGTCATAGCAACTTCAGCGCATAGGCCTTTTGGCTTTACGATGGAAATTTAGCTTCTCAGCTACGAAGTTTAAAACCGCATTCATGCCGCAAGTTGAAGTTTATAAATAGTTTTCTTCTACTTATAGCAAACACTTTCGTTGAATATTCAATAGTCCGAATATATTCTGGATTTCTAGGATTTTACTCAAAGTTTAAGATACTTACAGTATGTCTTTTACTAATCTTAATTTCAAAAGTTCTAAAGGAAAGACTAATTTTAAATAGTGTTATTGTTATTTAACAATGTATTCATAATAGCACCGTTTTGAAAGCTTTTGGGAAATATATATGAGGCATGTTATTGTGTCCCATACATAATGATGCATTATGTGTGGCATAGCACTCTAAAATATTCATATATCGCTAATGAACACTCCAGAATTTTATTTATTCGAATAGAGATTTCCGCAAACCCATTTTTGTTCATAAGCTCTCACATTGTTGATATCTGACAGAGATAATGATATCTCAATGACAATTTATTTCAAATCGATATTAGAAAAATCTGGACGCCAACATATTCCATTTTTCATTCTCTGCACATTCTACAATATACAAATATAGACACTGGACATCCTTTGTTTTCATATACTGAAAACTCAAAGTTTCATTCCAATAAATTCCAAATTTGTTTCATCATAATATTACGTATCCTCCTTTGGATGGTTTATATTCCACTGGGATGTTTAATGCAAATTTTTTAATTAACTTGATACTCAAACTTTTCAGCATCAGTTTTACAGGAGTAATTAAAATACTGAAACATGAATTAAGAAAATATGAAGATTTCTTTTTCAAGAATAAAAACTTTTTTTACAACTCAGCTGCTTCTGATTGGGTTTTCCGAGTAATAAACTTCTATATCAGAAAAATTCCTACCATGTACAAAAAAGTGACTTAAATTGTGTTAGATGCCTGGATTTTCTCTTTATTCATATCCTTCCCCAATCTTAAGCTCTTTTTCAATCATTGCATACTTGTTTACATTATCAGACTAAGAACTGCTGATTTCATACCGCATGCCTTTTGAGGATCGATAACTTACCCCTTGGTAAGAGAGACTAAAAGTTATTGACTGATGCGTACTTTTCGGTCGGAATGCAAATTTCAATAATATTATAAAAGAATTGTGTTTTCTGTGACATTATATTGCATGCCTTTGTAACATAAAATACTTAAAAGTGATTCGAAACCTAGTGCTAAAAGGTATGCAAACCATAACAGGTCAAATGGCCCAAAAGATCACATGCACTTGTGAAGAAAGATGTGAAGAAAGAAATAACGTTGTATCCACAAAAGTACATGAAATTCAAATTTAGAATCACTCCAACTGCTCGCTTATTTATGAGAAACGAAGTTCATTTCAGGCTCATTTAAGTCATACTTTTTATCCACAAACATTCACGGTTTCATACCCGTATGCTATTTGAAACATCACTTTACTAAATCTTGCCACGACGGTGGATTCCATTTACAAGCTAATTCATCATACGAAAGCTAGTTTCATTTTGTTATAAAATATAGCTGAAGTACTGCTTTTCCAGTGCCATGTTTATTTGACGATATGAGTGGCATGAAGACTAAAACTTGTCGCTGTTTTATACTCGCTAAGCAGAGTGAACATATGGATAATAATATACATGGCATTAGAAAGACATGCACGAATATATTTTTCCAAACTTGCTACCAGAACATTCATAATACTTTAATCCAAGCTTTTTGTGATACATATTTCATATTCAGAACAGGGGCGGCATTAAATATAAAAATTGAAGAATCATCTAGATGATGAAAGCGCATTTTTGACAGCTCATGAATGCTTGTTACCTCAAAGATTTCGCAAATTACCATCTCTTACAATTACTGAGCTTGAAATCAAGCAGTTTGGGCAAACTTACGAGACAGCAGCTTCCATTTAGTACTAGTTTCAAGTTGACTATTTGATAGGTACATAATCTATGCATGTACAAACTCAAAAATATCTTTTAATCTTCATTGTTTAGTTATTGACTGATGGAAGGTCAAGTGCTGTACCTTAAAATAATAATTTGATCTTTATCAAAGCTATATAAAAAAAAATACACCAGAAGTAAACAAATTTTCATCCAATAATAATAATTCATTTTAATAAGCTTCAAATTCGTGTTAAACAAGTCCCTGAATAAATCCCGGACAGATTTGACAACTTTACATAATAATAGTGACACCGACGGCTAAAGTTGTAACTAAATTTTAATCTACTTTAATAAACTTAAGTTGGCATATCCCTAATGTCATATATATCTATGGGCATTGTTTCACTTGAAACAAGTAATTGAATAATTTAATCTTCCACCATCATTGAGCTTGAATTAAAACAATTTGTGCAAACCTAAGAAACAGCAGCTTTTATTTAGTACCAGTTTCAAGTCTGTAAATAATATAGTTGCTAAGAATTCGGCGTCACGCCAGCCAGCCAGCCAGACAGCCAAAGTGAATATAATAGCGCTTTTCAGCGCATTTTTTGGAAAAAAGCGCTAATATATTCACTTTGGCTGTCTGGCTGGCTGGCGTGACGCTGAGTTCTCAGCAACTATACTATTTACAGACTTGAAACTGGTACTAAATAAAAGCTGCTGTTTCGTAGGTTTGCACAAATTGCTTTAATTCAAGCTCAGTGATTGTGGAGGATTAAATTATTCAATTATTTGTTTCAAGTGAAACAATGCCCATAGATATATATGACATTAGGGATATGGCAACTGAAGTTTATTCAAGTAGATTAAAATTTAGTTACAACTTTAGCCGTGCGTGTCACTATTATTATGTAAAGTTGTCAAATCTGTCCGGGATTCATTCAGGGACTTGTTTGACGCGAATTTGAAGCTTATTAAAATGAATTATTATTATTGGATGAAAATTTGTTTACTTTTGGTGTATTTTTTTTATATAGCTTTGATAAAGATCAAATTATTATTTCAAGGTACAGCACTTGACCTCCCGCCAGTCAATAACTAAACGATGCACTTGGTAGATTGATCGATATTTCTTGAGCCGTAGAGTGCGGTTACCAGTCGTCAATCTACGGGTACTCCATACTGTATTAATTCAATAAAAATCTTACTGACTTTTTGTGCGTCGGTCGGTGCCAGTATATTCACGCTGACTATAAATATTCAATTTGATCAATGTAATGAGGTCAGGTGATTTTTATTCCAGGAGACTCAGTAAATGGGAAGATTTGAGACTGGACCAACACATGTTTAAATTGTTAATAATTGAATAGGAAGAGAGAGAAGTCCATTTATAAATTTCCAACAACATCCCTGTCCAACTTCTAAAGCACATTAATCCCTCTTCATGTCATTTAATTTTATTTCTTGCAAATGGAGTTGTCTCGAATGAGTAGTAGCCAGGAATATTTTATGTGCATAGGAGAAATTATTCATATTTTCGAACACAAAATTTGTGTGAGCTACATCTACAATTTAATATTTGTAGATAGATCATGTTATACTTGAAAAATTTATCATCTACAAACCACTGATATGATGGATATACAGAACACACGAAGCGAGGAAATTTTTTATTCATGACTCTATGAGCGTTTTATTGTGCTGAATATTCAAAAAAGGTGGCCCCACAAAAAACTAATCAAATATTTCAAATGAATAAAATACAAAGATGACCCTGTTTTCAAATGTATAAATTATAAACGCACTTTTTGAAATGAAATTGAGTTTTTTATGCTTTTTGTTTTTGATTTACGATACCTACTTCCATATCGTATGCATTATATGCTTACCTTCGATGCTGTTAAAAGAACATTAAATCCTCCGCACACAGTTTCCAAAATGCATGTCTCCAGGTCTTTCCGATGTGAAATTCACCAAACAAATTACCAAATTATATTAGAATAATATTTCACACCACAACCAACCTATTAAAGATTATGAGGCATCATACTGTACAATTTCCTTCCCTCAGCCAATTTTTCAAGCAATTTATCTTGTTTTCATATTCTTTGCGCTTGTTATATAGAAACTTAACAGCAACCTAAGACAATCTTCTACAAGATAAATCCATCCATTTCATTTTGTAACGTTAATTAAATTTCCATATCAACGAGCTTCACTCCAAAGGCATAGTATGTAAAGTGAGCAGTGTGGTAAAATGAATAATCGCCATTTCACGAAGACGTCACACTTAATTAGTAGGTAATTTGAATACAGAATATTGATCGATTGTCATCACGACATCTGCAATCAAATACTTCCAAACAATTTATGATATTGAAGACTACAACAATAAAAAAGAGTTTTTAGCGCATTTTTTGGAAAAAAGCGCTATTATATTCACTGGCTGTCTGGCTGGCTGGATGGCTGGCTGGCTGGCGTAACGCTGAGTTCTCAGCAACTATACTATTTACAGACTTGAAACTTGTACTAAATAAAAGCTGCTGTTTCGTAGGTTTGCACAAATTGCTTCAATTCAAACTCAGTGATTGTGAAAGGTTGAATTTTCAATTACTTGTTTCAAGTGAAACAATGTCCATAGATATATATGACATTAGGGATATGGCAACTGAAGTTTATTCAAGTAGATAAAAATTTAGTTACAACTTCAGCCGTGGGTGTCACTATTATTATGTACAGTTGTCAAATCAGTCCGGGATTCATTCAACGACTTGTTTGACGCGAATTTGATGCTTATTAGAATGAATTATTATTATTGGGTGGAAATTTGTTTACTTTTGGTGTATTTTTTTCTATATAGCTTTGATAAAGATCAAATTATTATTTGACCTCCCGTCAGTCAATAACTAAACAATGAAGATTAAAAGGTATTTTGGAGTTTGTACATGCATAAATTATGTACCTATCAAATAGTCAACTTGAAACTAGTACTAAATGGAATCTGCTGTTCCGTAAGTTTGCCCAAACTGCTTGATTTCAAGCTCAGTAATTGTGGGAGATGGTAATTTGCAAAATCTCTGAAGTAACAAGCATTCATGAGTTGTCAAAAATGCGCTTTCATCATCTAGATGATTCTTCAATTTTTAATGATTAGTACGTAATAAATATAAAGTTTCCAAGTACACAGTCCAACATTACGGACTAGTTAAGTTTACTCGCAAAAGTTTTGAAGATGTTAATTCATTTAAAAAGCAATCTAACAAATTTTCCACGAAGTCAACAGCTTTGGATTGCGCGAATTCACAGAAACAAAATACTTACGATTAATTATTACGCTTTCTACAAGAACGACCCACTTTCGATTTACTCATGGCATTTTAGCTGATCAAAAAGTTTTCGTAAGTTATATGAATATACAAAAAATACTGTTTCTAGGCAATAAAACACAATTTTCAAGAATCCAGTTTGACATTGTTATCGTGCCAATAAAAAAATTTCCCACAAAATATTTTCTTGGTATAAAGCAAAACAAGCCAAAAGCTGTCTGTTTTAATTAAAATCAGTAGTTCTACATGTAAGAAGAGTTGTTTATGTAATAAACTAACAGTGATATATCAGATTTCCTATATCGTTGAAAATCTGAGGCTTCAACTGAATGCCGCAATGATAACTTCAACGCTATCTCATCTCGCGAAAGCTTCGCCTGGGAAACACAGCGTGATGTACGGAATTTCGGATTGTGGGCAACAACGTTCCATCATAACATGGAATTCGGGTATTCGAGTCGCTTTCGAGATCCTCTGAAATGAAATGAATGGCTGTGAACGAAAGTTTCACACAGCTAAAGCTTAAAACTTTTTTACAAAGTGTTATCTTTTGACAGATCGCTCGTTACGTGTGAATTATAGACAAATAATCTTCTTACGGCGCTTGCAATTCGTCTAAACATGGAAAACTTTTGAAGAGAGTTTTCTCTGCATGACTGTGACGACGAAATACAAGAAATCAAGACACATTGCTGCTTTTAGAACCAATGTTGCAGAGAATGCAAATGTGTTGGTAAATCGTCGTTCTCCGGCGATTCTCAACTCGACACATTCGCAAATAGTCTCTAATAATGACTTCCCAATTCGTGTTATAGTTTTATCACTTTTTCAGCCACTTTTACAGACAAATTAGTTCAAATTTTTGTTGAATCTAAATGTCAACTTATTCCCTGGGTTTATTTTGCTGTGGACTCGATGTTGTTGGTCAATCTGTTAGGTTGATAATAGACAGCTACTAAAAAAAGTATTCAAGCCTGGAGTGAATGCTTCATTTATGATCATTGTTTTCTGAAGAAGATCCTTGGTCAAAGGATCGAAACATCAAAGTTTCTAATAATATATATATATATATATATATATATATATATATATATATATATATATATATATATATATATATATATATATATATATATATATATATATATATATATATATACCCTTTCGGGTGTCGAGATAGTATTTAATCCGTCTATGTTATTTCAATTTATTTATTAATTCTTTCCACTCCTTTCTATTCTTTGCTATTTTCCTTCCTTCCTGCCAAGTGACGTTGTTTTTGTTTAGTATTTCTTCTCTATTCTATTCCCATTTTACTCTTTTTGTTTGAGTATCTTCCGCCATTCTTATTAAATGTCCATATCATGCTAATTGTTTCTTTTCCATGGTAGTTTGTATACTTTCTGTTTTTAGAGTTGCTCTGATATGCTCATTTCTTATTCTATCTAGTCTTGAAACTCCTACTTTTCCTAAATATCTCATTTCTGCTGCTTGTATCCTGCTTTTTTTTTGAACCATTGTCCATGTTTCGCATCCGTATATTAATGTTGGTCTATACATTGATTTATATAGTATCATTTTTGTTTTCTTCGATACTTGCCTGCTACTTAAAATGACTTTATTTAGTGCGTGGTAATTTCTATTCGCTGCTAGTATTCTGTTATTTATCTCGTTCTCTATACTACCTCTGCTGTTCAATGTTGAGCCTAAATATGTGAATGCTTCTACTTGTTCTATTTCTCTTCCATCTATTTTTATTTCTGCTATTGTATCTTCTTTTGAAATTACCATAATTTTTGTTTTTTCCACATTTATAATCATGTTGTGTTTGTTTAATTTCTCTTTCCATATATTAATGTTGTGCTGTACATCTTCTTTATTCTTAGCAAGTATTTAGAGATCATCTGCGAAGGCGCATTCTGAGATAGTCGTCCTAATTAGATTGTGGTATCCTATGTATACTTTCTTCGTTTTATTCTTTACCTTCTTCATAATACTATCCAAAAAAATTATGAAAAGTTGTCTTAGCCCTTGCGTGGTTATAAATTCCTCCGAGCACTCGTTTCCTGTTCTTATATAATTGGATGTTGTTTTATATACACTTTGTATTGCTCTCAATAGATGTTTGCTCACATTTCTTTCTTCCAGTATTTTCCATATCTTTTCCCGTGACACTCTATCAAAGGCTTTTTCTAGATCTATAAACGCTATGAAAAGTTTTTTGTTATGTTTCATTGTTTCTTCTGTTAATTTTCTCAACGTGAATATGTGGTCTTGTGTAGAGTAACCTTTCTTGAATCCACTCTGGACTTTCTCCATTGATGCATCTGTTGTTCGTCTCAATTCATTTTCTAGTATTGCTTCATATTACTTAGCCGCAGTGCAAAGCAGTGATATACTCCTGTAATTATTACAGTCTCTACTGTTTCCTATCTCATATATGGGGAAGATCAGGGCATTTTCCTAGTCTTTTGGTATTTTTCCTATTTTCCAAATTCCCTTCATCTCCAATATATTTTAGTTATTCTGTTTTAATTTTATTGTGTCTCGATGCTTTACCATTACTCATTTTCTTCAACACAGCTTCCATTTCTTCTTCTGATATATTTTCTAGCTCTTCTCTTACTGTGTGTTTTCTTGTAAATCTTCGATTTCTGATTCTCGGGTGCTATTAAAAGAAAACTAATAAAATATACAGAGTTTAAAATCTAAAGTAGTTTTTTATTCAATAAAATTCTGGAAGATGTATAGATTATTATTCCAATTTATATTCATCTTGGGTATTCGGGCGATAATAAACACTTGTTTAAAATGTGACCAGTTGGTCATAAGGCATTGAGAGATTAAGTGTGCCGAGTTGAGATGTGACAGGATTCTCAAGGATGACAGCTTGGCGAATTTTTGCGAAAAATTAGTATATAGAGACGTTTCGGCGCCGCAACGGCCAGCCATCATCAGCTAAAAATGAAATAGACTCAAGCATATGGAATACAATTATTTAAATCAGCCTTAAACCTCGAGAAATGTGAATTTGAAATTTAGTTGCATTGTGAAATAAATGGCTACGTTGTAGAGAAAATCATGTTCAATTTAGAAATCTAGAGGTCAAAATAAATAAACTTAATAATTTAGAGCACCATGTGCCATGCTTGTCAAAACGGCCATGCCAGAAACGGAATAAGCGAGCATCGCAAGATGGCGAGGAAAGAAACGTCCTGTGTCTTTGGAGTTTGCCACTTCCATCATCTCTATATCAATTTTATTTGAATCACTACTTATGAAGATGAAATTTAGTATACTTGGCATGTCATAATGCTTAATTTTACAAACTGAACAAGAGAAACGTTCTGATGCAACTCCAATACCATATAAATTGAACCGCCTAATGAAAACATGTTGAGTTTCTCTGATAACTAGACATCAAATAGACAGGTAGAATGAATATATATTAGCCATATTATCAAGCTATTTGTTTTTATGACTAATAAGCAAGAGCAACAAATCATAAATGCCAGTTTCCCATCTATTCATCATGATTATCACAATTCATTTTCATTTGTCGTTGTGGTATTACGATAGGGAGAAAAACTCAATACAGAAAGGGAGCAGCTTATTTACATTGAAATATCAAAATTCACCGAAGAAGCTATATATGAAAAACAGATATTTGTTAATTTTGTGTATGCTTCGATTCTTCAAGTGAAACAGGTTCAATTCAAATCAAAAATTTGTGTAACATGTTTCTGAAGAGCATGAGAATGCTCAGCTGAATATAAAAATGTTCCGCAGTTTTCATTTAAATCATAAAGCTGCTTGACACATTAAGCGCTACTTTTTGCTGCAAAAAGTTCCATAACTGTCCTTCGGGTACCACAGGGAAAAATATTAACTTTGATAGTGTTATTATAGTTACTGTAAAACTAATCACGTAACTCAAGCAACATGTTTCAATATTACTCTGTTTTTCTCGCCATTGTGGAGCAACGAACCATAAATTATCACAGAAATTATTAAAGTGTATTTTATGAAATAAATGTGAAAGTAAAATAAATTGAACATTATTTACTCTACTTGTACGAGTTATATTTCGGGAAAATATTATTCTTCAGTTGCATCGATTAAAGCATCAGCACATAATTCTAAGCCCAGGCACAGAGTAAGTACATTTCTGGTCAATTGAATATAATTGCTTCCTATTATCAGAAGAAACAGTTCATAAGGGATCTCTATATAAGCTTTAAAATGGTTTAAGTATGTTAGCACGGCGCGAAAAAATCAATGGTGTACACAAGGTCAGGCAGACATGAAAAGAACCTGATATTTATTACACATTTTTTATGTTTATATCTAAGTCTTTAAACTCCTTCCCACATAAATATTTGTCTCGAGTTCTTATCAAACACATACACCTACGCTGTACAGTTTATCTAAAGACCTGACGAAGTCTTTTTATAAATAGGTGCAGGTCTGGATCACGTAATAGTTATTTACAATCGAATGCGCTGATAGTATATTGTACAACAAGTGCGGCAAGCTGTCAATTGCCCACGTGAGCGAAGTTGAGCACACGATATTTAAAAATATGCATAAACAAACGTTTATCTGAACGATAATGCAACAATAAATCTTGTAAAACTATATCTATTAGTTTTAAAATAAATTAACCGAGTAAATAAGATATAAAATGTTTTATTTCTTCGTAAACTATATGAGAGTTGATAATAACTGGATGAATAAATTTGAAACGGTGAAATATGTCATACTGAATGATAAAGTATGTCAGAAAATATATTTATCCCCCTTATCATCTGGAATCGCTTGACTGCTCTCACATTTGGATCAAAAAGTAAAAAGTTGAGACTCTTATAAGAATTGTCATACTTAACCCTCCGTTAGTGTTCTCGAAAAAAGTTTCACGGTTGGTCTTGTGGGGTATGTCATACCCCATACGAAAGTCCTTTCAAGCTATTTTAAATTCTAGAATATGATAATTTTTCTGTTTGCACATGTTCTACAACTTGTTACCAAGTGATATAAACTGAACAAAATGTATCCAGCTATATTTATTGTAAAAATATAAAAGATAAATCAAAATAACAGCAAGTCTGCCTTGGAAAAAACATACATCAATATTATCGCTCATAAATACTTCTAATATCATCACACATCAAAGATCTCACAGTATTTTTCGAGAAGAAGGATCAAATAAGTAAAGCAAGAAAAAATTACTCAAGTATCATCAAAGAAAAAAAAATTATTGCTCATCAAACTGGGCACAGTTTTTGCAACTCAAAATTGCATGTTCCAAGCACAGTGGAATTCTGCATCGCTTACAAGCATTAAATGTCTTTTTAATACATGAGCACTATTTTGCGCACGTTTTTCTGGGCAGTAAATGGCTCTTTGGCTTTTGAGTGAGCCAAGTATAATAAGCGTGTGACAAGTAATCTTGTCGCACGCAAATCATTTATCGCTTATCCCGCATTCGTAATAAAAAATAGTATCTGCAACTCGTGCGGTGTTGTCAATTACCCACTTGAGCGAATGAACGCACTTGCTTCGTTCGTGTACGCCCAACTTCGCTTTCGTGGGCAATCGACAACTTATCGCACTTGTTGCACAATTTACTATTCTATCTTTGTTTCTAGGACATACAGAACATCTTCTGCTTGTCTTTTGTCATTTGGCTAAATTGGCCTTAAAAATACCAAAATATGAAATAGCTTATTGTATAACGTAATATAATTTTAAATTTAGAATGACATCGACACAAATTGAAATTGTAGTTTCGAATACTTTATATATTTTCCGATAAAAGTTGTCAATTTGCAGAAAATCGAGGAATAATTTTGTATTGTCTAGCCTCTTGTACAACTCTACTCCAAATTTTAATAAAATTGCAGTAAATCGAAAAAAACTCTCAAGTAAACTCATGTTTTTTTTCGAAAATAATTAGGGTCTTTCATATAACATTTTTTGATTGGAGCCCTAATTTTGACAGAAATCGGCGAATTATGGCAATAATACGGATTTCTGACTGAACCAGAACCGTAATCAAAAAATTGTAAATGACAGAGTTGAATTATTTTTTGAAAATAATATGTCCTTACTTGAAAGATTTTTTCGATTGACAGCCTTAATTTCGAGTTGACAAAGCAAGTAATTTTTTCATATAATTGTATCGAAATCTCAAAATTGGGGTCGTAAATCTAAATTTTCTTTCAAGTAAACCTATATTATTTTTTGAAAATAGTTGGGGTACTTGATATAAATTTTTTTGATTAGAGCCCTCATTCTGACACAAATCGTTAATATATGGCAATAACACTAATTTCTGACTGAACCAGAGCCGTAATCAAAAATTAGTTAATGACAAACTCTGAGTATTTTTTGAAAATATTATGAGTTTACTTGAAAGATTTTTTCGGTTAACGGCCTTTATTTCGAGTAAACGGCGTCAGAAACTTTTGTTCAAAAAACGATAAATTACTAAAAAAATTTTCACGTAATCGACAGAAATTGAAATTGTAGTGTCGAATTCTTCATTTATTTCTCGATAAAAGTAGTCAATTCGCGGAAAATCGAGGAATAATTTTGTATTGTCTCAAAACGTGCTAGATGCTGCCATCTACTAGCCTCTTGTGGAACTATACTCCAAATTTCAATAACATTGCAGTAAATCGAAAAAAACTCTTAAGTAAACTCATGTTTTTTTTCTAAAATAATTTGGGTCTTTCATATAACATTTTTTGATTGGAGCCCTAATTTTGACAGAAATCGGCGAATTATGGCAATAATACGGATTTCTGACTGAACCAGAACCGTAATCAAAAAATTGTAAATGACAGAGTTGAATTATTTTTTGAAAATAATGTGACCTTACTTGAAAGATTTTTTCGATTGACAGCCTTAATTTCGAGTTGACAAAGCAAGTAATTTTTTCATATAATTGTATCGAAATCTCAAAATTGGGGTCGTAAATCTAAATTTTCTTTCAAGTAAACCTATATTATTTTTTGAAAATAGTTGGGGTACTTGATATAAATTTTTTTGATTAGAGCCCTCATTCTGACACAAATCGTTAATATATGGCAATAACACTAATTTCTGACTGAACCAGAGCCGTAATCAAAAATTAGTTAATGACAAACTCTGAGTATTTTTTGAAAATATTATGAGTTTACTTGAAAGATTTTTTCGGTTAACGGCCTTTATTTCGAGTAAACGGCGTCAGAAACTTTTGTTCAAAAAACGATAAATTACTAAAAAAATTTTCACGTAATCGACAGAAATTGAAATTGTAGTGTCGAATTCTTCATTTATTTCTCGATAAAAGTAGTCAATTCGCGGAAAATCGAGGAATAATTTTGTATTGTCTCAAAACGTGCTAGATGCTGCCATCTACTAGCCTCTTGTGGAACTATACTCCAAATTTCAATAACATTGCAGTAAATCGAAAAAAACTCTTAAGTAAACTCATGTTTTTTTTCTAAAATAATTTGGGTCTTTCATATAACATTTTTTGATTGGAGCCCTAATTTTGACAGAAATCGGCGAATTATGGCAATAATACGGATTTCTGACTGAACCAGAACCGTAATCAAAAAATTGTAAATGACAGAGTTGAATTATTTTTTGAAAATAGTATGACCTTACTTGAAAGATTTTTCCGATTGACAGCCTTAATTTCGAATTGACAAAGCAAGTAATTTTTTCATATAATTGTATCGAAATCTCAAAATTAGGGTTGTAAATCCAAATTTTCTTTCAAGTAAACCTATATTATTCTTTGAAAATAGTTGGGGTACCTTATATAAATTTTTTCGATTAGAGCCCTCATTCTGACACAAATCGTTAATATATGGCAATAACACTAATTTCTGACTGAACCAGGGCCGTAATCAAAAATTAGTTAATGACAAACTCTGAGTATTTTTTGAAAATATTATGAGTTTACTTGCAAGATTTTTTCGGTTAACGGTCCTAATTTCGAGTAAACGGCGTCAGAAGCTTTTGTTCAAAAAACGATAAATTACTAAAGAATTTGCACGTAATCGACAGAAATTGAAATTTTAGTATCGAATTCTTCATTTATTTCTCGATAAAAGTAGTCAATTCGCGGAAAATCGAGGAATAATTTTGTATTGTCTCAAAACGTGCTAGATGCTGCCATCTACTAGCCTCTTGTGAAACTATACTCAAAATTTCAATAAAATTACAGTAAATCGAAAAAAACTTTCAAGTAAACTCATGTTTTTTTTTGAAAATAATTAGGGTCTTTTATATAACATTTTTTGATTGGAGCCCTAATTTTGACAGAAATCGGCGAATTATGGCAATAAAACGGATTTCTGACTGAACCAGAACCGTAATCAAAAAATTGTAAATGACAGAGTTGAATTATTTTTTGAAAATAGTATGACCTTACTTGAAAGATTTTTCCGATTGACAGCCTTAATTTCAAGTTGACAAAGCAAGTAATTTTTTCATATAATTGTATTGAAATCTCAAAATTGGGATCGTAAATCTAAATTTTCTTTTAAGTAAACCTATATTATTTTTTGAAAATAGTTGGGGTACTTTATATAAATTTTTTCGATTAGAGCCCTCATTCTGACACAAAGCTTTAATATATGGCAATAACACTAATCTCTGTCTGAACCAGGGCCTAGCATTGCAGTGAGATGTGCGTTCATATTTTAGGAATAATTACACAATAAATTATTGGGATGGGATATCAAACAAAAATGTACATAGGGCTTTTCTACATCTACATAAGAAGTTACTTTAAAAGTGTACCGGGGTATATCATACCCCAACCAACTTGCAGCAAGTCTGATGCTCAATTGAAAGTTTATACATAGTTGTATCTAAGTCTGTTCTCTTTGTTCAAGTATAATCCTAAGCTACTGAGAAAAAGAAATCACTTGTTTGTCTTAAATTGATTTTACGATTGGAAATAGAGTTAATGGGGTATGACATACCCCACAACACTAACGAAGTGTTAAAACTACGGAAACTCATAATACAGATTTATAAAATTCCATTTAAAACTCAAAATGGATTTGTTTTCGTCGGCAGTATTTTTGGACGTTTTGTTTTTATAGCAGTATCAGCAAAATAATAGGTTGTTTAATTAAATTCATTAGTTTTGTTAATCAATGATATTCGCAAAGCTCATCCCATGACATGACCACAATAATTGTAGTTGCATGCATGTTCCAATGCAAAACAGATCATTATAGCAACATGGAGGAATATTGGTTATTGGGGGAAAGGAATATTGATTAACAAGATAACTTCTCTAGTAACTAATTAAGCATGGTTGATTGTTGATTATATTATCTCTACACTCGCTAATAAACTGAATGTTACCAGGATAAGTAATTGCCAATTTAACCCAGTCAAATAGAATTTGTTTCAAGGTAAACCAAAAAAAGCCATCACTTCATTCGAAAAAAAAGGAAACAGAACAGTTCATTACAGTATATAAGTACCGCAAAATTAATTACACCCCAATAATTCTCAAGCCCTTGTGATATTACCCCCGAATATTTTTCTCTTCGTAATAGAACAAGATTTCAGGCCCACCAGATGTTATTTTCTGAGAAATAAAATGTGTGCAATATTAGTATGTATTTGATCATACGCATACTTGCTAGCTTGGGTCGGCGGCCAATTTACAGTTACCAGGTGCTAGAGGTACGTTGGAACATTATTCTCTTTATTTAGATGAATTCTCACACAAACATCTACCTTGTTCACGTCGTTGTTATATTAATCTTCGCCTACATATGCTTGTTATTTTCTCCGAAAACGTCTCTTGTCAATTATCCAGAGCTTAACAAGACTAATTCGACTAAGGGTGGCAAGGCAATACCTCAAAAGGATAATATAAGTACCTACGCGATAATCATTTCAGTAAACTGCTCGGGAAATCTTCCAAAGTAATAAAGGATAATAGGTGCGTCAGTGTGTCTGTTATGAATTATCTTCATTATGATGGAATCATAATTAATGTATTCAGAAATGTCTTCTATTCTAATCCAATTTATACAGAATTCTATTCTTCCACCGACAAACAAGAATTATTATAATTAAATGAGAAACGTTAACTGCAATTTTGTTCGTTCATTTGCTCGTTTCCTTTGACACAAACATTTTCCATGTTATTTATATAATTTGGTACTCATTTGGGGTGAATATTTCCGGTTTCCATACAGGAGAAAATTTCCTAATAACTTGCAAAAAATATACATTTACAAAATAAAATTGCAAAAAGTATTGAATTATCCTAGCTCCGAGTATTCTTGTTGTATCAATTAGTTATATTTAAGTAATTGTTCTTTAAAGTACCTGTTATAAACACATTTATTTACAATATTATTTCTCTGGTACAGTTAGCTAACAATTTGGAACCACTTTATTAATTAAAATTTTGCATTAATTTTGTTACTCTTATTTACTTGCCTTCATTAAACTTAAGACCCTCTAAATTAGGAAACTTTAATAATTAATTTCAGTATGTATCTTCCATCATTAATAACCTCATCCATTCGAATAAATTACCTCATGAGGTACCTACAAAAGAACTGTTTAATTATTCCATATAGATTTCAACCCGCATTTGTTTGTTGCTCAAGTGAAATGAAGCATCACATTTAAAGATAAAATATTTTTCCCTGATGAATTGCCGTGCATTATGCATGTGTAGAAGTGAAATTTCACAAAACTTAGACTTGACACTTTGGCGAACGTGGGAAGAATAATATGTTGTTTTCTGGTTTTAATTAAATTTACTCAGAACACACATATCTACTAGCTCTAATTAAAAACTGTTGCATTATGGCTAGTTCGTTGTTCCAATTCATCTCCACAAAAACTAAGTTAAACAAATTTATCAAAAGTATGCCCTTATTACCTTTGCAATTTTATCCCAAAATACATCACGTTTAGCCATCCACGTTTGAAAGATAACAAAATTTCAAATAAATAGTGAATCAGTGAAAATTAATTCATGTGAAGCATATAATCAATTTTTGTTTCTTCTAAGATAAAAATTATGAAGGACAATTTCATAATTCATTGTAATAATAACATTGTTTGCATATTATCATGAATCAACATTGATTTTCGCCTCATTTTTAAAAGATATTCCAAACTTCCTGATGTAAATTTCTAGATGCAGCTTGATTGTCAGGTGAAAGTGAAAATCCATTAAAAGTAACTTAATAATTCAAGAATAATTCGCATTGAGATTCGATGCATATTCAAGATCCAAACTTCATCTGAATATCCCACAGTATCTAAATAATTCAAAGTTCATTTACTCCTTAAGTTTAAAAAATGGAAGAATCATCTAGATGATGAAAGCGCATTTTTAACAGCTCATGAATGCTTGTTACTTCAGAGATTTCGCAAATTACCATCTCTCACAATTACTGAGCTTGAAATCGAGCAGTTTGGGCAAACTTACGAAACAGCAGCTTCCAATTAGTACCAGTTTTAAGTTGACTATTTGATAGATACATAATTTATGCATGTAAAAACTGAAAAATATCTTTTAATCTTCATTGTTTAGTTATTGACTGACGGGAGGCCAAGTGCTGTACCTTAAAATGATAATTTGATCTTTATCAAAGCTATATAAAAAAATACACCAAAAGTAAACAAATTTTCAACCAATAATAATAATTCATTCTGATAAGCTTCAAATTCGCGTCAAACAAGTCATTGAATGAATCCCGGACAGATTTGACAACTGTACATAATAATAGTGACACCCGCGGCGAAAGTTGTAACTAAATTTTTATCTACTTTAATAAATTTCAGTTGCCATATCCCTAATGTCATATATATATCCATGGGCATTGTTTCACTTGAAACAAGTAATTGAATAATTTAATCTTCCACAATCACTGAGCTTGAATTAAAGCAATTTGTGCAAACCTACGAAATAGCAGCTTTTATTTAGTACCAGTTTCAAGTCTGTAAATAGTATAGTTGCTGAGATCTCAGCGTCACGCCAGCCAGCCAACCAGCTAGTCAGACAGCCAAAGGGAATATAATAGCGCTTTTTTTCAAAAAATGGAAGAATCATCTAGATGATGAAAGCGCATTTTTGAAAGCTCATGAATGCTTGTTACTTCAGAGATTTCACAAATTACCATCTCTTACAATTACTGAGCTTGAAATCAAGCAGTTTGGGCAAACTTATGAAACAGCAGCTTCCATTTAGTACTAATTTCAAGTTGACTATTTAATAGGTACATAATTTATGCATGTACAAACTCAAAAATAACTTTTAATCTTCATTGTTCAGTTATTGATTGACAGGAGGTCAAGTGCTGTAGCTTAAAATGATAATTTGATCTTTATCAAAGCTATATAAAAAAAACACCAAAAGTGAACAAATTTTCATCCAATAATAATAATTCATTCTGATAAGCTTCAAATTCGCGTCAAACAAGTCATTGAATGAATCCCGGACAGATTTGACAACTGTACATAATAATAGTGACACCCGCGGCGAAAGTTGTAACTAAATTTTTATCTACTTTAATAAATTTTAGTTGCCATATCCCTAAGACATATACATCTATGGGCATTGTTTCACTTGAAACAAGTAATTGAATAATTCAGTCTTCCACAATCACTGAGCTTGAATTAAAGCAATTTGTGCAAACCTACGGAATAGCAGCTTTTATTTAGTACCAGTTTCAAGTCTGTAAATAGTATAGTTGCTGGGAATTCAGCGTCACGCCAGCCAGCCAGACAGACAGCCAAAGTGAATATAATAGCGCTTTTTTCCAAAAAATGCGCTAAAAATACAAATACCATTACCTGATAAATAACATTTAGAGTTTGTAGCTGTATCTTTTGACTCAATTGAGATAATCAAAATGTGTAGAGATTGTTGTGATCTATATACTTAGATGTATCGCGATGGAGAGTTTCATCAAAATATCTTCAGAAATACAAATATGGTCGATTGAAATTCAATACTCAATAATATTTCTAAAATCGAGTACTGTAATAGCACAATGTTTGTTGCTGTATTTTCTGAACGAAACAAGATAATTGAAATTTGTTAGAGACATGTTGTCAATCAATAAATCAACTAAATTGAAAGGATATTTCTGTTTTAGAAATGAGAATAAAAGATTATCAATAATAACAAAATTCAATAGACAATGTGAATATAATTTTTGACAGACTGCCATTCATAAAGAAGTTACTCTCAGCTGCAAGCCAAGATATTTGCATTTTTAAATTCCCGATGGGTGTGCATATTGATTAGCAACAAAAAATAACTCTTCAGAACAACTTCTTACAATCTGCCATTTTTCGAACATAAGATAAGTTTGCAAAATCAACTGAAAGCATATTATAAAAAATTGTTCTGAGTCACGTAATAAATTTATAATTTATTTTGTATATGCTTTACTCCTAAACTTATGTAGACCGTCTGCCAATAAACTTTCAGACGATTTTGCAAACATGTCTTACGTTTGAAAAATTTGCAGATTGTAAATAGTTGTTCAAAGAAGCTATTTTTGTTGCTGATTTAAATCCATTTTCCAATATACATCAACACTTACTAAACGAGGACTTTAATTGCAAATATATAAGGCTTACAGCTATATCTTCCTATAAATGGCAGCTTGCAAAAAATTGTTTTCTTTTTTCTGACACGAGCGCTCGGTTTACCAGTACTGGAGCAAATTTAAAGACGTTGAAAGAAATAGTGAATCAAAGGAACTCACCCCGTACGCGCTTAATTTTATAAAGTGGACAATTATTTCGTAGAATTTCTGTTTGAGTACAGCTCAATTAAATACCTAACATGTGGAAAAGTGGTGGTGAATGCACAAATTTTAATTTTCGTAATTTTTCTTCAAGTGCAAACTAAGTAAGTCTAAAATGGTTGTAAATATACCTTCACTTTCGTAACTGCACAAATTTGTATTGTCGTTCAATATTTGCTGATGTATTTCAAGAATTAGTATATATTTTATTCAGTGAGAATCAAATGATTATTCTCATTCTTTCTGGAGTCTTCCATTCAAGTCAAATATCGTGAACTGAATTCAAAAGCTTTCATGCTTGTGTACATAAAAGACATTGGTTTTATTTTGGTTCATTAGTGACTCAGGAACAAGGTGGATAACGGACGAACTTTTATTTTATTACTGCTATAAGGGCTCTCAAATTCTCTACACTCTTAGCTTTGATACTTAAAGCTTCTCTTAGTCTTAGTACATGATATGGATTGTCAAAAAGTGCTCGCGCTAGTCATCTCAACATAACGACAGCGTCATGAAACTTTATACTGAATAATATCTTAATATATTCTTCTTGGAGTTCGGCAACAATCCATTAAACATGTTCAAATCCGTTTGTAATAGCTTCTAAAGCTAGTAGAATAGATCATCATAGTCTTCAGTCTTATATAGTGTACTCAATTTTTGCCCAACTAATTTGAAAATTAGAAAATTCCGGGGAAACTTTTGGCTGCCATAAACCACGAAATTTCACGACTCTTTTCGGTTTCTAAGAAATATCTCAGGAATGGTCGCCCTTAGCAATTTTTCTGTCATTTAGTTTTTCAAAGAGAAAAATTTCCTACAGTTTTTATCCCAATCACTTTTCTGTATCACGTAGTATAAGCGCGTTACCACTTCTTCAAAATTATTGATTCAATTTTAGCGCATTTTTTGGAAAAAAAAGCTATTATATTCACTTTGGCTGTCTGGCTGGCTGGCTGGCGTAACGCTGAGTTCTCAGCATTTATACTATTCACAGACTTGAAACTGGTACTAAATAAAAGCTGTTGTTTCGTAGGTTTGCACAAATTGCTTTAATTTAAGCTCAGTGATTGTGGAAGATTAAATTATTCAATTACTTATTTCAAGTGAAACAATGCCCATAGATATATATATGACATTAGGGACATGGCAACTAAAGTTTATTCAAGTAGATAAAAGTTTAGTTACAACTTCAGCCGTCGGTGTCACTATTATTATGTACAGTTGTCAAATCTGTCCTGGATTCATTCAATGACTTGTTTGACGCGAATTTGAAGCTTATTAGAATGAATTATTATTATTGGATGAAAATTTGTTTACTTTTGATGTATTTTTTTTATATAGCTTTGATAAAGATCAAATTATTATTTTAAAGTACAGCACTTGATTTCCTGTCAGTCAATAACTAAACAATGAAGATTAAAAGGTATTTTTGAGTTTGTACATGCATAAATTATGTACCTATCAAATAGTCAACTTGAAACTAGTACTATATGGAAGCTACTGTTTCGTTAGTTTGCCCAAACTGCTTGATTTCAAGCTCAGTAATTGTGAGAGATGATTATTTGCGAAATCTCTGAAGTAACAAGCATTCATGAGCTGTCAAAAATGCACTTTCATCATCTAGATGATTCTTCCATTTTTTTGATTCAATCACGTATTTTTTTTTTTTTCTTGTTAAACTAATAACTATTACTGAAAATATACAACTTTATCTTCTGCAAAGACGTTTTGAGGATCCACTCTTATTCCATAAATTACTATTAAGCTTCAGTTTGATTGTGACATGAAGGTGAAAACTTCATCAAACGTAACATCATTCAAGGATAATTCGCATGGAAATTCATGCATATTCGAGATTTGGACTTTAAATATTTTAAATTAGATTTTCTTTCTAGTTTTGGAAACATTCCAAGCTAAATAAAAAATCACGTTTTTTTTTAGTCTTTTCTATTAAATATTCCATTTGATTGTATCCCCCAATGTTATCCCGTGTAAAAAATTATCATAGCAACAGATTTGTATTACATAAAATAATATATATTTTCAAATCTTATCACAACAAGGTTAGCATTGACCTCATAAGTTATACAATAATATAATCTAGAGCAATTACACCATATCTACATAAATATATCATAATTATGATTATGAATAATACAATAATTCATGCAACTAATTAGGATTTTAAAAAGCCACACGACAATAAGGAACACTTATGTAATAAGTGTTATCATCCAATTTTCACAAAAAAATCGTTAAAAAATATTGTGGTATATCAGACTTGGAACTGCTGACAGGTGAAATAATTATCAATGCCATGATTAGGTTTTCCAAATGAGTTATAATTTTGTATGAAGAGATGGCGCAGGTAACATTTGATAGTGCTACAGTCGTGAAGTCTCGGTAAATTCAATTGGTTCTAAAATTGAAGTTCTAAAATAATGGTATGGACCAGTATGCACTCTTTACTTTTCTAAGTCTGTGGTGTCAGATGAGGAAAGCACCTCTTTGTGAGCGCTACATTATCCAATTTAACCTGGATGCTTGAATTTAAAATATATTTTCCAGATTAATCCTTCTTTTTTTAAATGTGGACTAGTTGTTCACGTTGTTGGGTTCGAATCAGCACCTTTTAAGTTTCTATATGTGAATTACTAAATTCAATCCATTATAAACAAGCCTTTTATGTTCCAATGCTTTGCTTCTTTTTTAATAAAAAAATTCTGACGCCCGAGTACATATAACTTCAAATAAGAAAATGAGGTCTATTCATTTATTATTGTTGTTGTCAGTTTGAATCATATTTTTAAAATTCATCCAGTTCACCTTGAATGTAGCCTCATTCAAAATATTCTATTGTTTTCAAAACTCAAAATAACTTTTTCCGGCTACCGTTTCCTATGGCACCATTATATTAATTTCTTTCATATAAAAGTCATGCTGTTGTTATCAGCATGCTAACTGTACCAAAATCTTACTTTTTCTGTAGTACATAAAGTAAATATCAGCACATAAATGAGTTCATTCGAGCTCCAGCAATCGATAAATATAATATTTTTGAATTAATCCAGTAATTTTTCTTTTCTTTTAAAAATAAGCGGTCCTCATTCACTGTTCAAAGATATTTAATTTATAGAACTTTATTCAGAAATATTTTATTTTTCCTTAAGGTTAAAGTGTTTTCAAAAATGTTTTGTAGCTGTTCACATGTGGAGTCAAATATTCATGAGGAAACACGTGCCGAACTAAAAATACATATCTACATTTAAGTTTTCATAAATAATAATTAACTGACCTTCGACAGCCTGATTCTTCGCTAACAGAAAAACAGTTTTGCGGAACATTTTGATAAAAATCAGTTGGGAACAACACCGAAAATCACAACTATACACACACTCACAACAACCGTAACTAAATTGATAAAAAATAAATGAAAGTGATAGTAATGCAGCACATGTGTTTGTTTGACCTTATTTAAGTTAACCTTCAAATTTATCACAAGTCTCTCAATCTAGATGGCGCTAACATTTTGTATACGAGAGATAGTCTACACGCGTTACATCAAGATAAAATAATTGACTACCAGAATAGATTTTTTTATAAATACAAAGATATATTTATTTGCTTCTTATCAAAGTGTTTATTATTGGAATTATCTATTATAAATTGTAAAATTGCAGAGCTTTCAATTCATTTTCAGGGAATAAAATACGGCGTCCTGAATGGGGTTAAGATCAGCCCAATAATTGCAATAGGGAACAAAACTGTGTAGTTTTATACGGCGGTCGAAATTGGCTTTGAAATGATGGATTATTGGGTTTGTCAACATGATAAATTATATTATATTTATCGATACTCTTTCATTTCAATATAGCTCTAATCGGTAAAAATGAGATTTTAATTTTAATAGCGTAGATAACACCTGACTTCGTTTTATGCAATAAGCTCCACCCTCAGGATTAAATCAAGCACTTGAGTCCCTCGTTATATAATATACTATTATTGATATTTTTTTATGTTTATAGGTCTCCGGCAGCAGATTCAAAGCCCAACAAGCACCCAAGAACTCAACTTCCTGTTCCTGCCGAGATATCATCAAAACAGCATCCAACAACTTCTTTGAGGACTTCTGGAGCAGTCGCCAATATCTTCAGAGGAGTCACTTGATTAATTTTGGCCCGCCACTCAAGTGAGTTTTATTTTCTGTTAAATTTTCCGACTTATAATAATTATTTCATTGTATTTTTGTTTCAGTTGCAGCACGCGAAAAAGCCGCTTCTCTGGTCTACGTTTAGCTGGGGTTTCCATAGTCCCAAAGGAAGAATTCCCGGAGAAGAGTCTGTCTCTTCCTCCTTATTCATTGTCTCTTTCCTATAGAATTTACAATTGTATTTATTTCTAAAATCTATTTGAACTATTTTCAGGAGTAGTTAGGCTTGAAAACGTTTCTTGCTCTGTAACTTATTTCAAAATTACGAAATAAAACCTGACTCACAAAATTAACTGTGTTTTATTCATTTTAGAACCTGTAATTTTTATCACTCATAAATAAGTAACAAAAACACCTAAATAATATTTAATAATCAAGTTTGTAAACTCAAATTCAATTATAAGTTAACTGGCGGGCAACCCGCAACGCAAGTTTTCCATAAATTAAGAACCCATTTTTCATTTGCACAAAAGGTGCTAGTCATCATGAAAAAACTTGTTTATTGTATGAATAATAGAGTAAATTTTTGATAAATTATTTTGTTTCATTCATTTAAAAAATAATAAATCAATAAGACAATCGATATTTGAGGATCAAGTAGATTTCTTCAGGATTTTTCAAAACGAGATACATGCTGCCATCTCTCGGATTTTCGTAAACTAACAAGTAAATCAAGTCATACAATATTATTGCTCAACAAGTAGCCGTAGTTTTATACATCAAAATCTGATAAATGATTAAGGTTTATAAATCAACCTTAAATATAGATTTTATATCTTGTTATTCGTTTCAAAACCAAATCTAGTTATAATAATAGATAATTAAGTTTGAAATTTTCACACTTTTAACCCTTGAAAATCTACCCCTAATTGGCACTTTTCCAAAAAGAAAAGTATATTTTCACGCTATATAGAACCTGCTGATTACGAATCTGTGAAGTAAATTGGAAAATTCCTTCACCCTGAAGAGCTGTGTGGAAATTCGAAATGAATTTTCATTTCTCCACTAAATAACATAGCTGTACACCCTTATTAGGGTGTGTAGAGTTCAAATATGCACTCATAATCTTAATTGGGCCCTTGGTTTTCGAGAAAATTAGAGTTAAAATTTTTAATAGTAAAGTGGTCATTTTTTCGTCTTATTTTATTGTCACAAAATTTAGTCCCTAATTGATTCGATAGGGTCGTGGGGCCTAGGCACTAGGCTCATTGGAAAGGGCTCACTTACCATATTTTCATATCATTAGCTACCGTAGGTAGCTTGGTTTTGCAAGGATTTCGCGATATCTCCAAGGGTTTCCGAGATAATTGAGTTTGAAATTGTCACACTTTTACCCTTGAAAATCTACCCCTAATTGGCACTTTTCCGAGGAGAAAAGTATATTTTCACGCTATATAGAACCTGCTGATTACGAATCTGAGAAGAAAATTGGAAAACTCCTTCACCCTGAAGAGCTGTGTGGAAATTTGGAATGAATTTTCATTTCTCCACTAAATAACATAGCTGTACACCCTTATTAGGGTGTGTAGAGTTCAAATATGCACTCAGAATCTTAATTGGGCCCTTAGTTTTCGAGAAAATTAGAGTTAAAATTTTTAATAGTAAAGTGGTCATTTTTTCGTCTTATTTTATTGTCACAAGATTTAGTCCCTAATTGATTCGATAGGGTCGTAGGGCCTAGGCACTAGGCTCATTGGAAAGGGCTCACTTACCATATTTTCATATCATTAGCTACCATAGGTAGCTTGGTTTTGCAAGGATTTCGCGATATCTCCAAGGGTTTCCGAGATATTTGAGTTTGAAATTTTCACACATTTACCCTTGAAAATCTACCCCTAATTGGCACTTTTCCGAGGAGAAAAGTATATTTTCACGCTATATAGAACCTGCTGATTACGAATCTGAGAAGAAAATTGGAAAACTCCTTCACCCTAAAGAGCTGTGTGGAAATTTGGAATGAATTTTCATTTCTCCACTAAATAACATAGCTGTACACCCTTATTAGGGTGTGTAGAGTTCAAATATGCACTCAGAATCTTAATTGGGCCCTTAGTTTTCGAGAAAATTAGAGTTAAAATTTTTAATAGTAAAGTGGTCATTTTTTCGTCTTATTTTATTGTCACAAAATTTAGTCCCTAATTGATTCGATAGGGTCGTAGGGCCTAGGCACTAGGCTCATTGGAAAGGGCTCACTTACCATATTTTCATATCATTAGCTACCATAGGTAGCTTGGTTTTGCAAGGATTTCGCGATATCTCCAAGGGTTTCCGAGATAATTGAGTTTGAAATTTTCACACTTTTACCCTTGAAAATCTACCCCTAATTGGCACTTTTCCGAGGAGAAAAGTATATTTTCACGCTATATAGAACCTGCTGATTACGAATCTGAGAAGAAAATTGGAAAACTCCTTCACCCTGAAGAGCTGTGTGGAAATTTAGAATGAATTTTCATTTCTCCACTAAATAACATAGCTGTACACCCTTATTAGGGTGTGTAGAGTTCAAATATGCACTCAGAATCTTAATGGGGCCCTTAGTTTCCGAGAAAATTAGAGTTAAAATTTTTAATAGTAAAATGGTCATTTTTTCGTCTTATTTTATTGTCACAAAATTTAGTCCCTAATTGATTCGATAGGGTCGTAGGGCCTAGGCACTAGGCTCATTGAAAAGGGCTCACTTACCATATTTTCATATCATTAGCTACCGTAGGTAGCTTGGTTTTGCAAGGATTTCGCGATATCTCCTAGGGTTTCCGAGATAATTGAGTTTGAAATTTTCACACTTTTACCCTTGAAAATCTACCCCTAATTTGCACTTTTCCGAGGAGAAAAGTATATTTTCACGCTATATAGAACCTGCTGATTACGAATCTGAGAAGAAAATTGGAAAATTCCTTCACCCTGAAGAGCTGTGTGGAAATTCGGAATGAATTTTCATTTCTCCACTAAATAACATAGCTGTACACCCTTATTAGGGTGTGTAGAGTTCAAATATGCACTCAGAATCTTAATTGGGCCCTTGGTTTTCGAGAAAATTAGAGTTAAAATTTTTAATAGTAAAGTGGTCATTTTTTCGTCTTATTTTATTGTCACAAAATTTAGTCCCTAATTGATTCGATAGGGTCGTAGGGCCTAGGCACTAGGCTCATTGGAAAGGGCTCACTTACCATATTTTCATATCATTAGCTACCGTAGGTAGCTTGGTTTTGCAAGGATTTCGCGATATCTCCAAGGGTTTCCGAGATAATTGAGTTTGAAATTTTCACACTTTTACCCTTGAAAATCTACCCCTAATTGGCACTTTTCCGAGGAGAAAAGTATATTTTCACGCTATATAGAACCTGCTGATTACGAATCTGAGAAGAAAATTGGAAAATTCCTTCACCCTGAAGAGCTGTGTGGAAATTCGGAATGAATTTTCATTTCTCCACTAAATAACATAGCTGTACACCCTTATTAGGGTGTGTAGAGTTCAAATATGCACTCAGAATCCTAATTGGGCCCTTGGTTTTCGAGAAAATTAGAGTTAAAATTTTTAATAGTAAAGTGGTCATTTTTTCGTCTTATTTTATTGTCACAAAATTTAGTCCCTAATTGATTCGATAGGGTCGTAGGGCCTAGGCACTAGGCTCATTGGAAAGGGCTCACTTACCATATTTTCATATCATTAGCTACCGTAGGTAGCTTGGTTTTGCAAGGATTTCGCGATATCTCCAAGGGTTTCCGAGATAATTGAGTTTGAAATTTTCACACTTTTACCCTTGAAAATCTACCCCTAATTGGCACTTTTCCGAGGAGAAAAGTATATTTTCACGCTATATAGAACCTGCTGATTACGAATCTGAGAAGAAAATTGGAAAATTCCTTCACCCTGAAGAGCTGTGTGGAAATTCGGAATGAATTTTCATTTCTCCACTAGATAACATAGCTGTACACCCTTATTAGGGTGTGTAGAGTTCAAATATGCACTCAGAATCCTAATTGGGCCCTTGGTTTTCGAGAAAATTAGAGTTAAAATTTTTAATAGTAAAGTGGTCATTTTTTCGTCTTATTTTATTGTCACAAAATTTAGTCCCTAATTGATTCGATAGGGTCGTAGGGCCTAGGCACTAGGCTCATTGGAAAGGGCTCACTTACCATATTTTCATATCATTAGCTACCATAGGTAGCTTGGTTTTGCAAGGATTTCGCGATATCTCCAAGGGTTTCCGAGATAATTGAGTTTGAAATTTTCACACTTTTACCCTTGAAAATCTACCCCTAATTGGCACTTTTCCGAGGAGAAAAGTATATTTTCACGCTATATAGAACCTGCTGATTACGAATCTGAGAAGAAAATTGGAAAATTCCTTCACCCTGAAGAGCTGTGTGGAAATTCGGAATGAATTTTCATTTCTCCACTAAATAACATAGCTGTACACCCTTATTAGGGTGTGTAGAGTTCAAATATGCACTCAGAATCCTAATTGGGCCCTTGGTTTTCGAGAAAATTAGAGTTAAAATTTTCAATAGTAAAGTGGTCATTTTTTCGTCTTATTTTATTGTCACAAAATTTAGTCCCTAATTGATTCGATAGGGTCGTAGGGCCTAGGCACTAGGCTCATTGGAAAGGGCTCACTTACCATATTTTCATATCATTAGCTACCGTAGGTAGCTTGGTTTTGCAAGGATTTCGCGATATCTCCAAGGGTTTCCGAGATAATTGAGTTTGAAATTTTCACACTTTTACCCTTGAAAATCTACCCCTAATTGGCACTTTTCCGAGGAGAAAAGTATATTTTCACGCTATATAGAACCTGCTGATTACGAATCTGAGAAGAAAATTGGAAAATTCCTTCACCCTGAAGAGCTGTGTGGAAATTCGGAATGAATTTTCATTTCTCCACTAAATAACATAGCTGTACACCCTTATTAGGGTGTGTAGAGTTCAAATATGCACTCAGAATCTTAATTGGGCCCTTGGTTTTCAAGAAAATTAGAGTTAAAATTTTTAATAGTAAAGTGGTCATTTTTTCGTCTTATTTTATTGTCACAAAATTTAGTCCCTAATTGATTCGATAGGGTCGTAGGGCCTAGGCACTGGGCTCATTGGAAAGGGCTCACTTACCATATTTTCATATCATTAGCTACCGTAGGTAGCTTGGTTTTGCAAGGATTTCGCGATATCTCCAAGGGTTTCCGAGATAATTGAGTTTGAAATTTTCACACTTTTACCCTTGAAAATCTACCCCTAATTGGCACTTTTCCGAGGAGAAAAGTATATTTTCACGCTATATAGAACCTGCTGATTACGAATCTGAGAAGAAAATTGGAAAATTCCTTCACCCTGAAGAGCTGTGTGGAAATTCGGAATGAATTTTCATTTCTCCACTAAATAATATAGCTGTACACCCTTATTAGGGTGTGTAGAGTTCAAATATGCACTCAGAATCCTAATTGGGCCCTTGGTTTTCGAGAAAATTAGAGTTAAAATTTTTAATAGTAAAGTGGTCATTTTTTCGTCTTATTTTATTGTCACAAAATTTAGTCCCTAATTGATTCGATAGGGTCGTAGGGCCTAGGCACTAGGCTCATTGGAAAGGGCTCACTTACCATATTTTCATATCATTAGCTACCGTAGGTAGCTTGGTTTTGCAAGGATTTCGCGATATCTCCAAGGGTTTCCGAGATAATTGAGTTTGAAATTTTCACACTTTTACCCTTGAAAATCTACCCCTAATTGGCACTTTTCCGAGGAGAAAAGTATATTTTCACGCTATATAGAACCTGCTGATTACGAATCTGAGAAGAAAATTGGAAAATTCCTTCACCCTGAAGAGCTGTGTGGAAATTCGGAATGAATTTTCATTTCTCCACTAAATAACATAGCTGTACACCCTTATTAGGGTGTGTAGAGTTCAAATATGCACTCAGAATCTTAATTGGGCCCTTGGTTTTCGAGAAAATTAGAGTTAAAATTTTTAATAGTAAAGTGGTCATTTTTTCGTCTTATTTTATTGTCACAAAATTTAGTCCCTAATTGATTCGATAGGGTCGTAGGGCCTAGGCACTAGGCTCATTGGAAAGGGCTCACTTACCATATTTTCATATCATTAGCTACCGTAGGTAGCTTGGTTTTGCAAGGATTTCGCGATATCTCCAAGGGTTTCCGAGATAATTGAGTTTGAAATTTTCACACTTTTACCCTTGAAAATTTACCCCTAATTGGCACTTTTCCGAGGAGAAAAGTATATTTTCACGCTATATAGAACCTGCTGATTACGAATCTGAGAAGAAAATTGGAAAATTCCTTCACCCTGAAGAGCTGTGTGGAAATTCGGAATGAATTTTCATTTCTCCACTAAATAACATAGCTGTACACCCTTATTAGGGTGTGTAGAGTTCAAATATGCACTCAGAATCTTAATTGGGCCCTTGGTTTTCGAGAAAATTAGAGTTAAAATTTTTAATAGTAAAGTGGTCATTTTTTCGTCTTATTTTATTGTCACAAAATTTAGTCCCTAATTGATTCGATAGGGTCGTAGGGCCTAGGCACTAGGCTCATTGGAAAGGGCTCACTTACCATATTTTCATATCATTAGCTACCATAGGTAGCTTGGTTTTGCAAGGATTTCGCGATATCTCCAAGGGTTTCCGAGATAATTGAGTTTGAAATTTTCACACTTTTACCCTTGAAAATCTACCCCTAATTGGCACTTTTCCGAGGAGAAAAGTATATTTTCACGCTATATAGAACCTGCTGATTACGAATCTGAGAAGAAAATTGGAAAATTCCTTCACCCTGAAGAGCTGTGTGGAAATTCGGAATGAATTTTCATTTCTCCACTAAATAACATAGCTGTACACCCTTATTAGGGTGTGTAGAGTTCAAATATGCACTCAGAATCTTAATTGGGCCCTTGGTTTTCGAGAAAATTAGAGTTAAAATTTTTAATAGTAAAGTGGTCATTTTTTCGTCTTATTTTATTGTCACAAAATTTAGTCCCTAATTGATTCGATAGGGTCGTAGGGCCTAGGCACTAGGCTCATTGGAAAGGGCTCACTTACCATATTTTCATATCATTAGCTACCGTAGGTAGCTTGGTTTTGCAAGGATTTCGCGATATCTCCAAGGGTTTCCGAGATAATTGAGTTTGAAATTTTCACACTTTTACCCTTGAAAATCTACCCCTAATTGGCACTTTTCCGAGGAGAAAAGTATATTTTCACGCTATATAGAACCTGC
The DNA here is from genome assembly GCA_963989225.1 of Dromius quadrimaculatus. Lineage (NCBI taxonomy): Eukaryota > Metazoa > Arthropoda > Insecta > Coleoptera > Carabidae > Dromius > Dromius quadrimaculatus. Next base: position 64,555,295 of record OZ022328.1, on the reverse strand, counting down.
TGATTACGAATCTGAGAAGAAAATTGGAAAATTCCTTCACCCTGAAGAGCTGTGTGGAAATTCGGAATGAATTTTCATTTCTCCACTAAATAACATAGCTGTACACCCTTATTAGGGTGTGTAGAGTTCAAATATGCACTCAGAATCTTAATTGGGCCCTTGGTTTTCGAGAAAATTAGAGTTAAAATTTTTAATAGTAAAGTGGTCATTTTTTCGTCTTATTTTATTGTCACAAAATTTAGTCCCTAATTGATTCGATAGGGTCGTAGGGCCTAGGCACTAGGCTCATTGGAAAGGGCTCACTTACCATATTTTCATATCATTAGCTACCATAGGTAGCTTGGTTTTGCAAGGATTTCGCGATATCTCCAAGGGTTTCCGAGATAATTGAGTTTGAAATTTTCACACTTTTACCCTTGAAAATCTACCCCTAATTGGCACTTTTCCGAGGAGAAAAGTATATTTTCACGCTATATAGAACCTGCTGATTACGAATCTGAGAAGAAAATTGGAAAACTCCTTCACCCTGAAGAGCTGTGTGGAAATTTAGAATGAATTTTCATTTCTCCACTAAATAACATAGCTGTACACCCTTATTAGGGTGTGTAGAGTTCAAATATGCACTCAGAATCTTAATGGGGCCCTTAGTTTCCGAGAAAATTAGAGTTAAAATTTTTAATAGTAAAATGGTCATTTTTTCGTCTTATTTTATTGTCACAAAATTTAGTCCCTAATTGATTCGATAGGGTCGTAGGGCCTAGGCACTAGGCTCATTGAAAAGGGCTCACTTACCATATTTTCATATCATTAGCTACCGTAGGTAGCTTGGTTTTGCAAGGATTTCGCGATATCTCCTAGGGTTTCCGAGATAATTGAGTTTGAAATTTTCACACTTTTACCCTTGAAAATCTACCCCTAATTTGCACTTTTCCGAGGAGAAAAGTATATTTTCACGCTATATAGAACCTGCTGATTACGAATCTGAGAAGAAAATTGGAAAATTCCTTCACCCTGAAGAGCTGTGTGGAAATTCGGAATGAATTTTCATTTCTCCACTAAATAACATAGCTGTACACCCTTATTAGGGTGTGTAGAGTTCAAATATGCACTCAGAATCTTAATTGGGCCCTTGGTTTTCGAGAAAATTAGAGTTAAAATTTTTAATAGTAAAGTGGTCATTTTTTCGTCTTATTTTATTGTCACAAAATTTAGTCCCTAATTGATTCGATAGGGTCGTAGGGCCTAGGCACTAGGCTCATTGGAAAGGGCTCACTTACCATATTTTCATATCATTAGCTACCGTGGGTAGCTTGGTTTTGCAAGGATTTCGCGATATCTCCAAGGGTTTCCGAGATAATTGAGTTTGAAATTTTCACACTTTTACCCTTGAAAATCTACCCCTAATTGGCACTTTTCCGAGGAGAAAAGTATATTTTCACGCTATATAGAACCTGCTGATTACGAATCTGAGAAGAAAATTGGAAAATTCCTTCACCCTGAAGAGCTGTGTGGAAATTCGGAATGAATTTTCATTTCTCCACTAAATAACATAGCTGTACACCCTTATTAGGGTGTGTAGAGTTCAAATATGCACTCAGAATCCTAATTGGGCCCTTGGTTTTCGAGAAAATTAGAGTTAAAATTTTTAATAGTAAAGTGGTCATTTTTTCGTCTTATTTTATTGTCACAAAATTTAGTCCCTAATTGATTCGATAGGGTCGTAGGGCCTAGGCACTAGGCTCATTGGAAAGGGCTCACTTACCATATTTTCATATCATTAGCTACCGTAGGTAGCTTGGTTTTGCAAGGATTTCGCGATATCTCCAAGGGTTTCCGAGATAATTGAGTTTGAAATTTTCACACTTTTACCCTTGAAAATCTACCCCTAATTGGCACTTTTCCGAGGAGAAAAGTATATTTTCACGCTATATAGAACCTGCTGATTACGAATCTGAGAAGAAAATTGGAAAATTCCTTCACCCTGAAGAGCTGTGTGGAAATTCGGAATGAATTTTCATTTCTCCACTAGATAACATAGCTGTACACCCTTATTAGGGTGTGTAGAGTTCAAATATGCACTCAGAATCCTAATTGGGCCCTTGGTTTTCGAGAAAATTAGAGTTAAAATTTTTAATAGTAAAGTGGTCATTTTTTCGTCTTATTTTATTGTCATAAAATTTAGTCCCTAATTGATTCGATAGGGTCGTAGGGCCTAGGCACTAGGCTCATTGGAAAGGGCTCACTTACCATATTTTCATATCATTAGCTACCATAGGTAGCTTGGTTTTGCAAGGATTTCGCGATATCTCCAAGGGTTTCCGAGATAATTGAGTTTGAAATTTTCACACTTTTACCCTTGAAAATCTACCCCTAATTGGCACTTTTCCGAGGAGAAAAGTATATTTTCACGCTATATAGAACCTGCTGATTACGAATCTGAGAAGAAAATTGGAAAATTCCTTCACCCTGAAGAGCTGTGTGGAAATTCGGAATGAATTTTCATTTCTCCACTAAATAACATAGCTGTACACCCTTATTAGGGTGTGTAGAGTTCAAATATGCACTCAGAATCCTAATTGGGCCCTTGGTTTTCGAGAAAATTAGAGTTAAAATTTTCAATAGTAAAGTGGTCATTTTTTCGTCTTATTTTATTGTCACAAAATTTAGTCCCTAATTGATTCGATAGGGTCGTAGGGCCTAGGCACTAGGCTCATTGGAAAGGGCTCACTTACCATATTTTCATATCATTAGCTACCGTAGGTAGCTTGGTTTTGCAAGGATTTCGCGATATCTCCAAGGGTTTCCGAGATAATTGAGTTTGAAATTTTCACACTTTTACCCTTGAAAATCTACCCCTAATTGGCACTTTTCCGAGGAGAAAAGTATATTTTCACGCTATATAGAACCTGCTGATTACGAATCTGAGAAGAAAATTGGAAAATTCCTTCACCCTGAAGAGCTGTGTGGAAATTCGGAATGAATTTTCATTTCTCCACTAAATAACATAGCTGTACACCCTTATTAGGGTGTGTAGAGTTCAAATATGCACTCAGAATCTTAATTGGGCCCTTGGTTTTCAAGAAAATTAGAGTTAAAATTTTTAATAGTAAAGTGGTCATTTTTTCGTCTTATTTTATTGTCACAAAATTTAGTCCCTAATTGATTCGATAGGGTCGTAGGGCCTAGGCACTGGGCTCATTGGAAAGGGCTCACTTACCATATTTTCATATCATTAGCTACCATAGGTAGCTTGGTTTTGCAAGGATTTCGCGATATCTCCAAGGGTTTCCGAGATAATTGAGTTTGAAATTTTCACACTTTTACCCTTGAAAATCTACCCCTAATTGGCACTTTTCCGAGGAGGAAAAGTATATTTTCACGCTATATAGAACCTGCTGATTACGAATCTGAGAAGAAAATTGGAAAATTCCTTCACCCTGAAGAGCTGTGTGGAAATTCGGAATGAATTTTCATTTCTCCACTAAATAACATAGCTGTACACCCTTATTAGGGTGTGTAGAGTTCAAATATGCACTCAGAATCCTAATTGGGCCCTTGGTTTTCGAGAAAATTAGAGTTAAAATTTTTAATAGTAAAGTGGTCATTTTTTCGTCTTATTTTATTGTCACAAAATTTAGTCCCTAATTGATTCGATAGGGTCGTAGGGCCTAGGCACTAGGCTCATTGGAAAGGGCTCACTTACCATATTTTCATATCATTAGCTACCCTAGGTAGCTTGGTTTTGCAAGGATTTCGCGATATCTCCAAGGGTTTCCGAGATAATTGAGTTTGAAATTTTCACACTTTTACCCTTGAAAATCTACCCCTAATTGGCACTTTTCCGAGGAGGGAAAAGTATATTTTCACGCTATATAGAACCTGCTGATTACGAATCTGAGAAGAAAATTGGAAAATTCCTTCACCCTGAAGAGCTGTGTGGAAATTCGGAATGAATTTTCATTTCTCCACTAAATAACATAGCTGTACACCCTTATTAGGGTGTGTAGAGTTCAAATATGCACTCAGAATCTTAATTGGGCCCTTGGTTTTCAAGAAAATTAGAGTTAAAATTTTTAATAGTAAAGTGGTCATTTTTTTCGTCTTATTTTATTGTCACAAAATTTAGTCCCTAATTGATTCGATAGGGTCGTAGGGCCTAGGCACTGGGCTCATTGGAAAGGGCTCACTTACCATATTTTTCATATCATTAGCTACCATAGGTAGCTTGGTTTTGCAAGGATTTCGCGATATCTCCAAGGGTTTCCGAGATAATTGAGTTTGAAATTTTCACACTTTTACCCTTGAAAATCTACCCCTAATTGGCACTTTTCCGAGGAGGGGGGGAAAAGTATATTTTCACGCTATATAGAACCTGCTGATTACGAATCTGAGAAGAAAATTGGAAAATTCCTTCACCCTGAAGAGCTGTGTGGAAATTTGGAATGAATTTTCATTTCTCCACTAAATAACATAGCTGTACACCCTTATTAGGGTGTGTAGAGTTCAAATATGCACTCAGAATCTTAATTGGGCCCTTAGTTTTCGAGAAAATTAGAGTTAAAATTTTTAATAGTAAAGTGGTCATTTTTTCGTCTTATTTTATTGTCACAAAATTTAGTCCCTAATTGATTCAATAGGGTCGTAGGGCCTAGGCACTAGGCTCATGGAAAGGGCTCACTTACCAATTTTCATATCATTAGCTACCGTAGGTAGCCTGGTTTTGCAAGGATTTCGCGATATCTCCAAGGGTTTCCGAGATAATTGAGTTTGAAATTTTCACAACTTTTACCCTTGAAAATTTACCCCTAATTGGCACTTTTCCGAGGAGAAAAGTATATTTTTCACGCTATATAGAACCTGCTGATTACGAATCTGAGAAGAAAATTGGGAAAATTCCTTCACCCTGAAGAGCTGTGTGGAAATTCGGAATGAATTTTCATTTCTCCACTAAATAACATAGCTGTACACCCTTATTAGGGTGTGTAGAGTTCAAATATGCACTCAGAATCTTAATTGGGCCCTTGGTTTTCGAGAAAATTAGAGTTAAAATTTCTAATAGTAAAGTGGTCATTTTTTCGTCTTATTTTATTGTCACAAAATTTAGTCCCCTAATTGATTCGATAGGGTCGTAGGGCCTAGGCACTAGGCTCATTGGAAAGGGCTCACTTACCATATTTTCATATCATTAGCTACCGTAGGTAGCTTGGTTTTGCAAGGATTTCGCGATATCTCCAAGGGTTTCCCGAGATAATTGAGTTTGAAATTTTCACACTTTTACCCTTGAAAATCTACCCCTAATTGGAACTTTTCCGAGGAGGGAAAAGTATATTTTCACGCTATATAGAACCTGCTGATTACGAATCTGAGAAGAAAAATTGGAAAATTCCTTCACCCTGAAGAGCTGTGTGGAAATTCGGAATGAATTTTCATTTCTCCACTAAATAACATAGCTGTACACCCTTATTAGGGTGTGTAGAGTTCAAATATGCACTCAGAATCTTAATTGGGCCCTTGGTTTTCGAGAAAATTAGAGTTAAAATTTCTAATAGTAAAGTGGTCATTTTTTCGTCTTATTTTATTGTCACAAAATTTAGTCCCTAATTGATTCGATAGGGTCGTAGGGCCTAGGCACTAGGCTCATTGGAAAGGGCTCACTTACCATATTTTCATATCATTAGCTACCGTAGGTAGCTTGGTTTTGCAAGGATTTTCGCGATATCTCCAAGGGTTTCCGAGATAATTGAGTTTGAAATTTTCACACTTTTTACCCTTGAAAATCTACCCCCTAAATTGGCACTTTTCCGAGGAGAAAAGTATATTTTCACGCTATATAGAACCTGCTGATTACGAATCTGAGAAGAAAATTGGAAAACTCCTTCACCCTGAAGAGCTGTGTGGAAATTTGGAATGAATTTTCATTTCTCCACTAAATAACATAGCTGTACACCCTTATTAGGGTGTGTAGAGTTCAAATATGCACTCAGAATCTTAATTGGGCCCTTGGTTTTCGAGAAAATTAGAGTTAAAATTTTTAATAGTAAAGTGGTCATTTTTCGTCTTATTTTATTGTCACAAAAATTTAGACCCTAATTGATTCGATAGGGTCGTAGGGCCTAGGCACTAGGCTCATTGGGAAAGGGCTCACTTACCATATTTTCATATTATTAGCTACCGTAGGTAGCTTGGTTTTGCAAGGATTTCGCGATATCTCCAAGGGTTTCCGAGATAATTGAGTTTGAAATTTTCACACTTTTACCCTTGAAAATCTACCCCTAATTGGCACTTTTCCGAGGAGGAAAAGTATATTTTCACGCTATATAGAACCTGCTGATTACGAATCTGAGAAGAAAATTGGAAAACTCCTTCACCCTGAAGAGCTGTGTGGAAATTTGGAATGAATTTTCATTTCTCCACTAAATAACATAGCTGTACACCCTAATTAGGGTGTGTAGAGTTCAAATATGCAGTCAGAATCTTAATTGGGCCCTTAGTTTCCGAGGAAAATTAGAGTTAAAATTTTTAATAGTAAAGTGGTCATTTTTTCGTCTTATTTTATTGTCACAAAATTTAGTCCCTAATTGATTCGATAGGGTCGTAGGGCCTAGGCACTAGGCTCATTGAAAAGGGCTCACTTACCATATTTTCATATCATTAGCTACCATAGGTAGCTTGGTTTTGCAAGGATTTCGCGATATCTCCTAGGGTTTCCGAGATAATTGAGTTTGAAATTTTCACACTTTTACCCTTGAAAATCTACCCCTAATTTGCACTTTTCCCGAGGAGAAAAGTATATTTTCACTCTGAGAAGAAAATTGGAAAATTCCTTCACCCTGAAGAGCTGTGTGGAAATTCGGAATGAATTTTCATTTCTCCACTAAATAACATAGCTGTACACCCTTATTAGGGTGTGTAGAGTTCAAATATGCACTCAGAATCTTAATTGGGCCCTTGGTTTTCGAGAAAATTAGAGTTAAAATTTTTAATAGTAAAGTGGTCATTTTTTCGTCTTATTTTATTGTCACAAAATTTAGTCCCTAATTGATTCGATAGGGTCGTAGGGCCTAGGCACTAGGCTCATTGGAAAGGGCTCACTTATCATATTTTCATATCATTAGCTACCGTGGGTAGCTTGGTTTTGCAAGGATTTCGCGATATCTTTAAGGGTTTCCGAGATAATTGAGTTTGAAATTTTCACACTTTTACCCTTGAAAATCTACCCCTAATTGGCACTTTTCCGAGGAGAAAAGTATATTTTCACGCTATATAGAACCTGCTGATTACGAATCTGAGAAGAAAATTGGAAAATTCCTTCACCCTGAAGAGCTGTGTGGAAATTCGGAATGAATTTTCATTTCTCCACTAAATAACATAGCTGTACACCCTTATTAGGGTGTGTAGAGTTCAAATATGCACTCAGAATCTTAATTGGGCCCTTGGTTTTCGAGAAAATTAGAGTTAAAATTTTTAATAGTAAAGTGGTCATTTTTTCGTCTTATTTTATTGTCACAAAATTTAGTCCCTAATTGATTCGATAGGGTCGTAGGGCCCAGGCACTAGGCTCATTGGAAAGGGCTCACTTACCATATTTTCATATCATTAGCTACCGTGGGTAGCTTGGTTTTGCAAGGATTTCGCGATATCTCCAAGGGTTTCCGAGATAATTGAGTTTGAAATTTTCACACTTTTACCCTTGAAAATCTACCCCTAATTGGCACTTTTCCGAGGAGAAAAGTATATTTTCACGCTATATAGAACCTGCTGATTACGAATCTGAGAAGAAAATTGAAAAATTCCTTCACCCTGAAGAGCTGTGTGGAAATTCGGAATGAATTTTCATTTCTCCACTAAATAACATAGCTGTACACCCTTATTAGGGTGTGTAGAGTTCAAATATGCACTCAGAATCTTAATTGGGCCCTTGGTTTTCGAGAAAATTAGAGTTAAAATTTTTAATAGTAAAGTGGTCATTTTTTCGTCTTATTTTATTGTCACAAAATTTAGTCCCTAATTGATTCGATAGGGTCGTAGGGCCTAGGCACTAGGCTCATTGGAAAGGGCTCACTTACCATATTTTCATATCATTAGCTACCGTAGGTAGCTTGGTTTTGCAAGGATTTCGCGATATCTCCAAGGGTTTCCGAGATAATTGAGTTTGAAATTTTCACACTTTTACCCTTGAAAATCTACCCCTAATTGGCACTTTTCCGAGGAGAAAAGTATATTTTCACGCTATATAGAACCTGCTGATTACGAATCTGAGAAGAAAATTGGAAAATTCCTTCACCCTGAAGAGCTGTGTGGAAATTCGGAATGAATTTTCATTTCTCCACTAAATAACATAGCTGTACACCCTTATTAGGGTGTGTAGAGTTCAAATATGCACTCAGAATCTTAATTGGGCCCTTGGTTTTCGAGAAAATTAGAGTTAAAATTTTTAATAGTAAAGTGGTCATTTTTTCGTCTTATTTTATTGTCACAAAATTTAGTCCCTAATTGATTCGATAGGGTCGTAGGGCCTAGGCACTAGGCTCATTGGAAAGGGCTCACTTACCATATTTTCATATCATTAGCTACCGTAGGTAGCTTGGTTTTGCAAGGATTTCGCGATATCTCCAAGGGTTTCCGAGATAATTGAGTTTGAAATTTTCACACTTTTACCCTTGAAAATCTACCCCTAATTGGCACTTTTCCGAGGAGAAAAGTATATTTTCACGCTATATAGAACCTGCTGATTACGAATCTGAGAAGAAAATTGGAAAATTCCTTCACCCTGAAGAGCTGTGTGGAAATTCGGAATGAATTTTCATTTCTCCACTAAATAACATAGCTGTACACCCTTATTAGGGTGTGTAGAGTTCAAATATGCACTCAGAATCTTAATTGGGCCCTTGGTTTTCGAGAAAATTAGAGTTAAAATTTTTAATAGTAAAGTGGTCATTTTTTCGTCTTATTTTATTGTCACAAAATTTAGTCCCTAATTGATTCGATAGGGTCGTAGGGCCTAGGCACTAGGCTCATTGGAAAGGGCTCACTTACCATATTTTCATATCATTAGCTACCGTAGGTAGCTTGGTTTTGCAAGGATTTCGCGATATCTCCAAGGGTTTCCGAGATAATTGAGTTTGAAATTTTCACACTTTTACCCTTGAAAATCTACCCCTAATTGGCACTTTTCCGAGGAGAAAAGTATATTTTCACGCTATATAGAACCTGCTGATTACGAATCTGAGAAGAAAATTGGAAAATTCCTTCACCCTGAAGAGCTGTGTGGAAATTCGGAATGAATTTTCATTTCTCCACTAAATAACATAGCTGTACACCCTTATTAGGGTGTGTAGAGTTCAAATATGCACTCAGAATCTTAATTGGGCCCTTGGTTTTCGAGAAAATTAGAGTTAAAATTTTTAATAGTAAAGTGGTCATTTTTTCGTCTTATTTTATTGTCACAAAATTTAGTCCCTAATTGATTCGATAGGGTCGTAGGGCCTAGGCACTAGGCTCATTGGAAAGGGCTCACTTACCATATTTTCATATCATTAGCTACCGTAGGTAGCTTGGTTTTGCAAGGATTTCGCGATATCTCCAAGGGTTTCCGAGATAATTGAGTTTGAAATTTTCACACTTTTACCCTTGAAAATCTACCCCTAATTGGCACTTTTCCGAGGAGAAAAGTATATTTTCACGCTATATAGAACCTGCTGATTACGAATCTGAGAAGAAAATTGGAAAATTCCTTCACCCTGAAGAGCTGTGTGGAAATTCGGAATGAATTTTCATTTCTCCACTAAATAACATAGCTGTACACCCTTATTAGGGTGTGTAGAGTTCAAATATGCACTCAGAATCACAATTGGGCCCTTGGTTTTCGAGAAAATTAGAGTTAAAATTTTTAATAGTAAAGTGGTAATTTTTTCGTCTTATTTTATTGTCACAAAATTTAGTCCCTAATTGATTCGATAGGGTCGTAGGGCCTAGGCACTAGGCTCATTGGAAAGTGCTCACTTACCATATTTTCATATCATTAGCTACCGTGGGTAGCTTGGTTTTGCAAGGATTTCGCGATATCTCCAAGGGTTTCCGAGATAATTGAGTTTGAAATTTTCACACTTTTACCCTTGAAAATCTACCCCTAATTGGCACTTTTCCGAGGAGAAAAGTATATTTTCACGCTATATAGAACCTGCTGATTACGAATCCGAGAAGAAAATTGGAAAATTCCTTCACCCTGAAGAGCTGTGTGGAAATACGGAATGAATTTTCATTTCTCCACTAAATAACATAGCTGTACACCCTTATTAGGGTGTGTAGAGTTCAAATATGCACTCAGAATCTTAATTGGGCCCTTGGTTTTCGAGAAAATTAGAGTTAAAATTTTTAATAGTAAAGTGGTCATTTTTTCGTCTTATTTTATTGTCACAAAATTTAGTCCCTAATTGATTCGATAGGGTCGTAGGGCCTAGGCACTAGGCTCATTGGAAAGGGCTCACTTACCATATTTTCATATCATTAGCTACCGTAGGTAGCTTGGTTTTGCAAGGATTTCGCGATATCTCCAAGGGTTTCCGAGATAATTGAGTTTGAAATTTTCACACTTTTACCCTTGAAAATCTACCCCTAATTGGCACTTTTCCGAGGAGAAAAGTATATTTTCACGCTATATAGAACCTGCTGATTACGAATCTGAGAAGAAAATTGGAAAATTCCTTCACCCTGAAGAGCTGTGTGGAAATTCGGAATGAATTTTCATTTCTCCACTAAATAACATAGCTGTACACCCTTATTAGGGTGTGTAGAGTTCAAATATGCACTCAGAATCTTAATTGGGCCCTTGGTTTTCGAGAAAATTAGAGTTAAAATTTTTAATAGTAAAGTGGTCATTTTTTCGTCTTATTTTATTGTCACAAAATTTAGTCCCTAATTGATTCGATAGGGTCGTAGGGCCTAGGCACTAGGCTCATTGGAAAGGGCTCACTTACCATATTTTCATATCATTAGCTACCGTAGGTAGCTTGGTTTTGCAAGGATTTCGCGATATCTCCAAGGGTTTCCGAGATAATTGAGTTTGAAATTTTCACACTTTTACCCTTGAAAATCTACCCCTAATTGGCACTTTTCCGAGGAGAAAAGTATATTTTCACGCTATATAGAACCTGCTGATTACGAATCTGAGAAGAAAATTGAAAAATTCCTTCACCCTGAAGAGCTGTGTGGAAATTCGGAATGAATTTTCATTTCTCCACTAAATAACATAGCTGTACACCCTTATTAGGGTGTGTAGAGTTCAAATATGCACTCAGAATCTTAATTGGGCCCTTGGTTTTCGAGAAAATTAGAGTTAAAATTTTTAATAGTAAAGTGGTCATTTTTTCGTCTTATTTTATTGTCACAAAATTTAGTCCCTAATTGATTCGATAGGGTCGTAGGGCCTAGGCACTAGGCTCATTGGAAAGGGCTCACTTACCATATTTTCATATCATTAGCTACCGTAGGTAGCTTGGTTTTGCAAGGATTTCGCGATATCTCCAAGGGTTTCCGAGATAATTGAGTTTGAAATTTTCACACTTTTACCCTTGAAAATCTACCCCTAATTGGCACTTTTCCGAGGAGAAAAGTATATTTTCACGCTATATAGAACCTGCTGATTACGAATCTGAGAAGAAAATTGAAAAATTCCTTCACCCTGAAGAGCTGTGTGGAAATTCGGAATGAATTTTCATTTCTCCACTAAATAACATAGCTGTACACCCTTATTAGGGTGTGTAGAGTTCAAATATGCACTCAGAATCTTAATTGGGCCCTTGGTTTTCGAGAAAATTAGAGTTAAAATTTTTAATAGTAAAGTGGTCATTTTTTCGTCTTATTTTATTGTCACAAAATTTAGTCCCTAATTGATTCGATAGGGTCGTAGGGCCTAGGCACTAGGCTCATTGGAAAGGGCTCACTTACCATATTTTCATATCATTAGCTACCGTAGGTAGCTTGGTTTTGCAAGGATTTCGCGATATCTCCAAGGGTTTCCGAGATAATTGAGTTTGAAATTTTCACACTTTTACCCTTGAAAATCTACCCCTAATTGGCACTTTTCCGAGGAGAAAAGTATATTTTCACGCTATATAGAACCTGCTGATTACGAATCTGAGAAGAAAATTGGAAAATTCCTTCACCCTGAAGAGCTGTGTGGAAATTCGGAATGAATTTTCATTTCTCCACTAAATAACATAGCTGTACACCCTTATTAGGGTGTGTAGAGTTCAAATATGCACTCAGAATCTTAATTGGGCCCTTGGTTTTCGAGAAAATTAGAGTTAAAATTTTTAATAGTAAAGTGGTCATTTTTTCGTCTTATTTTATTGTCACAAAATTTAGTCCCTAATTGATTCGATAGGGTCGTAGGGCCTAGGCACTAGGCTCATTGGAAAGGGCTCACTTACCATATTTTCATATCATTAGCTACCGTAGGTAGCTTGGTTTTGCAAGGATTTCGCGATATCTCCAAGGGTTTCCGAGATAATTGAGTTTGAAATTTTCACACTTTTACCCTTGAAAATCTACCCCTAATTGGCACTTTTCCGAGGAGAAAAGTATATTTTCACGCTATATAGAACCTGCTGATTACGAATCTGAGAAGAAAATTGGAAAATTCCTTCACCCTGAAGAGCTGTGTGGAAATTCGGAATGAATTTTCATTTCTCCACTAAATAACATAGCTGTACACCCTTATTAGGGTGTGTAGAGTTCAAATATGCACTCAGAATCTTAATTGGGCCCTTGGTTTTCGAGAAAATTAGAGTTAAAATTTTTAATAGTAAAGTGGTCATTTTTTCGTCTTATTTTATTGTCACAAAATTTAGTCCCTAATTGATTCGATAGGGTCGTAGGGCCTAGGCACTAGGCTCATTGGAAAGGGCTCACTTACCATATTTTCATATCATTAGCTACCGTAGTTAGCTTGGTTTTGCAAGGATTTCGCGATATCTCCAAGGGTTTCCGAGATAATTGAGTTTGAAATTTTCACACTTTTACCCTTGAAAATCTACCCCTAATTGGCACTTTTCCGAGGAGAAAAGTATATTTTCACGCTATATAGAACCTGCTGATTACGAATCTGAGAAGAAAATTGGAAAATTCCTTCACCCTGAAGAGCTGTGTGGAAATTCGGAATGAATTTTCATTTCTCCACTAAATAACATAGCTGTACACCCTTATTAGGGTGTGTAGAGTTCAAATATGCACTCAGAATCTTAATTGGGCCCTTGGTTTTCGAGAAAATTAGAGTTAAAATTTTTAATAGTAAAGTGGTCATTTTTTCGTCTTATTTTATTGTCACAAAATTTAGTCCCTAATTAATTCGATAGGGTCGTAGGGCCTAGGCACTAGGCTCATTGGAAAGGGCTCACTTACCATATTTTCATATCATTAGCTACCGTAGGTAGCTTGGTTTTGCAAGGATTTCGCGATATCTCCAAGGGTTTCCGAGATAATTGAGTTTGAAATTTTCACACTTTTACCCTTGAAAATCTACCCCTAATTGGCACTTTTCCGAGGAGAAAAGTATATTTTCACGCTATATAGAACCTGCTGATTACGAATCTGAGAAGAAAATTGGAAAATTCCTTCACCCTGAAGAGCTGTGTGGAAATTCGGAATGAATTTTCATTTCTCCACTAAATAACATAGCTGTACACCCTTATTAGGGTGTGTAGAGTTCAAATATGCACTCAGAATCTTAATTGGGCCCTTGGTTTTCGAGAAAATTAGAGTTAAAATTTTTAATAGTAAAGTGGTCATTTTTTCGTCTTATTTTATTGTCACAAAATTTAGTCCCTAATTGATTCGATAGGGTCGTAGGGCCTAGGCACTAGGCTCATTGGAAAGGGCTCACTTACCATATTTTCATATCATTAGCTACCGTAGGTAGCTAGGTTTTGCAAGGATTTCGCGATATCTCCAAGGGTTTCCGAGATAATTGAGTTTGAAATTTTCACACTTTTACCCTTGAAAATCTACCCCTAATTGGCACTTTTCCGAGGAGAAAAGTATATTTTCACGCTATATAGAACCTGCTGATTACGAATCTGAGAAGAAAATTGGAAAATTCCTTCACTCTGAAGAGCTGTGTGGAAATTCGGAATGAATTTTCATTTCTCCACTAAATAACATAGCTGTACACCCTTATTAGGGTGTGTAGAGTTCAAATATGCACTCAGAATCTTAATTGGGCCCTTGGTTTTCGAGAAAATTAGAGTTAAAATTTTTAATAGTAAAGTGGTCATTTTTTCGTCTTATTTTATTGTCACAAAATTTAGTCCCTAATTGATTCGATAGGGTCGTAGGGCCTAGGCACTAGGCTCATTGGAAAGTGCTCACTTACCATATTTTCATATCATTAGCTACCGTAGGTAGCTTGGTTTTGCAAGGATTTCGCGATATCTCCAAGGGTTTCCGAGATAATTGAGTTTGAAATTTTCACACTTTTACCCTTGAAAATCTACCCCTAATTGGCACTTTTCCGAGGAGAAAAGTATATTTTCACGCTATATAGAACCTGCTGATTACGAATCTGAGAAGAAAATTGAAAAATTCCTTCACCCTGAAGAGCTGTGTGGAAATTCGGAATGAATTTTCATTTCTCCACTAAATAACATAGCTGTACACCCTTATTAGGGTGTGTAGAGTTCAAATATGCACTCAGAATCTTAATTGGGCCCTTGGTTTTCGAGAAAATTAGAGTTAAAATTTTTAATAGTAAAGTGGTCATTTTTTCGTCTTATTTTATTGTCACAAAATTTAGTCCCTAATTGATTCGATAGGGTCGTAGGGCCTAGGCACTAGGCTCATTGGAAAGGGCTCACTTACCATATTTTCATATCATTAGCTACCGTAGGTAGCTTGGTTTTGCAAGGATTTCGCGATATCTCCAAGGGTTTCCGAGATAATTGAGTTTGAAATTTTCACACTTTTACCCTTGAAAATCTACCCCTAATTGGCACTTTTCCGAGGAGAAAAGTATATTTTCACGCTATATAGAACCTGCTGATTACGAATCTGAGAAGAAAATTGGAAAATTCCTTCACCCTGAAGAGCTGTGTGGAAATTCGGAATGAATTTTCATTTCTCCACTAAATAACATAGCTGTACACCCTTATTAGGGTGTGTAGAGTTCAAATATGCACTCAGAATCTTAATTGGGCCCTTGGTTTTCGAGAAAATTAGAGTTAAAATTTTTAATAGTAAAGTGGTCATTTTTTCGTCTTATTTTATTGTCACAAAATTTAGTCCCTAATTGATTCGATAGGGTCGTAGGGCCTAGGCACTAGGCTCATTGGAAAGGGCTCACTTACCATATTTTCATATCATTAGCTACCGTAGTTAGCTTGGTTTTGCAAGGATTTCGCGATATCTCCAAGGGTTTCCGAGATAATTGAGTTTGAAATTTTCACACTTTTACCCTTGAAAATCTACCCCTAATTGGCACTTTTCCGAGGAGAAAAGTATATTTTCACGCTATATAGAACCTGCTGATTACGAATCTGAGAAGAAAATTGGAAAATTCCTTCACCCTGAAGAGCTGTGTGGAAATTCGGAATGAATTTTCATTTCTCCACTAAATAACATAGCTGTACACCCTTATTAGGGTGTGTAGAGTTCAAATATGCACTCAGAATCTTAATTGGGCCCTTGGTTTTCGAGAAAATTAGAGTTAAAATTTTTAATAGTAAAGTGGTCATTTTTTCGTCTTATTTTATTGTCACAAAAT
Organism: Dromius quadrimaculatus; assembly: GCA_963989225.1. Classification (NCBI taxonomy): domain Eukaryota; kingdom Metazoa; phylum Arthropoda; class Insecta; order Coleoptera; family Carabidae; genus Dromius; species Dromius quadrimaculatus. The sequence goes on along the minus strand of OZ022328.1, from coordinate 64,539,538 downwards.
TTAGTCCCTAATTAATTCGATAGGGTCGTAGGGCCTAGGCACTAGGCTCATTGGAAAGGGCTCACTTACCATATTTTCATATCATTAGCTACCGTAGGTAGCTTGGTTTTGCAAGGATTTCGCGATATCTCCAAGGGTTTCCGAGATAATTGAGTTTGAAATTTTCACACTTTTACCCTTGAAAATCTACCCCTAATTGGCACTTTTCCGAGGAGAAAAGTATATTTTCACGCTATATAGAACCTGCTGATTACGAATCTGAGAAGAAAATTGGAAAATTCCTTCACCCTGAAGAGCTGTGTGGAAATTCGGAATGAATTTTCATTTCTCCACTAAATAACATAGCTGTACACCCTTATTAGGGTGTGTAGAGTTCAAATATGCACTCAGAATCTTAATTGGGCCCTTGGTTTTCGAGAAAATTAGAGTTAAAATTTTTAATAGTAAAGTGGTCATTTTTTCGTCTTATTTTATTGTCACAAAATTTAGTCCCTAATTGATTCGATAGGGTCGTAGGGCCTAGGCACTAGGCTCATTGGAAAGGGCTCACTTACCATATTTTCACATCATTAGCTACCGTAGGTAGCTTGGTTTTGCAAGGATTTCGCGATATCTCCAAGGGTTTCCGAGATAATTGAGTTTGAAATTTTCACACTTTTACCCTTGAAAATCTACCCCTAATTGGCACTTTCCCGAGGAGAAAAGTATATTTTCACGCTATATAGAACCTGCTGATTACGAATCTGAGAAGAAAATTGAAAAATTCCTTCACCCTGAAGAGCTGTGTGGAAATTCGGAATGAATTTTCATTTCTCCACTAAATAACATAGCTGTACACCCTTATTAGGGTGTGTAGAGTTCAAATATGCACTCAGAATCTTAATTGGGCCCTTGGTTTTCGAGAAAATTAGAGTTAAAATTTTTAATAGTAAAGTGGTCATTTTTTCGTCTTATTTTATTGTCACAAAATTTAGTCCCTAATTGATTCGATAGGGTCGTAGGGCCTAGGCACTAGGCTCATTGGAAAGGGCTCACTTACCATATTTTCATATCATTAGCTACCGTAGGTAGCTAGGTTTTGCAAGGATTTCGCGATATCTCCAAGGGTTTCCGAGATAATTGAGTTTGAAATTTTCACACTTTTACCCTTGAAAATCTACCCCTAATTGGCACTTTTCCGAGGAGAAAAGTATATTTTCACGCTATATAGAACCTGCTGATTACGAATCTGAGAAGAAAATTGGAAAATTCCTTCACTCTGAAGAGCTGTGTGGAAATTCGGAATGAATTTTCATTTCTCCACTAAATAACATAGCTGTACACCCTTATTAGGGTGTGTAGAGTTCAAATATGCACTCAGAATCTTAATTGGGCCCTTGGTTTTCGAGAAAATTAGAGTTAAAATTTTTAATAGTAAAGTGGTCATTTTTTCGTCTTATTTTATTGTCACAAAATTTAGTCCCTAATTGATTCGATAGGGTCGTAGGGCCTAGGCACTAGGCTCATTGGAAAGTGCTCACTTACCATATTTTCATATCATTAGCTACCGTAGGTAGCTTGGTTTTGCAAGGATTTCGCGATATCTCCAAGGGTTTCCGAGATAATTGAGTTTGAAATTTTCACACTTTTACCCTTGAAAATCTACCCCTAATTGGCACTTTTCCGAGGAGAAAAGTATATTTTCACGCTATATAGAACCTGCTGATTACGAATCTGAGAAGAAAATTGGAAAATTCCTTCACCCTGAAGAGCTGTGTGGAAATTCGGAATGAATTTTCATTTCTCCACTAAATAACATAGCTGTACACCCTTATTAGGGTGTGTAGAGTTCAAATATGCACTCAGAATCTTAATTGGGCTCTTGGTTTTCGAGAAAATTAGAGTTAAAATTTTTAATAGTAAAGTGGTCATTTTTTCGTCTTATTTTATTGTCACAAAATTTAGTCCCTAATTGATTCGATAGGGTCGTAGGGCCTAGGCACTAGGCTCATTGGAAAGGGCTCACTTACCATATTTTCATATCATTAGCTACCGTAGGTAGCTTGGTTTTGCAAGGATTTCGCGATATCTCCAAGGGTTTCCGAGATAATTGAGTTTGAAATTTTCACACTTTTACCCTTGAAAATCTACCCCTAATTGGCACTTTTCCGAGGAGAAAAGTATATTTTCTCGCTATATAGAACCTGCTGATTACGAATCTGAGAAGAAAATTGGAAAATTCCTTCACCCTGAAGAGCTGTGTGGAAATTCGGAATGAATTTTCATTTCTCCACTAAATAACATAGCTGTACACCCTTATTAGGGTGTGTAGAGTTCAAATATGCACTCAGAATCTTAATTGGGCCCTTGGTTTTCGAGAAAATTAGAGTTAAAATTTTTAATAGTAAAGTGGTCATTTTTTCGTCTTATTTTATTGTCACAAAATTTAGTCCCTAATTGATTCGATAGGGTCGTAGGGCCTAGGCACTAGGCTCATTGGAAAGGGCTCACTTACCATATTTTCATATCATTAGCTACCGTAGCTAGCTTGGTTTTGCAAGGATTTCGCGATATCTCCAAGGGTTTCCGAGATAATTGAGTTTGACATTTTCACACTTTTACCCTTGAAAATCTACCCCTAATTGGCACTTTTCCGAGGAGAAAAGTATATTTTCACGCTATATAGAACCTGCTGATTACGAATCTGAGAAGAAAATTGGAAAATTCCTTCACCCTGAAGAGCTGTGTGGAAATTCGGAATGAATTTTCATTTCTCCACTAAATAACATAGCTGTACACCCTTATTAGGGTGTGTAGAGTTCAAATATGCACTCAGAATCTTAATTGGGCCCTTGGTTTTCGAGAAAATTAGAGTTAAAATTTTTAATAGTAAAGTGGTCATTTTTTCGTCTTATTTTATTGTCACAAAATTTAGTCCCTAATTGATTCGATAGGGTCGTAGGGCCTAGGCACTAGGCTCATCGGAAAGGGCTCACTTACCATATTTTCATATCATTAGCTACCGTAGGTAGCTTGGTTTTGCAAGGATTTCGCGATATCTCCAAGGGTTTCCGAGATAATTGAGTTTGAAATTTTCACACTTTTACCCTTGAAAATCTACCCCTAATTGGCACTTTTCCGAGGAGAAAAGTATATTTTCACGCTATATAGAACCTGCTGATTACGAATCTGAGAAGAAAATTGGAAAATTCCTTCACCCTGAAGAGCTGTGTGGAAATTCGGAATGAATTTTCATTTCTCCACTAAATAACATAGCTGTACACCCTTATTAGGGTGTGTAGAGTTCAAATATGCACTCAGAATCACAATTGGGCCCTTGGTTTTCGAGAAAATTAGAGTTAAAATTTTTAATAGTAAAGTGGTAATTTTTTCGTCTTATTTTATTGTCACAAAATTTAGTCCCTAATTGATTCGATAGGGTCGTAGGGCCTAGGCACTAGGCTCATTGGAAAGTGCTCACTTACCATATTTTCATATCATTAGCTACCGTGGGTAGCTTGGTTTTGCAAGGATTTCGCGATATCTCCAAGGGTTTCCGAGATAATTGAGTTTGAAATTTTCACACTTTTACCCTTGAAAATCTACCCCTAATTGGCACTTTTCCGAGGAGAAAAGTATATTTTCACGCTATATAGAACCTGCTGATTACGAATCTGAGAAGAAAATTGGAAAATTCCTTCACCCTGAAGAGCTGTGTGGAAATTCGGAATGAATTTTCATTTCTCCACTAAATAACATAGCTGTACACCCTTATTAGGGTGTGTAGAGTTCAAATATGCACTCAGAATCTTAATTGGGCCCTTGGTTTTCGAGAAAATTAGAGTTAAAATTTTTAATAGTAAAGTGGTCATTTTTTCGTCTTATTTTATTGTCACAAAATTTAGTCCCTAATTGATTCGATAGGGTCGTAGGGCCTAGGCACTAGGCTCATTGGAAAGTGCTCACTTACCATATTTTCATATCATTAGCTACCGTAGGTAGCTTGGTTTTGCAAGGATTTCGCGATATCTCCAAGGGTTTCCGAGATAATTGAGTTTGAAATTTTCACACTTTTACCCTTGAAAATCTACCCCTAATTGGCACTTTTCCGAGGAGAAAAGTATATTTTCACGCTATATAGAACCTGCTGATTACGAATCTGAGAAGAAAATTGGAAAATTCCTTCACCCTGAAGAGCTGTGTGGAAATTCGGAATGAATTTTCATTTCTCCACTAAATAACATAGCTGTACACCCTTATTAGGGTGTGTAGAGTTCAAATATGCACTCAGAATCTTAATTGGGCCCTTGGTTTTCGAGAAAATTAGAGTTAAAATTTTTAATAGTAAAGTGGTCATTTTTTCGTCTTATTTTATTGTCACAAAATTTAGTCCCTAATTGATTCGATAGGGTCGTAGGGCCTAGGCACTAGGCTCATTGGAAAGGGCTCACTTACCATATTTTCATATCATTAGCTACCGTAGGTAGCTTGGTTTTGCAAGGATTTCGCGATATCTCCAAGGGTTTCCGAGATAATTGAGTTTGAAATTTTCACACTTTTACCCTTGAAAATCTACCCCTAATTGGCACTTTTCCGAGGAGAAAAGTATATTTTCACGCTATATAGAACCTGCTGATTACGAATCTGAGAAGAAAATTGGAAAATTCCTTCACCCTGAAGAGCTGTGTGGAAATTCGGAATGAATTTTCATTTCTCCACTAAATAACATAGCTGTACACCCTTATTAGGGTGTGTAGAGTTCAAATATGCACTCAGAATCTTAATTGGGCCCTTGGTTTTCGAGAAAATTAGAGTTAAAATTTTTAATAGTAAAGTGGTCATTTTTTCGTCTTATTTTATTGTCACAAAATTTAGTCCCTAATTGATTCGATAGGGTCGTAGGGCCTAGGCACTAGGCTCATTGGAAAGGGCTCACTTACCATATTTTCACATCATTAGCTACCGTAGGTAGCTTGGTTTTGCAAGGATTTCGCGATATCTCCAAGGGTTTCCGAGATAATTGAGTTTGAAATTTTCACACTTTTACCCTTGAAAATCTACCCCTAATTGGCACTTTTCCGAGGAGAAAAGTATATTTTCACGCTATATAGAACCTGCTGATTACGAATCTGAGAAGAAAATTGAAAAATTCCTTCACCCTGAAGAGCTGTGTGGAAATTCGGAATGAATTTTCATTTCTCCACTAAATAACATAGCTGTACACCCTTATTAGGGTGTGTAGAGTTCAAATATGCACTCAGAATCTTAATTGGGCCCTTGGTTTTCGAGAAAATTAGAGTTAAAATTTTTAATAGTAAAGTGGTCATTTTTTCGTCTTATTTTATTGTCACAAAATTTAGTCCCTAATTGATTCGATAGGGTCGTAGGGCCTAGGCACTAGGCTCATTGGAAAGGGCTCACTTACCATATTTTCATATCATTAGCTACCGTAGGTAGCTTGGTTTTGCAAGGATTTCGCGATATCTCCAAGGGTTTCCGAGATAATTGAGTTTGAAATTTTCACACTTTTACCCTTGAAAATCTACCCCTAATTGGCACTTTTCCGAGGAGAAAAGTATATTTTCACGCTATATAGAACCTGCTGATTACGAATCTGAGAAGAAAATTGGAAAATTCCTTCACCCTGAAGAGCTGTGTGGAAATTCGGAATGAATTTTCATTTCTCCACTAAATAACATAGCTGTACACCCTTATTAGGGTGTGTAGAGTTCAAATATGCACTCAGAATCTTAATTGGGCCCTTGGTTTTCGAGAAAATTAGAGTTAAAATTTTTAATAGTAAAGTGGTCATTTTTTCGTCTTATTTTATTGTCACAAAATTTAGTCCCTAATTGATTCGATAGGGTCGTAGGGCCTAGGCACTAGGCTCATTGGAAAGGGCTCACTTACCATATTTCCATATCATTAGCTACCGTAGGTAGCTTGGTTTTGCAAGGATTTCTCGATATCTCCAAGGGTTTCCGAGATAATTGAGTTTGAAATTTTCACACTTTTACCCTTGAAAATCTACCCCTAATTGGCACTTTTCCGAGGAGAAAAGTATATTTTCACGCTATATAGAACCTGCTGATTACGAATCTGAGAAGAAAATTGGAAAATTCCTTCACCCTGAAGAGCTGTGTGGAAATTCGGAATGAATTTTCATTTCTCCACTAAATAACATAGCTGTACACCCTTATTAGGGTGTGTAGAGTTCAAATATGCACTCAGAATCTTAATTGGGCCCTTGGTTTTCGAGAAAATTAGAGTTAAAATTTTTAATAGTAAAGTGGTCATTTTTTCGTCTTATTTTATTGTCACAAAATTTAGTCCCTAATTGATTCGATAGGGTCGTAGGGCCTAGGCACTAGGCTCATTGGAAAGGGCTCACTTACCATATTTTCATATCATTAGCTACCGTAGTTAGCTTGGTTTTGCAAGGATTTCGCGATATCTCCAAGGGTTTCCGAGATAATTGAGTTTGAAATTTTCACACTTTTACCCTTGAAAATCTACCCCTAATTGGCACTTTTCCGAGGAGAAAAGTATATTTTCACGCTATATAGAACCTGCTGATTACGAATCTGAGAAGAAAATTGGAAAATTCCTTCACCCTGAAGAGCTGTGTGGAAATTCGGAATGAATTTTCATTTCTCCACTAAATAACATAGCTGTACACCCTTATTAGGGTGTGTAGAGTTCAAATATGCACTCAGAATCTTAATTGGGCCCTTGGTTTTCGAGAAAATTAGAGTTAAAATTTTTAATAGTAAAGTGGTCATTTTTTCGTCTTATTTTATTGTCACAAAATTTAGTCCCTAATTGATTCGATAGGGTCGTAGGGCCTAGGCACTAGGCTCATTGGAAAGGGCTCACTTACCATATTTTCATATCATTAGCTACCGTAGCTAGCTTGGTTTTGCAAGGATTTCGCGATATCTCCAAGGGTTTCCGAGATAATTGAGTTTGACATTTTCACACTTTTACCCTTGAAAATCTACCCCTAATTGGCACTTTTCCGAGGAGAAAAGTATATTTTCACGCTATATAGAACCTGCTGATTACGAATCTGAGAAGAAAATTGGAAAATTCCTTCACCCTGAAGAGCTGTGTGGAAATTCGGAATGAATTTTCATTTCTCCACTAAATAACATAGCTGTACACCCTTATTAGGGTGTGTAGAGTTCAAATATGCACTCAGAATCTTAATTGGGCCCTTGGTTTTCGAGAAAATTAGAGTTAAAATTTTTAATAGTAAAGTGGTCATTTTTTCGTCTTATTTTATTGTCACAAAATTTAGTCCCTAATTGATTCGATAGGGTCGTAGGGCCTAGGCACTAGGCTCATCGGAAAGGGCTCACTTACCATATTTTCATATCATTAGCTACCGTAGGTAGCTTGGTTTTGCAAGGATTTCGCGATATCTCCAAGGGTTTCCGAGATAATTGAGTTTGAAATTTTCACACTTTTACCCTTGAAAATCTACCCCTAATTGGCACTTTTCCGAGGAGAAAAGTATATTTTCACGCTATATAGAACCTGCTGATTACGAATCTGAGAAGAAAATTGGAAAATTCCTTCACCCTGAAGAGCTGTGTGGAAATTCGGAATGAATTTTCATTTCTCCACTAAATAACATAGCTGTACACCCTTATTAGGGTGTGTAGAGTTCAAATATGCACTCAGAATCTTAATTGGGCGCTTGGTTTTCGAGAAAATTAGAGTTAAAATTTTTAATAGTAAAGTGGTCATTTTTTCGTCTTATTTTATTGTCACAAAATTTAGTCCCTAATTGATTCGATAGGGTCGTAGGGCCTAGGCACTAGGCTCATCGGAAAGGGCTCACTTACCATATTTTCATATCATTAGCTACCGTAGCTAGCTTGGTTTTGCAAGGATTTCGCGATATCTCCAAGGGTTTCCGAGATAATTGAGTTTGAAATTTTCACACTTTTACCCTTGAAAATCTACCCCTAATTGGCACTTTTCCGAGGAGAAAAGTATATTTTCACGCTATATAGAACCTGCTGATTACGAATCTGAGAAGAAAATTGGAAAATTCCTTCACCCTGAAGAGCTGTGTGGAAATTCGGAATGAATTTTCATTTCTCCACTAAATAACATAGCTGTACACCCTTATTAGGGTGTGTAGAGTTCAAATATGCACTCAGAATCTTAATTGGGCCCTTGGTTTTCGAGAAAATTAGAGTTAAAATTTTTAATAGTAAAGTGGTCATTTTTTCGTCTTATTTTATTGTCACAAAATTTAGTCCCTAATTGATTCGATAGGGTCGTAGGGCCTAGGCACTAGGCTCATTGGAAAGTGCTCACTTACCATATTTTCATATCATTAGCTACCGTGGGTAGCTTGGTTTTGCAAGGATTTCGCGATATCTCCAAGGGTTTCCGAGATAATTGAGTTTGAAATTTTCACACTTTTACCCTTGAAAATCTACCCCTAATTGGCACTTTTCCGAGGAGAAAAGTATATTTTCACGCTATATAGAACCTGCTGATTACGAATCTGAGAAGAAAATTGGAAAATTCCTTCACCCTGAAGAGCTGTGTGGAAATTCGGAATGAATTTTCATTTCTCCACTAAATAACATAGCTGTACACCCTTATTAGGGTGTGTAGAGTTCAAATATGCACTCAGAATCTTAATTGGGCCCTTGGTTTTCGAGAAAATTAGAGTTAAAATTTTTAATAGTAAAGTGGTCATTTTTTCGTCTTATTTTATTGTCACAAAATTTAGTCCCTAATTGATTCGATAGGGTCGTAGGGCCTAGGCACTAGGCTCATTGGAAAGGGCTCACTTACCATATTTTCATATCATTAGCTACCATAGGTAGCTTGGGTTTGCAAGGATTTCGCGATATCTCCAAGGGTTTCCGAGATAATTGAGTTTGAAATTTTCACACTTTTACCCTTGAAAATCTACCCCTAATTGGCACTTTTCCGAGGAGAAAAGTATGTTTTCACGCTATATAGAACCTGCTGATTACGAATCTGAGAAGAAAATTGGAAAATTCCTTCACCCTGAAGAGCTGTGTGGAAATTCGGAATGAATTTTCATTTCTCCACTAAATAACATAGCTGTACACCCTTATTAGGGTGTGTAGAGTTCAAATATGCACTCAGAATCTTAATTGGGCCCTTGGTTTTCGAGAAAATTAGAGTTAAAATTTTTAATAGTAAAGTGGTCATTTTTTCGTCTTATTTTATTGTCACAAAATTTAGTCCCTAATTGATTCGATAGGGTCGTAGGGCCTAGGCACTAGGCTCATCGGAAAGGGCTCACTTACCATATTTTCATATCATTAGCTACCGTAGGTAGCTTGGTTTTGCAAGGATTTCGCGATATCTCCAAGGGTTTCCGAGATAATTGAGTTTGAAATTTTCACACTTTTACCCTTGAAAATCTACCCCTAATTGGCACTTTTCCGAGGAGAAAAGTATATTTTCACGCTATATAGAACCTGCTGATTACGAATCTGAGAAGAAAATTGGAAAATTCCTTCACCCTGAAGAGCTGTGTGGAAATTCGGAATGAATTTTCATTTCTCCACTAAATAACATAGCTGTACACCCTTATTAGGGTGTGTAGAGTTCAAATATGCACTCAGAATCTTAATTGGGCCCTTAGTTTCCGAGAAAATTAGAGTTAAAATTTTCAATAGTAAAGTGGTCATTTTTTCGTCTTATTTTATTGTCACAAAATTTAGTCCCTAATTGATTCGATAGGGTCGTAGGGCCTAGGCACTAGGCTCATTGAAAAGGGCTCACTTACCATATTTTCATATCATTAGCTACCGTAGGTAGCTTGGTTTTGCAAGGATTTCGCGATATCTCCGAGATAATTGAGTTTGAAATTTTCACACTTTTACCCTTGAAAATCTACCCCTAATTGGCACTTTTCCAAAGAGAAAAGTATATTTTCACGCTATATAGAACCTGCTGATTACGAATCTGTGAAGAAAATTTGAAAATTGCTTTCTTTATTTAGTAAACAAAAGAGGTTCCAATTTTTTTCAAAAAAAAACACTTGTGTAATTCATGCTTTATTAATAATAATCACTGATAAATTTTACATAGAGCATAGCAAAATTCGTACACAATTCAAAGCATTGTACAAAATGTGCAGTTATTCAAGCTAATATTATCCATTTCAACAACAGATCATTTTACTATTTAATTATGTTACAATTTGAATTTTTTATTTAAATATACAATAGTCACGATTTCCAAGAACTACAGCTGTTATAAGATATTAGTTCGGTATATTGCATATTCAAAGAATAAAGCAATTTTTTTTTAATTTATAAATTATTAAGTATCGATTTTGAGCCAACAATAACATAATACTGCTTTATACTTTACTCTTCAAAGATTGTAGACAATGTTTGATAAATATTAAAAGATGGATTTCGAACTTCCATTGTTTTCATTTGATATAAACAATACACGATTATAGCTATAAATCAAGTACCTCAAAAATTTATAGGAAATTATATATTATACATACTTGGAATATAATATTAGCTATTCGGTAGGGTCTGGAAGGACGCGTAGTGCCGCTGTATTAACGTCAACGCAGGCGCACCGCACATTTAAGGCCATCATAGAAAATCACAATAAAAAATTTCAAATATTTTGTTCTCTTAGAAAACTGAAATTGATTTTTCTCCGAAGAAAAAGTTTTCAAATAATTCTCATAAACCTCTTATTTTCAAATTGTCATATACCGAATCCTATTATCTTGATCTTAAAGTGTCATATTTTTTTTGCATTCAGCGTGTTATCATTTCAATTTGAGATAAACTCTAATAATTATCACATTATTCAAAAAGCTCATAAGTCATAATGTCTATAAGAGAAATGGTAGATCTCTTGGCACATAATAGATTTAAAAATAGAATAAAAAACTCATAAAATTAATAAATTTTAATTTATTTTATAACAAAAATTAATAATGTTAAATAATACAAGTATATATAAAGCAACGAGAAGTGCCACATTAAAATAAAAATACTTATATATTGAAATAAATATGTATAATATAATGATGAACTGATTTCTGCTGGCGACAAAATTCAGTTAATCAATCATCAGACTCGATTGGTAATCATTCAGAACTTTCATACCAATATTATATGCACCGTATCAAACAAATGAAATAAAACAAATTAAAAATAGTGACATATACAAAAAACAAACACAGTCTGGCGTTACTGCTTTGTTTTTATACATCACTTAATTTCGGCTTCTTTTTTTACATTTCCACTTCACGTAAAACTTAATGCAAATATTCATTGTTAAATTAGGTTAATTAATTAGTATTCAAAATATAAAGAAGTGGTCCCTATTATCAGCAATAAGTCACAAGCTTAGCCAAAAATAACAATACAAATAAAACAACCCTCAATTTACTCAATCAATAAAAAAACCGATGTAGAAATGTATAAAACTGTTATTTTTGTCTACGCTTCAAAAGACTATGGCAACTTAAATTTAATATTACGTACTTGATGTTCAAAATTAGTATAAATAATTGAAAAATATACATTTATGTTATAGTGGGGCAAGAAAATTAAATTATACAAAAATTAACAACAACAAAAATCGTTTTGTGATGAGGTTATAAATATATGAGTTTTTTAAAGAACAAAATAAAATGATTTCGTATTTAACAAAATAAAATGTATCTGAATTCGCCTTTCTTTTTTTTTAACATTTGATGTTATTTTGAAAGGATTACACACGATCCCTTTTATAATCTAAAGGGAGCTTTTGTCTCAGTTGGGGTTTTTGTGCCTTTTCTGGCCTGACCAGTTGATGTATCAGAAGCACCTGAAGCTCTTCGAGTTAGTTTCGATGCAGCTGTGACCATTCCTGGAGGCACGGGGGTGTTTGATCCAGAAGGTGTCCTTGTTCTATAAAAATATAACCAAATTTTAAATACCATCCTTATAATTATAAATATAAAAAATTATCAAGTCAACACTGGTAAAACTACAAAATAAAAACATTATTTTGGTTGGAAATATTAGTAAAAAATTTAAGCATTTTGTTTTTTTCGATTGATTGATTCGAAATTCAAAATTTTCTCTCTACATTTTTATTAGTTTTGAGACATGGTTTGTCAAAAAAAAGTAGTATGACACTCGATCTGTACATGGACAAATAAAATGAATTAATGTTAGGAATTAGTTTACCTAGATGCGGTCCTTAAAACTGGAGCATTAGTTGTAGACATAGATCTTGTCTTGGATGATTGGCTCCTGTGAAACATGCGCGTTAGTGATGATATTTGTTTATACATGCCCAATTTTTCAATTTTATAAAATAATTAATAATAAGTTATTAAGCATAGAATGTATGTACCTAGATACAGACGATGCTTTTGATTTTGTAGAGGTCCTTGTAGAATTACTGCTGCATGTTAGTAATGAAAGCATTTGTTAAAAAAAGCAATAAGTGCGTGATCAGAAAAAAACAACAAATCAAGAAAACGTAAAACTATTGGATTTTATTGAAATGAGATTATTAATAAGCTTAAAGAAAAATGTTAAGTAATATATTATATTATTAATTAAAAAAATTCACTCAAAAAAGCATTATTTATTGAAACCATGCTTGTTAAATTTACCCAGTAGAAAATGAGACAGAATAAGAGCCACTAGATGTAGAAGGAGAATCCGGATCATTATCCGGAGTTCCAACATATACCGGAATGCGAGACCTAGCATTAAAAATTATTTATATTATATTTTGTATTGAATAGTTTATTAGTGATATTGTTGAAAAAAGAATAGTCAGAAACTAGAGCATGTATTCACAGTAATTGAAAAGAAATAAAATTATTAATTATTAAAATCAAATAAGAAGACCATTGTAATACTTATGATTACATTTTCACAATACTCGCAACTGATAATTATCTATGAATAAATAGAAAGAAGAAAAGAGGAAGAAATATTACCTTGGTGGCGTTGCCGTGCCGGTTAGTGTGGGTATACTGGATGCACGTGGAATTCCACTTGATCTAAGCAATGTTAGAATACATGCCAGTTTAATATATTAAAATATTCATTATTTTCTTATATGCTATAAATTTGGTGTTAAAATTTGATTTTATATGCATTTATGCAATTTAAATTGAAAATGCATATTTAAGCATTAGTAACAGTTATTATTTTATTAAATTTTCTTGTATTAATGGCTTATAAAAGACTTCCACCTTTGGAAATTATGATGTGAAATGATTTGAACATGATTTATTTGTTGTAGACTTTTTTTTAGAAAAATAAATTACCTTGTAGTAGAGCTGGTTGGAGATGAGAGTCCTGTTGGTGTTCTTGGTCTTGATGTTGAGCTTCCATTAGCTACTGTTACTTTGCGCGCAGAACTACTTGTAGGTGTTGTCAATCGATTGGAAGTAGGAGTCATTCTTCTATGAATCGGAATTTTGGAGGGAGTATCATCTGAACAAATTAACAAACAATTGTAAAAATATATTTTACAAATTATAATCATAAGTTACCTGTGCTATCAAGCGATAAGTTCGACCCATGTCGGGATGGTGGCTTACTTCCAGCTCTACTAGCTGGTCTTGAGCTTGGCCTTGAATTTGGTTTTGAGCCCGGTCTGGAACCCCCTGGAGTTAAAGTTGAGCGGTATGTTGTAGGTTTTCTCAAAGTTCTTGAGACTGTTCCACTTTCATTATCAGACAATGAGTCAGGTGTGCTGGCGGTTAACGATGTTCTTGAGGCACGGGACTGACTACCCATTGGTACGGATCGTGCTGATCTTTCGCGGACCTAAATTCAATTTTTTTATTGATATTTACAAATATTCACCTAAAATACTACATTTAACATTTGTTTTCATAAATTATTGCTAGAAGATTTTAAAATTGATAAGAATTAATGATTTCTCAAATAAGAATATGTAATAGTGATTTTTCAACGATAAACTCTAAGCTTAGCGTTGACGAAAATAAAAATTCCCTTTGTTTCATTTTATTTCAAAATACAAATAGATATCCTTGATAGATTCAATAGAAAACATAGTTGATTCGGTTCCAAATATGTCCAACTGATGCTCAATTCTTAATAGTGTTGTAACAATTGTCACGGAAAATGATACAATTTTATTCTCATCAATTTTTACATCTTTTCAAACAAAATTATTTCATGTTAAATGTTGTATTACAAAAATAAAGCAAAAAAAAAATAGAATAAAATATTACTGTACCTGATAAACGTACTTTTTGGTTATAGACAATAAATAAAAATGAATTTTATAAATTCAAGATAATTTAAAAAATGTATTATTCTGGGTCTAACAAGAATATAATGCAATTTAAATTTTATTTCATCCATTTCAATGTTATTTTGAGAGAAAGGTTCGGACATTTCTTGAATAAATACAAATTTGAATCCTCAGTCTGCATGAATTTATATTGACCCAGTATTAATACATTTCATGATTTTTATTCAACTAAACCCTCACCACTAACAGGTGCAAGCCTCTAAACAGACGTACTATCATTTAATTCAAGTCTGCTTACTTTACCTTTTTTTCGTACTCACCATAGGAACCTGCGATAGATACAATAGCTTATGATGATCTTTTTCTGGACCAATTGCCGCCACTAAACCAACCAACAACAATAGTACCACACAAACAAAATCTAATCTACACATGCAATTATTTTTTCATTCAAACCAAATAATGTTACATGAGTAATGATTTTATCAATAAATAATATCACAAGAAATAACATTTTTGTATTACATCTTTTTAATGAAAAATAGATTAAGTATGTAGTTTATTTGTTTAATATTATAAGGTCTGTACCACAGGGATTTTTAGCTCTTTTGAGATTTCGTTGATGTACATGTTTACATAAGAATTCTTGAAAGTACTGCTTCATTTACATTTTTATAAAGAATCAGTCCTGCTAGTCGTGAAACAAGTTAGTAAATAAATCGAGAGATCATAAATTTTGTATATTATAACAAATATCGCATAAACGAAACGAATGATACTTAGCGGCATGGGATATCATATCGCGGTTCCAAATTATTAAACTAATTACATCGGGCGTGCCAAGTGCCTATTTCACCACTAAATGGTAGACGCACGCGCCGCTTTCTATTATGTCATCTGTTTTTGAACGCTATTTCGGTAGACTCTTTCTACCTTTCTCTTTTCAAATTATTCATTACGTTTTTGCCACATTCTGAATAACTCAATTGAATAAAATAGTCAAGACAGCCTACAACAAATTTAAGAACGGAATTATAAACATATTTCACGTCAAAATTTTATACGAGTCACCTACCGGCATTAGGACTGGTTTCTTTATTTTTAAAAAAAAGTATCCTTGTAGTTCGAGTCTCAAGTATTGAAACTTTTAAAGTCATATTGTGGAATACATGTAAAAATTTATTTGTTCAGAATATATTGTGTGATAAAAATGTTTTAAAATGGCAATTTTAAGTTATTTAAATTATAATTAAAATAGGATTTTAGATTTTTGTTTATTATTTATGACTGTGCATGAATGATAAAAATGTTTGAAAATCAGACAGCATGCAAGCAATCATTACATTACAAAATTCAAGCAACAGCAAAATCTATTCGCAATAAAACAGAACAAGTGCAAAAAGAACACCACACCCGTGTATACGAAAACGAGACTCTTGTTCATATAGTTTGTGTTTAACATTACCCAGTGACATGAAGAGTGCGTGTGCGCGTGTATTGAGGGACTCATATTGGATCCAACATGAATCGGATATGCGCAAGGCAATTCTTCCCTCGCACGCAGGCGCTCAAATATCGGCATCAGCTCCCGCAAATGTTCTTCGGCTAGACATGTTGTTTATTCAAATTGTGTTGTTTTTTCATATTTTTCAATTGTGTATTCGTCTGTGTATTTTTGTACATTCTATGAATTATTTTAAAAACTTTTTGAAGTAATTTATGAATCACAAAACAGAATTTTTACAATTTAAGATAATCCAAACTATTCTAGAAAAGAAAATAACTTGTAACTAACTCTCATTAATTATGATACTGCGTTTTTTTTAGTGGTATCCAGACTTGAAAAGGCAACAAGAATAGATAGTTGCAAAAATTAAGTATCAAACTTTGAGAAACTTTCTTGAAAATAAGAAAGTATGTGATAAATAATAGATATAAACAACGAAAATGATATTAAACATAGCTTCGATTTAACTGAAAAGATACCAAGAACATTTATGGCAATTTAACTAATTGTTCCCTTTAGCTAGCAATAGTAACCGTCAAACTGATACTATATTTTATGGAAATTAGGGCGATTCAAAATAAAATGTCAAGGCACGTGTAAAGACGGAGTTTTCAAAAATAATTGCTTTGTTCTTTTTTTCAACGAAATCGCTCGTGCATTAAAAAATAACTTATCACACTTGGTTGATGAATATAATATTGGTAACTGAAATTAACCCGTTGCCACAAAGCAGTTATAAGCGGAACTATATTGTAAAGTGTATTCAATAATTTCCATATAATCGTATGTTATGTTACTGGTTTTGTTAGCAATATTTAGTGGCTTTTTTGAGATTTTTTATATGAAATTTTATACTACAATAGTTCTTAATGGATTTGTACGAGTTAATTCAATGAAAAATACTTTATTGTTACATTATATAACCTCAAAATTAGTCTTTCTCAAGACTATACCATTCAAAATATGGAATTTAATCGAAGAATTGGTGATAAAAATTGTTGTGTTTATGGATGTCATTCCAAATTTAATCGAAATGTGGATTTGAGTTTCCATAATTTTCCTAAAAAGGGGAAAAGTATCTGTAGTAAATAAAGTTGGCAACTACGAATTAGTTGATGAACGAGCTGTGTGGATTAGAAAAATTCGTACAAGAAAAGCTGGAATGTACAATACAAAAATGTCGTAAATACTTTCCCGTAATATTATTTTCTTTGAAGCTATGAATTCTATAACCTCACGCAGTCTTCCAGTTACAACTAAAAATCGTATATAAATAAGATGATTATGAAAGAAAAAACTATATATTATAAAAGAAGAAGGTCAATACTTTCCCGCACAATTGGAATTGAATTAAATCATTTAATGAAATATTAATACTTCTTTGGTGAATATCAACGTATTTACATTGTAAACAGACTACCAACTTGGCGTAAGCCACTTTTGATCCGCCATTTTGTAAACACAGTGCTGTCGCCAACGGTATTTTCAGTTGCCAATACAGAGCATCATTAAAATAAATTATTTGTTTTTCCTGAAAGATTGTTTATTCCTTGAAAAATACTAGGTTAATATTATTTAATCGAATTTCTACTGTAATTAAACAATAACGATTTCACAACCGTTATTAAATACTGGAAATGACCTTGAAACACACTAAATTTTATACGCACTTTGATTCATTATCTTAAATAGTGAAAATTCTGTATAATCAAAATGTGCATTGTTACTTAAATTGATTATATACAATTAAATTCAAACTGAGAATATAAATAAGCTGATAACTATGTAAAAAAATCAGACTATTAAAAGTATTATTTCTTGTTTGCAGTAAAACTGAATCTAAAACTGCATGCAAGAATATCTTAAACTTGTATATATTTGATTGATTTGACTGATGATTATTTTATACTGTGATTAAATAGTTTTATAAATTTTGATTAGAAATGGTGCATTATAAATTAAGAAGCGACACGGTGATTACAAAATAATGAATGATGTATGATAATTTTAAACATTTGTATTACCTAAAAAAAATTGATTTATTTGGTAAGGACGAGGTATAGGAATTACATTTGATCTCCTGAGGTATCTTACATCAAAATATACCAAGTAACGATGCATACCTAATTGACTATAAATAAATGTACCATACCTTTAAGAAATAAGTGCTACCTTGCAATGCAGGCCCAAATTGTCTGAGTGTGTAAAAATGTCCATGCACAATACTTACTTTACCATGCAGTGCTATACTAATATCGCAAGCATTTTGACTATTTACTATTTCAGAGTTTATGCTAATGACAGAGTTCACGAATTTTGCGAATCTTAATTTTTTTAAGTATTATATTTATTCGCAAAATTGTCAACAATAAAGATGATACTCGATAAAATAAAAAGTGAATAAAATATATAAAAGAAAAGAATGATTTTGAAAAAAAGGATAATACTCTTAAATATATGAGTATAATTATTTTGACGAGCTGGAAAGATCAATTCATCAAAACAATAATTTGGTTTAAAGGAACGTTTGTAACATTTATCGACGAAGTGATGAATGAGTATGACGAACCAACCTTGGTAATAGGTCCTGCAGTAGGAGTGCGAGCACCTGAAGCAGGACTCTGCGAAGCAGATGTGCGGGGCTTGAATGCGGTCATGGACTGAGACACGCCGTCTGCTAGTATAAATTGTTCCCGCAGCTCAATGTTCGTGCGTCCCTTGGCTGTATGACGTCGTTGATTCGCACATAATGCGAGTGATACGGGATTCAAAGTGGATTTCAAAAAGCAGCGGAAATTGAGGTACCAGGAGAAATGGAGAAAAGAAAGAACAAAAACAAACAAACAAAATAAGCAATGTGTTAAATAGTTCTAGCTTCCGTTACATATTTTCAAATATTCCAACAAAACGTTTTTGATATCTGAATTATTAAACTGATATCAGAACAGTTTCGGGTCGTCATGAATACTTATTCTTTAAAGAATAAATACTCTGAAATGAGTGTGCAACGTTACAGTTTATTTAATATTTGAAAAAATGTTACTCTTAGAGCTAACAATAAGTCAATTCAATTTTGATCTGAGTCTGTCCTGTTGACACGATAATTCAATGCACATTACGTGCAAGACATAAAACATAGTACCCTTCCACAATTTTCAATAAATAATAAAACCTTTACCAAATATAAGCATATCTCGCTCCCAAGCAACTAATTTGTAGAAAAGTACTACTAATATAAACTTGACAACATGCAGTGTGCACTGAAAATAAAGTTTATAGAAAAGAAAAATACTAAATAAAAAAAAATTCTGAGCTTAGAAAATAAATCAATAAATAAAAATAAATAATAACTAATATTGTGCTTCTGTGTATATAATGTGTACAAATTAAACCAAAACCCATGCCTAAATTCAAATAAATTAGTCCCACAGAACAAAACAATCTCTTTTAGTAAAAAGCAAGACCAACGACGTATTAAAATTATACCCATTTGGGTATTCAACTGCTTACCAAAGGGGCACCAGGGGTCGTGCTGTTCAGGCTTGTTGGGGTCAGGTAAGGGAAGGACTAACATAACTATATGTTCAGCGTAAAAGTAAATTATGCAACGCAAGTTAAATGAAATGACACATATGAATGAAATGAACAAAATATTAAAAACACAAAATGAGAAAGCAAAAATTGCAGACGATGGAATCCATGTTTGGTGCGAATGAAAACAAAAGCATATGTTAATCAGTTGCAGCTATTATACACGACATAATGAAATTATTTAGACGTACGAAGGTCGGCTGACAAATTATAAACACTCTCTCCATTACCACAAGAAGGAAAATATTTGTCAAATAATATAAAGAGTTTGAAAATACAAATTTCTCTACTCACTAATGTAAAAACGCATTAACTTCAGCTGATTAATGTCAATTCGTTCATAAAGAAAACAAGTAAAGCTGAAACTACGAAAGCAAGTTGAAAAGTTTTAAATCCTCTTTATATTTTCTTAATTTTCTCTTCTAAAGGTAACCGAGTGTGTGCATTACTTATCAGTCAACTTCCATAGAAAAAATCGATATTAAGTAAAAGCTAATTTTCGTGTTATGATAAGCATCATTACATTACCTCAGGAGAAGATAGTTATTATGTTACATATGCTACATCCGCATTTTTAATTTGATTATTAACAAATACAAAATACTGATATTTAGTTGTAAGGATTAGGTTCAAATATTGTTTAAATTAGTCACAGTTTTAAGGGGGATTGGTTAATCGTAATGTATTAAAATAATTATTAATATTTATGCCATTTTTTAGTTGATTCCCATTTACTTCATCGTGTGTTTGTTTTGTGTGTTTTTATGTTTGAGAGCCACTCATTTTATATTTGTGGCATTTATACACATTTAAGTAATTCCTCAATAACTTTTTTTTTAACAATGCGTAGTAAAAGAAATTACTTATATGTAATATAATGAAATTATATTAAAGAAGAATGACTTACCTCTGCACGGATCGTTTTTAAGCAAGAATTCATCTAATGCAACCCATCCTCCACCAACACGTACCATCACAGTACTGCGCAGAATTCGGACAAGCCGCAATTTTTGACTGTCACCAAACTGTAACAATTATATCATAAATAATTTTTAACTTGTATTCAGGAAGGAAATCAAAAAGTCTTACCCTATATTTGCCTTCACCAACTTGGAACACTCTAAATTTCTGCCTGCAAGTACATAACATAACAAGACGTTTAACTTCGTCATGTATTTTGTCAGCCTCATTTCCTTGCTTGGCTTCTTCCCAATCCGGACGTAAAGCTGCGATGAATTCTTTCCAGTCAATCAAGGCACTGTTATTGCGATCGAATAAATCAGCAACTGCATTCATTTCTAAGCGAGATGTGTCAAATTCTGTGCAAAATAAATTCGTAATTATTCTCGCCTCAATTTAAATTTCACTAAAATTAAAAATACTCACTGGTGTTAATAATTCCATTAATGAAGTCTTCCCTGGGAATGAGCCCGTTATTATCTTTATCCATCTTACGGAAAAGATCAGTTAATCTTGATTTTTTGTGATTCATGAATTTCAAGAACTGAAAATCATTAATTAAAATATAGGTAAACATATTAATTTAAATAACTAACCCTCTTCCGCCAGTTGTCCCATGAGAAGTTTCTGACTTTATCGACTTCTTGGAGATAAGCCAATCTGTCGTAAAGAGCACGTTGTCTTTCCCACGCCAACACCCAAACATTGCGCCAGCGATCCCAAAGTACTTTAACTCGTGGAGAACGGAATTCGGGCTCGCTTCCTTTACTATATTGGAAATATAAAATTATCAAAAAAGAATAAAGTTTTAGTCACGATGATGAATGAATAATAAACTAATGAACCATTTATTAATTTCACAATGAGATATAGAAATGTTAATTAAAAGAATTTGGATTTCATTATTACACTTTTAAATTACTACACGCAACAAATACTAGAACATAAACAGGTGAAAAACTAATCCAACTAATCGAGTGTGCTACCTAATAATAACGAACAAAATATGAATTTAAAACCAAATATTTCCATTATTTTGATGCCGTCATCGAAAACGATATTCATGATTCCAGCTTAAGCCAAATTACTTACGTAAATTTGGCGACGACGGAAAAAGATATTTATTATATTACTGGAATTATGGATAAATTTTCAATGTTCAATAAAAACAATTGATGTGAATTATGCTGACCTTCCTTTCGGTGGGAATCGCGGTCCGATATGCGGATACGGATCCGGTGTGAGTTCTCTACCAGGACTGGTTCGGCTGTTGAAACAATCACACATGCAACATAACGCAAACAATTATCACAAAGCTTCTACCAAAACAAAAACCACTAATCCAATTACATTCGATTATTATTTTTCGTATCATAATGAGATTGTCTCTACAATATAGGAAATGGATTAAAGTGAACCAAGTATTTAAAATTTAGAGTCAACCTCATTCAACACGAAAAAGTTAATGCAACACAATCTGTAAATGTAATTGGATGAAAATATTATAACAAAAATCAAATTATATTTAATCATTTAGAATGATGACCATATTGTTATTTACTGGAATAAAATGAAAAATTAGTCAATCCCCTATTAGTACTCCTATTACTACCAACTATATTACTAGGAATTAGGTTTTTAAAGTTTAAAAAATTCACTTCTAAATTATGTAATATGATTATTTTATAATTTAGTGATTAGTATAATTTTATTGGCAACTGAAATTAACGTTGGCGCAGCACAGTGTTAACAAAATGGCGGATCAAAAGTGGCTTACGGCAAGTTTGTAGTCTGTTTACAATGTAAATACGTTGATATTCACCAAAGAAATATTCATATTTCATTAAATGATTTAATTCAATTCCAATTGTGCGGGAAAGTATTGACACTTCTTTTATAATATATAGTTTTTTCTTTCAAAATCATTTTATTTATATACGGTTTTTAGTTGTAACTGGAAGACTGCGTGAGGTTATAAAATTCATAGCTTCAAAGAAAATAATATTACGGGGAAGTATTTACGACATTTTTATATTGTACATTCCAGCTTTCAGTTTTTCTTGTACGAATTTTTCTAATCCACACAGCTCGTTTATCAACTAATTCGTAGTTGCCAACTCTATTTACTACAGATTATTTTCCCCCTTTTTAGGAAAATTATGAAAACTAAAATTCACATTTCGATTAAATTTGTAATGACATCCATAAACACAACAATTTTTATCACCAATTCTTCGATTAAATTCAATAATTTGAAGAGTATAGTCTTGAGATGGAGAGAACATTTCAAAGACCTACTAGTAAGTGACGAAAGTACTAATGAAACAGAGAGTGAGGAGACCCCACAAATAGAAAGTATAAATGAAAGCACAGAGATGATAACTGTTGCAGAGTTAATTGGAGTACTTAAAAAACTGAAGAATGGCAAAGCACCGGGACATGACTGTATGAAGGCCGAGCAATTGAAGTATATGAGCGAAGAAGGAGAAAGATTATTGCTGCTTATATTAGAAATAATCTGGAAAACAGGGAAAATACCTTCAGACTGAGAGAAAGCAGTAATATTTCCCATACATAAAAAAGGAGACAGTAAAAATTGTGCGAATTATAGGGGCATATCACTTTTATGCACAACAGCGAAAATTTACGAAGCAATACTCGAAAACAAGCTTAGAGCTGCGATAGAAACAACAATGGAAAAATCGCAAAGTGGGTTTAGGAGGGGACATTCGACACAAGACCACATATTCACTATAAGGAACTTGATAGAAAATACAATGAAAACGGACAAAAAACTGTATATCACATTTATAGACCTGGAAGAAGCGTTCGACCGAGTACCGAGGACTAAGTTGTGGAATATATTGAGAGGAAGGAAAATAGGAGAACAGTTATTAACAGCAATAAAAAGCATATACGGAACAACATCCAACTACATAAAAACTGGCAACGCAACATCAGAAGAGTTTAAAACATCCCAAGGATTAAGACAAGGAGGAGCTTTAAGTCCATTGCTATTTATTATATTTTTAGACCAAATAATGAAGAATATGAAGTATAAAATAAAAAAGTTGAAAATGATCTCATTATCAGAATGCGCGTTCGCAGATCACTTAGCAATGATGGCAAAGAGTGAAGAAGATATGAAACGTAATTTAGAAATATGGAACGAAGAGCTAAGGAAACATAATATGAAGATAAATGTAGAAAAAACGAAAGTAATGGTCATATCAAAAGAGAATTTAAGGATAAACATAATACTGAATGAGAAAGAAATAGAGCAAGTAGAAACATTTAAATACTTAGGGGCAGCAATAAATAATAAAGGAAGCTTAGAGCAGGAAATAAATACGAGAATCCAGCAAGCAAATAGGAATTTTCATGCAATCAATAAAATAATGTTGAAAAATAAACATATACCGAAAAGGACAAAAATTACTCTATTCAAAACAGTGCATAGACCTATATTAATATATGGTAGTGAATCATGGTTGATGAATAAGAGAATAAGAAGCAAAATACAGGCGGCGGAAATGAAATATTTAAGAAGAGTGGAAGGATGCACGATAATGGATAAAATAAAGAATGAAGATATAAGAATAAGAGTACAAATAGAGAGCATTCATAATGTCATAGAAAAGAAACAGTTGGCGTGGTATGGTCACCTATTAAGAATGCCCGAAGATAAACAAACAAAAGCAGTGTGGAATGCAAGAATACAAAACAAGAAGAAAAGGGGAAGACCAAAACAGACATGGGAAAATAATATAGAAGAGATATTAACAAAAAACAACATTAGCGGCCAAGAAGCAAAGAAGTTAGCAAGGGACAGAAAAAAATGGAAAGAGATAATCAACAAGATAGAATAGTAATCAACGCAAATAATTAAAACAAGAACAATCTCGACACCCGAAAGGGTATTAAGAGATTTAAAAAGTTTATAATAATAATAATAGTCTTGAGAAAGACTAATTTTGAGGTTATATAATCAACAATAAAGTATTTTTCACTGAATTAACTTGAACAAATCCATTAAGAACTATTGTAGTATAAAATTTCATATGAACAATCTCAAAAAAGTCACTAAATATTGCTAACAAAACCAGTAACATAACATACGATTATATGGAAATTAAGATTGAATCCACTTTACAATATAGTTCCGCTTATAACCGCTTGGTGGCTACGGGTTAATTTCAGTTACCAATATTTCTCATTTTACACTTTAATATTAGTATTAAGTGTTATTATTATTCTAATTAATAATGAATACGTAATTCTTGGAATAAGTGATTTGATATGTACATCAAGCCATGATATTAAAACATCTGATACATATTTACAAATGATTTTGACAAATCAATCACAATACTAAAGCAGTAAATAAATATCTAAAATATAAAACGATAAAACCATGTAAGATCACAATTATTATTAACCAAATGTTGCAAGCAAGTGAGATATAGAAAGCAAATGTGAAATATCCCTTTATTTACCCGTAAGGAGAAGCAAATCAACCTACCTTTGTCTGCGTAGCGATCCATAATTATCCGGAGAAGATTCTCGCACATCGTGTTGTGAGCCACGTCTTTATAGTCAAGTGGAAGATGGAACGACACGACAAACATGAAAGCAACACAACATGCAAAAATTGTGAAACATGCAAAAGAACATAAATAATGGAACACAAGTGCAACAGAAATCTATTCATGCGAATATTTTCACATAAAATGACATTTATTTATAATAATAGATTACTCACAGTGGTGTCTTATTTCTTGCAGATAATTTACGTGTGTCCTTAGCTGCCTGTTGAGGCTTAACTTGACGCGCTTTGCAAACTCGATCCACTTCAGTTTGGCGTTTCATGGTGTTTTCCATAAATTCTTTATGGTCCGCAATGAGACTTTCTATTGTTGGGATATCATCGGGCAGACGTTCTTCTTTCAGATTTAGTAATGTGTTTTCTAGACCTTGTAACCAAGCAAGGAGTTCTTCTAAAGTATCATCAAGGTCTCGAAGTGACTGCATGTGAGCGGTAAGGCGTTGTTCTCTTTGGAGAGCCCATGATGACACCTAAACAGCAGAAAAGTATCTTAAATAATGACAAGAATATTAATACAGAAACTGACCTCTTCCCATCTGCTTTGAATGATTGTAATCCAATGTTTGATAACCGTAGCACCATCAGGATGCGCCTTAGCAAGAATTTTGTGAGCCAAATTCAATGTATCATCTTTATCTACTTCTTTTTCTTTAAGTTCCTTGAGGAACCTTTCGTGTTCTGCCAACTGCAAGCGAGATTCATGTTCATCTTCCGGCATTGCTCCCGCAAATCTCAACTTCATTTCTGCGTCCGACAGCCATTCCAAAAGCATATGAACTGCTTTATGAAGTCGTTCAGCCTCTTTAAGTGCTTCTTCTAGTCTAGTAGACTTGCGAGTACTCAATTTAGACACACGATCCCATAGTATATTTAATTCATTCAATTGGCTACGAATTGTGATAGCATCAGCTTTAGAAGCTTTGGATTCTAATTCATTACCAGTGCGAGTAACTGTCTCCATCTGAGCAGACCTTGCTTCTAAATCGCGTTCAAATGACTAAAATCAAAGGAAAAGTAAAAAAGAACGTAATTCATTACAAAATCAAAACGAGATTTCAGGTCTAAATTAAATATTAAAATATATATTACCTTATGTTGATCCATCAACATATTGACTGTATCTAAGTCTCCATGAACAGGTCCGCTTTCTGAAAGATTATGTTCAACCTTTTTTAGCCACTCAAGAAGTGCTTGTACGGCATCTTTGAATTGGCCGGAGAAGAGTAGAGCTTCTTCCAATTTGCGCTGGCGCTCAACAGATTTAGAGCAAACAGCAGTCCATTTATTCTTTAGATCAATCAACATTTGTTTAATAGCAACCTCGTCTGTCTTTGGCGCCCGCTCTTTAAGATGTTTTCCTGCTTTCATTGTGTTATCATAAGTAACTTGTTTTCCGCTAAGTGCCCTTTGGAATTCTTGATGTTTTGCCAAACGAGTTTTGATTTTATCAGGATCATTACCTAAACCTTCTTCACAAGCAAGTTCATCTAAAGATTTTTCGGTGTCAGTCAACCAATTCATGAGATTAGACCACGAATCATGGAAATCTCTCGCTTCTTTGTAACCGTGATCTAATGCTCTGGTTCTTTCAGCAGATTTTGAAACAACTCTTTCCCATCTGTGTTGCACACTAATCAATAAGTTTTTAATAAGAATAACATCCTGTTTTTGGCTGAAATATTTCAAATGTGTCCCTTTTTTGTCTAAATTCAACATTGTTTCTCTATGAACACTGACATCTTTTTGGAATGTTTTATGGTCTTCTATTTGTTGTAAAATAGTCTCCATAACACGGGAAACTGGTTTGAGATTTGACAGAGTTTTTTCTGCATTAGTTAACCAATCTACAAAGGCTTGCAGTGCATCGTGGAATTCAGTTGCTTCCTTAAGAGCGATTTCAAGTTTGATTTTCTTGTCGTTTGCTCGGGCTGTCACAGAGTCCCATCGTTGTTTTAGAGTGCGTAAATTATGTTGCAGATTTGATGCAGCGTTAGAACCCTTTTTGAGATATTCTTGACCTTGTTGTAAAACAGTTTCGACTTTAGGACGCGTTTCTTCAAGTTCATTATGGACTTCCATGAATCTTTCTAATTGTTCTGAAGCTGTTTCAGGTAGTCCACCAACAGGTTTACTGGAAGCAATAATTCCATCAATATCTCCAAGCCAACTAAGAAGATCTTGAATTTCAGCATGGAATCTTTGTGCATCTCGTAAGGCATCTTCCAATTCGCGCTGCCTGTCCGCAGCTTTTTGTAATAAATCTCGCCAATGTTTGTTTAATGTGGACAATTTGTCTTGTGTAGTTGACGCTTCATCTGTTCCTTTTCCACTTTCTATAATCTGTCTACCAGCATCATTTAATGTATCTACTGATGTTTGATGTGCCTGAATATCATTGACAAGCACTTTAAGTTTGGCTAATTCCACTTCAAGTATCTGTGAATCTCCAGCAACTGGTTTAAGTTCATCCAAAGTGTCATCTGTTTTATCGATCCATACGAGTAATTCGTTGAGTGCATGTTGGAATTGTCCAAGACGTAACAGTGCGTTTTCTAACTGTCTTTGTCTTTCTACCATAGCGTGTAATAAATCATCCCATCTTCTATTCACGGCAGATAATGGTTCTTTAATAGCAGCAGCTTGGTCAATTGACGTACGCTCGGTAAGTTCTTGAGCTTGTCTAAAGATAAAAGGAACAATCATTATAAACGATATTATATAAAAGCAAAACACAATTGAACATGCTACTAATATATCTACATATTTTATTTAAAATGTGAAACTATCAAAATAAAATTATAACGAGTAAACATCAACTACAAAACAAATTTACGTTTGCATATGCATTTCATGCATTAAGATACTTGCAAAAATCTATCTTGTCTTACTAATGCATCATTATTTTCTAATAGTTTTATTATGAGGTATGATAACAAGATTGGCATAAATTATCGTTTTTCGCGCAGGATCCTTTCTATTTACTGCTTTTGCAATTCTCCTCAGAATTACTTGTCAGAGAAAACAAGATCAGAAGCCGCAATCGTAAACTATAACGATTTCATCAAGAATTCTTGTTCAATATTGAGACATTTCGAAAAAATGAGTAAGACATAGAACTATATACAGAGTGTATCACGGAAAGTGAAGCATAGGCGTTTAAGGTAGTTGTCGTGCTATAGCCATAGTATCAGAGTATTCCAAATTTTTGTATACTTATTAACAATATTATTATACAATTATCCTTGAAATTTGAAGTCGATTGACCATCTCAAATTTGAGATAAACGCAATTAAAACTGAAAATTTTAACATGGAGAGCAATGAAGAGTATACATTTTAGGCAGTAATTATATCAGTTTTAATTTTTAATGAAAAAACTAACAGTCAGATTCTTTTAAAAAACTAGCTATGAATTGGTGAATATGTTTTGCGTATTTGAAAATAACGAGAAAATTATTGACCATCTCATTGTTTAGATATGAGAACGCAAAGTTGAACATTTTATATATAAAATACGTGCCGACACGTTGAACAGAAATGCTTGGCAATACTGTACATCACTCTATACATCGCATTGTACTATTCAAACTACAAATTCAAAGGAAAAGAGATGGAAATAAAAAGTTAATAATGGTTTCGATAGAACAATATTATTTATGATGGATAAAATTTATAATATATTTGGTGACACAAAAAATTATATCAATATAATCTTAATATTGAATATTAAATAAACAAGGCACATAAAAGTGAAAAAAAAGTATTATTGACTCAAATATATGAATATTAATAATAACAGATAAAAATAATATGGTATGACCTTACATATAAAATTGCATTCAATCACATTAATTCTGTAGCTTAAAAAAAGTAACAATTAGCGTGATAATACGTTTATTTTTGTGGCTTGCCATTTTTTAACTCTGTTAAAATTTGGACAAGTCCTTGCTCTCCTTCCTCATCGTAATCTAAAACTTTTTGTTTGATAAATTTACCTTTATATCGCAATATTTCGGACATTTTTTTATATTGAGATGACAGCTTAGCACAATGTTGCCAACTTATTTTTCCGGCAAGTACCCGTGAATGTTTACTGTACGAGTATGAGATACACTCCCTGACAAAAAATTCAGTCATCCACTAAATTTATTCTAAATTTCTTAGTCTTTACTCATCAGTATTATCATAAAGATTTATATACTGAACTATCTGTGCTATGAACAAGTTCTGACAAGATTGGCAAGCATCTATATATTAGTTTGCAAGGCGCTTTTTGTAGATACGCTAAATTTCACTTTTTGACAATGATGTACCACGACAACAGCCTTAACATGGGAAATCAGTTTTTCCCTGCGCATTGCTCTCCTAATTATTTCAGACAAAAAGTTTCAAATGAATATAGTAAAACAGAAATTTCTGCATCCGAATCAATAAAAAACAGAATTTTGGCAGTCTTATAACAGCAGAAATAGAATTTGAAAATTCACAGAATTACAGCTAATCGTATAAGCCTTGGAATCAGAAATAAGAGACGAACAAAAGCATAATGCTTTATACGTCAAATTATTATTATTCATTTTGACAAATTGTAATATTGTAATAAAAGATCGATATAAAAATTATTCTCAAAAATGAATAACTATTTAAATGAAGAAAAGCTACAAATAATTAAATGGTATTATTCTGGCAATAGTTTACGGCAAATTCGTGATTATATTAGTACTCTTTGGCGAAATCATGATATTCCGGGGATGTCTACCATTCAACAATTCATTACCAAGTTTGAAAAGACAGGTACACTCAATTTCAAGAAAGAGGAACAAAATATCGAGAACTACAATGAAAATGAAGAAAATGGTCTTGCATTAATAGAACTAGAACATACAATGAGTGTAAGAGAAATTTTCAGGGAACTGAATATTCATTTTATGACAGTTCATAGAATTCTTAAGAAACATAAATACATTCCTTTCAAATTTCAAAATCATAAACATCTTTTGGAACGAGATTTTGAAGTGCGTGCATCATTCTGTGAAATCATGATGGAGAAATCAAATTATGATAGAGACTTCTTAAGGAATATTTTATTCTCAGATGAATGGCGAACCCAATGGTCATAATTACCGGTATTGGTCCAAAAATAATCTACATAACGTTATACAGTCCCGGACACATTATCGACAAACTGTAAATGTATGGGCAGGAATTTTAGGACATCTTTATTACAAGAATAAATTCGGAGTCGTATTTGAATATTAATGAATATAGTTGGACCAGAAATTGCCGAAACAAATAAAGAAAATGTGTGTTTTCAACATGATGGCTGCCCTGCACATAGTACAACAGAAATTGTGGAATATCTTAATCAAACATTTCCTGGAAGCTGGAAAGGACGAAGAGGACCAATTAACTGGCCAGCACGGTCGCCTGATTTAAATCCGTGCGATTTTTTTCTTTGGGGTCATTTGAAAACTAATGTTTATAAAAGAAGATACCAGAGTATAGAAGAACTTGAATATGCTATAACACAAGAATGTCAAAAAATAAATAATAGGCAATTAAGTAACGTTCGGCAAAGTTTCTACAATAGATTGGGTTATTGTTTAGCACAAAACGGAGGATTGTTTGAACATCTATTATAATTTGAGATTTAAGAATATTTTGAGTTTGTTGTAGTTCATATTGGATTTAATTTGTTGCATTATTTAATTGTTAATGTCACTTTATTTTATTTCATCAATCTTAAACAATAAATCATACTAAACCACCCATTATTTATCATCATTATTATTAGATTTTTATTTAGAAAATTGATATTTACTACCTACGGAAGATATCTATTTTGACAATCAGCATTCTGACACTGACGTATTGAACGTTACGCTTTTTTTTGTCTCTTATTTATAATTTCATAGCTAATACTATTAAATACAATTCCGTGAATATTCATATTTTATTTCTGCTATCATGAAGTAGTCTAAATGATTTTTTTTTTAATAAGTCGGTACGGAAATTTTGCTCTACAATATTCATTTGAAATTTTTTGTCTAAGATAATTTGGGGAGCAATGCGCACAGAAAGACTGATTTCCCATGTTAAACGCCTATGTTTCACTTTCCGTGATACACCCTGTATGTACAACGGAAATTTCGATGCTCTGTGGAGAGCGCAGTAGAAAACTATATTGCATGGACACTGCTTAGCCAACTGCTATCAACTTAAATTCCATGCGGTTACGTTTACATTTTTGCATCGTTGTTTCCGTTAATAAACTGTTCAATGCATGGGCATTATTTGATTATAATTTTTGAGCAACCTACTAGCAATTATCCTGCTAGTTTGTCGTCCTTAAACGAATATTAACATCATCCTATTAGGATACAATAGTTATAAACATTAAAAGATAAGAATGCGAAGGACAACGACATATACGATGTTATTACAATAATAAAATACGTGTAGTGACAAAGCCGTTAAAATAAACTAAAAAGCTAAGTCATTCATTCATTTAAAAGTCTTGCCTTATTAAACTCCTGGTGAACCCGATGTACGATACAAGAACAAAGAATAAAATTCAATTAGATTCAACTACAATATATCACTAAAATATATTTTAAAATTTAAATAAAAAAAATTCTACGCAAGCTATAATTAGTTAAATTTCTTACCTGTTTAATGCTTCGACTTTCACCATATGAGGATCAACTTCAGCTTTGAATTTTTTGAGCTGTTCAATTTGCTTTTTAACTTCATCAATATCAGTGCCAAGTGGGCCCATCCGTTCGAATTTAGTTTCTGCTTCGGATAAGAACACCAAAAGATTCTAAAAATATTTTTTTCAATTATAATATTTTACAAATGACTTTACAGTAAAAATAAAACATACCTGAAGCGTTTCGTGGAACTCCATCGCTTTTTCCATAGCATCAATAAGATTTTCTTCTCGTTTAGCGTACAAAGCAGTAATATTATCCCACGCATGATCCAAATCTTCAATATGTTTCTTGACTTCTGGTTTATCTGGTTCGCCGCATAATTGCATCAATTCTTGCCCTGAAGCTCGGACTTGTTCTACTTCTGGTTTAGTCTGATCAATTTCTTGACGAATTTCTTGTAAGGCGACTTGCTGTTTCTGAATGGCTCTTGGTTCAACAGCTGCTGGTTCTTGGGTGGTCAAATTATCTTCCAGGTCTCTTAATGTAGCCATAACAGAATGCAATTCATTCCAGAATTTTTGAGCGATTTCTAAAGTATCTTCCAAACAATTTTCCCGGTCAGATGTTGCTTTCTGGATATCACTCCATAATGCATTGAGTTTATCCAGTTTACGTTTGATATCTTTAATAGCGGGATCAGATCGGTTGCCAGCTTTGTTGATGACATCATCTGCAGCACGCTTAACTGCAGCATAAGCTTCTTTACGCTTATCTAAATCTCCAACAAGAGCTGAATTATCTTCCAATTGATCGCGAATTTTGGGTGGATGAGCAGAAATTGGTTCTTGGTTGTTTACTTGATCAGCTGTATTAGCTAAAGCACGGAGCATACCCTCAAGTTTATCAGTGAATTGGCTGCTTTCTTGCAATGCTTGTTCAAGAGCTTGTTGTCTTTCTCGTAGTTCAGCACGAAGACTATTATATCGCGTATTATCTGTATCTAACATATCTTGAACCTTTGCGCCATCATCATCGTTACACAGACGAATCAGTGCTTCTCCGGTTTTATTTAATTTATCTACAAGAGGTTTATGCTCATTGATGGACTGCACAAACATTTCGTTTCTATCCTGCTGTTGCGCAATGACATCTGGTCGAAGAGCAGGCATAGCTAGCATGGATACTTGTTGTTCCATATCATCCAGCCAAGCTGATAAACCAGCATGTGTATCATGGAAGTGTTCTGCAAGAGGTAAAGCTTGTTCTAATATTCCTAAACGGTCTGAACTCAATGCAGACACGGTATCCATGGTTTCGCGGAGGTCTTCCATTTTCTCTCGGATTACTGATGTGTCTTCACTAGGAGGAGACTCTCGAAGAACTTTCTTGGCAGTAGACAGTACATCACGAACTCTACCTTTTTGACTAGAAATATCATCATTCAAAGCTTTATGTTCTTTAAGCTGAACGCGAATGACATCCGGTTCAGCGCTTGGTGGTTCTGCATCACGAATTTGTCCGTCCACTTCTCGGAACCATTCCAAAAGTTCATCAATATCAGTTGTAACTTCCAAAGCTCTTTGCTTGCCAAGATGAATCCTTTCAGCTTTGCGTTGAATTTGTTCGACAATCGCATCAAATCTCCTATTGTCTCTAGTTACTAAACCTTCAATAGTAGCTGCCCCTTCACCAGGAGAAGCTTGGCATAGTTGTGGACCTTGCAAGTTGATGGATTCCAAAACTGGACGCATTTCTTGAATATCTACCTCCAAACGAGCAATGTCTCCTTCGTGAGGTTCAGCTGATTTCAGGACTGATTCTGCTCCAAGCATCCAGTCAACTAATTTATTGTGGTTATTATGGAAATGTTGCACAAGGGGTAAAATCTCTTGCGCATGTTTCAATAAATCAGCACCACGTGAAGTTAAATCATTGTACCTTCGCTGAAGTGAATCTAATTTGTCTTTGAGCTGCAACGCTTCATCAGATGAAATATGTTTCATTAATTCCAACCCTGCATCAACAGTACTATCAACTTCATTTTGACGAGACGCAATTTCCTCAGTTAAGTTAGCCAAATCATCCATTTGTTCCAGAAGTTTATCTGTATGGACAGCAAGAATTTTATATCTTCCAAGCCTTTGTTCCATTCCTTCCATCCAAACAACAAGATCTTGATATGTGAGAACAAGATGTCGAAGGCCTTGTCGAGAATTTGTAAGTAAAACTCCTAGATTATCACTAGCGTCAACAAGGTAACCATAACGATCTGTTACATCTTGTAGTTTGTCAGCTAAAGCTGAAGCTTCATCTTCACCAACAAGAGACATCAAATTAGAAGCAATATCTGTGAGTTGTCCAAAGTCGGGTTTCTTTTCGAGTATGTCTCCGTGTAATGCCTGAAATAAAAACATTAATATCTCATTAGTTAAGATTGGATACCAAAAAATTACAATAAATGGCGAAGAACATACATCAAGGGATAACGAAATCAAAAAACGATGGAAGGGGCAGTAACCTCAACAAAAGAAAGCAAGGAAATATTAATGACAACGAAAGCAAAGTACCAGGCAAATGAGAAACCAAAATATGATAAAACTAATAAAAACATATCAATAAAGAAAGACAGCAAGAATACAAGAACAGAATGTGAAAAAGCACGTAATAAAGAATACATAAGGGTAATAGCAACCTGGAATGTAAAGAGCATAAGTAACAAAGAAGTGGAATTAACAGAAGAATTCAAAAGAGCGAAAATAGATTACATAGGAATAACAGAGACGAAAAAGAAAGGAAAGGGATGCAAAAAGCTAACCAATGCATACTGGATGTTTTGGTCGGGAGGAAAATGCTAAAGCAAGAGTAGCATTTATAATAAAAGAGGAATTAATGAAATGGATAGAGAAAGAAAACAATATAAATGAAAGAATTTTAACAATAGAAATGAAGGCAGAGACGCACAATGAAAAATGCACGATAATAATAGCTTAAAAGACTCCTTCTTCAACGAACTACAAGTACAGGTAGATAAAAGCAATAAAAACGTTATAATAATGGGGGATCTAAATGGCAGAGTAGGAAACAAAAACAACGGTACAGAATGGTGCTTAGGTAAACATGGAGAAAACAAAAAGAACACAAACGGAGAAAGATTAATCGAATTCTGTACAGAAAACGAACTAATAATAGGAAATACACACTTTGCGCACAAAGAAATACATAAAGTTGTGACGAAGCTAGTGCCTACAGTTCGTCCCTAAGAAGGGTTAATTCCCAGAAACCCGAACATTTATAGTATTTCTGTTGGACATTTCTAGTGCTCGCACCATGAACATAACCTACAAACAATAGTGGATTAAAACATTTTGTGAAAGAAGATAAACTTACTTACGCAACATCATTTACTGAGTTAAACAGTATGAATTAAGTGTTAGACTGATTATCAAGACCATAATTAAGTGTTTAAATAAGTTTAAGTTATAATTGTTGGACATCTGTCAGATTTGACAGATAAATGCGCCATTGCGCAGAAATATGGATAACCAAGATGGCGGCGATACGAATAAGTTTCAACTATATGATAAGAGATGGCGTTGACGACACTTAATCGTTCTACTGTCACAAAGGCACTATGGATTTCATAGGGCTGACTTGCATTTCCAATGTAAAGCAAGAGCTGCTAAGTACTCTAAGTATGCACTCTTCATTTCTCTGAGTCTGTGGGTTCAGATAATGGAAGCACCTTCCTTGTGTAGCGCTACGCTATCTAATTCCTATTAGAATTTGTAGATAGTTGAATTTAAATTAGATTGTCAGATTTAGTTCATTTCTTATAAATGTGGACTGATTGGTAGCATTGTTGGGTTTCAATTAGCACTTTCTTCGCGAAGCGCTTGTTTAACAATGAAATCACCCAGGGCTAGAATATGCTGTTCCATTCATTTTCTAAATTATTTTTGAAAAGTTCTAAATTCTTTTAAAAACGCCATCTCTCTTAAAACTAATTTCTATTTGTTAAATAATTGTTTGATTCTTGATTTATTCCTTTGCATTTGTTCTAATTAGATTGATGAGTCAATCTGTTGTAATTAATGTTTCGTTTGTTTCATTTATATTGCTTTGGTCAAAATAAATTCCTAAAACTCATTCTGTGGTTTCATTTTGGGGAAAATATTTTTACATTTCAAAACCGGACTTCCTTTGATAAAAGTTCCAGTGTTTTGCTTCTTTTAAAATAAAAAGATCCTGGCGCTTGAGCATATAAAACCTCATGTGAGTAAGTGAGGTGGTAAAGTTTGAGTAATGTATAAATTGTAATTATAACTGTCATTGTGGTTGTTGTGTTTTTATGAGTCAAGTTGAAATCTTGAATTGTTTGCCTTTTTGTTTATAATACATTACAAATTGGCTTATTTTTAATTGACATAACAAAATTGCCTTATTATTACGTCCCAAAATAACAAGAGAAGTGACAAGTAGAAAGGAAAAATCAATAATTGAGTGAGCAAAGAAAGCTGGGCGAACATAAGAGACATAAGAGTGAGAAGAGGAGCAGAGATAGGAAGCGACCATTACCTAGTCACACTGACCTTTAAAGACAAGAAATACAAATAACCAGAGCAAAAGAAAAGAAAGGCAACAAACAAAAAAATAATATGTTACAAACTGAAAGATGCAGACATAAAGCTAAAATACCAAGAAAAGTTAAATCAGAGTCTAAGAGGAACATGTTAACAAGAGGAAATAGAAGAAATGTGGAAAACTTTTAAACAAAACATCATAACAGCGGCAGAAGAGTGCTGCGGAACAACAAAAATCACGAACAAAGAGATAAAACAAACGCTTTGGTGGAATGGAAAAGTAAAAGAGGCAATTAAAAGGAAGAAAGAGAAATGGAAGAGATATATAAATACAAGGAATGAAAAGAATTATGAAAGCTATAAAGCTGAAAGGAAAACAACACAAATGTTACATAATATTAAAAACAAGATTGGAGAACTGATGACAAAAGCGGAAGAGATAATGGAAACATGGAGACAGTACTTTAAAGAGCTATTAGAAGGAGAAGATATAAGAGAAAAGAAAAGTACACAGGAGAAAAAACTTGAACAAGATGAGGAAATAACTCTAGATGAGATAAAAGAAGCACTAAAGAAAACCAAAGCAGGTAAAGCCCCAGGACATGATAAGATAACGACAGAAATGCTTAAAGCAGCAACAGATATAGCGCTGGAAAGGTTGAAGGAAATTTACAATAATGTAATTAGTTCAGGAATTGCAGTGACATAAAAGAATGCCAAAACTACCAAGGAATAACACGCTTAAGTACAGCGGCGAAATTGTTTACAAGAATCCTGGAGAAGAAACTAAGGACCCAAGTAGAAAAATCCCTAGAAGATAACCAAAACAGAGGAGTAAATGATGCAATAAGTATAATGAGGCAAGTGAGTGAGAAAATAAAAAAACAAGGAGACAAGGTGCATCTGTGCTGTGAGTGGATAGAGAAGACATAAATGGAACACGCTAAGAGAAAGAGAAGTAGATACTAACATAATAATGGGTAGGTATATAAAGTTTATACAAAAAGACTAAAAATTATGTAAGAACAAAGAAAGAAACATGACATGTTCGAAACTACAGAAGGAGTAAGACAAGGCTGCATATTAAAGGTGGGTTTATGCTCACTTTATTTAAGAATAAGAATTAAGAATAAGAATAGTTTTAAAGTTAAAACAGTCATCTTATATGGATCGGTTTATGCTGCAGAATTAAGAATAAGGATTAAGGTTTGAGAATTAAAAGTTGGTTAACTTTCAACTTTACGCCTTATTCTTAAATTTATTAGCGAAATGCGCATGTGCGACAAATGTCAAACGTTTCAAACTACTCGGACATAACCTGAAAATATTAACTATCGATGTTTGCAAGTAT
The DNA here is from genome assembly GCA_963989225.1 of Dromius quadrimaculatus. Taxonomy (NCBI): domain Eukaryota; kingdom Metazoa; phylum Arthropoda; class Insecta; order Coleoptera; family Carabidae; genus Dromius; species Dromius quadrimaculatus. Next base: position 64,502,035 of record OZ022328.1, on the reverse strand, counting down.
GGAAGAACTGCTCTCAAATTTAATTGAGCTTGTTCTGCAATATTCGCAGCTGTAGAACAAAAAAGATCCTGTGTTTAGATATGAATTATCTGTAGAGAACGCATGGAAATCTATATCAGCAAACAACTAATCCAGCAACAGATGAAATTAATATTACTGTTCTCCATACTAATAAATTCTGAGATAACTTGAATAAATAATATAAATATAACTTATTCATATGATAATGTCAATCATAAAAGTCGCTACCAACATTAGAATAATAAATAGAACCACTTTTCACCAACCTGAAAGATATAATTTTTCTATTATTAATTCTATTCTTATTCCTTAAAGGTGGATTTATAACTGACTTAAAACACAGAACATAATTTGGCACAGCTTGGTTTAGCACAGAAAACATAGAATTTCAGTTAGGGGTCTTATAACATCACACAAGACATAGAAATCAGCACGAAGTAAAAGAAGAAGTATCAACAAAAATAATAAGAACATGAGCATGTTTTCGGTCTTGTCAAATTGAAAACGATAAACATTATATTATGTTTTGACATATTCGTTCTCACGCTATGAAATTTGTCATATTGTAGATATTTTCCAATAGCGCTCTTGCGGCGCATGCGGCGTTTGTTGCAAATCAACCGAACTAGTACGAAATGTCACGGTAATTCACGAAAAACATAGAAAATTAAACTTTGGTCAATTCCTATGCCGTGCTAAACTAAGTTCTGTGCACTGTGTCTGTTATAAATGGATGCATTGATTTCCACATAACCAAATTCTATGCTAAGCTGTGCCAAATTATTTTCTAAGTCTATGTCAGTTATAAATCCACCTTAAAACTGGCAGCATAAACAACTGTCTTAAAACTATTCTTAATACTAAACTAAGTCTTACTCCTTATTCTTAAATTTTCGAGCATAAATCCACCTTAAGTCCGTTATTCTTTACACTAGTGATTGACAAAGCAAGAAAGGAAGTGAAAGAATACATAATAGGAAAGTGGAAAAAGGAAAACGTAAAAATAATAGAGACATGTTATGCAGATGACATGGTAATAATAGGAAAAGATGAAGACACACTGAACAAGAACTTAGAAATATTCAGAAGACATCTTGAAAAAATTAACATGAAGATTAACCGCAATAAAAACAAATCGATGGTCATAAGCAGAAACGAGGAAAAACACAAAGAAGTTTAAATACCTAGGAACAATACTGACTTATGACGGAAAACTAGATGATGAAATAAACGAAACAACAGGAGCCACAGGTAGACTTTTTAACGCTTTGAAGAATACTATACTAACAAATAAAGAAATACCGAAGGAAATCAAAGCACAAATATACAAAAAAGTAGCTGTGCCTATCCTGTCCTACGGATCAGAAACCTGGACAACAACAGAAAGACAACGTAGTAAATTGAACAGTACAGAGATGAGATTCCTGAGAAAAATGGAAGGGAAAACAGTTTTGGATAAGATAAAAAAGAAGGTATGCAGAGAGACACTGAATGTAAAACCGATAGAAAACATAATTAAGATACAAAGAATGGAAGAGGATAGAACGACAAAAAAAGTGTACGAAGCAAGAACAACAAAAACAAAACAGAGAGGAAGACCCAGAAAAACATGGAAAGAAGAAGTGAAGAAAGCATTGAAAAAGAGGGGCTGTAAATGGAAGGAAGCAGGCCACTTAAGCAAAAAGAGAGAAAATTGGATAAAACTTACATCATGCTCTCTAATACGCTGCTGAATTTTCTCTTCATCAGTAGGAATGAGTTCCATGTCTTTGACTTTCTTTTCAGTTTTGTCGAGCCACTCTTGCAGTGGCACCAATTTATCTTGGAATTGTTTAGCTACATGCATAGCTTGTTCCAAATCCAAAGTTCTTTGCTGTGCTCCTTGAGTCAACCGATCAAAACGTCCCATTAGTTCTTTTAATTGCCGTTCAATAGCTTTCCTTTCAGCCGGATCAGCTTCAGCTGCAATTTCATTGCCCATTGTGAATAAAGATGACATGGAATTTTGTCGATCTAATAACATTTTCTTCAAGAATTTCTGTTCTTGCAGCTGAGCTTTAACCACTTTATAATCAGCAGATGGTGGTTTTTGATTTGCAACCATTTCTTCTGTATCGGTTAGCCATTTAGCTAAGCCATCTAAAGCTTCCTGGAATTTACCGGACTGTAATAAACCAACATCCAAACGACGTTCTCGGTCATTCATTCTTTCTTTCAAATCATTCCATTTTTCGTTCATTTTTTCTAGATCTTTTTCTAATATGGATGTGTTTACACCTCCAGCAGCAGACTGAATGAGGGCTTGTCCTAATTTGTTACATTCATCAACGTTGTGGCTCAAAGGTTCTACAGTTTTAGAACGGAAGCGGCGGAAATCTTCTTGTTGAGCACGAATGCTATCTACTTCTGATCCAATAGGCTTCAATTTTTTTAACTGTTCACTTGCCTAAAATAAAGAATACATTAACATTTTTTTTTTGTATTAAAATTAAATTACTTACTCCTTGTATATCCTCAGTAACACTGGCATGTACTAAATAGAACGCTTCTAATTTTTTATTTGCAGTTTCCAAATCTTGTTCTCTATTTCGTGCACGCTCATCTAATCGGCCCAACTGTCTCCGCAACATTTCAACTTGTTCACGAGTTTGTGCTGTATCAGGTGCGAAGCCACTATCTACAAGATGTTCTCCAGAATCAACTGCTCGATTTACATTATCTGCAGATTTATTAATGCGATTAATTAATTTCGTAACTTCATCCATTTGAATGCGTAAAGTTTTGAAGTCTCTAGCCGGAGGTTTCATATTATCCAATTCTGCTTCCAAGTCAGATAAATCATGACTAAGAGCTTTCACTTGATCCTACGAAAAAAATTATTGATTAATTAATAATAATTACAAATTGAATAACTTACATTAAATTGGGTGACAGCAGTAGCTGCTGATTGTAATTCACTACAACGGTCATCAAGTTTGGCTTGCAAATCATTAATACGATCCCCGATATTATCAACTTCATCTGTAAGGTGAGAAGCATCAACTCCTTGATTACCAGCTTCATTAACAAGATCAACTGCGCCTTGACGTACAATCTGGAATGGTTTTTTGAGCGCACCTGTTTCTTCTCGAAGAGTACGAATGCGGTCCAACAATTTTGGATCTTTAGCGGCTCCCCCTAAAGCATCATGAGATGCCAAACGATCTTCACAACGTTGCAGATTATGTTCAAGATCACGTAAATTCTCATTAAAATCTCCCAATTTTCTTGACATATCTTCCAAAGCTTGAGTGCGTTCCAATAAGTCATTATTTAATTTATCCCAACGTTGTTTCATGTTTGATAATTCAGATTTCACAACCTCTTTGTCTATATCACAAGCAGATAAGAATGTATCTCCAAGCATTCGGTTATTTTCGTACTCTCCGGAATGTTTCCAAACGTCTGAGCGGAAGTTTTGCAGTTCTTTTATTTGTTTTTCCATATGTTTTCGTTTGAGTGATGCTGGTTTTAATGAATCTAATTTATCTTCTGCTTGGCGTAACCACGGAAGGAACACCTCTTGAGCATGATAATATTTGCGACAATGTTCCATACAAGTTTGAAGTCTTGTATGACGATCAACAATTTCTTTTCTTAATTTATCCCAGTGAGCTTGGATTTTATCGATATCTCGCTGAAGAGATCTGTTTTCACTCTTATTATTACGGGCAAGTATATCTCGGCCTTTATTTAACAGCATAATAACTTCATGTTCTCTTGCCATAACATCCCGATAAATAGGTTCATGATTATCAAATTGTTGTTGTAATATATCTCTATCGGCAGAAATTAAAAGACGTTCGGATAAGGCGCCCAATTCATCTGATAACCACCCTAAAGTTTTAGCACAAGAAGCTTCAAATTGACGACCATCTCTCAACGATCCTTCAATTTCAGCCTTACGATGGTCTAATTTCTTTTGAAGGTTGTTATATTGTCGGCCAACGGCAGCTAATTTACCTTGAATTTCAGCACGTGAAGCGGGATCACTTAATACTTCACACAGTTGAGCACCGGCAGCTTCTGCATCAGCCAATAAAGGTCGTTGTCCTTCCAATTGTCTATCCAAATGTTCAACTTTCCTAAGCTGCTCTTCCGGATCTTTGTCAAGTGGTAAATCATCCAAAGCATCGCTAATACTCTGCAAAGCATCTTTTAGTCGGTTTATGCCAGCATCAAATTCTCTTGATGTATCTACTGCAGCCCCTAAAGAATCCGCTCTTTCTTCCAGTTTTCCAAGAAGATCTGCCCATTTCTTCTGAATATTTGTGAGTTTATTATTAACTTTTTGTCCATCATTAGGATCCAAACGAGCAAGAACATTATCGCCAATTTCAATAAGATGTTGCAATTGAGGTTGTTGCGTGCGGAATTCTTCTCGTAATACTTGAACCTGCTGGACTTGACTTTGTACCATCCGCGAATCTGAAGAAATCGGCCCCAAAACAGTCATCATTCGATCTTTAGAAGATAACCAATTACTGAGAGAATCGTGAGTGTCATGGAAGTCTTTCATATCTTCCATAAATTTAATTCTGTCTTTGCAACGGTCGTTAATGCTCTTCCATCTTGAAACTACATCTTCCAGTTCGTCATTCAAATTATCAGCACCATTAGCACCGGGTTTTCGCCTAACCAAGTCTTTAATTTGTGTTTTAGTCGAATCAAGTAGTGACTGTTTTTCGTACATTTCTTCCAGAATAATTCTGATTTGTTTAGTAATTTTATCGGCTTCTTCTTTTGTGTTTGGAATAGTTTCTTTAGGTAACTGCCGTTGAACTTTATCCAAAAATGAAGACAAAGTGCGTAAATTATCAAGATGTTTACGGAGTTCTTCACGAATTGTATCAATTTCACTTTGTCTATCATTAATACGAATTCCCAAAAGGCTGTATCTGTTATTAATTTCGGAAAGTTGTTGTTGAACTGGCGATAGCTCTTCCAAATGAAAGCCATCTTGGCTAGATCTTCGACTGCTGAATCCGCTTGATCCTCCAGGTGAAACTGGGCTTTGAATTTGGAGTCCTCCTTTGGTGGGTGAAGGTGATCTGGCGTCTTGAGAAAGGCGGCGCAAAGGACTGCTTGCGGTAACTGAAGGTCTTTTTGTTGGACTGTACGCTTGAGATCTGCGTCTAGCTGGTGATTCAGGTCTGTCACTACGGAGCATACTATCATAAACATTCCCAAGATCATTAACTTTATCAATAGTTACTCCATATTCTCGATATTCTTTGACAATCGGTTTAAGTTCATCAGTTTGATGTTTTAAAGTTTCAGTTTCAACAGCGACAGTATCAAGTCTGCTAATTTTATTCTCCGTTTTAGTCAACCAATCTAACACTTGATCACGTAATGATTCATAAGCATTGAGTTGTTCGGATCGTTGTTTGGACAATTTTTGCTTTTCTTCTAATAATGTATTTAAATCTTTCCATTGACTTTCCATTAATTTAATGGTGTCTCTTACTGGAGCTGTGTCTGTTACGTCCCGCTTTCCTACTAAATCTTTACCACCGCGTACGGTATCATCAAACAGTTTTCGTTTGTTGTCCCTTCGTGTAGCTATGTCCTCCATGCGAGCTGAATAATCTTCGATGGACAGTTTAGTTATTTCTCGCGATTCAACAACTTCTACGATTTCTATTATCCATTTTTCAAAATGAGTAGACTGAGTATTGAATGACACCAAATTAACATGAATTTCTTCTAGGAATTCTCCACGTTTAATAGTTTTATCTAATAATTTATCGAATCGTGATTTTGCATCATGTAATTTACTTTCAATTTTCTTTGCGATTCGAAGATTGCTGCTGGAAGATACAAGTTCACTAGCTGAAAGTGTAACTGAATCAACGCTAGCACGGTGCATATCAATTTCAGACTGATACACACGATGTTCACGCAGTTGTTCTTCTAAACGTTCTCTTATCAACGAAGCAGGTCTTTGTAAAGATTTAAATTGGTTTTCAGAAGTGTTTAACCAATTAACAATACCATCAAGAGCATCTTGCACACCTTGAGATTGCACAAGAGCGCTGTCCAAATCTTGACATTTTTCTGCCAAAGCATCTGATAATTGTTTGTATTTGTCAGATAATTCATTAACGGGAGTTTCAAGAGCTGATATTTCTGTTGGAGAAAGTTGACCTTCAAGGGATCGTAATAAAGAATCAAGAGATTGTTTAACATTGTCTATTAATCGGCCTTGTGCGACAAATTCATTATTTAATGCCTTCGCTTTGTTCAATTGTTCTTCAACAATACGAGGCTCAGCACCAACTGGTTCAGATATAATTTTAAGGCATCTAGGTTCAACATCTCTGAGCCAATGTTTAGCTTTGTCCAACGCGTCGTTGTATTCCCGTTGTTTACCACCAACTCCAGAAAGCCTATCAGACAAACTATTTGCACGACTTAGTAAATCACGGTATTGGGCAGTAACTAACGACACTTCATTTCTAACTGGAGATTCTTGAGATGATAGAGGCTCAATGTGAGGTAAGCGTTGAGGTAATGTCGTGCGGAATTCATTAAGAACAGATAAATATTCTTTTGATTCATCTACAAATTTTTGTGCTGCCATGGTAATAAAACGAAGGTCGGCTTGATGGGCAATAACGTCAGAAACAAATTCTCTCGTGCTTTCTACACTACTTCCCAAACGATTCAAATTACTTAATGAACGCTCTTTGTCTTCAAGAGTTCTACGAGCTTTGTCCAACCAACTGGAGAAAACAGTCAACTCATTCTTAAACTTAACTAAATCCTCTCTGGCTGATAGTAAACGACGAAGTAATCTTTCACTGCGGTCATTTGATTTATCGTAGCGAGATTTCAAGCTACGTCCACTCTTTTCCAAAGCAAGAACTTCTCCTTTAGATAAGACATCACCTGCTGTTAATACAAGCTGACGCACTTGATCAGAACAATGTGAAACTTGCCCGGCATGTTGTTCCAAATCATCTTTAATTTGCTGTAAAACAATAAATAATAAATTTTTATTATTGTGTTATAGTAACAACGCTAACCTTCATGGTATTGATTTGGTTCCTCAATTCCTCTTCTACTTCGCGAACTACATCTTGAGAACTAATCTTTTCCTCGATTTCATTGATCCATTGTAACAATTTTGTTAGTGTTTCGTCACACAGTTTATATTTTTCTTCAACGGCTTGCTGTAAACACATGAATAATGTGAATATAAATACTAATTTTCAACAAAATACTCTACTGTAAATGCAGAACTATCAAAGTGCATTGTAATTTTATGAAACAGTCTTACCTTTTTTGATCATCTGCATCTAACAACTACAAATGTAATACAGACAAACAACGATTACATTTAACATTAAAAAAACTGTTTCTACTACAACAATACGGACTAGACTATATTATATTAACTATTAAGGTACTTTATGTCTAATCAAACCTAATTCTATAATATGAAATTGGCGAACATATTACTGAAAATGCATTGAAGACTATTCACTTTACCGACTCGTAAAAATTGCATTGAGTCAATAAAAATAAGTCAAAACTAGAAGCAAATAATTTATGAATGATTTTTAAATGTTCTGGCTGGAGTTTCGAAAATTGCCAACCTTCAAATGTCCAATATTATGTACGTGACAACAAGTATTGCAAGGCTTGAAGTAATAAAATACTGATCAAGAGAGTTGATTAACTCAAATGTGACAATATAGAAAACGGTTAAAGTTTTCATTAAAATAAGTGTACAAACTATGACATTTGGAAGTTGATAATTTGTGAGAAGCTCGCCAATATTTTCATGACAGATTTCAGCATGTAATAAGGCAGCTTCTAAGGCAGAAATTGATTCGCAATATGCGCGCCACATCCACATATCAAATGATTTGTCCAACTGCACCCATGCACAAACACAAACACACAAAATGTGATAAATGGTATATGATGTTTACTGTATTGTTTATAATTAAAATTAGTACTAAGGTAGGTATTAGTTAAAATTTATAGATTTTTATGCTAAATTATGGAATAAATACCTGCAAAATATTCAAACAATATTAAAACACAATACGAGTTTTTCACTGCAAGTTCCAAAATTATACAGGATGTATGAGGAACAACAACGGATAAGTGCTAGATTTCATCAGATGACTTTTTTTTAAACGAATTTGTTAATATGGCGTCTCATTATAAAGCATTTACCAAGCAAACAAAGAACAAAAAATGAAAAGATTATTTGGTTTTGAATTATAAACCACAAAACCAAATGTGATACATTTTTTATTAATTTAAAACGAAAACTTTTTTTGGATCTGCATATAATCAAATAAAATAGATGTTTTTAAACTGATTTACGAGTTTTTATTTCCTATTTGCATGAATTCCTAATCAATTAGAATACAGTCTTAATTATATTTTCATTACTTTCTCCAATTTTACAATCCATTTATTCATAAGGATTCTGTAACCAAGCGCTAACGTAAACTTAACTCCCGTTTTGTCATTTTCGTATTCTGAACCTGAACGTTGATTCAAGTTCACGTCGATAGCCATTTGACAGCGTTAAGTGTTACGTTTTCAGGTTATTTATATAAGAATAGTAGAAATATCCAATTACTTCTACAAATAAGTCATTTAGCGATAAAGATGAGCAAGTTCGAGATTGGTCTCACATAACAAGATCAAACTTTCAGGAATTAAAAAAATCCCTCAGATTCAAGGTTTGAATAATTACTTCATGACCAAATTGGCAAAATCAAGAAGTATTCCAAATTTTTTTGAAAGTAGCTCCATGATTTAAACTTTAAAGTATCTATCACTTCTATTTGAATCGTGAACAAAGATCAGATAATTATATGAGTCTATCTTATGAATTGAACAGTATATATTTTAGGAAGACAACTAAATTTGTTAACGTGCAGATATGGCTGAAGTCTCAATAAAATAAGAATGAAATATTATTTTTCAATCAAGATATTTATTGATGTCATCAGGAAGTTGATTGTTGATGTAAATATCTTAACGTATATTCCTCACTCCGTTGATTCCAGTCTTTTTGTTATCATAATGAAATTTTATTTCCCAATTAAGATATCCACTGTTGTAATCAAGAGATTGATTATTGAAATAAAAACTCAAAATCTTCTAACTTTTATTTCTCTTCGCTCTGTTATGGTTTCACTAAAATCAATTCTCTGTACATATACATACATAGGTAATACTATTTTTATTAACAACTCTATCAAAATGGAACGCTTTGTCTATTTCAAGTTAATTTTTTTAACCGATGAACTCAACTTTAGTTGATCTAATTTTCTAGTACAAACATAAAATCAAGATTTAGTTGAGCTTCTATTAGAATCATTATTGAAGAATCAGCATACACTACCGCGTTCTTGATATATATCTTGCTTTTTTTCTCTACTATTTTCGTTTATGAAAACATACTGGATTATATGCTGCAAATGAATGATTTACAGTTTGGAAGCTTGTATAATATTTTATATAAATTGAAAATCATTTTTTGAAGCATTTATTGATTAAATGAATATGTCAAATAGTTTCCTTAATATTTACGAAACTAAATAGCACTACTTTCTCTTCTCTATTTTCTTCATGATAACCAGATCACACAGTACATTTTTCATCCAGGAGATTAAAAAGTATGAAATGTCAAAATGAAATATGACAGTAAATTGTTCAATTTCTTGTAATTTGATTGGCTGAATTTCACGCATTTCATAGAATTTGGAATGAATTATTTAACGCTAGCGTTAATCTAACGTCAGTGTAAATTAACGTTTAACTTTCACTTTGATATTTCAGAATACCATCTTAACGTTAGGGCGTGAAAACTATTGACGTAAAGTAACGCAGAACCGAGCGTTAAGTTACGCAAGCGTTACTTCACGTCAATAGTTTTCACGTCCTAACGTTAAGATGGTATTCTGGAATGTCAACGTGAAAGTTGAATGTTAATTTACACTGACGTTAGATTAACGCTAGCGTTGAATAATTCATTCCAAATTCTATTAAATGCGTGAAATTCAGCCAATCAAATTACAAGAAATCGAACAATTTGTTGTCATATTTCATTTTGACATTTCATACTTTTTGATATTCTGGGTGAAAAATTTACTGTGTGATCTGGTTACTATGAAGAAAATAGAGGAGAGAAAGAAGTTTTATTTAGTTTCGTAAATATTAAGGAAACCAATAAATGCTTCAAAAAACTATTTCCAATTCATATAAAATGTTATACAAGCTCCCAAATTGTAAATCATTTATTTTGCAGCATATAATCCATAAATGAAAATAATAGAGAAAAAAGCAAGATATATATCAAGAACGCGGTAGAGTATGCTGATTCTTCAATAATAATTCAAATAGAAGCTCAACTAAATCTTAATTTAATGTTTGTATTAGAAAATTAGATCAACTAAAGTTGAGTTCATCGGTTATTAAAATTAACTTGAAATAGACAAAGCGCTCCATTTTGATAAAGTTGTTAATAAAAATAGTATTACCTATGTATGTATATGTACAGAGAATTTATTTTAGTGAAACCATAACAAAGCGAAGAAAAATAAAAGTTAGAAGATTTTGAGTTTTTATTTCAATAATCAATCTCTTGATTACAACAGTAAATATCTTAATTGGAAAGCAAAATTTCATTATGATAACAAAAAGACTGGAATCAACGGAGTGAGGAATATACGTTAAGATATTTAAATTTGAAATTTTTATTGAGACCTTAGTCATATCTGCACGTTAACAAATTTAGTTGTCTTCCTAGAATATTCTGTTCAATTTATAAGATAGTCTCATATAATTATCTGATCTTTGTTCACGATTCAAATAGAAGTGATAGATATTCTAAAACATCAAGCTACTTTCAAACTCGCACTGAGAAATTTGGAATACTTCTTGATTTTGCAAATTTGGTTTTGGAGTAATCATTCAAATCTTGAGTCTGAGGAAATTTTTTAATTCTTGAAAGTTTGTTATGTGAGACCAATGTCGAATTTGCTCATCTTTATTTGTTTCTTTTACTTATTTTGCAAAAGTAGTTGGATATTTCTACTATTCTTATATAAATAACCTGAAAACGTAACTTTTAACGCTGTCAAATGGCTAGCCTGACTTAACAACGTCGACTATCGGCGTGAACTTGAATCAACGTTCAGGTTCAGAGTACGAAAATGAGAAAACGGCGCTTGGTTACAGAATCCCTATGAATATTGGTCACTTTATAATTTCTGTTTTATTAATAGCATATCAAACGGCTAGTTTGTGTTGAACAAATAAGCATAAAAAACAATTTGAGATGCTTGAAAAAGAGGTTTTCGATAAAACGTTGTACTAAACTCTTGATGAAAAGCGATTAGTTACTCAAAAAAAATAGCAGTTTGCCCTTTAGGTGTTTTTTTTGATAATTCAAGGAATTTATAGGAATACGAAATTCGAAAATCAATTGGAAAACATTTTTAGCCAACTGTCAATTTGACACATTTTTCAAGGGAACATGAAGACTTTATGGTCGTTTTTCTAAAAACAAATGTGAATTTACAAGCCATATTCTGACGAAATTCTAAACTTATTCGCTGTAAGTAGAACCTGATACATTCTGTATAAGAACCACAAAAATATTATAAACATTAGTCTTACCTACGATTATAGAAATCGTATAATAAAATTTGAGTTTATAAATGAGTATAATTAGAAAACGTGCAAATGTTATATTATTAGCATAGCTGTAGCGATGATAATGTTTTAATCGATTCAAAATCAAAAGCGATATTTCATTATTAGCATTGATTATTACAACAAATTGTAATATTGAATGCGGACATTTAAAATATGTCTTTCTTTAGCACTTTTCTTTATTTTTGTTTTAATAAAGAACGCATATGTAGTTGGGTTTATATGTGGTAGTGGATGACCCGACACACAAAATGATAAGCGCAACTTCCCAGATGTACCATGTAGCTGGAAAAAATTGGAAATATCAGTCAATTAAGCAAGCAACAAGCTTTTATTCAATCAATCAGAAATCAAAACAATGTGTTCTTGTAATGTAATGTATGTATTTAAAAAAAATTTAGTGATATATGGAATTTGAGGTAACAATGTCTTAAACAATTTTTGCTGGACAGCTACCTCAGAAAATGATTGATCAACAAACAATAACAGGGGAACATGCATGAAGCAAATGCAATTTGCACTAGCCAACACCAATTTCTGATTTGCAAATGTGACCAACAACGAGAGCATTTTGTCAATAAAGCACAAGATATTACATTCAATAATAACTTTAAACCATGTTATCAACATTATTGAATGTAATCCTAATTTTAAAAAGTAAATATTTAGAAAAATGACTTACCCTTGCTTCAGCTGCTACAATTAAACCTCTTTCGTACGCTTTTATTAGGTCAATAGATTTCCCTTCCGGTTTGTCTTGCAGTCTACCACTAGCAGAGTCAATTAGTTTAGTGTCTAATGCCGTGGATAACGGCAAAATACTTCCTGTTTCAGGATCTTTTACTACTGTAGTAGTCGGATCAACAAGACCTATATCTATAGCGTCAGTAAGAGTCAAACGTTTGCGGTCAATAATAGATGAAGTATCAAAGGGATTTGTAATACCCCCAGTAGTTGGATTATACAACCCATAAATTAGTGTTTCGATCAAACTTAATCCTCTACTAGGCGTGAACAATAATCCATTATCAATAGCAGAAGATAACGGATATAATTTCGAAGTATTGGTATCTAATACATTTCCTTTTTCTGCATCCATTAGACCTCGACGGAATGCTTCTGGCAATTTAATAACCTTTTTCTTACTGCCATCTTTAATGAGTGCTGTATCAGGGTCAATCATTCCCAAAGTGACAGCATCTTTTAATGATAGAAGTTCTTTGGATTCTGGATCAGTGAATTTACCTGTATTTACATCCAAGTTTCCCAATTCGATTGCTTGTTCAAAAGTTAGTGGTTCACGTAGGAAAATTACAGTACCATGTTCCAAAACTATTATTAAAGTATTTATTTTGCCAGTTTGTGGCTCAAATGTTGCCAGTTTATTAATATCAATAGTACCGTCAGTAATTGCATTTTTAATAGTTTTAAATCTACCAGATTGTGTGTCTTTAGTTACAGCTATTTCCGGATCTATAAGTTCAAATTTAATAGCTTCTTCTACAGTACATTCACGGATAGTTTTAGAATCTTTTAATGAGCTTCGTGTGACATCATAATTTGGTATTAATGGTTTATCTAAAGTAACCAACAAACCTTTTTCTAAAGCTTTATCCAAATTGTACACCCGTTTTAATTTTGCATCCAAAACTCTGCCTTTATTAACATCTATATCGCCAACATTAATAGCTGTTATTAAATCTTTTAATTCTCCATTAACTGGATCTTTAAGTACTGTTATATTAGGATCTATGAAATTAGTATTTATTGCTTGCGCTAGATCAGAATATTCTCCGGTTAAAGGTTCAACAAATTTGCCTGTATCAGGGCGGTACAAACAATTTTTAATAACTTCTTCCAAAGATAATGGCCTTTTTGAGGTTACAATTAAGCCTCTATCACGAGCGTCGATTAAATTTGCTACATTTCCGTTCGGTAAATTATACAGGGCTAAATTTTCATCAATGATATTTTGACCAATTGCTTCATTTAATTTAAGATATTTACCGGTTTTAATATTTTTTACAATAGAGTTCAAAGGGTTTATTAATTCTTGTTTACAAGATTCAGCGAGCGATAATTGTCTACAACTTGAAGGGTGAGTAAAAGAGCTTGTAACAGGATCATAAAGACCCATTCCTATAACATCATACAAAGTAAACCCTGCAGTTTCGATATCTACAATTAAACCTTCTTCCATAGCTTTTGAAAGACTGACTGATTTATTTTCAATAGGGTGTTTGAAAGTACCGTTTCTGCGATCAATTATACCTAATCGACAAGTTTCCGATAAATTTACAAGCCGTTCCGATTTAATATCCCAGTAACATGGTAATTGGGGGTTAATTATAAATCTACGAATAGCTTCATGTAAAGTCACTTTCATATTACTTTGGGAGTCAGTGATTTTACCGGTTTCATCGTCGTACAAGCCTTGATGTATGGCTCTTTGAATTGAAACTGGTGCTTTACTGTCTATTATTAAACCAATATTAAACGCTTCTACAACAGAAACTTCAGTACGATTAGGTTTAGAAAAGTCCATAACTGCAGCTGTTTCAGTATTGACATACCCCAATTTAATTGCATCCAATAAAGTCAGCTTTTTCCAACTATCAGATTTTGTATCTTTCACGTAAACTGAATCAGAATCGATGACATTATTTTTTAAAGCATCTTTTAAGGTTATGTATTCACCGGTTTGAGGATCTAAAAATAAACAAGTTTCAGAATCAAATAAACCTTTAACTATTGCTTCGCACAAAGACATTGGTTTTCTAGCTTCAATGAATATCCCGCGTTCAAATGCTTCTTGAAAATCTAATTCTTTATTACGATCTTTTACTATACCATGCTTCGTGTCGATTATTCCATCATCAACAGCTTTTTCAAATGTTGTTATAGTATTATTAATATTAACAAGAGTCGATTGCGGGTCAATAAATCCTTTTTTAATTGCACGATCTGTTGGGAGTTTTTCTTTACTTTCTGGGTTACTAAATGTACCACTTTGTGGATCATAAAAGCCTTTAAATACTGCTTCAGGTAAACTAAATTTACGTTTAGACGGAATGATTATACCACGTTCTAAAGCATCATAAAAATTAATTTCTGTTCCAGTATTTGGATCAATAACTTTGCCACTTTTGGGATCTACTATTCCTTGTTTTATTGCTTCTGAAAGACTCATCATTTCTGCGGTTAGTGGATGTTTAACTGTCAAACAATCAGGGTTTATAAAGCATTTTTGTATTGATTCTAAAAGAGTAAGTTTTTGTTCATCTAATATAAGTAAACCAGTTTTAACATCGTAACAATTTTGTGCTAATGCTTCTTGAAGGGACCACGGTTTAATTGTGCTTAAAATGTAACCCTTAGCTAAAGCGTCATCAAGAGTCATTACTGGATGCAACATTATACCTTTTTCAGTATCAATAAGGCCTTGATCTGACGCTACTTTAAAAGTAACTACCTTTCTTGTTTTATCATTTTTAATTTTTATGTTAGCAATATCAATAAAATTTGATTTTATGGCGTCGTTTAAAGTGACTTCATTTCCAGTAATGGGATTCAAAATTTTACAAGTTTCTGGGGAATAATATTCCTTAATAATAGCTTCAATTAAAGTCAATTTTATTTGTTGAGTTGTTATTAAACCATTATTCAATGCAACATCAAAAGTAATACTCTTTTTTAATTTAGTATCGTTAATTTTTCCTTCATCAGGATCTACTAATTTACATTTAATAGATTCTGCAAGATTCAATTTTTTATTAGTCAAAGTATCTTTACATTCAGTAATTACAGGATCTACAATACCTCTGTCAATACTTTGATCAAGATCAATTTGTTGTTTAGTCAAACAATCGGTAATTTTTCCAGTTTCTGGCTTATATAAATTTTTACGAATTACAGCTTCAAGACTTATAGGCTTTCTGAATATTGTTAAAATGTATCCCTCCAAGAAAGCATCCGAAAAGTCTACTTCAGTTCTAGTACCCAAATGAACAATTACACCCCTATTTAAATTAACGACCCCCACTTCAACAGCTTCTGAATAAGATATAATTTCATTATTTTTAGGATTCCTAACTGCAACTGAATCAGGGTTTATTACGTTGTTACTAATTGCTTCAAACAAAGTTACCAATTCATTATAAACAGGATCTTTAACTAATCCGGTAGAAGGATCCAGAACACCAGTTTTAACTGCATTTTCTAGGCTTAATAATGCATCTCCTGATCGCGGTTTATCTTTACGCTCAATTATCCAGCCCAATTTGATGGCATCAAAAAATGAGACACGTTTTCCTGTTTTGGGGTCAACCATGTAGCCAGTATTTTTATCTATTAACGGTTTTTCGAAAGCTTCAACCATTGGAACAAAAATAGACGGATTCGAATTTAAATCTTTCACAAAAATGTTATCAATATTAAAAATATTCAAACGGTATAATAAATCCAAAAAAGAAATAGGATGTAATGTTGTGGGGTCTAAAAATTGTTTTGTTGCAGTATTATATAAATTTAATTGTTCTAAATCTTCTGGTTTTAAGTGTCTTGAAATTATGACAGTACATTTGGGTAATTCTTGAACTAAAGATACTTGAGTTTTACTGATAATATCAACAACATCCAAAGGACTAATTTCCTTGTGATCAAGAGAGTCTTGAACTGTTAAAGGTAATTCCTGATTATTAAATAAAATTCTACATATTTTAGGTTCTATTTTTTTTTGTTGAATAGCATCACCAATTGGCAACCTTTCGACAAATTCACTATCAGTGTCTTCAATTTCTATTGTTGGTATGCGAGCTATTAATTTTTGGTTTCCTAATTTCGGTTTTTCTTGTAATGTTTTCGACATTAAACTTTTGACCCCTTCAACTGCAGCCATTCCCGCCAAAACGGGAGCCCCTACAATAGCTAATAAGCCCATTTTTGCAGCTTCTTTAATATTGACTTTGCTTCCTGATTTTTTGCTTTGAATTTCTCCTGATTGTGGATCTATTAATCCTTTTTCGACTGCCTGTTTGACAGTTATTGGTTGGTTTTGTTCGGTATCGTAAATAATAGCATTCGGATCTATTATATTTTTGTCAAGTGCTTCAGTAAATGTTATTTGTGTTTCGGGACAATCGGGGTCTACAAATTTTTTAGTTGTTTCATCATAAATATTTTCGTATGCTTCCACTAAAGTCATTTCACTAGTTTTTATTTCTGATATTTCAACTTTCATTGATTCATTGGAAGAAATGTCATCTATATATCCTTCTTTTAAAGCATTCGATATGGACATTTTATCCCCCGTTTCGGGGTTAGTGTACGTACCTTCTTTCATATCCACTAAACCTTTTTTTAATGCATCAGAGAAAGACATTTTTATTTCACGAGTTGTAAATTTTTCTTTACTTTCTTTCTCATCTTTTACAATACCTTGTTCTTTAGCTACTTCAATAGGAATAATTTCTCCAGTTTGTAAATTTTTTACTTCTTTTGTGCTTACCAACGCGTAACCGGATAACAATTCAATTGTTTTTGTTGTAATTGTGTGGTATGAAGTAATTGTTTCTGTTACGGAAGTGACACATTCAGACGGATCAAAAGTAACCAAATTTTCCATAGGTTTAATAATTAATAATCCAGTTTCAACAGCTTCTTTTATAGGAATCACTTCCCCTGTTTTTGGATTCGTGAATATGCCCTTTTCTGAATCAATTAAATTCATGGAAAGTGCGCTGTTTAAATCAACACAATCAGGACTTTTTGGATATGGCACAGCCATGATGAAATTCTCTTTAATAGCAGTTTCGATTGGTGTTCGAATTCCTGTAATAGGATGCACTATTTCTTTTGTATCGGAGTCAACCAAACCTCGAAGCAATGCTACTGGAAAAGTCATACCAGTTAAAGGAATTTCCTGCATATTTAGTGATTTATTATCACTTGCAAATACTTTTTTCTCAACAGCAGTTATTAAATCAACTTTGCCTTCTTTAGTTTTAACAACTGAATTATCGTCATCAACATCTCCTTTAGCAATTGCCTGTTCTAAAGTTATTTTATGCCCGGTAGGCTCTACAACTTTACATAATGGATCTACAATATCACATACTATAGCTTCGTGTAAAGTTAGTTGAGCTCCAGTTTCTGGGTGGACTATTTTACAGTTTTGCGGTTCAATTAAACCTTGTTCCACTAATTGAGGCACGGACAAACTACGATTTAAAGGAACTAATAACTGATTTGTACCGTGTGGATCTAAAATACCCCGAGACATAGCTTCATTTATTGTTAAAACATCCCCCCGTTGCGGATCTACAATAGCACCTTTATTACCGTCAAGCTTATTACTGGAAATTGCTTCGGATAAATTTAAAGTTTCCCCGTCATTATCAGTAAAAGTTTCTCTATTTTCTAATATTTCAGCTGTTGCTTTATCAATCATTCCTTTTTCTACAGCATCTTTTGGTTTTACGACTTTTTTACGCATTTTTTGTAGCACTACTGGTTTAGCCTCCCTTTCAGGACTTTGTGATAGGGAGCGTGCGCGACCAATTGACACCTTATATTTTGGTTCTGTTGTTACTCTACCTCTTGTTATTTCTCCAGCAGATGGTCTGTCATCATCGTCATCTAAACTAATACAACTAGTGTCCATAACTGTTATTTCCTTTCCTGCTTTTGGATCTTTAATAATTGCTTGCGCTTCATATTTTTTGTAAGTGTCATCATCAACTAACCCCCTTTCATACGCAACTTCCATTGGCACTTCTTCACCTGTATTTGGGTCAACTACCATAGCGTTTCTGACAAATTGTACAATTCCAGCTGCAGCCACTAAAGGCGCGCCAATTATTGAAAGTACTCCGAATTTAGCAACATCATTCAAAGAAAGTTTTCTGCCCGAATTGTCTTTATACTCACCAGTATCTTTGTTAATAACACCTTTCCTAATTGCTTCATTTATGCTCATTTCTTTCCCCGTGAACGGATCTTTTACTTGCACTAATTCTGGTGATATTTTCTTCTGTTTTATGGCATCTAATAAATTTTCGGATTTACCTGATTCTGTGAATATTACCAAAGCTGTTGATGGGTCGTAAATAACACCAGGAGAAACTTGCAAAGGTTCTAAACTAGATGATTCGTCGGTACTTTGAACTTCAGTAAAAACTGGAGGACTTTTGTCTAATATATTTGATACTTCCACCCTATCTGGTTTGCCTGTAACTTTTGTGATTTGAATTAATCTTTGATTTACTTGATGGGTTTGTATTCTATTTTCTAAAATCACGTAATGCTTTTCAATTGCTTCTTTCATAGTAATTGGTTTATCTTGTTTATAATGACCTGTTGAGTTTAAAATACGCTTTTCTAAGCTTCTAATAATTGGAATTTGTCTAGAGTTTGAAGGGTCGACTACAACTGCAGACGATGGATTAATTATTTGTAATTTAACACATTCTTCAAAACTAACTAATCTATCAGTGCCGGGAATAATAAACAACCCTGTAACAGGATCGAATAATCGTTGTTCTATTGCTTCTGATAAAAACCACCCATCTGGAGGCAGTTCAAACACTTGCTTTTCCATTGTGGAATGTCTTTCTGAATTTAAAAAGTTATCAGTCGCTGATTTAGTGTTAATCATGAAATTAGGATCTATTTCCATAGACTCTCGTTTAATAACTCTAACAGATTTTGAGGGCGATACTTGTTCTACTCTTTTAGTAACTTTTGGAATAGCTCCTGTTTTGTGCGTAGGAGATGATGGTTCTGATTCGTCTGAACTATTCGTCCCAAGAAGGCCTTCATTTAGCGCTTGTTGTATCGAAATGTATTGATTAGTGTCTGGATCTTTAAATGTTTGACTAATTTCGTCAATTAATCCCTTGCGTACCGCTTCGCCAAAAGTCATTTTCATTTCTTTATGCGTTACCCCTGAAGTTGTTACAGTACAATAACGTTTAATAATTTTTGATATAGTCTGAGAGGTAATATTGATAGATAACAAACTATTTAACAAAGCCGCTCCATCCGGAGTGATAAAATTAGATTTAACAGCATCATTAACAGGTATAACTTTTTTAGATCTTGGATCTATTAAATTGCCCGATTTAGGATCAATATAACCACAAAAAACAGCTTCTAAAACAGTTAATTCAACATTATTTTCAAAGATACCTACTTTTCGGTCTAACATGTTAAACACTTGCGGCTGTACAAAACCAGTCGCTGAACCTTCTTTTAATGATATTAATTTACCTGTTTTTAAATCAGTAACAAGGGAGCCACCCGATTTTTTACTAATAAGGCCCATAGCTGACGCAGCGTTATAACTAAGAAATTCCCCTGTGTCAGGATTCTTAAAACCATCAATATCAAAAATAGATTTCTGTGTTACGGAAGTGATTAAACCACGATCTACAGCTACGGGAACTGTACAAATTTCTCCAGTTAAGGCATCTTTAAAAGTACCTTCCGGTAAAATAATACCAATAGCCATACTTTCCGATAATGTTAAGAGTTCGTTAGTTGTAGTATTAGTGACGGATTTGATAGTATCACAGTCTAATACACCGCGCGAAATAGACTCCAAAATACTTAATTTAGATGAATGCAAAGGCGAGAATATTTCAGCAGTTTCTTCATCGTACAAATTTTTATCACATACATCTTTTAAAGTCATTGGCTTAATAATTAATTGTCTACGTTTCGCTTCGCTAAACGGCAATTTTTCATGAACATTTATATACTTTCCTAATTTTGGATTAATAATATTTTTTTCTAATGCCTGATGTAAAGTTATTTTATTGTCGGTTCGTGGGTCTACAATTTCCCTAACGTCACCACTAATAAGACCTTGTTTCAAAGCAGCATCAATTTGAAATTTATTGCCCGAATTTCTATCCAAAATCCAACCACTTCTATCATCAACTAATCCTTGGACTAGAGCATCGTATAACGTAATGGCATTTGTTTTTATTTTTACTTCTGTATAAGTTAAATAACCCTTTTGATATGCGTCCTTTACAGTAATAGTTTCTCCATTATCAAGAGTGTACGTTCCGTGCGTTGTATCGACTTTTCCCTTATTAATCGCTTCAGCTATGGTTGTACCACTTGTAGTAATTACCTTCACGCGACTTTCTGAAGAATCAGCAAATCCATGTTCTGCATCATACAACTCCCTTTGTATTGCTTCCAGCAAAGATACATTTCGGCCATCTTCTGTAATACCACAAGGGCCTGCTAATTTCTCAGCCAAAGTGGGATCCATAACTCTTCTCTGGACAGCTTCTTCAATAGAAACCGATGTACCATCGGGTGAAACAATTCTTCCGGTTCTAGCATCAAGTATTCGAAGCGAAATCGCATCTCCGATGGTCAATATTTCTCCTGTGACAGGATGGACTATTCCTGGTGTTTCAATAATATCTGTACCTATGCCCTCGTGAACTTTATGAATTCGTTTCAAGCTTCTAATTTCGGAAAACTGCATACTACTTCCATATGTTGAAGGTTCATTTTGGGTGATATGTGTAGTCGTAGTGTATATTTTGTCTTGCCTACCGTTAGAAACTGCGTCAGTATTGTCTGAGTCAAATTTGGAACGTTTTGTAACAGGGGCGTCATCTTTAGAGATGGAAACTGTCGTGTGTTTACCGTTTTCTTGACGAGAACTTTTCGTATGTTGTACATATCTAATAAGAAAGGAGAAAAGTTACATTTGTATTTCTTGTTCAGCTATATGTTATGAATGAATATCCAAACTTTTAATTAAACGTACTAATTTCATTTATATGTTACGTACAAGTGTTTGAAAGCAAAAGTAGGTAGTGAAAAAGATAACGATAAAAAATGGATGCCTCGTATACTTGCGCATATCTTAACTGACACTAATTACTCGTTTAACAGTATATAATATATTTGAATTTTGGTAATATTTGATTGAAATAGTATTCAATGAAGATGGAGTGTACTTACTGCGATTGATTATGACTATAGTGGGTACTTGTTGAAAAGGAACTCGTTTGTTCGGTAGAGCTAGTAATGTTGAACTCCGTCCTGAATGTTTTGAATGGACGAGGTTCCATTTGTTCCACCAGCCGCTAAAAATAATTAAGAAAACATAAGTAAATTATTTCACTTGATACATGTTAAATTTACTAAAATTGATTGAATTATTTTTTACATATTAGAGTTAGATTTCATCAACATAGATGTTAACATGGGAAATCAGTTTTTCCCTGCGCATTGCTCTCCCAATTATTTCAGACAAAAAGTTTCAAATGGATATAGTAAAACAGAAATTTCTGCATCTGAATCAATAAAAAAAAAATATATTTTGGCAGCCTTATAACAGCAGAAATGTTTGAAAATTCGCAAAATTACAGCTAATCGTATAAGCCATGGAATCAAAAATAAGAGATGAACAAAAGCATAATGCTTTATACGTCAAATTATTATTATTCATTTTGACAAATTGTAATATTGTAATAAAAGAATGATATAAAAGTTATTCTCAAAAATGAATTAACTATTCAAATGAAGAAAAGCTACAAATAATTAAACGGTATTATTCTGGCAATAGTTTACGGCAAATTCGTGATTATATTAGTACTCTTTGGCAAAATCATGATATTCCGGGGATGTCTACCATTCAACAATTCATTGCCAAGTTTGAGAAGACAGGTACACTCAATTTCAAATAAGAGGAACAAAATATCGAGAACTACAATGAAAATGAAGAAAATGTTCTTGCTTTTATAGAACTAGAACATACAATGAGTGTAAGAGAAATTTCAAAGGAACTGAATATTCATTTTATGACAGTTCATAGAATTCTTAAGAAACATAATACATTCCTTTCAAATTTCAAAATCATCAACATCTTTTGGAACGAGATTTTGAAGTGCGTGCATCATTCTGTGAAATAATGATGGAGAAGTCAAATTATGATAGACTTCTTAAGGAATATTTTATTCTCAGATGAATGCACATTTACCAATGGTCATAATTACCGGTATTGGTCCAAGAATAATCCACATAACGTTATACAGTCCCGGACACAATATCGACAAACTGTAAATGTATGGGCAGGAATTTTAGGACATCTTTATTACAAGAATAAATTCGGAGTCGTATTTGAATTTATTAATGAATATAGTTGGACCAAAAATTGCCGAAACAAATAAATAAAAAGTGTGGTTTCAACATGATGGCTGCCCTGCACATAGTACAACAGAAATTGTGGAATGTCTAAATCAAACATTTCCTGGAAACTGGGTAGGACGAAGAGGACCAATTAACTGGCCAGCACGGTCGCCTGATTTAAATCCGTACAATTTTTTCTTTGGGGTCATTTGAAAATTAATGTGAAGATACCAGAGTATAGAAAAACTTGAATATGCTATAACACAAGAATGTCAAAAAATAAATAATAGGCAATTAAGTAACGTTCGGCAAAGTTTCTACAATAGATTGGGTTATTGTTTAGCACAAAACGGAGGATTGTTTGAACATCTATTATAATTTGAGAATTTAAGAATATTTTGAGTTTGTTGTAGTTCATATTGGATTTAATTTGTTGCATTAATTAATTGTTAGTGTTACTTTATTTTATTTCATCAATCTTAAACAATAAATCAAATTAAACCACCCATTATTAGATTTTTATTTAGAAAATTGATATTCACTACCTTCGGAAGATATCTATTTTGACAATCATCATTCTGACACTGACGTATTAAACGTTACGCTTTTGTTCGTCTCTTATTTATAATTTAATAGCTAATACTATTAAATGCAATTCCGTGAATACTCATATTTTATTTCTGCTATCATGAATTTTTTGTCTAAGATAATTTGGGGAGCAATGCGCACAGAAAAACTGATTTCCCATGTTAAACGCCTATGTTTCACTTTCCGTGATACACCCTGTATAAATGTGTACTTAGTATCATAATTGTATGTATTTAAATTATTGTTCGAAATAACATATTTCGCCATAAACTCTTTTGCTATATTTAGTCTTAATGGTTCTTGAAATGAGCAAATAAAACTTGGAATAAATACAAATTGCCACTAAACACAAATAGTTCATAATTTTATCCTTTTAAAAGAAAAACTTTATTAGGTTAAAGTGGAATTCAACTGCATGATCAATCCGATTCAACAAAAAAACTTTGAGGCGCATAATTTGTACCGAAATGATTAATTCACAAGATTTTAATTTATTTTATCGCAGTTTCAATACACTTCGAAATAAGAAAAATAGTCTTTGATATTTAATTTATATCTTGCTTACTATGTTATAAATTGAAGTGGAAAATTGAACTCTTTCAATTTTTCTAATGACAATACGATATACAGAGTATTTTATTTGCAATAAAAAACTTCCGTACAAATTTTCATGTAGTATTTGCAACAACGCGTGCCTACAATTTATGAAAACAATAATGCACAAATCAATTTAGAAAAATTATTTTGAAACAAATGTCAAACATGATTGAAAATAGCTTCAGCCCGTGTTCAATAGGCTTGTGCCAAATTCAGGCCGTGCTTAAAAAGATTAGTCACGGATTTGCCAAAATGTGTTTAAAATGTTATCTAGCGCCATGAAAACCAATTCGTTAGATGCCAAGTTTCCCTCAGGATAGAAAAAATCGTAACTAAAAGAACGTTTATAAAATATGTCACATAACATACAATTAAATCAAGTTGTGCGTTAAACTTAACAAGTGTAGTTTCTTGATCAAATAAAATCACAAATAAAGAAAAATTTAGATTATAATGAATAATTTATTTATATATTTCATAATAAGTATTTATATTATTAGTGCCAATTCACAATGTGCGTAAACGTAAGGAGTACGTAACAGTAAACATAAACGTAAAGTTGAACTATTGTATATCAATGCCCGTGTTCACAATACTCTTACGTATTTCTTACGTTTACGTATTGACATAAAAGCTACGTAATGAAAACGTAAAGTTGAGATAAATTCAACTTTATGTTATGTTTATGTACGAAACAACTAATAGCGCATGCGTCACCTCTAAACACATGTTTTCATCTGACAGTTGACAACATCCTGGATCGAAACGTGCTTTAAATATGATTGACATAAAATTATTAATAAAAAAACAACAATTTCTTCCTCGTCTAGATATTTCTCTTGTTGACGACTTTTATAACGCAGTTTCAATAATAATGAAGCAATCGCAATATCTTTTCCAGACATCATACAATAAAACAAAACAAACTAAACTCCAAACTAATAAAAGTGAAACCAAAGAAAAACATTAAACACGAAACAGAATCGAAATCAACAGAATATTTGAAAATGACAGTCAGAGAAACCAACACAATACATCAATAACCCTAATTTGTACCAACTTAAAATGAAAAAAACACTTTATTTTAATATTTTACGTTACGACCACTGTGAACATACATAATTTCTTACGTTTATGTTTTTACGTATTCTTTATGTTTACGCACATTGTGAATTGGCACTTATATGGCAAAAATGTGAGCAATTTAATGGTAAATAAACTTTATTTGAAAAATATTTCGGTAATATTTCAAATAATCGAATTAAGAAAAAAGTATATGATCGATAAGAAATCCTAGAAATTCAATGCAGAATAATAATAATAAATTAATAAATTTTTGATATATTATCTCATACTTTAATAACGACTAAAGACATCTAATAGGCCATCTATTCGAGATGACACACTGTGTATGTTTCAAAATATACGGTAACGTCTAGAATGTATAAAAGGAATTAGTTTCCAAGAAAGTATCAACCAAATTTTTTCAACTTAAATTCAAGAGATTAGCGCAATCTGATGAATATTTTTACTTACATCACTGCAAAGGAATCTGAGACCGGAATTAAGGAAAAAACATGAATGAATAAAATTTATTTAAGTAGTTAAAAAAAAAAAAGAAGTTTTGATAACAACGAGATATTGGGGACGATTTTTTTTGTATTTTTTATGTTATCCTAAAGATGAATTTGTAAACTTTTTGGCAGCTTTATATTTTAAAATATGTTCTGCAGTTTTTTAATAATATTGAAATTGAAAATAAGCAAAGGGTAGCATCTTATTGACAGATTAATTTTTAATTTTATTTAATCTGTGATCACACGATATGAATATTATTAATACTTTTTTATTCAAATCAATGAAAAATCTCTTACTGGTTTGACTAAGTGAGTGAATCAATTAATATTTAGAAAAAATATGCAGATTCCACTCAACTAATATTTGATTCACTCACAGCTATTTTTAGTTCATCGTGAACACTTTCCTTTTAGTTTTTATCAATACAAAAATATACTATATTTGAAATGAACATTAGTCATACACATGATCGTCAAAGAATGTCTTATCAAATAAATAAAATGCTTCAAAACAATCTTTATAATCTTTTTGAGGTACTTTATTATATTAAATAATAATGCCATATGTTTTTAAAATTCCTCAGAACATAAATATGTTTCCTTGACAACGGAAACGATTATTAAAACCATTGAAATAGCAATTTTATGAAATGTTGACAATTGAATTATCTTTACGACATGTTAATCTTATTAATTCATATTTTTAAGAAACCAAAAATGTACTAACCCGGCATTCAAAACGGAAATCGTAATCTTCCATTGCAGCAAAAATAATCCAAATTTAATAGAAAAAAATCACTACAGCCGGCACTTAGAACTTTGTAGATAAGTCTTGTGAAAAAGTATATAACAATAACACTTTTATTTCATATCTTATCACTTTTAATGTAAATAAAATGTAGTTTTAGGTTATATTTTTTATAAATAACTATTGAGCGTTATGTTTCGTGACTTCAATAATTATAAATAGTCTAATATGTATAACCGTGTTGTATTTTTTTAGATCAATAACTAAAATATTTCTTTTACTAAATTATTCAAAAAACGTTAAATTAAAAAAAAATATTAATCACCGATAAACGAAATATTTTTTAACCACTCAATCACACTATAATGTGTACAAAACATAACTAAAATTATTTTTAATGTTTATTTTGTATCACTAAACGTATGTCATATGAAAACTACATAATTAGAAAAACGATAGATTTCCACCGGCGTCATCTTTCCTCTTTCGCGGCGCGCCTATGACTACGTAAAATTTACAAATACAGGTTAGTTCTAAATGCGCCGCTAGGCGGTGGCCGCGAACTTCAATAACGCACTCGAGGACGATTAATGAGTTTTTATCTGATGAATTATTACGAAATGATATTAATAAACGGACAACTTTAATAGAACGATCGATTTGTAAATGGATTAGAGAAGTATGCTGATACGAAATGCTTTGATACAAACGCTTTTGAATGTCTGGCACTTATTGATTTCTTGAAAGGAACCGGATAAATATATTATTTGGTTTTATTCGCAGGTTACGTTTTATTACTACTGAATTTATTCGCTTTTTTGTTCCAGAATTTTTAAATTACTTAATTAGGAGGAAAAATTAGATATTTCATGCAATAAAGCAAATTTGGCAAAAAATATGACAATAAAACTGTTTTGTATGAGTGAATAGTTTCAGCATTTTATAACATTTTTCCTTCATTCTGGCACAAATAAGCTGAATTAATTTTAGCCAAGGTCAAAGTCGTAACAACTGATTTAGGTCACATAAGCACATAACAGAAAATTGCTAACCGCTAGAAGCTAGGATATCTTTGCCAAATTCTTAATTTTAATATACTGAAATTGCGTAATGGAACAGGTGAAAGTGTTCAAATTTTGTTTTTATTAACGTATCAGGGTCTTTGATGAAATTAGAATTAATTTCTGTTTAGCATAAACCATGTAATAAAATTTAAATTAGCACCTTGCAAAATTTAATTTGTATTCTAATAACGAGAAGTCTATTGGCAAATAATGAAATAGCAAGGATAAAACGAAGGAAACACGTCAAGAATTCGATAAATATTTATTATTTACGGCAAGCTGAAATGAGTAAAATTTATTTTGTAAATTGTTCACAAATAAATAATTTAGATAATGATACAGAATAGTAGGAATGGAATTCAAATAAATTAAGCCACCGGTGAAGGAATCATGAATGTCCTTTAAATAAAAAAGAGAATAATCAGAAAATACAATAAAAAATATGAGAAAACAGTTATTATGTTGGTGGTATATTGATCCGTACTGCTTCAAGAAGCCCACTCAGCTTGTATCAGGTCAAGAACATTAATTATTGCTGGCTTGATGGTAAAAGACAGAAAAAAATTATGAAGCGTATAATACAGACGAATGTGCATCATTCATCTAAAAATACAATTCCAAAGATAAATTGTCAGCCTGCTATTTTTTCAGCGCTATAAATATAATTAGGTCAAAAGTTATAATGCCAACATAATTTTTTAAAACATCTAATGTAAACGACTAAAGTTTGCATTAAAGTACACGATATTGTTGTAAAAATACGTCATACAACAAAATACAATTTTAGCATAATTTAGAAATAATTAATTTTTACACTTGAACTGTTCTTCACAAAATAATTGTCGAAGTTTGCACCAATAATTCGTGAATAAAATATATTGATTGATAACATATGGTGCTAATTGGTATTTTCTATTTAATATGTAAAATGCATGTATCTAAAAATAAACATTACGAAGAAGTAAACAAATCTAAAGTCTATAAGTATTTAGAATTCTTTTATTTGTAATTGGCGTAGTGACATTATAGCTCAAAAATAAAGAATGACGTAATTTTTTTCTACCAGCGGAAGACTCATGATTACACACTTTTAAGATTATTAATATTTGGAATTATAGACCGCTTAAAAATGACCTCATCGATCACAATTAGTAATTTATTAACTGTTTTCTGTTTCTTAATGGTATTTGATGTGATGCAATGAATTCTGAAAATCAGGAAGGTCATAGAAACTAGTAGGAATTGGAAAATGATTTGAAAACCTTATTTGAAGTAAGCAGTATTGAAAATATTTTTTGTACTCAAAAACATATTAGAATAATTAAATTGTTTCTGCTGATATTGGAAATTTCTTTAGTTTTGATGACGTCAGAGCATGACTTCATCACACATTTTTAAAATGATGTCAAGTTTATATTATTAATTTATTCAAGTAAAGTTCAATTTGCTGAACAAATAAAATCTCAGAACCCACATATTACAAATATACCTAAACCAAGTTCTTAAGATATCAGATTTTATTGATTCTTAAGCCACATTCACAACAACTTTACAGAACCTAAAGTGGGCGGACTACAAATTTTGGTTGTTAATGGTTATTACTGCGCTTAACTTTGAATTTTAAGCACGCGTTTATTTTTACTTACTTATACTGAGTACAAGGAAGTATTGTGAAACGACAAAATTCACCTATCGAGATTTTGATGGAAATATCCGTTTTGAGCATCCCTGAATCCATTTTGACTATTTTTGGCTTGATGTCGGTACGTATGTTCGTGCGTTCGTTACTCGTTCAAAACTGGTTGAACGTATAATGTTGAAATTTTGTATTCAAGACTAGTATTGGCAAATAAACATAAGCGATACTCTATCTGGTGGTAGAATTTCAAACTAGTGATGTTAGGATAGATTTGGCGCGCTACATATATAACATGAGCTTATAATCAAATCAATAAATCATATTCTATATTCGGTTATTTAATTAGTATCTATAAAAAATATATATGAAATAATAATTCTGAATGATTTTAGCAAAAATTCATGAATAAATATTGTGTTTATTGATTGAAATTTCAAATACAAAAATTTACCATGGAGGATTAAGTGTAGTAGTAATGACTGATAAAGCCATAGCCTACGCATTCGTTGTCTGACAGTTGACATGTTAAAGTTGCTATTTCTTTTTGTTGTACTTTTTACTTTTAAATTGAAAAAGAAGGTAGAATCCAAAGTTTTAGAGTTTTTCAAAATCTTTTCTTTCATGCAGGACATTTCAGATATTGCAACTGGTGAATATTTTTGTCTGGATTGTTTTCTATTCATACAGGCATACTTTACAAATACAAATTATCTTCAAATCATTGAAAGATTTTTTGAAACAACAAACAGTCCAACTAATAAATACTGATCTAATGTTTATTTAACAAAATTAAAAGGCATTCTCGCGCCATTTTAACTTTTCAACACATGGTACACAATAAAAAAAACTGCAGATATATGCTTGCAACTGTCGCTGTTTTCTGCTTTGCAAGAACAAGTCATATTCTCAATCTTCAAGGCATCATATTCATTACAATTCAATTCTCCCTTAATTTCATACGGATTCTCAAGCACTTTTGATGTTTGTTTGCAAGGAGCATGCAAAAATACTCTCTTGTTACTATCATTATATAATTTTCGACAGAATAAGATATGTCAAGCATTTACTAGCTCTTCACCCCCATTCACACAGCGTGACATGACATTTGCATCAAAATATTCTTGAAGTTTCAATATCATTATCTAGAAATTAAAGGTTAAGTTCAATTCAAAAATATGAATTAAATATAAATAAACAGATGGAATAATTTACTTGCCTGATATTTACGAACAATACACTTTTAAAAAATATCCATGAAAAAGCAAATCTTTATTTCATATTCACAAATATTATCATGAAACATCGTAACAATCCCATTTAAATACATATAAACTTCAAGTTTATCCTAACTCAGTTAGTTCAAAAATATCCGCTGCAGCGCTGCGATCTTAAATTTATTTGCCAATCGACTGGCTTAGTCGATTGGCAAATAAATTTAAGATGCTCCAAATAAAGTGCTCTTCCGGCTTGGAAGAGCACTTTATTTGGAGCATTTTTTGAATTTTCCGCATAAATCCAAAACGATTGAACGTAGATTGTTAGAATTCAGTATTTAGGACGATTATACCATCTAGATACTCATATCCTATTTTTATTGAGATCCACCGAGCCGGAAGTGCGCTTTACTTGACAGTCTTTTGGAATTTTTCGCATAAATTCGAAACGATCAGATGTAGAATATTGAAATTTGGTATTTCAGTCTGCTGTAGCATGTGAATGATTGCCTACTATTTTCATAACAATAGACTGAACCGGAAGTGCACTTCAGTAGGAATTTATTTTTTAATTTTGCGCATAAATTCAGATCTGTTGGCAGTCGTAGAATTTTGGAAATCAGTATTTAGGAATGTTGTTGTATAAGAATAATGGCCTATTGTTTCCATAGCAATTGACTTGGCTGAAAGCGCATTTTACTTGACAGATTTTTAGAATGTCTTGGGTAAATTCAAAACGATTAACTGTGGAACGATGAGATTTTGTGTTTGATTATATATATCCAATAATGTACAAGTAAGTCACGTGATGTTCACGTCAGATTTTTTATTAGTAAATAAGCACATGTTATTTTCTAACATTGTGTCAAGTGAGAGATGGGAAGCGCATGTTTGGTCAATAAGCAACCTTGTAACATTAAACAATTTGCACAGAATGCGTTATAAAATCACTATGAAATCACAATGTTTGATTCTTTTTAAGGATGTGATAGCGTGGGAGGTCACAAACAACCAACGTGACTGCATTTCCGCCTGCTACAGCAACAATAATTATGCTTTAAAAGTAATTGTTTCATTCACATAGTATCATTTTAATAGCCAGTTGAGTCAACAAAGCTTAAATTCTAAATCTGGTTAAACTAATCGGAATCAAAAACTTTATTTGTACAGGATAATGATTTAAATTCACAAAAATGGACAATCTAGATAATTTCGTACACGAAGATCGTCAATGTCAACTACATAATAAAGTAGACTTCTAGGATCAGAAAAATAAAAAATACTGCTTTTCGTTTACTTTAGCAAAACTTAATTATAAAATTAATGGCATTTTCTACAGATTACATTATTATTTTAAAAGAGTCAGGAATATATATCAGCATGACATCACCGGTAGATATTTTTCTCATACCTCTAGCAAACATTTTATGAGGTCACCTTTTTATCATTATAAATTATTTAAATAGATAAATTCAGCAATTTTTTTTCTACGTGACAATAATAAAGTGGCTATATTTAGTGTCTACGTCACATCTACTTGATAATATTATAGACAGTGACCCTTCGTTTCAGAAGGTGCTAATATGGTGTCTGTTATGTTTGCAAAGACAGCATTAGCATAACAAGTTAGCTTATGTCAATTGAATGTGGTATTTACATAATAATGTATATGAACAACAAAATAAAAGATCACTTAGTTTAAATTTTAAAATTATTTGAGTTATACATGATATTTATTTAGCAATAAGATTGTCATTAGAAACTGTAATAAATTATAATTTGGTTTTAAAATATTTCAATGCGTACGGCTTGACTAAAATTAGCATTAAATCAAAATTTTGAAATAATTTAATGCATAGATATGTACTCTCTATTTACGTTGGTGTTTAACTACCTTATTACAGTTATTAACTTTAATATAAAAATAAATAAGCAGCTATTGCGCCACAATCTACCTACATCTCTTTTAATTGAAGGTTTTGAATAAGAATGCGAACCTGGAGGCGAATAGCGGCATTACGGAAAAGGTACATTTTGTCTGAGTGTAATAAAAATGGAAGAATCATCTAGATGATGAAAGCGCATTTTTGACAGCTCATGAATGCTTGTTACTTCAGAGATTTCGCAAATTACCATCTCTTACAATTACTGAGCTTGAAATCAAGCATTTTGGGCAAACTTACGAAACAGCAGCTTCCATTTAGTACTAGTTTCAAGTTGACTATTTAATAGGTACATAATTTATGCATGAACAAACTCAAAAATACCTTCTAATCTTCATTGTTTAGTTATTGACTGACGGGAGGTCGAGTGCTGTACCTTAAAATGATAATTTGATCTTTATCAAAGCTATATAAAAAAAAAATACACCAAAAGTGAACAAATTTACAACCAATAATAATAATTCTTTCTAATAAGCTTCAAATTCGCGTCAAACAAGTCATTGATTGAATTCCGGACAGATTTGACAACTGTACATAATAATAGTAACACCCGCGGCTAAAGTTGTAACTAAATTTCTATCTACTTTAATAAATTTTAGTTGCCATATCCCTAATGTCATAAATATCTATGGACATTGAATAATTCAATTTTCCACAATCACTGAGCTTGAATTAAAGCAATTTGTGCAAACTTACGAAACAGCAGCTTTTATTTAGTACCAGTTTCAAGCCTGTAAATAGTATAGTTGCTGAGAACTCAGCGTCACGCCAGCCAGCCAGCCAGACAGCCAAAGTGAATATAATAGCGCTTTTTTCCAAAAAATATAAAAGATTAGGAAGCAATTAAGAATATCACTCACCAAAGTGACAATATCCCCTGGACATCTGTCTGCAATTTCTCTCAGTCGGGCATAGAGAATATCAACCAGATGTTTGTATCTCGCATTGAATTCATCCAGTTCTCGAGCCACAATTTCTGCTCCAGATCGTTGTGCCCCAGCCTTTCCGTTGCTGAACGAGCTGCTAGCATCCAACGACGGGTGCACCTCCAGCAGCCAGTCGCGGTACCGCTGCAGTCGAGATCCGTAGATCTGTTGGATGTTAGGGTTAGAGTGTTAGTACCTGTTAGTTTAGTCAGTGGATCTAATCAAATAGTGGAATACTAAGTGAATAAATAAGTATGGCGTGATGGATTGTGTTGCTTTTGCCAGGATGAGAGGATTTCAACAAATTTGATGATGATGATACATAATTTTATCTTTTAATGACTATTTGGTTTTCGGTTATGCCCGATTTGCTTGCATTTAGCCAACAGAATAATGTATTAGGTTTAAAGTTGCTTGAGAATGTATTTTCAACCTCATTTTAATTTTGAATAAAATAATGATTAACTATTTGATTGTATAATGAGTGAATTATTTGTATTCTGTGGAAAAACTAAACAGTACTAATATTTTATAAATACTTAAGTTCTAAAAAATCAAAAAACACTCAATTTGAAAGCCATGCATTGATATATGCACATGAAAGTAGATGCAGTGCACATTTTCATTTCAATGTAATGTCAAATAATAACCACGACCTAGAAAATCCATGCTGAAAACACAGACAATAACCAAAGAACAAAAATATTTTTGAATAAATCTAAGCGAAGTACCAAATGTACCTGTAGCAATCAATAAATAACAAAAACTTGAACTGAATAAAAAAAAAGAAATAGGACACTTTACATTATTTTTTAGTAAATTAAAAATTCCAATCAACAATTGTTATAAGCAAGACATTTTAGTAAGCACCACAAGATAGCATGCAAGTGATTATATACAAAATGGGATGGTAGATGCGAAATGATCAATGAAAATGAAACAAACACGCCATGCTCTCGCAAACAAAACAACAAACATCATATATACGTACGTTTTGAGGTAACTTAACTAATAATTCGTATTGCTAATAATTGCAGAATATCCTCACGAAATATAATTACCTTGCCCTCTCGTATGAAACGACCTCCATTTACATTTACTTGTTCGATTCTAGGGGCACGTTCGACCACAGTATTCAGCATTGCCTAAAAAAGAAATTATTAAATTAATTTTAGTTGTTACACAATCACATGAAAAACATACTCGAGTTGGTTCCAGGTATTCCTTCGCTCGTTCCTTGATTGGCGATAAACTATTTAATTTGCCGTAAGTTTCATCCAACCAATTATCGTCTACTTCTTTTGATTTGTTGTAACTTTTGAGTAAATTATAAGCTTGTTCACAGCTTCGTAAACTGGAAAATAAAAATGAATAAGCAAAAGTTATATATTTAAATATTGTAATTTACCGATCAGCCAGTTGGCCGCAAACGTTTCCCCATCGAGTATTGAGCCTATTGACTTCTTGATCCACACGTTCAACATCAGAATGAGGAACACGTTGATTAGGTCGAGATTTTTCAGTAAGGCGACGTGCGTTGTCAAAGTCGTCATTTAGTTGATCCATTGCAATTTGTTGTTGGCCAACAGCCGATTGCAAGTTGAGAAGATCCTCATGAACCTACAAAAATGACAATTATTACTATAATAAATAAAATTTACTAAAAAAAACTTACAGCTTCAAGTGATTTTTCGGTAGAAGGCAGTTCGTCATACGATGCTAATTTTAATTCAAATTCGGTAATCACATTTCGATTTTCTTCGAGTCCAGTGAGGACAATTTCAACGCACTTCAATCTTTCGATGTACATGTTAGATGTGTTCCAAATACCATTCCATTTGTCGAGGACTTTTTCCAAAGATTTTTTCATTACAGGTGTTTTAAGTGTAATGCTCCTGAATGTATCTTTAACTTGTTCAACTTCAGGTTCCAGGGACTGCAATTTGGACTCGAATTCTTTGTGTTCAAGAACGAGGTGATGTAAAGTGTCCAAATCGCGTGGTAAAGGTGCCATTACACGTTGGTTGAGAATACGTTCCGCTTCTTCCAAAGACAGTTGTAGGGATGATATTTGCTCGTTGAATATACGAGTAGCATTTTTGCTTTCCTCTGGAACAATAAGAAAAAAATTATACATGAAATTCTGAAATTAATTTTATTGTTTACCTTCAGCTCTGGCTCGTTTTTCAAATTCATCGAACAATTTGTTAACTTCATCCATTTCTCTTCGTAATCTTCTCAGTTGTGGATCAGATGGATCTCCTTCTGCTAGTAATTTATCGGCATCCTCGTTGAGTGCTTTACGAATGGCATTCCGCTGTTCAGCACCAATAGCAACAAATTGTGGTAAGTCCCAACCTTTAACAACTTTTATTGTTGCAAAAATCATGTTCTGTCTCATACGCAGTTGTTTCTTTTGCCACAATGCAATAGAACGGTCGTATTGTCTGCGTAATCTATCAGCCGAATCGATGGCATCTTTATCGGGAGGAGGAATAACAAAGCATACTCCAGGTACTTGCGATTCTGCACCAGCAGCACTTCTTACCCGCCATTTGATTCTCCCAGAGTTATCATTTAATGTACATTGCTCATTCTTTTCAATTACAATCTGGAAACAACAAATTATTTACATTATCTTAAAATATGTTGACACTTTTTCCTAAAGGCCGTATGACACGATGCATAATTTCTCTGAAAATTATGTACATTTTTATGTTTCAAAATTATGTAAAGTGGATTCAATCTTAATTTCCATATAATCGTATGTTATGTTACTGGTTTTGTTAGCAATATTTAGTGGCTTTTTTGAGATTATTTATATGAAATTTTATACTATAATAGTTCTTAATGGATTTGTTCAAGTTAATTCAGTGAAAAATACTTTATTGTTACATTATATAACCTCAAAATTAGTCCTTCTCAAGACTATACTCTTCAAAATATGGAATTTAAACGAAGAATTGGTGATAAAAATTGTTGTGTTTATGGATGTCATTCCAAATTTAATCGAAATGTGGATTTGAGTTTCCATAATTTTCCTAAAAAGGGGAAAAGTTTCTGAAGTAAATAAAGTTGGCAACTACGAATTAGTTGATAAACGAGCTGTGTGGCTTAGAAAAATTCGTACAAGAAGAGCTGAAAGCTGGAATTTACAATACAAAAATGTTGTAAATACTTCCCCGTAATATTATTTTCTTTAAAGCAATGAATTCCAGTTACAACTAAAAACCGTATATAAATAAGATGATTTTGAAAGAAATAACTATATATTATAAGAGAAGAAAGTCAATACTTTCCCGCACAATTGGAATTGAATTGAATCATTTAATGAAATATGAATATTTCTTTGGTGAATATCAACGTATTCACATTGTAAACAGACTACAAACTTGCCGTAAGCCACTTTTGATCCACCATTTTGTAAACACAGTGCTGCCGCCAACGGTAATTTCAGTTGTCAATATTCTGACAAATTTTCCTTCAAAATGTGCGCAATACAAATGCGCATTGGCATAAATGAAGATTCTCATTTGTTTGACATTTTATGCCCAAATATGAATTGTTGTGAGAGTTATGATCATTTTAGAAATCTCGTGCTCCAAAGATTTTGATCGAGGAATTTCATTTCATCCATTCTGATACTTTATTTAATCTGACAGTTGTCACGTGAAGTAGCTTGTGCGCAGATACGTGAACATTCAAAATGTGCGCAGTATGAATGCGTACTAGTATAAATATACATTTCCCTATCTCAACTGTGTAGCAAAAGTGAAGCCAAAAATGTAATTGTTAGAGAGAGAAGGTAACTGAGAGATAGGTAGAGGCGAGCCCATGTTTGTATGGAAGTAAAAATATTCTATTTAGTATTTTCATGTGGCAATATATTGTAAAATAGGAAGAAAATGATTTGTGCCAAATTGTAATAGTAGGTACAGAACTTATAAAGAAGAATATTTTTTTTCTGTACTAAAAAATGATATTTTATTAAATAAGTGGCGCAAGAACATAACACGACAGAATAGAACATTGGTAATTACAGATTACGTTTGTGAAAAATGTTTCAAAGAGGAGGATATTATAAAAGAATGGTCGTTTAGAGATGTAAAAGTGAGTAGAAATTATTTTATAATTATAATAACAGATCTACTGACAATTCTATGTTAGAAATTGAAAGATTATAACAATGTTTTAAATTATTAAACGTATCTAACATAGACTTTTAGTGAAAAATTCAACTTCGAGGAAACTTCTTGTCAATAAATTTATTAATTCATAAACCTTATAGATTCACACAGAATTGCAACATCAATTTTTTCACTTTTCATCAAAATATAAAAGTTATTGAGAATACAATTGTCAAAAGTGAGCGAAGCAAGTGTTCTTGTTAGCCTTGTGACATATTAGAATAGTTTTTTATTTCTCCTGTGCTACTTTCGAAAAATGCAACAAGTGCAATAAGTTCTCGATTGCCCACGAGAGCTCAAGTGGGCAACTGACAACACCGCACGAGTTGCAGATACTATTTTTTATTACGAATGCGGGTAAACACTATTTTGCGCTTGTTTTTTTTTTCGGGCGGTAAATTATACTTGGCGCACGCAAAAGCCAAAGAGCCATTTACCGCCTGGAGAAATATGTGCAAAATAGTATTTATCCTGCATGAGTAATAAAAACTATGTTTAAAGTAATTACTGACAGAATAGAGTCAAGTAATAAAACTTTTATTGCGCAGTTTAATTCAATAACTTCAATAACCAGAAATTATGTCAAAAACTGTTACTTTTTGTGAGATCGTGGATGTATATTATATTTTTGTTAAATTTTTCGTTCATGTTCAACAAACAAAAAATTTTTGCAGAGCAGCATTTTCTATTTCTACCTTTCTTCTAGTGAATAAGAAATTGTTTGTGTATATTTTTTCAATTTTATCACGCCCATTGTAATATAAAATATTTATCAAATTATTTATGTGCCTATTATAATTCATAATCAGAAAACTCGCGTCCAAAGAAACGTTTATAAAACATGTTTCATCATAATGTACTAATTCATTGCAGGTTTTAATGAATAGAAATGCTAATTTTCTTTTACTTTTGCTTTCAATTTGATAAATAATGTAGTATTTAACGTAATGAGAATAAGAAATATATCTGGCAGTTGTATTCTATCGAAAATAATTGAAATATAATCTTATTTCTGCATATGACGCACGCAAAGCTGGGCTCGCTCTCGCTATCTCTCTCACAGCTGCCGCATTACATTCTAGGCTTCACGTTTTTCAACTGAATGTCCGCTCCTCTATTATTCTCCTTCGTGATTCTAGTCTGTTTGACAGTCACTTTTTGTGTACATTGTTGGCTTAAGATATTATTATTTTCAACAATCACTATTATCGACGATATCCATAATAATTTAAATTATGCTCCACAAATCTTCTTTCATCCATTTTTGTTCAATCTGACAGTTGTCACATGAAGTAGCATGTGCGCAGATGCGTGAACAGATTAATGTACAAAATTTTGAAGTAATGACATACAGGCCTTCAAAATAATGTTCAAAAAATTGTAAAAATTTTTGTTAGATTTTGAGAGAAATTATGCATTGTGTCATACGACCTTAAGAGGTTTCTTAATAACAATATTTATACACTTACGTTTGCTTGTTTGTAGTTACAGATGGCTTGCACGGGTAATGGTCTAGTAACAGGTTGTCGCCTTTGTTTGAGCGGTACTACTTCCTGTGCTTGAACTGTCAATATTTGAACCGAATCGCCAAATGAGTTCAACTCATCTCGCAAACTCTGCATTCCTTGTAAGAGTCTTTCACCTTGATCAAGAGTAAATTCACATTGACTGTATTCCGTGTTTAGGATATCATCACGCCTGTAAAAAATATTAAAAGATTAATGATGTAAATTCGTAATAATTGACAATTTTACTTACTCTTTAAGCCACTGTTCAGCTTGACGAATATCTCTATAGAAGTTTTGATAAAAGGTGGCATGTTTTAAATGTACTTCAAGGCACAAAGTAAGCTGGAGTACCCAGGCCCATTGGGCTTGCATAGCTGACATGTAAGCTTCGATAGTTTTGGTTGCGGGGTGATGTTGGAGCACTAGAGCTTCTCCACGGTCCTGGACGGCAGTAAATTGGATCTCACGTTTCTCCAGTTCGCTCATGAGTGACTATAAAAGAAAAAAATGTATATAAATAAAGATAATAATAAATAAAGGAACAATTCACCTCAGCACCAGATCCATATGTTTGCTAAATGAATACTAATTTTAGTAATGAAATATGAAAGCTTTAAGAACAAAAAATAAGAATAAAAATGAGAAGTAAGTACGAAGCGTGTAAGGAAAAATGTGAATACTCAATTAATTGTTACTTACTTCGTAATATTGTTCAATGGAAGACACATTCAAGTTCTTGTCCGACCAATCCCTTGAAACTTCAGTTTCCTCCTTCTCATTTAGCCAAACCAGTTCATTACTGGCTGATTGTATAAAATCTACCAAGCTATCCAAGTCAGACAACCTATTGTTGGAAAGGGCAGACAATTCAGCATAAACCTTTTGTAATTGGCTCAAATGTTGAGTATACAAAACAAGTTCTTCGCCGTGGAAATTGAGCTTAGCTTTCGCACAGCTTTCAACTTTAGAATGGAACTGATCTATTTGTTTATGTTCTCTTTGATGAATATCTAATTCGTGCTGGACGGAAGGTAAATCTGAGCCATAATCTGCTTCTTGTAATTGTTTTAATTTGGAGCGGCACCATTCAGTAGCTTCTTGAAGAGCTCTGAAGTATGGATTTGTATCTACATTACGGGTTTCTATTACAGTTCTTGTTTGACGAGTAACAGTACGCTCTTCTACTGGGAATGATAAAGTAGCTAAAGGACTCAGCAGCTTGTTGTGCAGAAGGGAACGAAGGGACACCCACCTCTGGTGTAATTTTGTAACTCTATAAACAAATTTTTTATTAAGATTATATTATTGCCGCTTCATTAGTTACCTTTTATGTAATTCTGATGCCTGAGGATAACGACCATCTCTAAGAGTCTGAACATCGGTGAACAACCCTTGTATGACTTGTTCAGTGGCACTGATGTCCTGCTCCAACATGTCTGCATTATGCTTGGCTTCCAATGGATGAATCCGATCAAATCTACTCGATTCTTCTTCCACCCGTCTCTCCAAACTATCTAATCGAGAATCAGTATGCTTCATTTCTCTATGAACTTTTTCCGCTAATCTTTGCAACCTTTCCAAACGCTTCAGTTCTTCTAGAACAGCATGATCTCTTTCTTGATACGATGCCATTAATCTGCTCCAATGTTTTTCTAAACTTTCAATGTGTAATTCTGGTTCGATATCAATTTCGCCAATAGCTTCGAAATATTTATCAAGTTCTCTAAAAATGTGCGCAAGGCGTTGTTTGTCACGCTGTCTGGGCGGTATTTCATCTGTTCGGAATCGTGCAGATTCAGCAGCCAATTTTTTCAGCTCAATGAGAGTATTAGGGAATGTTCGGTCTTGCATAACGCTTTGTTTCTCTCTTATCCACAAGTGTAACGCTGACGCCAGTTCACGGTACTCTTGGGTGCGTTGTTGAGCCTCCAGATCATACAAGGGGTGGATTGCTGGTGGATCGGGAAACACATCGTAAAGCGATGAGATGTAAGTAATAAGAGACTTTTCATCAGGTTCGTGCGTATCCACATCTATAACAATACAAATTTATTATTATAAATTAAACGTTTGAAATGATGTCATTCTCATAAAATCATTAAAATTCAATTGATGTTCACAGGACAATTTTTTCTATATATTATTTTTCATTGCGAGGTAGCAATGCCACTGTTTGAAATTATTGATTAAGCACCTATTTCTTGATATTGAAAAATAAGTCATAAAAGTTTTAGAGAAAATATAGAAAGTAAAAACTCAAATCAGTTTGAGTATTGATATGACAACGATGAACAATTCTGGTTTTATTCTTTTCATCTACAACCAATTTGAAGGATTTAGTGCCAATTCACAATGTACGTAAACGTAAAGAGTACGCAACCGTAAACAGAAACATAAAGTTGAACTACTGTATTTCAATGCCCGTGTTCACAATGCTCTTACGTATTTCTTATGTTTACGTATTGACATAAGAACTACGTAATGAAATCGTAAAGTTGAGATAAATTCAACTTTATGTTATGTTTACGTACAAAACAACTAATAGCGCATGCGTCAACTTTAAACACATGTTTTCACCTGACTGTTGACAACACCCTGAATCGAAACATGCTTTAAATATGATTGACATAATAAAAAAAAACAACAATTTCTTCCTCGTCTTAATATTTCTCTTGTTGGCGACTTTTATAACGCAGTTTCAATAATAATGAAACAATCGCAAGATCTTTTTCAGACATCATACAATAAAACAAAACAAACTAAACTCCAAACGAATAAAAGTGAACCGAAAGAAAAACATTAAACACGAAACAGAATCGAAATCAACAGAATATTTGAAAATGACAGTCAGAGAAACCAACACAATACATCAATAACCCTAATTTGTACCAACGTAAAATGAAAAAAGAAACACTTTATTTTAATATTTTACGTTACGACCACTGTGAACATACATAATTTCTTACGGTTATGTTTTAACGTACTCCTTATGTTTACGCACATTGTGAATTGGCACTTATAGTTTCTCTACTTTGTATATAGGATATCCGTGAAAATGGTTGATAATACTGTCGAATGCAGGTATTAAAAATATGGGTATTCAGTCAAGATTTCAATTTTTCTTCTCTATTCTACAATTTCGGTGCCCCATAGACCATCATCCTAAAGGCTGGTTTATGATGGATTTAATTAAGGAATTTACATTTAGATTCATAGTTTTAGATCTTTATTATCGTTCCTTTTTTGAAATATAACCTAAAATTGGCATTTTGAGTAGCCATTTTACATCGCCAGAATTGTATTATTTGCACAAATGATATATACATGATTTGAATATCTTTTCTGTGACAACTGTCAATTTGAAATTTTTTACTTGTCAACCAATGTCTACGATTGGCTGGACTTAAGGCTGGTTTATAATGGATTTAATTTTGGAATTCACATTTAGAAATTTAGATTCATAGTCTTAAGGCTGGTTTATGATGGATTTAATTTAGAAATTTACATTTAGAGATTTAGATTCATAGTTTTAGATCCCCGTTCTCCTTTCTTTTTCGAAACGGTAATGTGTTTGACGTTGCATTCGATTTGTATGTATTGTTTGCTATATTTGAAAGGAATTTGATACTTTGTTAGAATGTGAAGGGGATTGTATTTTATCATTCTGGTAAATTTCAAGATTATATTTCAACGTTATGTACTCTGTTTTATGGATTATTCTTTCATGATCCATATATTTGCAGATAAAGATGGATGTGTTTGGGGGTTATGTTCTCCGGCTAGTATCAAGAGAACTCTTTAGTTACTTGAATGCAACAAATGTAAACTGCATGTTCTCATGTGTTTTGTAACTGGTTTGCCAGTTCGTATTTTCAAGATCCATGC
Source organism: Dromius quadrimaculatus (assembly GCA_963989225.1). Taxonomy (NCBI): domain Eukaryota; kingdom Metazoa; phylum Arthropoda; class Insecta; order Coleoptera; family Carabidae; genus Dromius; species Dromius quadrimaculatus. Next base: position 64,459,245 of record OZ022328.1, on the reverse strand, counting down.
TTTCCTTTTATCCACAAATTCTGAATCGCTCCTACATTATTGTTAATAAAAACTTTTCTTTCGCCTTCTCGCGGAAAGCCATGAAAACATAAATTTCGATTCTTAGCCGCCCTCGAATGATAACCGTACACACAACAACTCACATTGATTATTTTTGGTTTAGCAGGAACCATAATGATAGATATTTGAGAGTATCAGAGAAAATGAGAGGTTAGGAATAAAGATTAAAAAGGGAAATTAGTCTTGAAAAAGTCTGGTTTTATTAGAAATATTAGATCTGGAGAAATTAAGGAACGGAACGAACAATTAAAAAAGAATCAAAATCATAAGATATGACACAAATAAAGCAAAAGACTACCACTACGTCTTATGACGCTTCATATGGTTACCGCTAGAGGGTTACGAGTTAATTTTAGTCGCCAATAACCTAAAACTGACCTGTTGAGTGGCCATTTTACATCGCCAAAATCATTTAATTTGTACAAATAATTGAATTTCGGTTTGATTTATTACTTTTATCATATGAATATGGGTGCCCCTCCACCATATTCATGATTTGAATTAATTTTCTGTGACAGTTGACAATTTGAAATTTTTGACATGTCAGCCAATGTCTATGATTGGATGGATTTATAATTGAGAGAATTTAAATTTGTAAATTAAATCCATCATAAACCAGCCTTTAGATCCTCATTCTCGTTCATTTTTCGAAATATAACCTAAAATTTACATTTTTACATCAGATTTTGATTTTGTATCAAATTATATTTGAATATTTAGTGGAGAAGTTTCATTTCGAACGTAAAATTGAATTGCAGTAGAGATCACGATAATAACGAATGAAGAATCATTATAAGATTTGCGTCGACGAAGTGAGCTGTAATGATCTAAAATGATCATCTCTTAAAAAATAAAATCTTGGTAACAATGTTATAACATTTTTATATCTTTGAGCGAGGTAAACAAATAAGCCAATTATGTATTATCCAATGGAATGATTAGACAATTTTTTGATCATTACAAATGATTTCGTTTATTTTATTCAAGCATGAAACTTGAACATTAGCTACTAATATTCAAAGAAATGCTTTTAGTATTGTCAAAGTATTCGTGACTGATTTTATTTGAACAATTTTTGTTCGGTTCACTTTAGGACATTATTCTTCGAGTAAGGCATCTTTAATGGAATTTTTTGAAGTCATGAATTCATATTTAATTAAAATTTTAGATTATCTAGGTCTAGGCACAAATTGAAATTTCTGTAATATATAGCCATTTTCTAGAAACAATGATTGGTAACTAAAATTAAATCGTAGCCACCAAGCGGTTATAAGCGGAACTATATTGTAAAGTGGATTTAATCTTAATTTCCATATAATCGTATGTTATGTTACTAGTTTTGTTAGCAATATTTAGTGGCTTTTTTGAGATTATTTATATGAAATTTTATACTATAATAGTTCTTAATGGATTTGTTCAAGTTAATTCAGTGAAAAATACTTTATTGTTACATTATATAACCTCAAAATTAGTCTTTCTCAAGACTATACTCTTCAAAATATGGAATTTAAACGGAGAATTGGTGATAAAAATTGTTGTGTTTATGGATGTCATTCCAAATTTAATCGAAATGTGAATTTAAGTTTCCGTAATTTTCCTAAAAAGGAGGAAAGTGACTGTAGTAAATAATGTTGGCAACTACGAATTAGTTGTACTGTACGGATTAGAAAAATTCGTACAAGAAAAGCTGAAAACTGGAATGTACTATACAAAAATATCGTAAATACTTACCCACAATATTATTTTCTTTGAAGCTATGAATTTTATAACCTCACGCAGTCTTCCAGTTACAACTAAAAACCGGATATAAATAAGATGATTTTGAAAGAAAAAACTATATTTATAAAAGGAAAAAGTCAATACTTTCCCGCACAATTGGAATTGAATTAAATCATTTAATGAAATATGAATATTTCTTTGGTAAATATCAACGTGTTTACATTGTAAACAGACTACAAACTTGCCGTAAGCCACTTTTGATCCGCCATTTTGTAAACACAGTGCTGTTGCCAACAGTAATTTCAGTTGCCAATACAGTTTACATTACGCAAGACAAAGTTTCAGATTCCAATTTTGTAGAGATTATTTATTAAAAAAGGGGAGCAAATATTGTTTTCATTAATTAGTTCTGCTTTTATATCTTGAATTCATTTCCAGGCCGCTTGTTTTATATCCTGCATTTAATGTGAGTGAATCCTGTTCGTATTCCCGACAATCAAAGTTGAATCAAAGGTCTATAAGAATTCTTAGACCGTTCTTAACTGAGATGAACTATAAATGAATATATTTTTTTAAGCATTGTGAAGAGCACATGTCGTCGACCTATTTGTTAGGTTATTTGATGATGACAATTTGTGCTGGGTGCTCACGAATTTAGAGCAATAATTGGAATTGAATTACGGAAAGAAATACGTGTAAAACTGTTGCAACTCGATAATTCTGAAATCCAATTACTTCATGGTATAATATAATGTTTCTTTCAAGTATTAACCGTACAAACAATGAACATTGTCAATTCAGCAACTCTTAACCCATTAAAATTGACAGGAAAGTAAAAACTGCATATAATTACAAAATTATAATTATACACTCAAATTAATTTAGTAGGTCAATAAACATTTCTTTTCCTGCAAATTTTTACGTGATGTTATCTTGAGACAGCGGAAATATATAAATTTGAATTTTTGTAGAACAGAAATGTACCTTCAGGATCGAGTAGTCTAGTGACGCCGTACTCGCGTTCGGCGATGTGGAAGGCGGTTTCGAGACGTTCGCGCACATGCCGCGTGCGAACGGTACGCCAGTCCACCAAGTCAGGTCGGTTTCGATGAATGATGGCATTGAACGCCAAACCGTCGCGCCACGACCCCGTGAAGTCAGTGACACGCACACCAGGATATTTGGCCGTGGAGCGCCGCGCCCAGCGCAGCAGAGCGTCTCGGGCAGACACATTTGATTCCTGGCCCACCACGATATCACTGATCTGAAAAATAAAATTATTTGTCAAATTTAAACAATATAATAACTTTATTTATAATCTAAGATAAAAAGAAACTTGCATACATAAAATAATTCCATTTGTATACGATTATGTAAATAAATGACTATGTTTTCAAGTAACAAATATGTACTTTCCACATAAACCGTAACCAATGCATTTCCATATTTGAGGCGAAATAAAATCGTAGAAATTGCTCTCCCTATAATTAACTAGACATAAACGTTTATTTCAGAATTTAGTTTCTAACATGATAACGTCGTAAAATGTTACGTATTTCGATACTTTCTATTTATGTTTGCTTACTTATGTCAATAAATAGAAACGTTTCACTGTAGCTGTCTTATTTTTACACACAATTATTAATAAATAATATTTTAAATAAATGAAACTTATGTCTAGAAAATTACTGTACTTTCATTAATAACAAGAAAATAATGTCTAATTATATTAATTTTTGTTAAAATCGAATTAATTAAATCCGTATTTTTTTCTATTGTTTGATAAATACAATATGTGGCATATTGACTGATCTATAAAGAATTGGTCTTTCCATTAATGTAAGAATCAAATATCATTGCAATTACTTTTCTTCATATAAATTTATCCCACGATCAGGAATAAAGCAACTGTGTAAATTAATCTTGGTTGTACATGAAGTGTATTTGCAGAAAAAGAAATGTAATTTAATTCTCCGGAACTAAATCAATGGGCAACACATAAATGTAATGAGGCATATTTCCTGTGTAGTGAATACACGTGAAATATTTTAAGTGCTCCTTAAATAAAGTGTGGTGTTGTTGACCTACCATTGTCGAATTTTTAACAACTAAAATCAATGCCAAGTTCAATGATTGCCAATATGTCAAATTTTAATTTAAAAAAAAATATTAATTTACATTTTGAAACTGAAATTAAATTGAGCTTTAAACTGTTAGAGAAATTAATTTGCAAGTTACAGCCACGAGTCTTCTAAGGTAATAATTAATGTAGGTGGATCAAATTATAATGTAAGGATAAACCGTTACATGTTAAACTGCGTATGACAGATAAAACTGTCAATGCGATTTTTACCAGTCACAATAACAATCTGAAACATTCATAACGGTTCAACAAATTCACCTTTGTATGCAAATAAAAGTTTATATTTTTTGAACAATTCAAAATATTATTGTTAAATTTATTCTTGAACTTAATTGTGTACAATTAAAAGAAAAAGAAAAAAGTACAATAGGTACTTGTCTATGAAATATTTAGTTCAAGAATTGTTTAAACAATTGTACCAATTAAACTTTGAACACTTTAAAATAAAACTTGCAGAAGTGCAATTTGATGTTCCGTGTTTCTGTGCGCACTCTGTATATTAATAATCATTTGAATACTTAATTAATTGTACCCTTCAGCAGCAATTCTTAGCACCATAAATAGAAATCTTATTCAAGTTACAGGATGAATAATACCTTCCGGTGTCAAACGATTACAAGTAGCTTTATAAGCAATTCTTTGAATATAAAACTAGGTACAACAAAGAGAACATGGTCAAGTGATAGGATAATATCGACCTTGAAATTTTGCATTTTATTGATGCAGAAAATACGGTTAAATGTAATGCCGTTTTTATAAAAGAAATATAATTGCCATTTCATTATTGAGCATCAATGATCATATATATCATTGAATATATATAATCAAATACAAAATCTCATCGTTCCACAGTTAATTGTTTTGGATTTACCCAAGAGATTCTAAGAATCTGTCAAGTAAAATGCGCTTTCAGCCAAGTCGGTTGCTATGGAAACAGTAGGCCATTATTCTTATACTACAACATTCCTAAATACTGATTTCCAAAATTCTACGACTACCAACACATCTGAATTTATGCGCAAAATTAAAAAATAAATTCCTACTGAAGTGCACTTCCGGTTCGGTCTATTGTTATGAAAATATTAGGCAATCATTCAAATGCTACAGCAGACTGAAATACCAAATTTCAATATTCAACACTTGATCGTTTCGAATTTATGTGAAAAATTCCGAAAGACTGTCAAGTAAAGTGCACTTCCGGCTCGGTGGATCTCAATAAAAATAGGACATGAGCATCTAGACGGTATAATCGTCCTAAATACTGAATTCCAACAATCTACGTTCAATCGTTTTGGATTTATGCAAAAAATTCAAAAAATGTTTCGAATAAAGTGCTCTTCCGGCTTAGTCGATAGCAATCATAATGCAAGGTGTACAACTAGATATTATAAAAGTGCCTAATACAAAATTTAAATATTCTACGACTGATATTTCCTTGTACTTTTTACAAGTAAGTAAAAATCACAATTTCTCTAGTCATTTTGAAGAGCATCTCACGTAATCTAGTGAGGCTACTGAATACGGCTCAATCAAAATGAAAAAGATTTTTCAAATTTTATTGGAACTGTTACATTCTTGCAGTAATTATGTTTTATAGTTGTAGCATGATTGCAGTTTTAATTATACAGTTGTTATAGTATCTGAGAATTCTTATCACATTTCAAATCAATGCCTATATAGTATCTGAATCTACAACAACGCTATTGCTAATTATTTGATAACACACTTAGATTCATTCAATCTTCGCTGAAGTTGAGAGAAAATTGATTATATTTCTCATGTGTTTCACATTCAAAAACTAAAGACCATTGAATTTATAATACATTATCTCTTTTAACCTATAATACTATCTATTTGTAACGTGCGAATGTGTCCTAATTCGTAAAAATAGAATAGGCCCTGAATCCGACCCTGTTTGTATCGCACCGCACCGCACGGTCTAAAATTCTAGTAACGTGCTGTCGACTAATCTAGAACATATCCAGAAACTGACATCTGTATATATATGAGCAAACGACCTGACTGAGGAACAGTGAACAGTAAAACAGTGAATATCCAGTAAGTGATCAGTGTAATAAATAAATAAATGTTGAAGTTCAATAATAGTAAGTGACAAATAAATTGTTTAGTGTTTGTTTAGTAATACTTCGAACAATAATTTTTTTTTTCATTTATTAAAAAGTGATTTTAAAGCAATAAACATTACATATTGATAAAATCAGTTGCTAATTAGACTACACAGGGGATTATTAGCCTAGCAGACATAAAGTCGAGACAAATTGTGATTAGACATTTTTTGATGGAGAATCTAGTGAAGGTTACTGGATAAACAGCGAGCTTTTCAATGTAGTAGATGCATCCGCAACCAGCAATACATAATTGTTAAGTTAGTTGCGTTTTGGAACCACAGATTGTAAATCAGTTTGTTCATTTTCTGACCTACCTATTGACTTTAGAGCGAAATTGGAAATGGGAATTTATACTAGAAAAAGTAAAGAATAGTAATAAGTTTTAAAATTGTATCAAAATTATCTTGCCAGAAGATGTATTCAAATTATACATTTTATACTGAAATAAATAGAGCTTTAATTTATTTATATTTTAGTCAGAATTACAAATTGATTTGTAACGTAATGTTTGCAAATATATAATATATAATTTTATTTTATATCCCTAAATGGTATTTAATTTACCGACATTTCATTGTTATATTTATATTTTTATTTACAGTTCTATAAATATGAAACCGATTCATTTAACGACTATTTGTTTATGACATTGTATTTACTTATAAATACAATAGACATTCTCTACATAATTTCAGCATTTTATGTTGACATTAATATGGGCATTTGAAATTTATTATATTTTTTTTATTGATGTTTGAGAACTTTATTTAAATCTAGTTGCTTGTGCATATTGATATTTTGTTGAACAATTGTTATACGTATTTTATAAGCAGAAGGCGTAACGTTCTGCATTTGGTAGCATATGGCTCACATTTCCTGTCAGCACTTCAATTAAGAGAAGGGAGAGGGTCAATGTCTTGGAGAAGTTCACAATTAAAATACACTTTACTGTGATTTTTATACATAATGCACTAACATCTTATGTGATTATGATTAACCGAAAAAAAGGTAGACAGTCGCATGACTGTGCGTAAATTTTAAAAGATTTTTATTATTTGATCTTTCTAAAATCACAAATATTGCTTAATTTCTAAAATATGGGACCTAAATATCCTAAAATTTGTATATTCTAAGATAAAATATATCAAGAAGAATCGATTCTCATTATTTTTGTTGTTATAAACATCATAAAGATGCTACGATTGCACGCTGTATTACTTGAGTAACGGACGGAGGAGAGAATAGCCGAGTCAGAAGCACACACTGTTTCACTTTGTATCTCCTGAACGAATTGAGATAATTGAAGTTTGTAAAAAGTATCGTATTCTGCACGGTTCATTCTAATGTAATAATAATTATTATTGGGATATCTCAAAAAATACAAATACCATTACCTAATAAATAACATTTGAGTTTATAGCTGTACCTTTCGATTCAATTGAGATAATCAAAATGTGTGGAACGTATTGTGATCTACATATTTAGATGTAACGTGATGGAGAGTTTCATCAGAATATCTTCAGAAATACAAATATGATCGACTGAAATTCAATACTCAATAATATAATATAATGTTTGTTGCTGTATCTTCTGAACGAAACAAGATGTTGTCTCTACAATCGTAGAAATTTCTCACGGCTAGTCATAAACATCTCTTTATAATTGTTGAAAGTTATTTCGCTAAATACCGTGATAAGATGCAAAGTACGTTGCTCGATGATGTCACACTACTTTCCAGGATGAGATCATAACCATAGCATGGTTGTCAACAACACAACTGAAGAACAAGCACTCTTGACCTGGACAGGAAAGGAGATATAAATCTAAAGGTGTGATTTGATTTATACTTTAGCTCTACATATTCATCAGATGATGTCATGCACTAAAATAACTGCAATTTTAAAAAGCCATTATTTATAGAACTACACGAAGATACTACATGGAATTTGTGTTGTTTACAAACATTTCAATATACAGAATTTTGCACCAATATTTTAATAACTTTGAACCAACAAAATTATATAAATATGTTTTTACTCACTTGTTTATTTATTACTCTTAAACAACAACGTACTTAAAAAATGCCTCACGTTAGAATCTTTACGACATGTCTGTCAGACAAATGTTTAAAATGATGATAGCTATTTCGAAAATAAAACGAAAGATAAGTGAAATTAAGTTAGTACATAATAGACAAAATTTAGAAAAACCGTTACATTTACATACTCGTAAAATGAATACAGTTACAATTTTTTAGAAACGAGTTTTACATTTCCACATTTTTTTTATATATATTATTCAAATTTAAATAAAAACATGTCATACATAATTAAACATGAAAAAATTATTTATTTAAATTGAAATTCAATCAGTTAAAAAAATTTAGTAATTCAGGGCGTTTCTAAATATTTACAGTCTATTGTTTATTGTTTCGTAGTACGGAACAAAGCATTTTAATAAAAGGAATGGTATAATACAATTTCTAACAGATATTTAACACTATGATAGTTGAGTTGAGTTTAATAATTAATAATAATAATTAATAGTTTCATATTTCGTTCAATTGGCTTTAATATGGTTTCCAAGAGATTCTAAAAATCTGTCAAGTATAATGCGCTTTCAGCCAAGTCGGTTGCTATGGAAACAGTAGGCCATTATTCTTATACTACAACATTCCTAAATACTGATTTCTAAAATTCTACGACTACCAACAGATCTGAATTTATGCGCAAAATTAAAAAATAAATTTCTACTGAAGTGCACTTCCGGTTCAGTCTATTGTTATGAAAATGGTAGGCAATCATTCAGATGCTACAGCAGACTGAAATACCAAATTTCAATATTCTACACCTGATCGTTTCGAATTTATGGGAAAAATTCCAAAAGACTGTCAAGTAAAGTGCACTTCCGGCTCGGTGGATCTCAATAAAAATAGGATGTGAGCATCTAGATAGTATAATCGTCCTAAATACTGAATTCTAACAATCTACGTTCAATCGTTTTGGATTTATACGGAAAATTCAAAAAATGTTTCGAATAAAGTACTCTGCCGGTTTAGTCGATAGCAATCATAATGCAAGGTGTACAACTAGATATTATAAAAGTGCCTAATACAAAATTAAAATATATGTATAATACTGGCAGTTTCCTCAATAAATTATTAAAAACATCGACACAATACTCTGATCAATCTATATTTTGCGTGGGTTTACTGTGCTACGCCCACATTGAGAAAGAGGCGTGTTTGTTATTTATTTTTCCCAGTAAATAACTAAAAAAGGTATTTATCAAAAATTTTAATTGTTATACTTATATTACATCGTTTAACTCTAGAATCTAGATCACGTAACAGACTTCAACTTCAAAAAAAATTAGAATGTTGTGGCCTAAAAATAAACCATCAAAAGACGAATATATCAAATCATGTACAGTTAAATACCTTATTAATTATGTTGAAGATCACGATCCTAGAAAAATGCTCTTTTTTAATCTGACATTTCTAATGAAAAGAATTGCAAAATTATTTGATTAGTCTGTCTGTTTTGGAGGTCGCCAATGTCAGATCGTGATCAATCTAAATGTAGTTCAATATCATAATTCAAGGTGATACCGTCATGTCACTCAATACGGTCATAGGTGTTGTATTGTTTGTTTGCATTGGGCGTAAATGTATGAGGAATTTTTGCAATGTAGGCGGACATCATCCTCTCATTCGCCTTTTTTAGTAAACTATGTAGATAGTATTTTGCAATTGTGTTTTTGTTATGAGTTAAGATCAGCACGCGTAGCTATTTAATTTTTTGTTCTAATTATCGTAGGTTTAAGTAATTTATTACTGGTTTTTATTTGTTATATTCTATTATTCACACCTTCATATCTATAACAATTAGATTTAATGTGTATTATATATCTACTTTTTTATATCAACTCAAATAATAGGTGTCTATGTACATATTATGGTCAATAATATTGAATGAGCATGATTCATAATTTTCTGTAAATATAATAATTAATAATTTTGATATTACCAATATGGATTATTCATTACAGTAAGCTGACATTATGAGTAATGATCAATAAATCAAAATCCAACCCTATCTGGGGCGTAGCCTTTCGTCTTTTTGCATCACAGCGCCCCACACAGTCGAAAATTCTAATAACGTGCTCTCGACTAATCTAGAATATTTCCAGAAACGGACATCTGTATATAAATGAGCAAACGACCTAACTAAAGGACAGTAAAACAGTGAAATAATGAATATCCAATGAGTGATAAGTGTAATAAATAAATAAGTGTTAAAAATAAATATCTATGGCTCCGTAGTTGAAGATTAATAGTAGTTAGTGAGAAATAAATTGTGTAGTGTCTGTTTAGTAATACTTCGAAGAATAAAACTTTAATTTTCTTTTCATTTATTAAATAGTGACTTTTCTTTGATTATAAACAATTCTTTTTAAAACAATCAACATTACAATACTAACAGAGAAAGTATTTGTAATGTTCATATCAATAATACTACAGTTCATTCAATTAATTATATTAATATAAGGAATTATATTAATGTGTATCTTGAGGGTCATCTCGCATAAAGTTATGTCTGGGAACTGATGACAAGTGGTTTTTTTCGATTTTAAACCGCATGCCTTTTTGAGAGTGGAAAATTTACTTCTTGATAAGAAAAATATAAGGTTATTGACGGACGCACGTTTTCCGGACAGAGTGCAAACTTCAATCATATTTAAAAAAAAAAAAAATAGGTTTTTTCATGACATTTTGTATGCCTTTGTAACATGAAATAGTTCAAATTGATTCAAAATCTAGTACTGAAAGGTATGCAATTTGCAACAGTCCAAAATGTCGCGTGAACTTGTAAAAAAGTCATGTGAAAAAATTATCATGCATCCTTCGTTGGCACAAGAGTGGCAAATTGTATAATAAAAGAGATCTTGGCTAAATTTCCTACCCTTGTGCCAACGAGGGATGCATGTCAATTTTTTCAAAGGGTTTTGTGGCTGAAACTTTCATTCTTTTTATTGGCACGCAATTTGAAAACACGAAATTTCATATTTTTTTTTACAAGTAGCGAATTGCATGCCTTTTAGTAGAAGGTTTTAAATCGCTGTCAACTATTTTACATTACAAAGGCATGCAAAATGTTGTCCCGAAAAACCTCAAATATATTTTTTTTAAATATAATTGGATTTTGCACTTTGACTAAATGCGTGCAACCGTCAATAATTTTTTTATCTTTCTTATCAACAGAAAAGTCTCCAACCCTCACAAAGGCATGCAGTATAAGATCAGACAAACCCACCTGTAACCAGCTCCTAGTCTAATAGTGGTTAGTTATTATGATTTTAATTTCAGATATACTAAATACATGATTTAAATCTCATTATTTGTTAATATTCACTTCCATTAATAAAAGCTGTATCTAATTTTCATTTAATGACATGTCTAGATTTTTCCATGGAGTTTATACTATTATAGTGTTCTTAGAGTTGGAAATAAAAAGTAAAGCGCTATTTTTTAAAAATAACTGAAAATTAATGTTTATAAAATAAAGCAAAGCACTTACAATACACTAAAACTATTTATTATTTTACACTTGACAATGGTGTCACAAATGTGAAATATTTTGAATAATTAGTTCACATTATTTCTTATTTGAATTCGCTTTTAAGTCAATAATTTATTGTACTGTAATAGTAGTTAGTATTGACCAAGTCAGTTACTAGATATTCGGTGGTTGCCAGGCATCAACAGTTAGACATTTGAATGTTGGCTTAATGTTAGATTAGGGTATATAAAGAGCGTGAGCTAGTGGTCAGTCATTCAGTACGAATAACTGTGAGCGAAATGGTGATCGTACAAGTGTATGAAGTAAATATTGGCACTGTAACCTGTGTATTTTACAATAAAATTTAGTATTATTTATTTACTCTCCAACCGTTCGATTTATTTTGTGACCTTTCGTTCTAACGACGAGATTCTTTATATAGACCAAGGGAGGGATCTCCTTTGTTCATTTGTGTTGGCTTGAAATAGTTCTTCATCCTTCCGAAAGGATGTTAGTATTCCAGACGTTAATTACGTAAGGAAATGCGTTACAGTATTATTATCAGCTAGTCAAATATTTCATGGTACAATTGTATTTGGAAGTTAGTCGAAATTTCTCATGGAAATGTAGACTAATAAAAAGAACAACAGTAAGCACAGGTTAATTGGAAAATGTCCAATCAAAATAGGCTTAGAATCGAAAGAGTGTTTTGGTTCACATTCTCATTAATTTATGCATATGATTTTTGAAAAAGAAAATACTACAATCAATTAAAAAATTTAATTAAATAGTTTTATTTCCCATTACTTTTTGAAGGTCACCGTTGTGCCGAACACCGCCGAGCGTGACGCGAAGGTTCACGAACTCTAAATTGGGCCGAAACCTCGATTTGACTCCAAAATCTATTTGATTTGATATTTTCCCTCAATTTAAAAACTATTAAGGAAATTCCGTTAAAATTGTGTTGTACTGCAATTGCAAAACAATTACCAGATATTGGAAATATTTTCATGAGGAACATGAAATTATCGCAACGGAAAGTCTAGAAATGGTCGAAGAGTAAATAAAACTACAGAGCAGTTTTTTGTTTTGTTTTTTTATATCGGTAAGAATGTCGCAAGGTATCGAATTTTTAAAAGTCAACGAGTACTCATGTGCATCAAAACAATTACGCTATATGAATCATTTAAAAAGCATAACAATTAGTGAAACTAACAACTTGTTTGTGAAAGCTAAGAAAACATTGAATTTATAAGAATTTGTTGTTTTATAAATTTTAATTAGTTTAGTAAAATGTATACGTGATTGAAAAAATTATGTAGATAAGATACAGAAGGGAGTAAATAAATTTGAATTGTAAATCGAGTAATTATTTTCTGGTACGTATATATACAGTAATGACTTCATAGAATAAATGACAATACAAACAGCTTTACAGCTGATGGATTGTTCATGGACACAAGTTACTGTTAATACGGACATGTTTGTTTTATTAGAATTACATCCATATAATATGTACATCTAACAGATTTTCTGTTCACTTGAGTATTTAACATTCACCCCACATTGCTTTTATATACTTGTGCATATACGTACTTAAGAAAATTGTATACAATTATTTCGGTGCATATTGCTTATCGAGTTCTCAATAATTCTACTCGTACATAGGTATTTAGAACGAAGTTAGCTCTCATCCGAAGAGGCTCATTAACAGTGCTCACGCTGAATTCTCAGCAACTACAGCACTGGTGCTAAATAAAACTGCCAAATTTTAAGCTCAGTGATTATGGAAAAGTGGATAAAATTATTCAACTTAAACACACCTTAACTCTCTTTGGTTTGATGGCCCTAGGCCCAGCATCAGTAGTATCCCTATGCCTGATTCTAACATCCGTAATTTGCCCCTGTTTGAGCAAATCCTCGGTGACACTTTTCTCTTCACCTCGAGTTAGGGTTGTTATTTTCCGCACTATTCTAGTTGTTATCCTGCGATGCCCATTTTCCCCACGTCTACTAGTTTTCGTAGACTCTAATGAACTACCAAGCACTTCTGTAGCAACACGCCTTTTTGTATACACTGCTTGAAGATTTTGGATGTCTTTATTAGGGTGGGATAAATCGGTTGTTATAGCTGGACCGATTGATGTAGCACTTGTTCCTTGCACGAAAAGTCTTTGATTTGGGAGGTTTGAGTTGCTGTCTTTTACGAAGCGGTACATCGACATGATTAGTTATTTTTTAAATAATTTTTCTGTAATTAATACTTATTCTTTTTTTGTGTTAAATGACATAATTTCAGCCTTGAATTATTAGAAATAATATTTGGATGATTACAATCACGGAAGTGATAATAATAAAACAAATTTTAATTTAATGTTATTGCTAATATCACGCACAAATCTTCACTTGAATTTTCAAATTTATTTTTGTATAAACCTAACCTCAAATGTCAAAATTTAATAATATTAACTGCGCTAATAGCCGTGCGTTTCACCGCGTATCAAACATTGTACTGAGCCGGCGATCAGCTCAGGTGAGCACCACGCACCAAACTGACAAAGAATTACTCTTTGCAGCCTTGTAGAGGAAACCAGAGGCGTGCACAGGTGTTTTCTACCGCATCACATACAGATCAATTATGGGCACGCGTATGGGAATGAAAATATATGCTGCATGAAAATTAGGTAACTGACTTATTAGGCTACTGCAGCCTTGATGCAAATGAGACCTGGAGGAATTTGGATATTACCGTGGGAGGATTGAGCCAAAAAAAAAAATACACAGAATAGTTGAAAAAGATAAAAACAAAATTAATAATGAACAATAACAAGTACGACTGAAAATAATTCAATTGATTTCAACCACACCATTGCAAGTATCCGCCTCCAATTTTATTCTAGGATGGGAACAAGAATAAATCTGGAGATTTCAACGATGGTATGTTGCACATCAGAGAACATCTCATGCTATGTGAATTTTTGTGTTAATGAGCTAAAATTTAATTTTTTCAAACACAATTATTTTCATTATCATATTCCATGTTTTGTTGATATATTTTGTGATGGTTTCATGTTGACTGTTATTAAAGTTTTTTTTTAGGATACTGATAAAAACGTAACTAATGCTTTTTCTATTATTTCATAAAGAACATTTTTTTCATATTTATGTTTAAAGGCGAGCAAGTCTTTTTTCGATATTAAAAAGTACTAATTGAATGTGGTACTTTATACACAGAAAACAGTGTTATAAAGCAAATAACTGTCATACAGTCGAACAAAATAGTTATTTGATCCATTAGTACTAGTAACAAAGATTGCTGCAGTTCTATAATATATATAATATTTTCCGCCAAGCACTGAATTTGCATATAATCAAAATAAAATGACAAGACTTCATATATTTTTCTTCAAAATAAATAAAATGTTTTAGAATGAATTACTCATACGCTGGGTTTACATTTATATTTTGATGGTACTAGAAGAAACAGTTTCATAATAGTATACTTTGTATACAAAAAAAGTTGAAATAATGATATCATATTTAATTGATTGACGAATAAATCTATTACAAAAAGCAATTATTATAAATGATTGACCGTTTCGTTATGTCTGGTTTTAATTTTTTATTTGCCGCATCGTTGTAACAGTGACTACGATTGATGAATCTTTCTAATTTAACAATTCTTAAGAACAAAATATTACAACTGCAAGCTACGTGCCTGTCAACCTTTTATTCTCATTAAAAATTTACGATTTTTCTCCATGAATTATATTTGTTTCCAACTTCAACCCCATAAAACAATTATCCTGAATTTTCTAATTCAACGTATTTTATTTTCGTATATATACAAATATGGAAACTAATATTCCGTGAACTATAAATGAAAATGAAACTACGATGTGCTTAGAAAGTTCATGTATTCAAGGAGACGTATATTAGTCGCATTTTAGTGTCAACAGTATTGCGTTAAAGTTGAAGACATTCTTTACACATAAAATGAAGATAGTATTACATAAAAAGATTTGCATAACATTCGCGTTGCATACTGAAATATATTTTTATACAAAAACATATGTTCAGCTGAAATAAACTAATAAAATTATAGAACTTTTTAGAATTATTATCAATAGGTACTTGCATTTTGAACAATTACTTATCAAAATAATAACAGTGAAAATGTTTATGAATCATATTACCAATAGACAAAAGTAATTCATTTCGTTATATATATAATATATATATTTCGAGAAAATTTTAACAGTCTCTCCAAAGGCAATAAAACTTTTCCAGTTCAACGCAGGTATACAAAAGAGACGCAATTCTCGGATTTTATAAAGGAGCGCATTATTTATCAAGTAGGTCAATATAAATTCAAGTGATATAAATATTTCAGGAAATAAATATTATCATATCATAACCCTCATCTTCTATATATTAATGTCCGAGTAGTTTATTATTGTTGTCATAATAACATTGTTTTCAGGGTAGTTACGTAACAAATAATATCCGAGGGCATTATGTCTCAAGATAATGCCCTAGGGCATTATTTTGAAAAATAACAAACAAGTTTCCTAGTAACAGCAAGTAACTAGAATAATTTCTCTGACAGAAATCACAATGACAGGACATACATTGCTAAAAATTTTGATTGAAATACAACAAAAGTCGGACATTAAATATTGAAGGCACCACGGGAGTTGAATAGACAATAATGCCTACGGTCAACGTACACACTTCGGGCCAAAGATCCTCGGAAAGTACACTGTTGACCTCAGGCATTATTGTCCTTTTAACACCCTTGATACCTTAATTACTATAATACGCCAAGAGAAATCTTTTGGACCCCTTTTCAAGCATATTGCTTGCATGAACGAATGTGAGATTTAGCATACTTAAAGTTTATATGGAGAAGATGTGCAGAAAGCGAAAATTATATACAGGATGTCCCATTTTAATCTATATATTAATACGTGAAGAGCAAGCTTTGTACCCCTTTTTAAGCATATTGCGGGCACGAAAGAATGTGAGATTTGGCATACTTGAAGTTTATATGAAGGAATGCAAAAAGCTGAAGGCATATACAGGTGTCCCATTTTTATTTTACGACGTAAAGAGAAAATTTTGTACCGCTCACACGAAATAAGTAGTCTTGGCATATTTGAAGTCTGTGTAGAGAAGGGAGTGCAGAAAGCCAAAATTATACACAGATGTCCTATTTTCATTTTACGTGCGGAGAAAACTTTGTACAGCGCGCATGATGGGATGTGAGAATTGGCATACTTGAAGTTTTTATGGAGAAGGTTAAAGCATATACAGGCTGTTCCATTTCAATTTTATATGAGGAGAAAATTTATTACCGCGCGCACGAACACGAACTAATGTGAGACTTAACATACTTGCAGTCTGTGCGGAGAAGAAAGTGCAGAAAATTAAAGTTACAGCTCCTGGCCAAATTATTAGGGACAGTCCATGAATTTCTGTACTTTCTAGTTTTTTTGACAATTGTTCTCAACAAACTATCGACTCTAGGTCTTATTCCTCTATTTCACATAAGAGTATTCAATTCTTCAATTAAAAAAAAGATAGAAAAGACAAAATAGAGAAATAAATTCAACAATCAGAACTCGAGGAAAAGAATCAAAATATCAGCAGTAAACTAGAATTTAGTTTTATTTGGACGTTCCGGCGCCGTAACGGCCCTGCATAATCAGTTTATGTGGAAGTTTAAATAATATTACTTTGTTGGTTGAATTTGAAACATTTTTTGAATCTTCCGCATAAATCCAAAACGATTGAACAAAAATTGTTAGAATTCAGTATTTAGTACGATTATACCGTCTAGATGCTCATATCCTATTTTTATTGAGATCCACCGAGCCGGAAGTGCACTTTACTTGACAGTCTTTTGGAATTTTTCGCATAAATTCGAAACGATCAGGTGTAGAATATTGAAATTTGATATTTCAGTCTGCTGTAGCATCTGAATGATTGCCTACTATTTTCATAACAAAAGACTGAACCGCAAGTGCCCTTCAGTAGGAATTTATTTTTTAATTTTGCGCATAAATTTAGATCTGTTGGTAGTCGTAGAATTTTGGAAATCAGTATTTAGGAATGTTGTAGTATAAGAATAATGGCCCACTGTTTCCATAGCAACCGACTTGGCTGAAAGCGCATTTTACTTGACAGATTCTTAGAATCTCTTGGGTAAATCCAAAACGATTAACTGTGGAACGATGAGATATATATATATATATATATATATATATATATATATATATATATATATATATATATATATATATATATATATATATATATATATATATATATATATATCCAATGATGTACAAGTAAGTCACGTGATGTTCACATCAGATTTTTTTAGATTCAGATGGAGCGTCGAATACTAAGTTAAAATGATTCATGGTCGATTTTTGACCACTTTTCTATAATTAGATAAAAGAAGTGAGGGTTAGTAGACGGTAAATAATTCAATCAATTCAACAATGGTGCTGAGTGGTCCTGATTGAGAAAGCTGATATCAATGTAGTCTACTTATAAAAAAAGGTTGTCGTGTAAATAATTAAATATTGCTCGATCTTATGTTTCTTAAAATTAGATGATACATCAATATTTAAACAGGACAACAGTTTGATGCATTTTATGCTTTCACTAAATTCAATATTGGAATATCCTTGCACTTTAGCAGATAAACGAAACATTGCCTTCCTGCCTTCACTTTTACAGAAACTTAGCAAAGCAAATAGCCGCTTAACTTTCTCTACAAATCTATAGCTGTGTAAACATGTTATTTTCAATTAGGTAATGGAATCTGGATTCAGTTTAACATAAAAAGAAATTCCACTCCACTTTACACACCTAATGAGTCCGTAATACAATGATAAAACAAAACTTTCTGTTCTTGTTCTTAATTAAAGAATCAAGTTCTACATTTGCTTGTAATATAAAAAATTTGACGTGAACATAACGTGACTTACTTGTACATCAATGGATATGTATATAATGCGATATGATTCTGTGTTTAATCGTACATATCATTGGATATATAAAATCAAATACAAAATCTCATCGTTCCACAGTTAATCGTTTTGGATTTACCTAAGAGATTCTAAGAATCTATCAAGTAAAATGCGTTTTCAGTCAAGTCGGTTGCTATGGAAACAGTAGGCCATTATTCTTATACTACAACATTCCTAAATACTGATTTCCAAAATTCTACGACTACCAACAGATCTGAATTTATGCGCCAAATTAAAAAATAAATTCCTACTGAAGTGCACTTCCGGTTCAGTCTATTGTTATGAAAATAGTAGGCGATCATTCAGATGCTACAGCAGACTTAAATACCAAATTTCAATATTCTACATCTGATCGTTTCGAATTTATGCGAAAAATTCCAAAAGACTGTCAAGTAAAGTGCACGTCCGGCTCTGTGGATCTCAATAAAAATAGGATATGAGCATTAAGACGGTACAATCGTCCTAAATACTGATTTCTAACTTCACTTGACAGTCTTTTAGAATTTTAGCAATTCAGTTTGCTGTAGCATCACTAAAATTAAATTAATTCACATATAATCTCACAAATTTATTCAAACAAAAATATTTACTTAAATTTCAACACGGTCATGTATTTTTGTCACGATACGAAACAACTCACTTGTCTGCAAAACAAGCACATAATTTTTTCGTAATCACCAGAACGTATTATGACTGTATAAGTAAGCAGGAGAACCCTTGGCCCAGCCTAGACTAAGTAAAGCTATTATTCACAGTCGTCTGATTCTACATGCATTTCCATGAATGAAACTTACTTTCACACATGGTTGACAAAGCATGTAACACCTGATTCCATTGTGATTATTACAAGCTATTGTAATCTCTACGTCAAGTGCACTTACGTATGAGTTAGTAAGGTTACACTTTTTGATGAAGCGTGGCTTAACAATATTTGAGCAAGAGTGATTATCATGTTTACTTATACTGACAACTTGGCGTATTTAATGAATTTAAATTGCTTTAAGGTTAAAATTAATTGATTGTGCATTTTATTGTTATGTAAGTTACTTGCAGTGAGCTATATAAGTATAAATATTTCAAGGTTGAAAAGAGTTTTTATTAGAGAGCAATCATTTTTGGATCAAAATTTAATAATTCAAAAAAATGGAAGAATCATCTAAATGATGAAAGCGCATTTTTGAACGCTCATGAATGCTTGTTACTTCAGAGATTTCGCAAATTACCATCTCTCACAATTACTGAGCTTGAAATCAAGCAGTTTGGGCAAACTTACGAAACAGCAGCTTCCATTTAGTACTAGTTTCAAGTTGACTATTTGATAGGCACATAATTTATGCATGTACAAACTCAAAAATACCTTTTAATCTTTATCGTTTAGTTATTGACTGACGGGATGTCAAGTGCTATAACTTAAAATGATAATTTGATCTTTATCAAAGCTATATAAAAAAAATACACCAAAAGTAAACAAATTTTCATCCAATAATAATAATTCATTCTAATAAGCTTGAAATTCGCGTCAAACAAGTCATTGAATGAATCCCGGACAGATTTGACAACTGTATATAATAATAGTGAAACCCGCGGCGAAAGTTGTAACTAAATTTTCATCTACTTTAATAAATTTTAGTTGCCATATCCTCAATGTCATATATATCTATGGGCATTGTTTCACTTGAAACAAGTAATTGAATAATTTAATCTTCCACAATCACTGAGCTTGAATTATAGCAATTTGTGCAAACCTACAAAACAGCAGCTTTTATTTAGTACCAGTTTCAAGTCTGTTAATAGTATAGTTGCTGAGAACTCAGCGTCACGCCAGTCAGCCAGCCAGACAGCCAAAGTGAATATAATGGCGCTTTTTTACAAAAAATGCGCTAAAAATCATCAATTTCTTTTAATTTAGAACAGTATATTATTAATTCAGGTTCTTTAGAATCAAGTACCCAAATAAAGACAGCTGATAAAAAGTAAATAATATAATACGTAAATAAAACGCCTATCATTTCTGTCGCGCAACCTGCATAGCATTCTTTTGATACGGGTTGCATCTGTCAACCTTCTATAATAAATAAATATTATACAGGATGTTGTGGAACTTGTCGATTTATTGGAGTCATGAAAAACCGGTACGATAAAATTTTGTTGTCGTCAGAGTAAAATAGACATGAAAATGTCACCGAAAAAGGCCGGTTCCATTGATTCGCAACCATATGGTCAGGTGTAGTGGGCTGCAGATTCTTTGAAAAACATTTTTCGCAATGGAAATAAATTCATATATCGACCACGCTTACCTTTTAAGGTATCAACCAGTTACGAAATGCCTCTTGAAGCTGTCGCCTCTTAGCCTTACTCTGTGTGGGAGACAGGTCTGTTTTTATATTTAAACAGGTCAACATATAAATAAATTAATAAATAATCAGTGATAGCGTTTTACGGAACGCCGACGCAAAAATGACAATCGATTTTTTTGCCACAATACTAACTTAAGAGCAAATACGTGTCCTAAAAGTAGGTTACCTATAATACAATTATCGAATACGAGTATCATGCACGATTTGGATCGCACTGTTAACCTATATTAGCAACATTCATAGCTAAAGCATGCGCATAAATTCGCATAACCATATAAAAATAGCCAGTTCCTTGGGCAGTTTTCAATTGCAAAACTAAATTCGCTAACCATAACAAATCCAAAAATTGTAAATGATTTTACAAAAGCTCGACATAAAAATTAAAATCCAACACATTTAACGATATGAAAGTACAACAATGACAGTTTTTACACAATGAAATGATACGACTGCAGAGATTTTAGGGACTTACCTTACTTCCCTGCAGCTCCAACATGTGAAAAATTAACATAAGTTTATTGAACATTTTGGAATATTTTGCTAACTACGCAAAGAACTGGCTAAATGAATGTTTCAAATGAATTTTCTAGGAAATTTCAATCATGCAATTAGAATACAAAAATTTTAATTTTAGATAATTAGTACCGTTGATTGCAGGGAATTGAAATATCCACTCCAAATGAAAATAGTTATTGATGTTTAATTGATACTACTCAGTATGTATTACAAAATTGCCTAACCTAATGGTTTCCGATATTTTTTTGTCACAGTAATTAAAAATGTAATTACTTTTTTATAACAAAATACTGAGTCAGATACATATATCTGCTATTTAGAAGTGTGTAACAAACTATAGATAAGAACAATAAAAAACAGATAAAATAATGCTCTAGCAACACTTACTTGGAAGTGCAAAATGATTGTCCAAATAAGGCCAAGTGTGAGTTTGGGATTGCCGTCAACGATGTCTTCTGATCGAATGTTAACCAGCTTAATTTTCTTGCAATGTAAAAAGTGTAGGGCCGTGTCGATGTTGTGCAACATGTGGAATCTCATTTGACCTCGCTCTCGTGGCTAAAACAAAGAAAAAGAATATTTATACATATTTACAGTTAATATTTCAATTAATAGTTATTTATACAACAAGTGAATTAAACCACTGTTTATTTGCGAGAAGAAAGTTCAAAATCACGAGCGCGTTTAGCGCGAGTGGTTCAATTCTTTGAGCAAGTATACACAATTTTATTCAATTTTGCGTATATTTCTGGAACATGAAACTGAGGAACAAAATTCAAAATAATTAAATTGCAATTGCAAGGAAGCTTCGTTGATATCGCGACGAGTATTTGTTTTTCAAACATTCGGGAGTGTGACTGTCAGTAAACTGTCAGTTTTGTGGATTTTGAATTGAAGCGTTATAATTGTGAAAAGTATTGTCCGAAATGATGGAAGAAAGTGATTAAAACAATGTTCTCGTCCCCGATACCATTTTGAACAAAGCAGCCGCTGCAGTGGGAAAATTATTCCTCAGAAATAGAAATCTTTTTATGAAAAGGAATTCTAACAGTGATTTAAATTTTTTTTAAATCACTAATCATTCGTTTTGAATCACTAGTGAATAAAGATTTACTTATGACTGTTGCTATGGAATTGATAATGTAGCTTTAAAATGTCAAAATTGAATAAATTAATTAAGGTATCAAGGATGTTAAGAGGACAATAATGCCTGAGGTCAACAGTGTACTTTCCAGGGGCCTCTGGCCCGAAGTGTGTACGTTGATTGTAGGCATTATTGTCTGTTCAACTCCCGTGGTGCCTTCAATGTTTAATATCCGACTTTTGTTGTATTTCAATCAAAATTTTTAGCAATGTATGTCCTATCATTGTGATTTCTGTCAGAGAAATTACTCTAGTTACTTGCTGTAACTAGGAAACTTGTTTGTTATTTTGCCCTCGAGTATTATTTGTTACGTAATTACCCTGAAATCAGTATTATTACATATGACAACAATAATAAACTAGTCGGACATTCAAAGTATACATTTGCTTCGAAAATTATTATAGATCTAGGCACCATTATTACTAATATTAGAAATAAAACAATAAAACCTTTTCTTCACTTGAGCCTTTGGCTCTCTTGCTCCTATCTCATGAAAATTCGTTCGCTTAGGTTTTAGTGGTGTTTCCGTTCATATATTGCTCAGCAGTATATGAATCGGTCTTTTGTATGTGGAGTTTGTGCGTGGTTTGATATCCTGCAGGATTGTTGTGTGTTCGCATGGTTTGTATGACTTTCGTTGCATCATTTGTAATGTAATCTTTGATTGTGGGAATTGTAAGTTCCCTGTGGATCACATATCTTTGAGCCTTCACAATGCATCTAAGAACTTTATTCTGAACTGTCTGAAGTTTTTTAATTTGGTTGTCCGATGCATTGCACCGCGCTGCTGTTGCGTACAGCATTTGAGGCCGAATGATAGTTTTGTACAGCCTAAGTTTATTTTCCAGGCTCAAGTAGCTTTTTCTGCCCAATAACGGCATCATTTGAATGAAGGTTCGCTTGCCTTTGTTCGCAGCTTGTTTTATCTGCTCAATTTGGTTGAGTTGTTTATCGATGGTGCTGCCAAGATAACTACCTTATCGCGCCGTGGGATGGGCCGGCTGAACATTCGGACTTCACCATTTGATTTGATCTGTCTCCTGGTGATTAGGATAGCAGAGCTTTTATCGGGAACATATCAATTTGATGCACCAGAAGTTCAGAAGACTGATTGATCTATAACTCTGCGAATTTTAGATCTTTTTTGGGTTTGGGAAGCGCGATTACTGCTGCATGTTTCCAAGAGCTGGGGAAATGGTTCAATCTCAGCATCCCATTTACAATATTAGTTAGCGCAACAGTTGCTTTCTTACTCAGAGCTCGAAGTGCTGCTCCCGGAATACCATTTGGTCTTTTGTAGAATTGCGCTTATTTCCAATGGCGTAGAAAATGTTATTACTGAATTATTCGTCTTGCGGAGCTCACGACGGACCTTTTTATGGGTATTTTCCACAAAGTCCAAATCTATTTTATTATAGTTTGGAGAGAATGAATCATAGCAGAAAACAAATCTTATAACTACAAACATGATACAAAATACCAGAAGAATATCCAATCAAATTATAGGATTTGAGGTGGGCGGAGCCAAGAGCTACACAGTGAGTTTGAGTATTAATTTGTAGTTCTTGGCTCCACTCACCTCAAACCCTATGATTTGATTGGATATTCAATAAATTTTAGTTGTTGTAACATGGGCCTGCACTGGTTGACTGGCAACACACATAGCAGCAATGTAGGAAATGTGGCAAGCAAAGTAAAAAAAATAGCCGTGTGTCTCAAAAAATCAACTAGGGACACAATCTTCAGATTCAAATTCTGAAATTCGTTGAATAATATAAAAATGAATAAATAAATAATTGAAATAGTAAATTAAATATTATTTGAGCTCCGTTTCGACACCTCAAAGGTCGGATTTAATTTGGAAATATCAATTTCATCCTCCGGTTACACTAATTGTGTAAGTGCCGATTCACAATGTACGTAAACGTAAGAAGTAAATAACCGTAAATATAAACATAAAGTTGAACTACTGTATATCAATGCCCGTGCTCACAATACTCTTACGTATTTCTTACGTTTATGTATTGATATAAGAGCTACGTAATGAAAACGTAAAGTTGGGATAAATTCAACTTTATGTTATGTTTACGTACGAAACAACTAATAGCGCATGCGTCCAACTTTAAACACATGTTTTCATCTGACACTTGACAACACCCTGGATCGAAACTTGCTTTAAATATGATTGACATAAAATTATTAATAAAAGAAACAACAATTTCTTCCTCGTCTTAATATTTCTCCCGTTGGCGACTTCTATAACGCAGTTTCAATAATAATGAAACAATCGCAAGATCTTTTTCAGACATACAATAAAACAAAACAAATTAAACTACAAACTAATAAAAGTGAAACCAAAGAAAAACATTAAACACGAAACAGAATCGAAATCAACAGAATATTTGAAAATGACAGTCAGAGAAACCAATACAATACATCAATAACCCTAATTTGTACCAACGTAAAATGAAAAAAACACTTTATTTTAATATTTTACGTTACGACCACTGTGAACATACATAATTTCTTACGTTTATGTTTTTACGTATTCCTTATGTTTACGCACATTGTGAATTGGCACTACAATAATTCTCTAGGAAAAATATAGTTACAAAGCCTTAGCAATAGACAACCAGCATTTCACCAACGTATGGCAGACTAAGAATATTATTTTTCAATATTTTGCCATTAATTTCCCATCTTATTGTTTTAGATGTACTCAAAATTAATTCAAAAATGTTGAAACTATACTCTCATCATAATTGTTGATTACACGTCGTGTATATGTACCTAATATAAATGTTGAAATGTTTACAACTTGAATTAGTACAAAATTATGGGCAATAACAACTTTGCGGTACCTTTAAATTAAAATT
Source organism: Dromius quadrimaculatus (assembly GCA_963989225.1). Classification (NCBI taxonomy): domain Eukaryota; kingdom Metazoa; phylum Arthropoda; class Insecta; order Coleoptera; family Carabidae; genus Dromius; species Dromius quadrimaculatus. The sequence continues at coordinate 64,433,697 of OZ022328.1, read as the reverse complement.
TATAGTCATAAATTAAAACATTTATGACAGACAACAAGATATTGTGAAACATTTTTCAATACGTATTTAGTTTATTAATACATCACAAAAAGTAATGCCTTGTTTTTCAAATAAGTATGAGCAGGTTGATATCCAAATAAAGGAGTGAAAATATCTAGAGATACTCTCAACAAATGTGAACTTACAACATCAAGATCAAATACGGTAACATTACATCTAGTTACATAAATAGTTGCATATCATTTTATATAATACTTTAAGATTTTATTTATAATGGAGATATTGAAAATTATTGAGAGGTGTTGTTGATTTATTACATTTTAATGGATAATCTAGACACGCAACACTTAACTAATTGACAGTTGGTAGCTAGTAATTATTTAATTCTACAATGTAGAACTTTAAATTAACTGCACAACTGGTTGCTAACAATTTTTCTCAATTTTTTTTAATTATAGAAACTCCTAGTCTCATTGAAACCAAAGCACTTGATGATAATTTAATGTGAACTAATTAAAAAAAACTACAAAAATGGAGGACTGGAAATGAGTGATTAAGCTTTACTTATTCAATCGCTCTGCATTATTTGTTAATTGTTCTTGTATGTCTCTTTCTGTCCTGCAGGCTTCACAACAAATAGAATAATTATATTAGTTTCTAAGAAAAAATTTTTTCAAAATGAATAAGAGTTTTAATTTAGAAATTTCATAAGACTTGAAATAATATTAAAAAAAAAAACATATAGAAATAAGCAGAATTTAGAATCAAGTGAAGGTCGAGCAAAATGCACGGAAATACAAAACAATCAAGGACAATTTTACAGTTGTTAATGCTAATGTAGTATGGTTCACATGATGAAACAATGCATCGCTAATTGAATGTTGTACCAAGATTACAAACGTATGGAGAAAAATCTTAAATTCTGAAATAAAGTTAACGTTTCATTAGAGTTTAGTCACACAATAGTCAAAACCACAAGCCTGATGTGCACCAGGGCCGTAACGAAATATTTGAGTTAGAATTCGATACATTTCATATCTTCAATATACAGACTTAATTTTTAATACAATGTTGCAATATCAGATTTCCATAAACACCCAAGAAGTACTGATTGCGGTCCGTTAACCTTTGTTTATTCTGTCATTTTTAAAAAAATATATTTATTCCGACATTTACTCGTCTTCGTCCATCTCCTCATCCTCAGGATTAATATCGAACACATCCCAATCACTGAAAGTTATAATTAGTGGTTGCATTTCTTTGTGAAGTGATACAAATTTATCTTCTATTTTTATCACATGTTGAATTGTTGCTGTCCAATATTTTCAATTTCTTGTATGATTAATTTAATTAATTAATAATAAACACGTGCGTTCAGCATTTCTATGTTAAAAGAAAAAATATATTTCGTATTCAAATGCAATCAAATTCGGATCATGTTTAAAATGAAGCTTCAGGAATCCAAATTTGGTCGTAAAATTCATATATCTTCAATGGGTTTTGAGTCATGGGACCGGAGGGACTTTTTTTTGGGTAATGTTTGAACAAAAAATTATTTAAATTTGTATTTTGTGTTCAAATTAAATTAAATTTGGGTCAAGTATAGAATGAAGTTTCAGGAATCCAAATCTGGTCCTGAAACTCATATATCTTTAATAGTTTTTGAGTTATAAGAGAAAATAGCCTAGGGGATTTTTTTCTGGGTTATGCTTGAAAAAAAAAATTTGTATTTCATGTTCAAATGCAATTAAATTCAGGTCATTTATCAAACAAAGTTTCAGGAATCCAAATCTGGCCACAAAATTTATATATCTTCAATTGTATTTGAATTATGGAACAAAATAACCGATGGGATTTTTATTTTTGGGTAATGTTTGAAGAAAAAATTTATGAAAATTATATTTCGTATTTAAATGCAATCAAATTTAGGTCATGTATAAAATGAAGCTTCAGAAATCTGAATCTGGTCACAAAATTTATATATCTCTAATAGTTTTTGAGTTATGGGACAAAATGACCGGAAACTTTTTTCTGAGCTATGTTTAAACAAAAACTCATAAAATTTGTATTTTGTGTCCAAATGCAATTAAATTTGGGTCATGTATAAAATGAAGCTTCAGGAATCCAAATCTAGTCGTGAAGTTCATATATCTCTAATAGTTTTTGAGTTATGGGACAAAATAACCAAAGAGATTTTTTTCTGGATTATGTTTGTTTAAAGAAAAAATTCATAAAACTTGCATTTAGTGTCCAAATGCAATCAAATTTGGGTCATGTGTAAAATGAAGCTCCAGGAATCTAAATCTGCTCGTAAAATTTATATATCTCTAATAGTTTTTGAGTTATGGGATAATATAACCGAATAGATTTTTTTCTGAGTTATGCTTGAAGAAAAAATCATAAAATTTGTGTTTTGTTTCCAAGTGTAATCAAATTTGGGTCATGTATAGAATGAAGCTTCAGGAATCCAAATCTGTTCACAATGTTCATATATCTCTAACAGTTTTTGAATTATGGAACGATATAACCAAAGAGAATTTTTCCAAATTATGTTTATGGAAAAAATTTGTATTTCATGCTCAAATGCAATCAAATTTGTGTCATGCATAAAATGAAGCTTCAAGAATCCAAATCTAGTCGTAAAATTCATATATCTTCAATAGTTTTTGAGCTATGGGACAAAATAACTGGAGGGACTTTTTTATCTGCGGGCTGATCTTTTAGGATTGCGGTTTTGGACTTTGTGTGACTGCAATAAACCTTTAACGATTATTAGGTAGATGAAATCTGTTCAAACTTTACTTCAAATAGAAATTGGAAAGAAAATATATATGTTTACATTAGGGATTTAGTGGGGTGATAATTATTAAAATAGGTACATATTTTGCAAAATAGATATTTTCCCTTCATTACGTGACATTAAAAATTTCTAAAAAAATTTAATAAGCTGAAACATGATTTTTCGCTGATCAACTGTTCGGTAATAACGAGGTAAATTGACTTAAACTTTGAAATATTCTAGAAAACAGTGAATAATTAATAGTTTTGTTACTGAAGTTTATTCATGAATAAAAAATTATGTAAGTAGGAAATGTAATAAATGATAGTGCTAATTGGTGAAATCTTACTAATCAAAATAAGAAAATATTACAAATCTAAGGCGACATAAAACATAAGAAATATTGCAATATGTATATTCCTCAATTATTAATTATTACAGAATTTTGAAATAATCCTTGTTATACGAATTCCATTTTAAGTAAGTGGTTGAAATAATATTTTTCGTGAAAAATTATAGAAATATCATTATTAAATCACCTATTTAGTCCAATATTAGGCTAAAATGATTAATGGAAAGAAAAAAATTTTAATAATCCATACATTTTCCCAAAATTGTGCTAGTCTTTTGGACACAATTTTACACGGCTTGATTGGATCGGTATCCGCTCTCGTTACCTTTTCAAGTTGGGGAATCAAATTAACTTGGTAAGAATGAAACTAATTGTTGTAAGATGGACCTGCCCCGGTTGACTGGCAACATACATAGCAGCAATGTAAGAAATGTGGCAAGTAGAGTAAAAAAATAGCCGTGTATGTCAAAAAGTCAACTTAGGAACATAGACTTATTATAAAACTGAATTTATTTGAATCAATTATTTGATACAATGATAATGCATTCTAAAAACTATTTTCATTTAAAATATGAAGCAATACTCACAAGGTGTTCGCCAGTTAGCACCTCCAACAGAGAGATAAGGTTGTGCCCATCTCGGAGATCTTCGAAAAGATCTCGGACATGTCTGCTCGCCTGCAACAAACAAATGCTGATTAATATATATGTCACAGGAATTCATGATTGCCATAAAACATAATACAGTGCGCATTCAAACAACTAGTGCCTCAAATCACAACCTTAAAGAGCATTCCATTATACAAACATAAAATTTTCTTATCTTCTCTTATACAACTGTGACGGACAATTTACATTTTAGATTTCTGATTATGATATACCTAGATTACATTTCAAAAGCATACATTTTTAAATTGTATTTTGTATAATGTAATAAGATAATTAGAATTTTGAGTTTATCTAATTTGAAGCCTGTGAAATTTTTAAGGGAATTTTTCAATATAAAAGTATTAATATATTAATGCCCGACTAGTTTATTTATTGTTCTGAAGAATAACAAATTACAACAAGTAACTAGAGTAATTTCTCTAGCTAAAACTTTTGATTGAAATAGTACAAAAGTCGGACATTAAACATAGACGGCACCACAAGAGTTGAACGGACGATAATGCCTACGGTCAACGTACACACCTCGGGCCAGAGGTTATTTATTATATAAATCTATATCAGGAAATTATGAGAAAAATTGTAATTAATCTGTTGTTCTTACGAGCAAATTATTCGTAATGAACTAAAGTTGTTTTAGGATTTGCATACAACAATAATTTTAAATGGTGCCCTGTTGTATGGATCACTCAGATATAGAATTTCGTTCGTTTTCTTGCAAAAATCATACAGAAATACAGCAATGCATGCAAAATAGTGTCACAAAGAACATATGCAAAACAATGTCACTACAAAACGTGTAAACGTGTACAAAAACAAAATGAACACATTCATGCACGGACTTACTGCAGGCGGACAACACGGCACGTTGTTCACGGTTACACATACGTGTAAACACGTGTAAGTCTGGAAACATTATTTTAAATCAACAATCAAAATATGGAAGCGACTCACTTAACAATTAACAAATTCAACTCCTTTACTGTATACTATATAAAACTATAGTAATTAATTAATAATTTTGGTTTGTTGCGAATACGTTATAAAGGCATGCAAAATGCTGCTACCGAAATTCAATTTTTTTTTAATTCAATTGAAATTTGATCTCTGACCGGAAAGCGTTTATTGATCAATAACTTTTTTATTTATTTTATCAAGGGGTGAACTTGTAACCCTCAAAAAGGCATGCGGTATAAAACCGGGGCGCCACATCTCCCGGTCTACTAGTATTTGCATTTGTACTGAATTCATTTCTCAGGTATCCTTTGTCGGCTGATATCTACTTCTTAGTTACCGTATTACGGTAAATTTTTAATTTATTTCTATTTTCAGCCGCAAAGGTTTCATTTCAAAATGCAATTAAATAATAATTGACATAACAATAATTTAAAGTCTGCAAATGCCCATAAATTATAAAAACTGGTCTTTTTAAAATGAAGTTAGGGATAAATAATGTGTAGAAATCACGATTCTGCTAACAAAAAAACGAAGTTTCACAGCTCCAAAAGTTATGCTGCAAATAATAAAAATAAATATAACGTCCAGTTTCAAAGGTTAATGCACTCAATACAATCATTGTGAAAAGTGCTTGAGAATAACATGATAGTCTAAGATTGAATTAAATATAATTGAAATTATTAACGGGCGATAAGTTTACAATTGTGGCTTTGAGATCTTCAAGGTCTCTGTGGTGAAGATAAATTAATATACGTTTAGAATTAGGTACCTGAAGATTTATTCATCCACAAAATTTATTTGCATTCGAAATAAAAATTAATTTATGCATTGTAACATTGTAGCATTCAACATAAAGCATCTCTTCACTCACTCGACTTGCAGTCACCATTTCACCCTTGTAAAATACCAAAACACATTCATCAACATTTAAAACAAGATTCGTAACCTTCGTAACTTCATTTTTGACAATCTTTCTTTTTAACTGTTCTTCACATTCCCCTAAAACATCATTCGCGTATGCTAACGCCAATATGCAAATATAATCCTAATTATTACTAAAAAAAAATTTTTGTTAATAGGATTCATGAACGTTCCAATAAGTAAATATATTTAAATGAACAGAAGATTACAAGCATGACACAAAAAATGGAAGAATCATCTAGATGATGAAAGCGCATTTTTGACAGCTCATGAATGCTTGTTACTTCAGAGATTTCGCAAATTACCATCTCTTACAATAACTGAGCTTGAAATCAAGCAGTTTGGGCAAACTTACGAAACAGCAGCTTCCATTTAGTACTAGTTTCAAGTTGACTATTTGATAGGTACATAATTTATGCATGTACTAACTCAAAAATACCTCTTAATCTTCATTGTTTAGTTATTGACTGACGGGAGGTCAAGTGCTGTACCTTAAAATGATAATTTGATCTCTATCAAAGCTATATAAAAAAAATACACTAAAAGTAAACAAATTTTCATCCAATAATAATAATTCATTCTAATAAGCTTCAAATTCGCGTCAAACAAGTCATTGAATGAATCCCGGACAGATTTGACAACTGTACATAATAATAGTGACACCCGCAGCTAAAGTTGTAACTAAATTTTTATCTACTTTAATAATTTTAGTTGCCATATCCCTAATGTCATATATATCAATGGGCATGGTTTCACTTGAAACAAGTAATTGAATAATTTAATCTTCCACAATCACTGAGCTTGAATTAAAGGAATTTTTGCAAACCTACGAAATAGCAGCTTTTATTTAGTACCAGTTTCAAGTCTGTGAATAGTATAGTTGCTGAGAGCTCCAAAAAATGCGCTAAAAATGCGCTAAAAATTGAATACGGAAAAAACGTGAGGAATTTATATAGAAAGAAATGAATACTCAGAATTTTTCTAAGGAAATTAATTATGGAATCACATCTGGTCTTCATTAAGTAACATAATAGATATTAATCTTCTTTTTATGAAGCATTTAAATTGTATTTTTCTCTGTAATCAAAATTAATACTTGTTGTATGATTATTAATTGCGGAAACTGATTTGAAAATTGTTTATAATCACTGTGAATAATTTTGAGAATACTTAGTTCATATTTATAATACTGAATACATTAAATCTGCCCTATCCTGAAGCAGTGACACAAAGTGCCCCTTGGCATCCGACACGAAGAAACAGCACCTTTAACGATTATTAGGTAAATGAAGTCTGCGCATCATGACGTCACACGCCACGAAATATTTGCTGAACCGTATTGCCAAATGTTACGTCCGTAATATTGTGGCGGTGATATGATAAAAATTTAATACAAGGTGTTTGTAATTTTCTGTTCATTTACCATTTATTTGATTCTTGAAAAAATACATGCAAAACAGTGAGAGGAATAATATTTTTTGTACAAACCTTCACATATTTCCAATGCTGATCAAGTAAGCGTGAAATATAAATAAGAATATCAGAAATATTATACGAAAGACATGTTAAATTATTGCTGGTATAGAAGTATTTTCTTAGAAACATTAACATAATGTATTTTGTGGAAGAAAAACAATAACTTGAACACGATAATGCACCGTTAAACAACTAAAGTAGACAACCTCAAAAGGTTAATACTAACCGGTAATTTATAACCATACTGTTTACGATTGAAAAAACAAACAGCAGCTGTACATGCTTTCTTCAAAAAAAAATATTTTTTTTTTGTTATTCAATTTCATTTCAAATAAATGAGAATGAATATTAATCAAGCCTTTTACCTACTCGATACGTTTCGTTAGAAGAAATTGGATTTTAAATGAATATGGCGCCTTACGACTAACTAGAGCGTTGATATTATTTCTTTTGGAACTAGGATATAAAAAAACTGATCAACATTGATTCAAAACAGTGACTACAGTATAATAAAAACTAAGAGTGATGTTTTGGCTACTTTATAAACAAAGTAAATATGAATTTTGCCAAAATGAATACTATATTTACTTCAAAAATAGTCAAAAAATAAAATACTTCATAATTTGTTCTTTTATTTATAAAGCGGAATCTCATTATATTTCAAATTTATTGGTACCGCCACAAGTGCAAATGATATACAGCTGCGGTGAGTAATATAAGAACTGTAGTGCCTTCATTAGTAGAGCAGCACTTCGTGGAATTTCGCGCACGAGTTGCATACAACATATTTTCTACAGACGTCAGAAAACTATAGAAAAATAATTGAAATCTTATTGAAATACAGAAATTAGTGGAGTTGTTTATCAAGCCAACGAAATACTTTGTGCACGTTAGCATGATAAACAACTTCAATGCGACATTTTGCATACTAATATTGATGTACAAATGTCATTATTATTTTATGCCTGTAGAAAAAATGCGTGATATTGTCTCATAAGACATAACTGAAAAACTTTTGCAGACTTTTTCTAATAAAACATATAAAAATGACATTGAAAATAGAATTAAATTACTAAGCTAGACGATAAAACATAAATTTTTATGATAAACATTTGATGACTGAGTTGCAAAACTTCGGAAAATTAATTAATTGTATGCTAATTTCGAATTGAAAACAGTTCTTTAATGTATGTTCAACATGTATGATATAAAGTTGTCTTCCAACAGAATTAATCAAGCGTGTAAAATGACGTAATGTCCCTTGTAGCATTAGTAATAAAATGGAAACAATACAAGTGCGAGTTGTATTGCAAGCTATTTTATTTCAATTGATTGAATCCAACGTATGATTCATCAATTGTGAAATGGAACCACCTATCAACACACGTTTAAGTAATAAATTATTATTGAATAAAACAAAACTACGGCGACAGGCGCAGAATAAATAAGAAAAAGTATAATGTACATTTAAGAGTAAGTCTGTTCCTATGTAGTTGTATCTAGAAAGTAAATTTTATATGACCTTTGGTAATGCAATCAATTAACTGTTTTATTGTTATAAGTTTTGGAACAACTTCAAACAGAACAACAGCAATAAATTTTAAATCATGTTGTTCTATATATTACTGGAACATATTACGTTAATCAATTGTCATTAGCAATTAAACAATTGGTTATAATTAAAGCAAGACTAAAGAAACAAAGGTTGATGACAAATAATTTCTTGAGATAACAACCAAAAAAAGACAATATTATTTATTAATTCAAATTATTATTTGATTTTATTCCATTATGATTTGTATTTCTGTTGGCGTTAAATCTTATGAAACAAAATTTCGCAGAAAATCTGGAAATTGCTTAAGCTTACGCTCTTATATACCCAAACCGACAATGGGTCAACATTCAATTGTCCAACAGTTGTTGCCTGGCAACCACCGAACATCTAGTGGCCATAGCCTGTCAATCATGTCCGACTATTAAAGTTTTTTTAAACTGATCTCGTAATTATTAATTTCTGAATTGAAATTATTTTCAGAATTTCAAAAGTGTCTCAAATTGTAGTCATTTAATCTGAATTTATGAGATTATGAGGAGTAGACATTTAATTTCTTTCAGAGCGGATACTAACATCATATCGAAGTGTAGAACTGGCTGTCAAGTAAACATAAGATTCTAGCAAACGCAACTTCAAAGACCGTGTGGATTTAGTGTCTATAATTAACACAACCTCATGCTATTTGATGAACTTGTACAGCTCAATAGAATTGATTATCACAAGATGTAAAGAAAATTTCGACATCATCTGAATATACATTGCTAATGCATTTGTTTCTTGTCTTGTTATCCACCTTCCGGCCTTCAGCACAACTTTTATGTATTGTGTGAGTTCGTTGCTTTGTGCATTTCCTGCAAGTGAACAGCGACAGGCGAGAAAACAAACTGCAGCATCTAATGCTCATAGACTTTGTGCTAAACAATGTAAACACAGTACACCTGCCGCCATATTTAATCAGATTTACTTCATAGAGGATGTTGCTACTTTAATATCTTATTATTCACTTCACAATCATTATGCGAATTAAACCATTCAATTTTAAAATATATTCGCGCTCGAAAATTTTGCAATATTTCCATCTCACTTTTGCCCCAAATTAATAGAAACTAAATTGAAAAAATGGAAGAATCATCTAATGATGAAAGCGCATTTTTGACAGCTCATGAAAGCTTGTTACTTCAGAGATTTCGCAAATTACTATCTCTTACAATAACTGAGCTTGAAATCAAGCAGTTTGGGCAAACTTACGAAACAGCAGCTTCCATTTAGTACAAGTTTCAAGTTGACTATTTAATAAGTACATAATTTATACATGTACAAACTCAAAAATACCTTTTAATCTTCATTGTTTAGTTATTGACTGACAGGAGGTCAAGTGCTGTAGCTTAAAATGATAATTTGATCTTTATCAAAGCTATATAAAAAAAAATACACCAAAAGTGAACAAATTTTCATCCAATAATAATAATTCATTCTAATAAGCTTCAAATTCGCGTTAAACAAGTCTTTGAATCAATCCCGGACCGATTTGACAACTGTACATAATAATAGTGACACCCGCGGCGAAAGTTGTTACTAAATTTTTATCTACTTTAATAAATTTTGGTTGCCATATCCCTAATGTCATAGATATCTATGGACATTGTTTCACTTGAAACAAGTAATTGAATAATTCAATTTTCCACAATCACTGAGCTTGAATTAAAGCAATTTGTGCAAGCCTACGAAACAGCAGCTTTTATTTAGTACCAGTTTCAAGTCTGTAAATAGTATAGTTGCTGAGAACTCAGCGTCACGCCAGCCAGCCAGCCAGCCAGACAGCCAAAGTGAATATAATAGTGCTTTTTTTCAAAAAATGCGCTAAACAAATATTTCTATTTCCAGATAATGTACCAAAGACTATAGTGATCTTAAATTTATGAAGATAATTAAAGTCTACAAGAGGTAATTAGCGGTATTTGATACAGTCACGGAATGGTTCAGATGCAAAAGATAAGAGTTTACTTCCATGTCCTACTTATCTTAAAAATTATAAGTTAAAAATAGTTTAAATGTCAGGAAATTTGATGCCTCAAAATAATACGCTGGGAGAACGTGACTGTTTGCATTATCAGCGTAAGTATCATTTCGCTCACCTTATTTAATTACTTTCTAACATGACTACAAGGCATTAATAATTCTCATTTCTTGAGTAGATAGCAAACAAGAATTTAGTAAGAGATTATGGGGAGAAATTCACCACGAAATTCTCATTTAATACTGAAAAAAGCTGTAGCATAAATAACACTCCTCTTTCTCAAACCATATTCAAAAAATTTCTTTTACAAACATACTTCAAGAGCAGAAAGATAAGATAAGAAGCAAATAGGGAAATGAAAAATTCTAGACCTAGGAGTAGATAGTTTTGTGTAAATACCTTTTTTAAGTGTTTGTTGACCCATTTTGTGAATGTTTTCTTCTGAATCGCATCACGTTCATCTGCAAACAGAAAAATACAATATAAATATTATGGAAATAATATTTCAAGTCATTAGATTAGGATTTTAAATATATCTATATTTTGTTAATATTTGAAAGTAGCGTGAATATTTTCTGCAAAGCAAATCGAATTATCAGCTGTCTACTTGAAATTCTGACCATTACATTTACCGAACTCAATATTTCAGGACTGCTCAGAAAAACGGCATATTTAACTTTACATAAAGTTTTTTCGAAAAAACGCCATACTACCTTCATTCAAAATTATTTTTTAAAGACACCGTTCAACTTTCGAGTCGAAAAGTAATAAACGACAACACCAAAAATATAAACATTGAGGTGAGCTATGTGAAGATTACAAAAATAAAAATGTTTTGTTACTTCCTGAAATATTATCTGACATTTTAAAGTGTTTTGAAACATCCAGGAACGTTATAAAACATTTTGAAGCATTTTAGAACATTCTGAAGCATTTTAAATCATCTCGAAGTTTTAAAAACATTCTGAAATGTTCTGTTGTATAACATTTTGAAGCATCCTAGAATAATTCCAAGCATTTGGAAAATTTGTTTAAGTTTTGAAAGTGTTTTGATACGTCCCTAAATTTTACACGACATTTTAAAGCGTTTTAAACAATCCAGGAACGTTATAAAAGATTCTGAAGCGTTTTATCTCGAAGTTTTTAAAACATTCTGCAGCGTTTGACAACATTATAAGGTATTTAAAAACTCTGTATAATGTTCTTGAAGTATTTTGATACGTTCTGAAATATTATACGACATATTAAAGTGTTCTAAAACATCCAGAGACGTTATAAAAAGCTTTGAAGCGTTTTGAAACATTCTGAAGTGTTTTGAAACATCTCGAAGCGTTTCAAAACATTCTGCAGTGTTTGACAACATCATAAAGCATTTAAAAATTCTGTGTAATGTTCTGAAATTTCTGAAAGTGTTTTGATTCATCCTGAAATATTATACGATATTTTACAGCGTTTTAAAACATCCATGGACGTTATAAAACATTCTGGAGTGTTTTAAAAATCGTATAATATTCTGGAATTTTCTTACGTATTTGGAAGCACTTTATAACGTTTTGGAATATTCTAAAATATTTTAGAACATTCTGAAACATTGTATGACAATTGAGAATATTCTCAATCGTTTGGAAACATTTTATTATGTTTTAAAACGTTTTAACACAACTTGAAGCATTTGATGATGTGGTCAAACATTTAAAACATTGTGTAATGTTCTAGATCTAGAGCATTTTTAAATATCCTTTTTATTAAAATCACTTATGTACATTTCAGTAGCAAAGCTACTCCCTTTAGAGTACAATAAATCATAGCAGAAAATAAATCTTCTAACTACAAACATGATACAGAATACCCTGTGGTTTACTTTATTATTACACTATAGTCCTTAGCTCCGCCCACCACAAACTCTGTATTTTGACTTAATTTCTTTTTGGTTTTGCATTATGTATGTCTCCTTAAATGATCTTTATTGCATAACTTTGATTAGGTTTTACCTATTGTTTTCACTTAAACTCACTGTGTAATTCTTGACTCCGCCCACCTCAAAGCCTATGATTTGATTGGATATTCTTTTAGTATTTTGTATCATGTTTGTAGTTATAAGATTTGTTTTCTGCTATAATTTATTGTACTCTGAAGAAGGTAGCTTTGCTACTGAAATGTACTTAGTAATTTTAATAAAAAGTGAAGAAAATATTTATTGTTTTATTACATAAAATAACTTTGTTTTATTAAAGATAGGCCATAATCATCTCAATAATAATATTTTTCTCATTTTCTTCCTGTAATTATCTGCATTCATGTAAAAATGTTGTGAATTATTATTGAAGTGCTGATTTCATTAGAAATTTACAATTGAAAAATATTCATACTTTCTCAATGACGTGAAATATTAATGAATTTATCGAATTCTTCCGATATTATAAGCAATTGATACAATATTTTCAAACAAGCATTTCTGTAATTCGCATATTTTTAAAGCGCGGACGTTGGCATGTACAACTTGAACTTTGATAAAACATTTAAAAGACCTTGTAGCCATTCCAAGTTGATACCTAATTATGTTCATTCATTTGATTATAAATAAAAATCTAATCCAGAAATTCATCGAATATTGATTAAGCCTGGAACCCAGCAAGTTTTTGCCTAATTCAGTACTCGAAAAATTATCCAATAAAAGTATACTAATATGAAAGTTTCAGTAAAAGTTAAACAGTTTTATATTTACATCACAATACTAAACTATCCAATAATTTAGGAAACAAAACTTTATATGGATTTCATATTAAGTTATTATCAAATAATTAAATTGATGATAAATTTCCAGTCGGACATGACACACCCATTTTGTTTTCAAATTAACATGCAATATCCGAAAAAGTTTTTTAATATACTAAGACAAATATCAATTTCGATCGGCAATAAATCACATTGGCATGATAAGGGACTGAAAATATTTAATCCGCAAATTGGTATAGCTCACAATATTTTCCATCTGAAACATTAAGACCATCAAAAAATCCAAACAATAAGTTTTTTAAAACCGTCAAAATTATCTCGTAATCATCAATGACCTAAGAATTTTATCTAAGAGAATTTAATTTTATCTTATTTGTGAATATTAACAGATGAAAATTATTTTTCCTCCAACACATTCAGTCATCCAACTAAAAATAAAACAGTATTGCTTGGATCTATTTTGGTAATAGTAAAGAGGACAAAGTTGCTAAAGTCATGGTCCTCCCGACGAAATCGCAGGTCTATTTCCGCATTGCACCTATTTGTGTGTCTGAGGGTCAAAAAACTACGTTCAACCTACACTATTTACTATTTATTTCATTTTTAAATATAATCAAGAAGAATAAGGTAAGATTGAAATTATTATTCAGCTATATCCGCGAAATGAATTTTAGATTTCAGTCTATAATTATTAAAAATACTTGTCACTATTACTCGTAACAGAGCTTCATTGTATAAAAATTTACTGGCAACTTAATAGCAACAAATAATAGGTATAGAGCAGTTTATGTTCCAATGTTTCGCCTTAGGAGTCATCATGAAAAATGTCTTAATGGAGTCTGCTTTCAAAAATATTTTCTCTTGTTCCACTATAAATTACGTTAATCAGACACAAAAGATAAATTAGATTTAACAACTCTCAAATTAAAGTTCACATTAGGCTTTTTCTTTACCAAATTGAGACAAATATTTATATCATTAATAAAAATATTCTCAAAATAAATTACAATGAATATTTTTCTACATGAATAGTTATCCGGTATTATTCTAAAGATTTAATGTCATTCTACAAAATTTATCTTACAATTTGTAAGGTTGAAAGTCACTACTTCCACCAACTCGCAGAACTGTGTGTAAATCTTGAGTTTTTTATTATTTGCGTTTTCTAAAATCACAAATATTGCCTAATTTCTAAGATATCAGGCCTAAATATCCTGAAATTTGTATATTCTAAGATAAAACATATCAAGAAGCATCGATTCTGATAATTTTTGTTGTTATAAACATCATAACGATGCTACGATTGCGCGCTGTATTAGTTGAGTAACGGACGGAGGAGAGAATAGCCGAATCAGAAGCACACACTGTTTGACTCTGTATCTCCTGAACGAATTGAGATAATTGAATTCTGTAAGAAATATCGTATTCTGCACGATTCATTCTAATGTAATAAGAATTATTATTGAAATATCTCAAAGAATACAAATACCATTACCTGATAAATAACATTTAGAGTTTGTATCTGTATCTTTTGACTCAATTGAGATAATCAAAATGTGTAAAAAGTATTGTGATCTACATACTTAGATGTAACGCGATGAAGAGTTTAATCAGAATATTTCTAGAAATACAAATAGGATCGATTGAAATTCAATACTCAATAATATTTCTTAAATCGACTATTATAGTAGCACAATGTTTGTTGCTGTATCTTCTGAACGAAATAAGATAATTAAAAATTGTAAGGAACATGTTGTCCAACATATTTTTCAATAAAAATGTTTCTGTTTCAAAATACATACTTTTCAATTCATTATTAATATAAAAAAACCGGACAAAATCACAAGAATGACAAACATCCATTTAAATCAAAATGATTGACCTATAAATTTTTCAATTTCCTTTTATGGTCTGCATTGCATAAATCATTCGAAATGGTCCAGCATATCTCTATGTCATGTCATCAACACTGTATTTATTTACAGAAATAGTAAATATTACATGCTAAAAACAAGTAAAAATGGTATTTTGTAAGCAATTTAAACACTAGGAATGACTCATAGGCGTCAGCACGGATTATAAGAATACTTGATAGAATAAGACTATCAGTATTCTTTACGTTATCACTTACAATTTTTGAAT
This sequence comes from Dromius quadrimaculatus, assembly GCA_963989225.1. NCBI lineage: Eukaryota > Metazoa > Arthropoda > Insecta > Coleoptera > Carabidae > Dromius > Dromius quadrimaculatus. Next base: position 64,418,097 of record OZ022328.1, on the reverse strand, counting down.
ACAATAAGTACTTAGAGGTCCAGGTACTAAAGCATTCAATATCGAATGAGTCATGGTTAGTAATGATACAATGGAGCAAACCATTGTTACGTTATTCACAAAAGAAAGAAATACAGTTAATTCAGACATTATTTTCTTCACAGTGCATACTTAGGTATTGGTATTCGACTAAAGCCAGCTACACGCTCACACACATGACTTGGCAAATGGAGATTCAAAAACTGTACCTCGGTATTCAGTTAGTAGTTACATTAATTAATATAATCCAGTTTTGAAAGAATTAAATCTTATATTTTATAACCTCTGTTTGAAATCTACAGTCCAACAAATATCTCGTGGCGTGTGGGGATGAATCTGCGCAGAGACGTGTATAACACCAAGAATGAATAAAATTTATGAAGAGGTCATTATTTATATTTGTTTAGTCATTTGTTGTTATTTTTAGTTGGTGTAAAGCTTGCTTTATTCGCTGACCGAAGTGACTAGACGCTATGCTCAATTCAACACAGAACAGTCGTCGCCACAAGTATCTTAAGTGAAGACAGATGCATACTTATACACAAGTCATTAGAGATTATGATAGTAACGAGTCGACACTCAAAGACCACCAGTGTCTTTCTTCACGTTCTTGTTCATTGCTCAGTGATTAGCAACCGACATCAGATTGAACTCAGACCAGCCGACGCACAGAATCTCAAGAATTCATATTAAGACCGATGAAAGCACACATTTCATCAATTAAAATTATACAGCGTCAACATTTTCCTAGATTAAATTTTAGGTTTTGCCTCTTCCCAAACAAAAAAAGTGAATAAGCACATGCAAAAACATGTGTGCATGTGATTAATGGTTTATTTCTCGTTGAATTAATGTACTAGGCTATTAACCCTAACGATTAATAATAATTTTAAAAATTAGATATGAAACTTATCAAAGCAAACACAAGTTGACTTGTTTAACTAATGTCTACCATTCACTTATAATGTGACTACAGTACCGCAGCCGATATAACAAGAATTCAAGTGAATGGCCTGCCTGTATTAATAAACAAATGTTTTAGTTTTTTAAATCGCCGGATGTTTGACATTGAAACATATCAAATTACATGTGTTGAAGTTTGTTTATAAGCACACATTTTTATGATTGATCTAAAAAAAATATTCAATTGAACTATTCAGTTATTTCTTTGCATAAAATAATGAAATTTGATGATTAAGTTGAAATATTTGTCAAATAATTACTTCAAAGCATGATTGTTTATCTCATGTGTCACTCTTTCGGAACGTTATTGAGAAAAGTAATCTATTTGTTTCCAGTGAAGTACATGAGAACATGTGCATCACTTAACAATAAATGTTGGAAAAAATGTGTACTCAGTGCAACAGTTAACACGTGTTTAAAATAAACATCCTCTGCATACTACAACTAGGTAATTCCGAACACGAATCCGTTTTGTCGTTGACGTCCAACATAAAGCGATCGTCTTTATTTGCTGCTCTTTACTTAAACATAAACACGTCATGGGGCAGACGAAGGTTGAAGATTGCAGTATCAATGTCATTAACGCCTACTAATCGTTCGAACTGATCACATAATCATTAGGCACATCCTTTTCTGAATTAAACTATTCATTATAATATCTATTTGATAGTATAAGTACATAGGTACATAAAAATTATTTAAAATTAGTTGTCGCTTCCATCTGAAACTGAATTATTGAGAAAATTCTCACCTGAAACTATTAATTAATTGGGCATATTAAATTATTATTATGTAAATTCTCTAACTGTTTTAATGTGCCGTGAATGTGATGAAATATATTTTGCGGTTGATTTTTCTCTAAATATCAACAATTTCGGAGTTCTTTGAATAGAACTGCATAAGCGATATAACCATTATGTTAATTATTTTTCTATCATTTATCATATGATATTATTCTTTAAAAGGGTCTTTTGACATACATACATAATCCGGTTCTCTTGAACCCTTAGTGGGTGTTGAAGTTGTCCTGGTTAGTTTTTCTTCTGTCCATAAGAAATTTCTTCTACTTTCTACGGTCTTTTGTTAGTTCGATTGCTGAATTCCAGTTCAGTCCTGATACCGTTAACAATTTAGTCACTACACTCTTTTCTAGGTCTTCCTCTTCTGTTTTTGCCAATAGATTTTGTCTACTTTTTTCACTTGTCTTTCTTCATCCATTCTGACTAGGTGACCGAACCATGAAAGTTTCTTTTCCTCTAACATGTCTTCAATTGATTGCACGTTAAGCTTTTTCCTTATGTCATCGTTCCGTCTTTGATCTATTCTTCTAGCCCCTACAATTCTGCGAAGAAATTTCATTTCCATTGCCTGTATTCTTCCTTTTTGTCTTTCTGTTAATATCCAGTTTTCTCCTCCAAATGTTAGAACTGGTACATACATGGATTTGTAAACCGCTAACTTTGTTTCCTTCGTTATTTCTTCATGGTCTAAAATTTTTTTGTTGTGTGCATAAAAGAGGTTCTTTGCTGCCTGAATCCTTTTATTCAGGTCATCATCCAAATTTGTTGTTTATTGTACTGCCAAGATATTTATAACTTTCAACTTGCTCAATTTAGGTATCATTTAATTTTATATTTATCGGTTTTCCTTTATTACTAATCAACATAATCTTTGTTTTCTCCACTTTCAAAAGAAGATTTTGTTTTGCAAGTTCTTTAGCACAAATCTCCAAATTTTCTTCCAATTTTTTCTTAGAATTGGCAAAAAGGAGGATATCATCAGCGAAAACGTAAGCTTCTACAAAAATCGGTTGAAGTTTTCTGTATCCTAATAAAAATTTGTGCATTTTGCGTGAAATTCTTTTATCGCTTCATCTATTGTACAAATAAATAGCAGTGGGCTTAGTACACTACCCTGTCTTACACCTGAAGTAGTCCAGAATTTGCTGGAAAGTCTATTACATGTTCTTACTAGGTTATTTGTTTCATTTTCGTCTACTTCATTTTTTCTTAAGCTGTCCCATATTTTTCTTCTATTTAGTGTATCGAATGCTTTCCTCATATCTAGAAAACATACGTATATATCTTGATTTTTTCCTAACTTTTTCTCTATCACTTGTTGAACCGTGAACGAATGGTCCTGAATGCTGTGTGCAGGTCTAAAACCACTTTGTATGTTTGAGAGTTTGCTCTCTATATTTATTTTCTAGAATACTCTCGTAAGTTTTGAGAGCAATGCATAATAACGTGATGCCTCTATAGTTGGAACACTCTTTTTTATCTCCGCTCTTGAACAAAGGCACAATTATACCCGTTTTCCATTCGTCTGGTATATCTTCCTTTTTTTGACATAAATTGAAAAGTTTTAGTAGTTCTAGTTTTCCTTTTTCATCCATATACTTCATCATTTCTGGTCCAATTTCGTTGACTTCCGCTGCTTTTGCGATTTTTATTTTACCTAGAGCTACCTCCAGTTCTACATCGGTAATAAAATTGTCTCCGCTTATTTCCTTCACTTCTATTTTCTGAGTTTTCTCTTCTTTATCACTTTCCTTTTGTGTAAAAAAGCAGCTCTTCGAAGTATTCCCTCCATCTGTCAACGATTTGGGTCTCCTCCACTATTATGTCACCTTCTTTAGTTTTCAATCGCTGCAGCATGTGCTCTGGTTTATTCTTAAAGCTCCTTAAGACTTTATAGAAGATTTTCTTATTTTTGGCTCTGTTGCCCTCTAGTTTTTTACCATGAAGATTGTTTTGCTTAAAGCACTAACTTTTTCGCCTCTTTTCTTTGTGTTTTGAACTTCTGATAATTTTCAACGCTTTTATTTTGTAAATAATTTTTCCATAATCTTTTCTTCCCATTTATTGCTTCTTTGATGTTGTCATTCCACCAATGTGTTCTTTTCCGGTTATTCCCCAATCCACTGTATCCGCATACATAGCAGTGCTCCTTTCAAATTTGCCCATATTGTATTTATATCCCTATTTTCATCATGTTCAAATTTACTGATCCCTTCTTCTATTAGGCACTGGTATTTCTCTATCGATTCTCTGTTTCTTAATTTGTGGATGTTCAATTTCTTTTTCTTTAATTCTTTCATTTTCAATTTGTTATCTTTCTTTGCAAGTTGTCTCTAACAGAAAGTGATCGCTGCCAATTTCGTAGCTTCTTTTAAATCTTGTGTCTTTAATTCTTTTTCGTCCTGATTTCTCTACTATTGTGTATTCAATTATTGACTTCTCTCCCCTACTGATAACCTCTCTTGTATATTTGTGGATATCCTTGTGTTCAAAATGAGTGTTAGTTATTATTAATAGATTATCCATACAGAATTCAAGTAGCTTTCTTCCATTATGATTCAGTGTTTCTTCCCCTTGCTTTCCTATTACTCCTTCCCATTTCCCAATCTAGCATTAAAATTGCCAATCTAAATAAGGCTCCCTTTTTTGTTATCAATTGTTTCTTGCAATCTTTCCCAAAATTTATTTTTCTCTGCAATTTTTTCATTTTCATCCGGGCCATACGCAACTACAATTATTATTTCCTGTTAGTAGTAGTTGATGTAGTTCAGTAGTTCTGTGTATATTTTGGGTTATAAAGTACACTGAAGACTATTTGACACTGCAGTTGTGAGCCAAACCAATAGCAAAGAGTAGCGCTACGCTGTCTTGTTGAAATGTCGTGTATTTTGTGTTTTAGGATGTATGCGGAGCTGTACCAAGTGGGACATATTCCTCTGTTTGGAGTTTTCACGTGGTTTCCCTCAAGCCTTATGTGAATGCCAGACGGTTTTTTTTTTTTTGTTTAGGTGTGATATCCACGTTATCACATCTAGTATTCTGTACATTTTTAGTATCGAGTTACTTGCCTTGTTTTATTTTGTATCATTGTTTTCTGAAGAAGATCCTTGGTCAAAGGATCGAAACGTCAAAGTTTCAAATTAATATACAGTATTTAAAGTCAAAAGTCGTTTTTATTGAATAGAATTCTGAAAAATGTATAGATTATTAATAATATTTGTATTGATAGTGACGAAGATCGATATTTCAGCATCATGAACTCAGTCCAACAAACTTAATATATCACTAAAAAAATTTGGCAGAAGATTCTTGGTTATTTTGTTTTATGGAATATCTATTATTGTTGAACTATTTCAGTAACAGTTAACATATAGATACAGAATAGAGAAATAAACGTTGTTTAATTAAATGAATCATTCGATAAAAAGGCTGACTTATATGGATTTAATATCACACGTGATACAAAAGTATCAACACATCTTCGTAATATAAAACAATGATCCACATAAATTAAACAGTCCCTGGACATGGCGTCATGTGAAAATTAATGCATTACGAACTATCAACAAAAAAAAATATATTATAGTAATTAAGGTATCAAGGGTGTTAAAAGGACAATAATGTCTAAGGTCAACAGTGTACTCTCCGAGGGCCTTTGGCCCGAGATGTGTACGTTGACCGTAGGCATTATTGTCTGTTCAACTCCCGTGGTGCCTTCAATGTTTAATGTCCTACTTTTGTTGTATTTCAATCAAAACTTTTAGCAATGTATGTCCTGTCATTGTGACATCTGTCAGATAAATTACTCTAGTTACTTGCTGTAACTATTATTTTTCAAAATAATGCCCTCGGGTATTATTTGAAACATAATGCCCTCGGGTATTATTTGTCACGTAATAACCTTGAAATCAGTATTATTATGACAACAATAATAAACTAGTCGGACATTAACTAAATTTCAATTTGCATTACTTATAAAAGTTCAGAGATTTTCATATTAATATTTTAAAAATATTGAAAAATTATTAGAAAAATAAATAACTGGGATAATGTAATGTTCTATTATTAGTATAAGAACTTATTTACGTAAAAGCAAACAATAGACGGTATTTTCCAGAATGTTGACAACAAGGTAGTCAATTCCCACGCGTCAGGTGTTTAACTTATTAGAACATCTAACAGAATACAAATGAGAAGCAAATACTTTTCTCGAGGTACATATTACACAGGTTTAATGAACTTTAAATTTTTTAGCGTCAAACCTGTTAGAATTCACATCAAACGGACGGACACTGCAATCCATGCGACACTAACAACACCTACAACCACCACCGTACCTTTTGCCTCAATAAAGAACCCCCAAACAGTGGTACCTTTAAACTTAGTTAAGTTTTCCTCATATCCATGTGGGTTCCTCTTCAATTCGCCTGATATTCCATCGTACAGCGCTTCCTTGGGATCGAACCCCAGTCTATCCTTGTAGTAAGCCTGGGTGCTCATCATAACATTGGTAACACTCACTACTAATCTACTATTTATCGCGCACTAATTGCAATACAGAAGCCCGCACAAGGTTCGTTGAAATTAATATTTAAAAATTGTGAGCACGTTATTTTGTGTTTTAATAAGCGTTTATTGTTAAATTTGTCGTTAATGCTTTTTTTATTACTAATTTATATGAGCTTGTTTAGGAATGTATCGTTTCGTTCGATGTCGTTTTTTTTTTTAAATATAAAGAAGAAGCACCACTTGTTTGCCTCGGAATTCACGGACACCTTGAAAATAAATAAAACTATATAAATAAAATTATAGTTTAAATATTTTATAACCTCACATCAGCTGATATTGTAGTAACAGTAATTTATTAACTTGAAAAATGTAAACATGTATTATGATATCGCATTGTAAAACAATAAATTATGGTCCTAAATATTGAAGTAGACAAAATAAATTTGTCGATATTTTTTAACCTTTTTTTAAAGACACGGTATGATTCTCATTCCAAATTAAAGTGGACAAAATAAATTTGTTGACTTAAATTTATGACATTTTTAACCCAAGTCAATTATAATTAGTCCTGTATGCATTCGCAGAAAGTAAATTCCAATTTGAATCCTGTGCAGTTAATTCCGAACGCGCCAGTTCTCCTAAATTTACTCAATGGAACAAAACAACAGCTTCTGTATATAACGACCTTTGTTAGCCGGTAATGCAGCAGATTCTAAAATTAAAACTGCAGCTCGCATATGTCTGACGCCCAAGTGGCAAACTACAACATGATATTAGAAGATTTCAGATTTGACATTTGAATGTTAACAACATACTAATTATTTCTTGCATACAAAAATAAAATAAATATTTTACTTCTGCTGTTATTCAGAAGGACAAATAAATTCACTTGCAAAGTAAATAACATGACTATTGACAACAAAGATTTTTTAAGAATTAAACGTATTTGTCCGTTCACGTATCATTCATTCGATTGAGCTGAAAATTGTTCGTTTGTGCATCGTTCATCCAACTGAATCAAAACTTGATCAGTTGTGAGCCTGAAAATATTTTATACTCAATAATAGATTCTCACACTTATTCTACTTATTTGGATGTTTCTAAAGACTAGAAGAGTAGAATCAACATTTTTTCATAAATATTTTTTTTTATCTGCAAATGGCAAGTTATAAACCGGTTTTAGCAATTATACCAAGTGTTCAATAAAAATATGTGCTGTTCTTAAAAATTCAGGTTTGATAAAAAACATTTCGAAGAAATGTGTTTTTGGAGTAGAAACATTCCTAGAAATATCACGAATTGAGAATAAAAGTTGACCTTATTGTAACCTTGACTGTCTTAAGTATTTGTTTGACTACTTGTCTATTAATTTATTTTTTATTATTATTTGTATTTGAAGATTGAAATTAGATATTTTGGTTTCGCAGTTTTTGTGCACCAAGTAGGAATCATGGCTGGCTTGATTTAAATAAAAGTATTATATATAGTAATTAAGGTATCAAGGATGTTATAAAAACAATAATGCCTGAGGTCAACAGTGTACTTTCCGAGGGCCTCTGGCCCGAAGTGTGTACATTGACCGTAGGCATTATCGTCCGTTAAACTCCCGTGGTGCCTTCAATGTTTAATGTCCGACTTTTGTACTATTTCAATCAAAATTTTTAGTAATGTATGTCCTGTCATTGTGATTTCTGTCAGAGAAATTACTTTAGTTACTTGCTTCAACCAGGAAACTTGTTTGTTATTTTGAAAAATAATATCCTCGGGTATTATTTGCTACGTAATAACCCTGGAATCAGTATTATTATTACAACAATAATGAACTACTCGGACATTGAATTAGTTTTGTCTTTGTCTCGTATTTTTTATTAATTCAGCAGAACGACATCACGATTTACATCAAGTGGTTATTTAATATATTTGAAATTCAATTCTTTGAAAAACACATTTGTGAATGAAGAAGGAAACTTTCAGAACTTGTTTTTAAATGAATATATTTTATTGGATTCTAGAATTTGGTTACAATACTTCGCATTTTATATATTTCTTGATAACTTATTTATCCATTTCTATTTTTTTAATTAATTTATTTCTGTTTTCTCTTGAAAAAGGCAGCATTTTGCTGTCAAAACGTAATTTATTATATTATTTTTGGTCAAATATATACATCTTAAACCCATTAAAGGTATTTTGCATACACATGAAAGATTTTACTTTATTATGTGGTACAATTTCAAAGAATTAAATAAATCATTGGAACCATGATTGATTAAAAGAAAATCAATGATTTCTGAATTGATAACCGATTCTATATGTATGACAAACTTGGTTTGATAGCACTTTTTATTTGAAATAAATGAGTTTTGAATCCCTCCATAAACACTAACCGCTGCTACTGTATATAATTTTTGGTTTCAAGCAAATGCTCTTTGCAGATTACAAAAAATATATAAGAAAGATGAAAATAGCTTGAAAATTATTCCAATACAGGCAGGGATTATTGAATTGTACCCTTATAAACACGGCCAAAGTTACTCGGTGAAATACTTATTTTGTGCTTCTAATTTCAGCTTAGCAATGCATGCTCAATACTGAACTGTGCAACAGGAAATATTTAGTGCGGAATGTACAGGTTGGTATTAAATTTATTTATGAATATTGGCAGAAATAATGCACATTAGTTTCGAATAACTATTGAGTAGCTTTCTACGACTACCGCTGCAGCGTGTCCAATGTTATACATATTAATAACAATTTATTGTTCGTGTTCGTGAAGATGTAAACGAAAAGTATCATAAGTAGAAGTACTTGCAAAAATTTCAGGTTTCGAAATATCCAATATTGCACAGTCACTGTCACTGTTTTCTTGTTCTTCATCTTCACAAACACTTGCATCTAACCACGGCCTGAACATTTTATTTCCGAATGTAGAATAAAAATCACAAAATAAGAAAATGAAGCCAGCATGTATACTGCTGCATTAGATACTCTAAATTGAAATAAAATTTAAAGTAGCCTCAACTTACGTTTTATTGAATAATTACGGTCGTGTTCATGAGGGTACAATCCAATAATCCCTGTCTGCATTTTAATAATTTTCAAACAATTTTCATCTTTCTTAGCATATATTTGCTTGAAACCAAGAATTCTGAATAGTAGCAGCAAGTAGCTAGCGTAATTTCTCTGACAGAAATCACAATGACAAGACATACATTGCTAAAAATTTTGATTGAAATAGTACAAGTCATTGAAGGCACCACAGGAGTTGAACGGATGATAATGCCTACGGTCAACGTACACACCTCGGACCAGAGGTCCTTGGAAAGAACACTGTTGACCTCAGGCATTATTGACCTTTTAACACCCTTGATACCATAATTACTATAGATAATACTTTTTTTTTGTTTTGAATCACTCTTATTTAAATCAAGCTAGCCCTGGTTCCTACTCAATGCACAAAAACTGCTCGCTGCTACTGTTTAGATTAGTGTTTATGGGGGGATTTAAAAGTCATTCGTTCAAATGAAAGATGGACAAACTATACCTTTTATACAACTTTTCGCCCACTTGTGGTGATATATTAATGACGTCCTATCACGTTCCACCCTTGAAGCATCTGAAGGTAATCATCTAGTAAGTTTCACTTGCTAAAATTTCTGATTATATTTATTTATGTTGGTACACTTATAGTTTGGAAATTTGTCAGGTATTATTGTCAATTCACAATGAGCGTAAACGTAATGAGTACGTAACAGTAAACATAAACATAAAGTTGAACTACTGTATTTCAATGCCCATGTTCACAATGCTCTTACGTATTTCTTACGTTTACGTATTGACATAAGAGCTACGTAATGAAAACGTAAAGTTGAGATGAATTCAACTTTATGTTATTTTTACGTATGAAACAACTAATAGCGCATGCGTCAACTTCAAACACATATTTTCATCTGACAGTTGACAACATTCTAGATCGAAACATGCTTTAAATATGATTGATATAGAATTATTAATAAAAAAAAACAACAATTTCTTCTTCGTCTTAATATTTCTCTCGTTGGCGACTTTTATAACGCAGTTCCAATAATAATGAGACAATCGCAAGATCTTTTTCAGACATCATACAATAAAACAAAATAAACTAAACTCCCAAACTAATAAAACTGAAACCAAAGAAAAACATTAAACACGAAACAAAATCGAAATCAACAGAATATTTGAAAAGGACAAACCGAGAAACCAACACAATACATCAATAACCCTAATTTTTACCAACTTCAAATGAAAAAAACACTTTATTTTAATATTTTGAGATAACGTAGAGATTTTTGGATGTTTGGTTTCCGTATATATAAGGACGAACAATCTGACTGAGAAACAGTGAATATTGATGAATAAATAAGTTGTGGAAAATAAATATTATTGGCTTTGTAGTTGAGATTTGATAATAGTGAGTAAGAAATGAATTGTATAGTGTTTGTTTTAGTGTTACAACGAAGATTATTATCTATTCATTTATTAAATAATGACTTTTATTTCAACAATAAACGATTCTTCAAAAGCAATAAATATTATAGCAAATAAGATTTCAAATCAATATTTGTTTTTAATTATTATGAATTTTTATTTTATGGTGGGTTTATGCACAACTAAAAAGCATAAAATATGAAATACCACAACCTCAAACATCAAAACATCACCGGTGATTTTATCACCACCCTTCTGCTGGGTGATTAAAAGATGATACATAATTCACCAAGTATGACGTCATATAGCTTAGTTCGGTAGAAACTCCGCAGGGTAGCAGTCCAAAATATATCACCTTGTTTGCGTATCACCGGTGCGTATCTGCGCCTAAGTCGCTTATATTGTTGCTGCGCGCAGTAACTCTCAACATGAGGGTTGTCTCGGGCTCAATAACGATCCTACAGACGCACGCAGTACAATTCAGTACTATTCACAAAAGTTTGCCAGTGCCATTAATGTAATTTTATTCCTTATAAATTGATTGTGCACGTTGGTTGGTATTTTGGTAGCTCAAGTTTTGAGTGAAAAATGACTGTTATCAACTACAATTTCAAGTGAATGCTAGTAAAACCAATTTGTCGATACAAATTTAAATAATTTCTGACAGATTTTCAGGCTAGTGTAGATAAAATTATTCACATATATCGTTATCACTTCCTATTTCGTATCTATTCAATGTTTGCGGATTTGATAGCAATTCATTCATTTCATTTTTGTTATGTCAATATCAATTTGAAAATCGTCACATAATTTGAATCCTAATTTGCAACTTGATCCATAATATAATATATTATATTTCATAACAAAAACAATTAGTTTTACCAAAAACAGGTGACTCAAGTGTCACATAAATGTCCCATAATTTATTTATAACACGTTGTATTTCTAAATTTGGAGCACAGACACGCAAAAAATGGTTTCCAACAAAAACTAGTATTGTAAAAACAGAAGGGAAAAACGGTTATAAATTAAAACAAAAAATTATTTGAAAGGTTTTGTGTTGAAAAAATTGTGAAATAGATAACGTGTAGAGTGACTAGTGAGACAAATCAATTTTATAGGATATATGTGTTGACAAATATGCTACTAACATTCATAATTGTAGTTATCCAATGCCGTAAAAAAATTTACGCATCCAATACATGCGTCAGTCATTTGCAAGTATTTGATGACTCAGGTAAATGATTAAATATTTATTTTCCATTTAAGTTCCGCGAAAATTACTTATACCTGAATATGAAATCAGTGAATAACAAACAAGTTTCTGGAGGGCTAAAAGAGGACACTGCTGAGCAAAAATCCGACCCCTCAAGGTTAACTAGTAGCTCACAGTTCGTTTTCTAGTGTGCCCGATATAGAAATACATAGAAAGCTTCAAACCAGCTCAAAATTTACACAAGATTATGAAAATCCAGTTTTAGAGAAACCGAAAGTGATTACGAAATAGGCTTTTTACGATAAACAATTTTACTATTATGGGATTTGAAAAGTGTTGCGAGTAAAAGTTGATTTTCATTTGATTTCCTTGTGTCACGTCATTATAGATTAAGATTTATAGATAATCCGAAAATTATATACTGCGGCACAGCTTAAAATTTTACTAATTAATGATTATAATTAATTTTAAAAAGGTGTTAATTGCGGAAAAGGAATTTTTTGATGTGTGATAAACTGAAAATAATAAGCAGGACTTAAACATCAAAGCTGGCGGAGATGTCATCAATTTTCAACAATTATTTGTACATGGCTACGAAAAAATGTTAATAATCCATAATCGATATTTAATTTGAATTCTTTCGAAATGATAAATCTGTTTTACAATGAAATATCATTAATATTTCCGCAACTATAATATCAGTTGACTGAATAAAAATCACTTAGAAGAATCACACCTTAATCACTTTCGTCAATAAAAACCAACACTTCTTGTAAAACTGTCACACACTCGCGTGTCTGGACCATGTGACTTAACGCAACACGACGCGGACCACCGAACACTGTAGCTCACGATTCGCAACTGAAACTGTCTTCAGAAGTGAGTTCGGTCGTCGCTTTGACAGCATGAAAGACAGACCCGGCTCGGCTCCTTTGGACAGTCCAGCACCTACACGATAACCAAACCCGCGATCATTTGCCCTATTATGGCACGACTGATTGGAATATGGAGGTATGGCAACCTAAGCGAATTTCAAACCGGCTACTGTGTGGGCTGACAGTCACACTCATTTCTTGCAATGGCGTAAGCATGTTGAATTGTTTTAAATTTTAAATTAAGGACGTTGATATGTAAAATGTTTCAAGTCTTGAACAATCGGGCAAAAAATTCTGCAGAAAATCAAGTTTCCAAAAATTTTCCTCCGCAGCAGTTCAATTATTGACTTACATAGTTATTTGCTTCACGCCGTGAATAATTCATTTATTTATAAAGAAAAATGAGAGAAAATATTCTCAAATTAGGCAGACGATGATCGTTAGAAAGTCATTACAGATTAATTGCTAGATGAGCTTCACTAATGCCACTTAGCCATCATTTGTATATCAAATCACCTACACAGTTAAAGAAAAATATATTTATGGATTCCTTTATGGAATCCAGAAATTGTCTCATTCAACATTTTAGCTTAAGTCTGTAATATATCAATTTTAAGTATTGTAAATTCCAAATGTTCTAGTTGTTTTTTTGTATAAATACTTTATGGCCCACTGTGCATGCTTCCGGCTACAAAATCCTGTCAAGATCCTTCTCAGAATGTCAGAATTAACTGTCTGACTTTTTCGGAATACTAACATTTGCAAACTATTTAGTTTTTTTTGTAATATTTTTTTTCGGACTTCTTCAAAATCTTGCATGTTGTTTTCTCTATTGTTTTAAAATCAGTTTATCCTCGACTCCCATCCGATAAAGTTTGTCTTCTACGCTTACCCGAATTCGAAAAATTCATTAAAGTGAGTGAATTTGGATGTGAAATGTTGAAAAACAATTTAATAAATGAAAAGAAAATAAAAGTTTTATTGTTCCAAGTATTACGAAACAAACACTAGACAATTTATTGCTCACTTACTACTATTTAACTTCAACAACAGAGCCACAGATATTTATTTTCAACATTTATTTATTTATTACACAGATCCCTCACTGAATATTTACTATTTCACTGTTTTACTGTTCACTGTCCCTCAGTCAGGTCGTTTGCTCATATATATACAGATGTCTGTTTCTGGAAACGTTCTAGGTCAGTCGAGAGCATGTTACTAGAATTTTCGACCGTGCGGGGCCGAGTTCAAAGCTTATTTTATTTTTACAAATTATGACAGTTTTGCAAGTTAAAGTACGTACATATATGCACACAGACATAGACATATTCATGTACGTTTACTATTAAATTGACACTGACATTTTAGCTCAAGTCTGTAATATATTATTTTCAAGTATTGTAAATTCCAAATGATCTAGTTGTCTTTATGGCCCACTGTGCATGCTTCCGGCTACAAAATCCTGTCAAGATCCTTCTCAGAATTTATTGCTTCAGTTTTTCGGAATACTAACATGTGCAAACTATGTAGATTCTTTTGTAATATATTTGTTGTTTTCTCTAGTGCTTTAAATTCAGTTCAGCTTCGACTTCTATTCATCCGAATTCGAAAAATTCATTGAAGTGCGTGAATTTGGAAATTTCAGCAATGTTAAAAAAACTTCATTATTACTTCACAGAGAATAAAGAATCTTTAAAATTTAGGTTATCACAAATAAATAAAAAGATTCCCTGGAAGTCTCAGCAGTATTTCAGCACTTGGCACAGAGCCAGAAAAATGCAGTCCTGAAATTTCAATGAATCATGTGTTGTTATTGAACTTTACGCAGTCTAGCTTGAAATATGACAAAACTAAGACATAATTTTTAGTAAAAGATGATTCCAGTAAATTCAACTAAGATATGCGAATATCAAAATGTGAGATTCCCATTAGAACGTTGCGGAGATATTTCTTTAGTATCCGGTATAAAGTTTTTACACTTCCCCTCTACAAAGTAGCACATTCTAAACATTACTAATATGTAATTTGTTTTTGTTAATTGAAATCTATTTTTACTTACTTGTACAAAGTAACAAATAAGTATTGTGAAGCCGACAAAATTCACCTATCGTGATTTTGATGGAAATATCCGTCTAGGGTCTAGTTGTGCACCTCGCATTATGATTCCAATCGTCTGTACCGGAAATGCACTTTACTTGAAATTTTTTTCGAATTTTTCTAATAAATCCAGAATGATCAGCTGTAGGATACTATAATTTAGCATTTGAAATTTCTGTAGCATCTCAATGGTCATCTTCTATTTTTGTAACAATCGGCTGAGCCGGAAGTGCACTTTATATGACAGACTTTTTGAATTTTCCGCATGAATTCTAAACAATCAGTCATAGAATATTTAAATTTTGTATTAGGCACTTTAATAATATTTAGTTGTACACCTTGCATTATGATTGCTATCGACTAAGCCGGAAGAGCATTTTATTCGAAACATTTTTTGAATTTTCCGCATAAATCCAAAACGATTGAACGTAGATTGTTAGAATTCAGTATTTAGGACGATTATACCGTCTAGATGCTCATATCCTATTTTTATTGAGATTCACCGAGCCGGAAGCGCGCTTTACTTGACAGTCTTTTGGAATTTTTCGCATAAATTCGAAACGATCAGATGTAGAATATTGAAATTTGGTATTTCAGTCTGCTGTAGCATCTGAATGATTGCCTACTATTTTCATAACAATAGACTGAACCGGAAGTGCACTTCAGTAGGAATTTATTTTTTAATTTTGCGCTTAAATTCAGATCTGTTGGTAGTCGTAGAATTTTGGAAATCAGTATTTAGGAATGTTGCAGTATAAGAATAATGGTCTACTGTTTCCATAGCAACCGACTGGGCTGAAAGCGCATTTTACTTGACAGATTCTTAGAATCTCTTGGGTAAATCCAAAACGATTAACTGTGGAACGATGAGATTTTGTGTTTGATTATATATATCCAATGATATATATGATCAAACAGAAAATAATTGGCGCCTATTCTCGATAATATTTAATTCAAATTCGTCTATCTAAAAATAAAGAAACATCAACGAAAACAAAAAAGCTACACATAAACAATTATCAAAGTAGGTTACTGGTCAACTTAATGTTCCAATTTACATAAAATCGAAAGTACCTCTAAGAAATAAATTTTCTAATTAAATTCCAGGAAATGCTAGTGTGTAAGTGTTCTCAATGACGAGTGTGGTCACTAACAATTTGCTTATAAAAACTCAGCAACGGAAGACTGACGACACATGTGGTTTCTATTGAGATTATTCAAAAGAATTCAATACATAAATAAATAACTTGTGAAATTCTACCGCATTTTAATGCAGAAAAAATATTTCGGGTCAATTTTACACAAGTAAATAAGGAAAATAAGGTAATGGCTATATTTAGAATTGACAGAAGAAATTCTTTAAGTAATATGTATTGACAATATGTAAATAAAGTAATAAACAAGACAGTTAATTCAAAGTACATCAAGGAAGGTATTTTTTGTTTGCTTGAAAACTAATTAAAATGTTTTCAATGCAATCATAAAATTTACACCCACTAGGGCAAATAATGTAATACATTAAATTACCACGTACAGATACTTAACAACATTTTTACTTTATGTTCCACCAGTCACACTTCATGAATAGACGAATTTTACTCACTTTTGAAATAATGAGACGAACGTTTGCCTGTGATGTCCAAATAATTTTTAAAAATGTTTCTTGTTGATGTTGTCTCAAATTATTCAAGGATCAATTTTAGTTCTAAAGTTATCGTGCTTTCAGACAGGCCGACAGACAGAGCGATTTTTTTCAAAATTATGATTTTTGGGTTAGGTAGGGTCTAAAACGTGAAGATTAATCAAAATCACTACTACAATACGTTCCTTATTAAATCTAAAAAAAAGGACTATATTTGATTGATTGAAATTGTAATAGTAATTAAGGTATCAAAGGTGTTAAAAGAACAATAATGCCTGAGGTCAACAGTGTACGTTGTGTGTATGTTGACCGTAGGCATTATCGGCCGTTTAACTCCCGTGGTGCCTTCAATGATTAATGTTCCATTTTTGAACTATTTCAATCAAAAATTTTAGCAATGTATGTCCTGTCATTATGATTTCTGTCAGAGAAATTACTCTAGTTACTTGCTGTAACTAGGAAACGGGTTTGCTATTTTTAAGAGCTCTAGCATATCGTAAGACCAAGAAAATAAGAATTCGTGTCTTTATATCTAACATTGCATTCTGTTCCGCCCATGCATTCAAATCACAAATACCATATTTATTTTATAATGCTAACTTATTTAAAGGCCTGTTTTCTAATTTTTTCATATCTACTAGATGATTTTTCATAGGGTCTTAGATTATATTTATTAACTATACTAGACTATGACATATTAAATGCGTCCTACATGATCTACGTCATAATTTTGTTCTTGTACTTGCTATAAAAGAGTGACATCTATGAATCAAATGCTTGTAACAACTAAAAAAATGGATAAATTATGTGAAACTGTAAGAGAGGCGGATTTATAAAGAATGTTGGGACTAGATAAAGATAGAAAATGTAGGGACAGGGCTCATACACAAATGAATTTAATATTAAAATATCTTTTCTACTGTTTCAGAACTTTTCTTAAACATTTTATTAAGTGATTGTGAATATTGTAACGTGCGAAAGTGTCATAATTCGTGAAAATCGAATAGATTTGAATCCGTCTCTGTTTTACTATTTTAAAACAAACCTATAAAAGGTGTTTGAAAAAGAACACATCTAAACGTTAAATATTCAGCTCCAGGTGCAGAAAGTTTGCCTGCACCCAGCGAGAGAGAACGAGCTAATTTTGATATGCTTTTTCTCTGTCAGACTCTATTCCTTCACTTTCCTAATACTGACTATGCCAAACAGACCTCGCTCGCCGTGCAGGCGAGAAATCTGCACCTCAAGCGTCCACATTCGTTTCAAATATATAGCAAAGTGACCCGCGAGGCGCTCCCGTATTTCTGGTTGCATAAATAGATAAAATACGATCTTTCTTTGATTTTATAATGAAAATTTGTGAAACAAAATCAAGTATTCAATAAACCATTAAATTAATTTTATTTACGTAATTTTTAATATTTTCATAGGGTGTGCAGTGCACGCCACTGTTGATAGCCTACGGTTACTAGATGTTCGGTGGTTTCCAGGCATCAACAAGATAATTGAATGTTGGCCCATTGTTGGATTAGGTATATAAGAGCGTGAGCTAGGAGAATCAGTAATTCAGTACGAGTAACTCTGAGCCAAATGGTGATCATACAAGTGTACTTAGTAAATGTTAGCACTGTAACCTGAGTAAATAAATTATTCACGATAAAATTTGTGACAATATTTTTTGGATTTCCGGAGATAATATTATATTTTTAAATTTCATTAGATTTTTTAAAATGTGATTATGGTCTTATATTCCATTGCTGAAATTTGAACAAAACAAGTGATGTATGTATGTATGTATGTATGTATGTATATTAGTTTAAAACATGTCTATGTGCGGGTCATATAACTTTTATGTCTAAAAAATGAGAAAGTCTGTCATACGAAACTATTTTACAAACAGCTGCTCTATAGACAAGTATTATATTTCTGTCTAGGAAAAACAAAAGCTGTTGCTAATATTAGCATACACCAACTACAGGAAATAATAAACATCAAAACAAAAAACATAATAATAATAATAATAATAATAATAATAATAATAGCACTTTATTGACGTTTATGTCAAAGGCGAGGTTCAGCCAAAGCTGTTCTTCCACCTAACCCGTACAGAATTCAAATATAAAAAATTTTGAACAATGAATATGCAAACATCAATAACAGGAGTGAGACATGGATTTCAAATTCAACAAGCAAAAATAACTAATATCTAAAACATATTTCTAATATCTAAAACATATTTCTAACTTTGGTTTTGAAAGCAACAACTGACAGAGATTTCAATGAACTTGGAACATTATTGTATAAAGTGGGCGCCAGATATGAAAAAGAACCTTTATATTTAGCCTTATAAAAAGAAGGAACAATATATAAGTCAGTTATCCGTAAACTATAATTATATTGTTTAACAATTAATTTATCCAATAAATATGCTGGAGTACCAGTTAGCCTTATTTTATGCACTAAACAGAGATATAACATTCTCACACGATCATCTATATGTTTTATGTTAGCTTTGTCCCGGTACATAGATATATGCTCATACTTACGCACACCATAAACAAATCGAAGACAAGAATTTTGAATAAGCTTAATTCTGTTTTTATCAGTTTGGGTTAGGTTAGGTATGTAAGCACATGCACAATAATCAAAAATGGGTAGAATAAGGGTGTTGATTAATCTTAATTTTATATCCGCACTAAGATCATGTCTAAACTGATACAAATGCCGCAGTCTTAATCTAGCTGCTGTTAATTTTTTTTTTAAATGCTCTCGAAATTTAAGATTCTCATCAATATCCAGACCTAAAATCCTCGTAACACCACTGCGTTCAAGAGTAACATCATCCAAATGAATACTGGGTATATTATGATTTCCAAATACCATGAGTGAAGATTTATTCGCATTAATCTTGAGGCCATTATTGCGAACCCAGCTGGAAAGTTTATCTAACTCATCATTAATTACAGCGCATTGCTCATCAATATTAGACGGATTCACAGTTGCGAGAATATTTGTATCATCGGCATAAGAAAAAATGGAACAATATTTAAAAACAGAGGACATATCTGCCACGTAAATTAGGAAAAATAACGGTCCTAGTATTGATCCTTGAGGCACGCCACATTCGAGTGGGAAGATTGTTGAAAATTTAGTTTCTACATTGGATGACATCCTGACCTGAAAATATCTATTTCCCAAATAACTCTTACACCATTGAAGCGCAGCAGTAGAAAAATTATAAAACTTGAATTTTGCAAGTAACATGGTGTGATTTATCATATCAAATGCTTTACTGAGATCAATCAGGATAAGCAACGATAATTTAGATTTGTCATAATTATTCAAGATTTCATCAATTAATTTTAAGAGACATGTATTTGTACTATGTCCTTTTCTGAATCCAGATTGGTTAGTAGGTATAATTTTTTTCTCATTTACATAGTCTCTGATTAGGTCGCAGCATACCCTCTCAAGAACTTTGGAGAGTACGGGTAATATACTTACAGGGCGCAAGTCATCAAATGTAGAACAATTCTGTTTTTTCGGAGCAGGCCTTATTATAGCAACTTTCCAAATATCAGGCACAACACTGTCAATAATACAAGTATTTATGATGTGTGTAATGTAATCTAGAATATAGGGTAAAATGATTAAGATCATCTTCCGTGAGATATTATCTATACCAGTAGCATTTGATTTGATTCCATTTAATATTCGGCTAACTGTATCACTGTCAGTACAAGAGAACGTGAAAGGATCCTCAAATTGCTCATTTGCTAGATTATTTTCATAGAATTCTTTCGTTTGAATATCAATACTAGAAATACCGATTTTATTCATCATATACTGCGCATAGCTATTTGGTTCAAGTAGTGAATCTGAGATATCCTTTGCTGCTTCACCTTTAACCCCTAAACGTTTCAAATTATGCCACAGCTTAGTAGAATTTTTTATATTATTATTCACCTCACATTCGAAAAATGCTTTCTTTTCACTGCGTATTGCAGCTGTTGTAAGATTACGAAGCTGTTTGTAATAATCGTATTTTGAGTCTGTCTTAAATTTTTTGTAATCAGCTAACGCTTTGTTTCTTTTACGTTGCATAATTCTGACCACCGGAGTAATCCAGGGACTATAGTTTTTAGTAATGTTTATTGTAACTATTGGTGCATGATAATCGAATAGGGCAATAATATTTTCATTCAAAAAATCTAGCTTATCATTTACATTGGGTAGTGTTAAGATATGATTCCAGTTGATATGTTCGCAGTCAGCAAAGAATCTCTCAGAATCAAATTGTTTGAAATCTCTGAAAGTATATTGTTTATTCGGAATAATAGGTTTTGGTAGTTGAAGTATGCAGTACACACAATTATGATCAGTAAAGTTGGAACAATCAATAATATCAACAAATGTACACAGAGATCTATCGGATACAGCCATAAAGTCAAGAAGAGTTCTAGAAGCAGGTCGGGTGTAACTATTTACTATTTGATGCATAGCATGACCTGACAGTAAATCTAAAAAAAACGTTGCACGCGCATCTTCCAATAACAAATTTACATTCACATCTCCCATACAAAGTAAATAATCACATTGCGGCAAAAAATCAGCAAGTATTGCATCCAATATATCTAGTTCCTTATAATAATCAACATGAGGATTATAGATAACACCAATGATGTACTTTAGATTATGATACGTGAATCGTAACCAGAGCTGTTCAATATTATTGTTGGAAGAAAAAGGAATATCTAAAGCTTTACAGTTAATGTTATTCCGTACATAAAAAGCAACACCACCACCACGTTTATTGGCTCTATTCTTACAATATAAATTGTATCCATCAACATGAAATAACTGAGCGGGGACGGTATTACTGATCCATGTCTCAGTAACAGCTAAAATATCAAAATTTTGGTCACTAAAAAAATCTTTGAAGTTAGAGAAACACGAGTTGAGCGATCTTACATTAATTTGACCACATGTAAACATAGTAGGTATGGGTTCAATAAACTTCAAGTTTAAATTTGATATTTTTGCAAGAATTTAATTGAACAAGTATTTACCTAACAACTGATGTCAAGTGCCGTTGCTCTGGCTCGAACGATAGGAATAGACTATTACTAAAATGATGAAGTTAGAATAAAATATTTATAATATATAATATTGAGCGCAGTTTCTATTCACTTGAATAGTGAACAATTTACACAAAAAGGGATTAATATACAATATCTAGATCAGTATGACTATTAATGTACAGTTTTCTGTCCTTCCCATCTTTTCTAATATTAGCAAATATACGGCCATCGTAAGTCCAAACATTTTTAAAGGAAAACTTTTCTATAGCTGCCTTCAGTAAAGTGAGCTTGGATCTAGTGAGGTCTTCGCGGATTGTTATACCAGTATTTTTTAACATCTTTTTCTCACCAAACACTTTACTACGCACCCGGTAACTGACGAACTTCACTATCACAGGTCTGGTGCTATCCTTCTTGAACTTCCCAACTCGATGACAACGGTCAATGTCGTTTTTTGAAATATCTACTTTAAGTTGTTCACGGCAAAGGTTTACAACGAGATCATCGACCGATAAATCTGACGATTCTTTAATGCCAAATATACGAACATTATTACGGCGCGTATACTGCTCTAAATTATCCACACATTTTTCATATGATATAAGCGAATCTTTCATATCAACATTTTCTTGCTTGACTAATGTTAGTTGATCTTCCAATTTCTTGAGTTTGGCACTAAACACTTCGGTAATTACTGTAGTTACTTCTTTAACAATTAGGGCAATAAAATCCGTGTTCACACTTAACCTGGCGAAAGATGAAGTTATCATCGTGGTGATGGTGTCACGATCATCACGAGTAATTAATTTTCTTCGTGTGTAGGACAGTAAAACTATATTCATATAGTTTTAGAACCACGCTAAAGCTCCCTCTAAAATTAAGAACTTATTCAAATTTCACAAGATTATTCTCTTAGCCTCAATTAATATTGTAAATTGTAACATGCGAAAGTATTATAATTCGCAAAAATGAAATAATCCCTGAATCCGGTTCTGCCTGGGCGGGATCTTTTGTTTTCGTTTCGTGTTCTCGACTAGCCTAGAACATTTCGAGAAACGAACATCTGTATATATATGAGCAAACAACCTGACCGAGGGAACAGTAAACCAAGAAAGTAGATCTGCTAACTAAACAGACAATTATTCTTTTTAAATGATTCCAAAAATCAGGATGCTCTTAATTTGCAGTAAAGTTCAGGGAATAAAACAGTAAATATTTGAAAGAAAAGTTGTGATACATGAGTAAATTTCTTTGAACGTACAACTACACCTGTGAGATAAATCTTGATTAATATCAAATAGAATACTATAGTAGTGTAATAAATACTCTTGGAGCTATAGAAATTCATATGAAAAATAGGGAATTAATTAGTTTCGGTCATTTATAAATTTTATTGTACATTGTCTTGCAAAAGTATGCCAAACTTTGACATTCCCAAGCGGTAAAATACACAAGCAACATTCGACTCCAGTATACAGAATTTCATGTCATGCATTTCATTGCAAATAAACAATAGACTATCAAAAATATAAACAAGGTTATAAAACGTCACTAATTACGAAACATTGCACTAATTCATGTCCAAATCCCACACGAGAACAGCGCGACATATGGATACATAATGACGTAGATTATAGTGATCCAGTTGCGAACACCTTGCAAGGCCTGTGGTAGTTGGTTGCCAGGTGGGTGTATGAGCTGTGGGGCCCGTTCGGCCCACGTGTTTACTGACACCCTAGGCGCCCGCCAACTCTCAACTTGTGTATTTTGCATCTGATTACGTAGTTAAAATTCATTGTCACTTAAAGCAGTTTGATATAATTCCACATTGAGTTCTATCCTTCAAAGTATTACTAAACAAACACTCTACAATTTATTTCTTATTCACTATTATCAAACCACAGTCACAAAGCCACCAATATTTATTTTGAACAACTTATTTATTTATTACACTGATCATTCATTGCTTGATATTTCACTGTTCCTCAGTCAATATATATACAGATGTCCATTTCTGGAAATATTCTACGTCATTCGAGAGCACGTTACTAGAATTATGACACTTTCGCATGTTACTTTAAGTAACTTTAAGCCCCACATTTCAAGTTTCAATTTCTCTTTGACAATTCATATGAAATTCCTTGTAAGTAACATCTGCTAAGCTGAAAAGTTGAGTTAATAAAAATGTCTAAATACGATATAAGTGAAAATTTAAGCGGGTATTATTACAGAAAAAAACTTAATCTTCAGTTGTGTTTTTGATTATACGTCTGTATATTTATTAGTAATTCCCAGTAAATTGATACTTACAGTACAAATTATCGATTATAATGCAGAACACACTGTATCACGTGCTCAAAATGACGTCAGGAGAACAAAATACGCATAATTTAACGCAAAACATCTGGCTATTTCAGTGAACTCACGGCTTGACAACCACTTAATTGTATAGTCGAACGAAGTTAACATAAGAATAGAAAGTTTTACACATAAAGAATCAAAGCTATATTAGAATGAAAGAATCAGACATTTGGATTGTTTTACTGCAAGAAGATTAGCTTTATGACAATATTTATGATCACTAATTGATGGATTTCATCCAAAAAAAAAAAAAAGTTTGAAGTTGCCATAAAAAAACAATCAGGTTATTGAGTATCAAGTAAACTACAATTTTCTTTATATTGTAACGTGCGAAAGTGTCATGAGTCCGGCCCTATCTGGGCAGGCCTTTCGTCTCTTTGTACCGCACCGCACCACATGGTCGAAAATTTTAGTAACGTGCTCTCGATTGACCTAGAATTCTCTGAATGAAAACGGATGCCACAATTGCCTTTATTAAGAATATTCACTAGCTGAAGGAAAATAGTGAATACTGACAGGTGAAAAAGAATAATATGAAGCAAGGAGACTTGTTACAAATTTAATTTGAATCACCAGCTCAGTGCATTTATGAGTTATGACTTATGCTTTCCATATTAATATGGCAATACTTGTTTGTTTAATAAGACTTTAATTAGTTAAATGGAGCACATTGGTTTTGAGTTATGTACAAGATAAATGGGAATCAATAAAATACATATTATATTTTATTATCCATGTTAGATGACTATCTCTAACATTTGAATATGTAAAATAATGAAACTATCATAAATTATAATTTTAATTACACATGATACATTCAACTCATAAATTAATAACTAATTATGAATTTTTATTCCATTTCAAATTATTTTATAAGTCAAATAGAAAACTTTGAACATATTTTACTTATTTACTTTGTATCGCACTGCACCGCTTCACACGATCGAAAATTCTAGTAACGTGCTCTCGAATGACCTAAAACATTACCAGAAACGGACATATGTATATATATGAGCAAACGACCTGACTGAGGAACAGTGAATAGTAAAACAGTGAAATAGTGAATATCTAGTGAATGATCAGTGTAATAAATGAATAAGTTGTTGAAAATAAATATCTGTGCCTTTTTGTTGAAATTTAATAGTACAATCTTCAGACGGTTCAATTGTTAACATATCACCATGTACTTGTTGACATGCCAAACATTAGTAATCCTCCATTTAGAAACTGAATTTTAAATTTTAATTGTTACGTAACATATAAGTAAGATTGTCATTCATATGTGGGTGTGAATAAACAATTAATTTATTCAGGAGTATCCATATATGTCTAGATTTATAAATAGTTTGATCTCTAAAGAATGTTTCACATCATAACATTTTTTTCACATTGTTCATTCAATGAAGAAATTAACGGTTGAAAGATGACTCGAAGAACTCCAAATATGAAAACAATCAAACCCACACAAAAAAAAATATAATTATTTTAAATTCATTTGCTAATTTGTCACATGTGTAATTATTCCAATAAGCAGAAAACCACAGTACGAACAGAAATGAAAAATATGAAACATTAGAAAATTAATATTCATTAGTTCCACACAGTATATTATTCATTCATACGTTAAATTGCTTTTAATGAATACTTAATTTTGTTCTAGTTATGCTCAATAAATAAAAAACCACAGCCATATGCAGTTTGCAAAGAAGGCGTGAAATAGCTAGTAGCACCTTTTGTTGGTTAAAATATTACAAATCCTACATGCAAATGTAGATGACGAATAAAACGTCATGAAGTGCGTGGGCTTGGAATGAGCTGAACAAGACTTTCATTTCTAGAAAGCAAGTTTCAAACTACCTCATAAGATAAAATAACAAATAGGTACAAGAAATGATAACATACAATACATAATGAAATAAAGATTGTATTTTAGTATTTTGAATTGCATCAATGGGTAATAAACACACCCACAATTTTATCTTAAATTTTGATTCAGCATTAATTTATAGTAATTAAGGTATCAAAGGTGTTAAAAGGACAATAATGCCTGAGGTCAACAGTGTACTTTCCAAGGGCCTCTGGCCCGAAATGTGTACGTTGACAGTAGGCTTTATCGTCCGCTCAACTCCCGTGGTGCCTTCAATGTTTAATGTCCGACTTTTGTTGTATTTCAATCGAAATTTTTAGCAATGTATGTCCTGTCATTTTGATGTCTGTCAGAGAAATTATTCTAGTTACTTGCTGTAAATAGGAAACTTGTTTGTTATTTCTCAAAATAATGCCCTCAGGTATTATTTGTTAAGTAATTACCCTGAAATCAGTGTTATTATGACAACAATAATGAACTAGTCGGACCAAAAGTTAGTGGCATAGCAAAAATAGAGGTCGTACTGCGATCGCCCAACTTTAATATACTCATATAGAAGTTAGTCTATCTTCAGCTTTAGAAATAACTATCACTCTTCTCTTTAAAAGTGTTTAGAAATGTCTTCTCAGAATCAGAACCAGTGAATCTGCGGTCAGACGACATAGAATTCTCTTTTAGCGTTGTGTGACGTCATGACTGAATTCATTATAATATCCGCTGATTACGTCATTCCAAAATTCTTAATATAGGTGTGCACCATTCATTTTCTAGTGACACTTACAAAAAAAAATTCTGGCTGAAATAAATATAAGGTACAAGACATTGCAAAATGATGAAATAATTTATTTCTCTTATTCTCCAGGCTTATGATTGATAATAGTTTCGATTGGGCGGCTGATTAACGCACATGACGTAAGAATTCATTCAGTCATTCAAAAAAAAAAAAAAATTGTACGTTTTTCATAAATTTATACTCTGTAAATAAATGACTTTTGTATAAATATTTAGCCTGTAAGCTTCAATCGCGTTATTTTAACTTGAACCATAAATTTTTACGTAACTTCCAACTTCTAAGATTGAAATAAGAAGAAAATGTCCAGGCCACTTTATTTTGCTACCTGTTCTCAACAGTCAATTGTTTTTTATACTAATCTTCTTATCTTATAGATAGTAAGCTTACAAATCTTCCATCTTCCAAATCTGAAAAAAATATACCTGTAACAGAATTCGTTAAGCATAACAATTTCTCTGAATAAGCTTTTTCTATAAATCCTCTGGGCATCAAGTAGAAGTTCATCAAAGTTTTGTCAAAAATTTTATAGTGCGCCTATGGTTCGAACTGAATGTTTCTCATTTGTAGGAAGAATGGCAATAGTCGATTGAAATGAATATTTTGCAACTTTGAGCCATCGTAGTCTTGTCAATAATTCATTTGAAACTGAAAGAATATTTGTATTTTGGCAATACATTGATATTCATCTTACCTCGATAATTCTATTTTTGCATATGTTGAAAGAAAGACAAAATTTGTCTCTGAAATCAACAATTAAGTCTATTAGTCGTATTTATATGTCATTGTTGAAAAATTTAAGGATTTCACGTATATTTTCACTGTACATTTCTTATGCCTGTATTACACGATTCAATTTCTTCATCAATAAATTCATGAAGTTTTATTTTGAATTTATTGGATCTTGTAATACGAGACACTTTGTGTATTTTTTCTTCATGAAGAAATTCATGAATTTAATGACGAATTAGAACGTGTTCTATTTTCCGACAATTTTCTAGGGAATTCTAGGGTTTTTCTCCACATTTTGTCGTTGCCAACCTTTAAATTTGATATTGTCCTCCAATCTTTTTTGCGGTTAAGTTTGTTTAGTTCTAAAGAGATACTGTGAAAATTCTAATTTCATTGTACTTCTAATTCTACAGAAACTTGCAAGAAACACTATCCAAAAATTAACGACAGTAAAATGACAGCTGATATTTAGGTTGGTACTATTAAATTTTTCACAATAAATTGATGGAAATCTTTATGTGTGTAAAAACGAACCAACATTTTTCTGCTTGACAATAAATCCACGAAGAAATCCAAGGACAACTTCATGAATATCTTCATTAATAAATTAAATCGTGTAATACAGGCATTAGATTCATTGCACTTGAATCAGCTGATTTGAGTAATTTGAATACAGTCAGAATTTGTGCCAGACTGTGCTGCCATCTATGCGCAGTTTAAAAAGTAGTTTCTGTTTTCAACTCACTTCATTATCGTTGGTTCTCAAACATAAAGAAAAAATCATTGAACGATTTATTTAAAGAAAACGGTGGAATATTAAATGGAATGCAATTCTTAAGTAATTAATTCAATGAATAATTCAATTGGAAATATTGTCACATAAATATTCTTGAAGAACAGAAAACATAACCTACAAATGGATCAAACTGAATTTGGTAATTGATTTTAAATACTTCCTGAAACATAAAATACAATATTTTATTTGTTCAGCAGATCGATTCACGTGCCATACTTTATTGAAACGACATGAGTGTGAAGTTTGTAACAATATGAGGAAAATCCAATACACAGGTGCTTCATTTATAAATTAATGTATTTCATTCATCTCATTTGCTGTTTTACGTTAAAAATAAGCGATAAGTTCTAAATATCTCATAGTATTCTCATCATAATGTATAAGTGAACAATATTTTGTTATTAAATACAATAACTTAACCACAATAATTAAATTTTTAGTGAAAATGACAATTCGAAAATCATTCCAAATAGATTCCTGCGAAATCGTAGACAGAAAAGCTAGTTATTTCCACAGATGTAAACTTTTGAGACAATAATTAATAATCGATTTTTTCCCAGAATTTATTGGAAGGAATTGATAATTCACGTATGTCAAAATCAATCATTCCATAGTAACTGTCCTGGTAACTGCTATTTGGATCCGATAATATGCACCTGAACGACTCGTTAAATTATAGGGGATGATAAATGCTAAAAAAAAGAGGAATCGGGAATAGCTATTTATGTAATTAGTATATAATATAGAACTTTATTGGACGAGCCCCTGGTTATTGACGAGCGAGTCTAATAAGGAAGGCGAGTCTATAAAGTTTTTTTATGTACGAATTACATACAAAGCTTTATATTCGACTGCTCTAAAGACGTAGGATATCTTCTAAAAATATTTCTCAATTTTCCTATACAAAAATTCGGTAAGTATTGCTAGTGTTGCTATTGTTACAATTGTTTTGTACGGTTTGTTTCCAGATGTCAAAAATATTGAAAACAATTTGATAGAAAAACTAGATACTTCAGAAAGTATAGAAGAGATTAAATACGATAGAAAAGAATTAATGGATACTTCAGAAAGTGTAGAAAAGAATAAATACGATGAAAAGAATAAATAGATACTTCAGAAAGCGTAGAAGTGTTAGCAGTTATGTTACTAAAAGAAACTATTCCTGTGATATTTTTTGACAATGACAGTTCCGTCCAATTATGTGAAGTAAAAGTCCTAGTCCAATTAAATGGCACATTATGGGCACTAAATGCAACCATAAACTACAAGATTATGATGCAGTCAAACATAAAAAATGTTATATTTGACGATTTCTATCACAGGTTAAAATAAATGAACTTATTTCTGTTACATCCTGTATATAAAAGTGATAAATTGATGACCAATAAAATTATGTTTAGCATTCGTTTGCAAATAATGGAGAAAAAATTATTTATTGTGTTGATAAAATATTACTTCTTGAAAGGCAAATCGCTTCGACGCTTCAGGAGATTGAAGAGAGCTTATTAAATATTATGATGAATTTGAACCTTCAATTAAAATGGTTTATAGGAAATTTTCGAATATTTGGAGTGGTTATAAGAGCACAAATGACGCTGAACGTTCTGGACACTTGTTTAAAGTGTAACGTGCGAAACATTCGAGTAGCTTGCTAAAATGACGCAGAAATTTGTAGAAGTGAACATCTGAATATGTAAGGGGACCGAGTGAGTAGTGAATATCCAGAGCGTGATCAGCTAAGTGCGAAGTGTAATAAATAAATAATATTAGAGGTTTTGTAGTTGAAGTTTACTTGAAAATAGATTACAATTAGTGGTTTTTTGTTCAGTTACTTCCAATTCTTAATTTTTTGTATAAGATATAATGACTTGCTCTCTGTTGCAACATTAATAAATAATTTGTTATTAATTAGTTTTTATGTTGCTTGATAGTGATCGGCACCTTTTGTCCTACCTTCATTTGAGGTGAAAATTACTTAACCGATTCATCTGACTAATTGGTTTGTCCCGCAAAGGCACCGCATACCGCGGCGGACTTGCAATAAATTTATTATAAATGCGTGAACTCGGTTCTGTATACCAAAAGCGTATACCAACATACTTGCAAATGTATGTGAAAGCGCCAAGTTCTTTTGTTGTGAGTTGTACTGAATGCGATGGGAACCAGACGAATCTGTTTCACAGACTATAATTATATCAAAAATTAATTCTTTAATCAACAGACATAATTACTTCTTGAAAATTCGGAAACATTAATTTTTTTCAGGCAACAAATATTAATTTGTTCACTGATTTGAAGAAAAATTTATGCAACTAGGCGGCTGCACGGTGCTTAGATGGCACGCAATTACCACATTCCTTAGATAACTAATGTTGCAGCGCTCTCGCAAGATACTACACTTGGTGAGCATTAAATCGTTGTAACCGTGCATTGTATGCAACATGCAGCTCTTGTTTGTAGCCCGCGTACATTTAAATCATTATTTTTCAGAACTAGTGTCCCATTTTGCGCATAAGCAGCTATGCTATGGCAGAAGTGGGACAGCACACGTAGGTAAATGTCAGACATTTTGCATTCTATCTTATCTAGCAGACATGCACAATGAAAAGCATTTGTTGCTTACTTGGATACTTGGAACTAGGTAAAGCTACAACTATATTTAGACAAAATTGCCATTCATTAAAAAATTATACATTCTATTAATTTAGAATTGTGTAAGTATTAATGTAAGAAATGATATGATCATAAATCATGCGATTAAATGATATTAATTGTTCAATTTAACCTACTTCCTAATTTTCTACTGTATTACAATCAGGTATGAATAATAAAAAATGGGAGAATCATCTAGATGATGAAAGCGCATTTTTGACAGCTCATGAATGCTTGTTACTTCAGAGATTTCGCAAATTATCATCTCTCACAATTACTGAGCTTGAAATCAAGCAGTTTGGGCAAACTTACGAAACAGCAGCTTCCATTTAGTACTAGTTTCAAGTTGACAGTTTGATAGGTACATAATTTATGCATGTACAAACTCAAAAATACGTTTTAACCTTCATTGTTCAGTTATTGACTGACGGGAGATCAAGTGCTGTACCTTAAAATGATAAATTGATCTTTATCAAAGCTATATAAAAAAAATACACCAAAAGTAGACAACTCTCCATCCTATAATATTAATTCATTCTAATAAGATTCAAATTCGCGTCAAACAAGTCATTGAATGAATCCCGGACTGATTTGACAACTGTACATAATAATAGTGACACCCGCGGCGAAAGTTGTAACTAAATTTTTATCTACTTTAATAAATTTTAGTTGCCATATCCGTAATGTCATATATATCTATGGGCATTGTTTCACTTGAAACAAGTAATTGAATAATTTAATGTTCCACAATCACTGAGCTTGAAGTAAAGCAATTTGTGCAAACCTACGAAACAGCAGCTTTTATTTAGTACCAGTTTCAAGTCTGTAAATAGTATAGTTGCTGAGAACTCAGCGTCACGCCAGCCAGCCAACCAGACAGCCAAAGTGAATATAATAGCGCTTTTTTACAAAAAATGCGCTAATAATCATAAAAATTAAAATTCTAAAGCTTGGTTCAAGTTCACGCGCTTTATATACTCTACTCCAACAATGGACCAACATTCAAATGCCCAACAGTTGAACAACAATGAGCTAGCTTTTAAATGTGCGACAAGTGAACATCTAGCAACAAGGGACTGGCCTTCACATTTCTGACAATTAATATTTAATAAACCAAATAACATCTATTGAATAAAATAAATGATATCTTACGGAATCTTTTAACTAGGACGATCAACGATTGCAATTATGCAACGCAGTACAATTACGTTAACATTTCATCTCAAATAATGGAGTGTTGATGTATTGGTTAACTGTAGTGTGATTTCTAAAGTTGCAAAATGTACTTTTCTTATAAAATAAAACGCTATTAACTTATTTTACTATTTCAAAATCGTATAATAAATCCATGATTGAAAATGTTGAGCAAAGAATAGAAAATATTTTTAAAACTCATGAGTAAATATTTACCTTTCAAAAAAATTATTGAGCGCTGTTAAAATGTTTGTTCTAATCGTTGGACAACAGAAAAAGTTGTTTACTACGAAATAATACCATAAAAGTTTGAATTAATTTGTTGTGATAAGCTCATTTACAGGATTTAATTTCACCATTTCAACTGCTACACTTTTGGAAGTTTGTAATCGATTTGTAATGGTGGTATACATACCTTGACATAATAGGCAAATCGATACCCCTCTCTTTGCCTATATGAAGAGAGGCATCAATATTAACAACTTTCTCTTTACGATTCATCTGATCGATTTCTCAAAGGTTGAATCATTTTATGAATGAGCACAGCAATTTTATTAATCCATTCTATTTCCTTGAGCAAATAAAATTGTTAATGTCAGGTTAAATAAACACCCACGTTGAAATAATGAGGTTATGTGTATTGTTAACACAAATTGCTGCTCTAATTCCATATCCAGAACATAAAACGCAATTAAGTTTGTAATTATGCAATTTCAATTTCTATAAAGATTGATAAAAAAGATGCCCATTTATTTAATTTTGATAGTGTTAGCCGCCCTCCGCTTCCGCTAATTCATTTAAAATCACAAAGCGAAAAAATCATTGTAAATCTCTTAATCTTGCACGTACATCAGTCTTTTAAAACCAAGACGAAATCTTTTATTCTTTTGTAGGAAATCCCACACAATACTAATATAATAATATAAAACACTGAATTGCAACACATTTCTTTTCACTCACATGATGTACATACATAATTCTTCAGTCTCACCACATGAATATAAAAATAATCACTTTTAAGCAGCTTAAACTAATATCAAAAGAATTCCAGAAGATATATGTTTTATTCAAGTTATTGTAGGCGTAATATTTATTCTGAAAACAAATCGTTGTAATATAATGTAAAACGCAACGCACAATAGAACATACCAAATGTTCTGAAATATTTATAACATTAATTATTGTAAATTCAATTGGAGATCTGAACTCACATGTAACAATTCGTACTCTTCTTTTGGTGGATGTAGATTTACGAACAGATGGTTTTTTTAACATGTTTACCGGATCACCAAATAATCAAGACTAAAAACTTCCATTGCAGAATATTACGTACTTTATTTGGTTCAAATAAGGACCAATTTAGTATAATTGAAAAATTGTTCATTAATTTATTGATTCCAGAAGAAAAAAATAATTTGGCAGTAATTATGTGGGTTGATTGAGATCCTTGACAGTTGTGTCATAGAAGAAGAAAAACTTATAATTTTTACTTATTTGTACTGAGTACAAGAAAGTATTGTGAAACCGACAAAATTCACCTATCGAGATTTTGATGGATATATCCGTTTGGAGCATCCCTGAATCAATTTTGACTATTTTTGATGTCGGTACGTATGTACGTATTTATGTGTGTATGTGCGTATCTCGCAAATCTCAGAATACGTCAAACGTATAAGGCTGAAATTCGGTATAAAAGACTGGTATAGGATCTAGGATCTTGATGTGCACCTCGCATTATGGTTGCAATCGTCTGTACTGGAGGTGCACTTTACCTGATACTTTTTTTGAATTCTCCGCATAAATCTAGAATGATTAGCCGTAGGATACTGGAATTCAGTACTTGAAATTGCTGTAGCATCCAAAGGATCATCTGCAATTGTCGTCCCAATCGACTAAGCCGGAAGTGCACTTCATATTACAGACTTTTCGAATTTTTCTCATAAATTTAAAATAATCAGTCGCAGAATATTGAGATTTTGTATTAAGCACTTTTATAGCATCTAGTTGTACACCTTGCATTATGATTGTGATCGGCTAAGCCGGGAGTGCAGTTTACTCAAAACATTTTTTAATTTCCCGCATAAATCCAGAACGATTGAACGTAGAATATTAGAATATAGTATTCAATATGATAGTACTGTCTAGATGCTCATATCCTATTTTCATTGAGATCGACTGAGTCGAAAGTGCACTATACTTGACGATCTTGGAATTTTGCGCATAAATTCAGAACTGTTAGCCGTAGAATCCTGGAAATCAGTTTTTAGGAATGTTGTAACATAAGAATGATGATCTATTGTTTCCATAGCAACCGACTCAGATTTTTTAGGAAAATAATGATTTAAAATTGTGACAAACGTAAAATATTTCAAATTACTTCGTAGAATACAGTTTATAATTTACTTAACTATATTTATTGTCTGTTTTTGGAATATTCTAGAACATGATTCTGCTAATAGTCAGACATTCAAATAATAATTCATTGTTGCAGAATGTGATTGTTGCGGCTGAAAATTGGTCCGCAACTCACATAGAAAGAAAGATTTTTAAACTAACATTCAAGTTGTTCAAAATAAATAATTTTGACTTGACTGGCAGGAAAACTAGTATAAAGTCTAGTAGTGGTGGTAAAGCGAAAAAAAGCGAATTTGTGAAATTAGATATAGACTCAGTATATGCAAAAAACTTTGAAATACGGTAAAAAAAAACCTTCCATCACTTAATTTCAATTACAAATATGTAATGGTTTATTATGTTTTTCATGTTAAATATAAAAATAGATATATAATTTCATAGCTTTTTAGCAACGAAAATTGAAATATTGATGACGGAAGGTCGTCAAGTTGCGAAACTAATTAACGTCATCATAATACAATATGAAAACTTAAGATTCTTCTCAACGTTTATTATAGTTATTTTACTTCTAATTATGTCGAATAAAAAATTTTACTTGAAAGTAATTACATAATTCAAGAAAAGTTGCAAAAAATTTAAATACAATTTTAATAGCTCAATATGTTTGAAAGTATTTTGAATTTTAACATAATAATTAATTAATCATTGCTATCAGACATTTTTACAATAATAAGTTGATTTTTTTACCTATTTATCAAAAATGTGCTGTGTGTAAATGTGTAATCAAAAATGTAGTAATTGTATTTTGTAGTAAGAGTATTTTTTTCATGAGATAATTTTGAATATAGGTACATAATCTCGAAATAATTACTTTACAGCTGTTTTTGAATCAATTGTGATGACTAAACAAGATATTACAGGATATGCAGTATAATTTAGGTTTTATCTGCCTAATAATCGGTACAGTTTTTTTTTTGCGGCAATATCTTCGTTTTGCCAAGTGAGTGTGCAAAAATCCCATTTTTGACCAGTTTTTCTCCTCATTTTCTAACGATCGTAGAACATTTGAAGTCAGGAGTAAAAATTAAGTACACATTTTTTTCTTCAAAAAAAGATTGTATGACTCATTTGCGTATCTATAACCGTGAACGATATACCGGGCGTACAACGTGCACTCACGCACAATCATGCATTTTTTTCAGCACTACCCCAGGGATAAAATGCAAGGCGCATTTTATTTTTAAATGGTATTTTCAATAGTCCTAATACATTGTCAAAATAATCAATCAAAATACAAGGTTGTCATGATTTGAATCACTTAATTTAAATCATGATTTAAATCAATCAAAATTTCTTATTCAAATACCTATCAGACATAAGATAAAATAAGATAAATATAATTATCATCAAGTTATAATTCAACCCTTTATATAGGTAAAATAGTTATGGCCGCTCTCTCTCTGCCACCAACTGATTTTTCAGTTTTGAGTGGAATAGACCAATAAACGTGGAAAATAATTTGTTCACATGCAAGTGATTAAATATTACATTGGGTTATAATAACGAAAAGTAGGTATAATGGAACACCAATAACATAAAAATTGGGTGAAAATAAAATTGGAATTATTTGTTTAAACTAAAAAAATTGAGATTTAAATCAAAAAAGTAGATTTTTTTGATTTCTATTGGAAAATCAGTGCTTTTCCAACCCTAAAAAAGTAATAGTATATTATATAACGAGGGACTTAAGTGCTTGATTTAATCCTGAGGGTGGAGTTTATTAATAATTTCATCTTTTTATTCCTGCCGAAGTCCAAAATCAGTACCGATTTCTTTTTAACTGTACCAAAATCAATAATCTGTGGTTTCACATTACACTTATGTAAAAGCTGCGATATCTTGTTAACGGTTATAGATACGCAAATGAGTTATACGATCTCTTTTGTAGAGAAAAATGTGTACTTCATTTTTACTTATGACCTTAAATGATCTACAACCGTTAAAATAAGAGATATTCGTGAAAAATTGGTCAAAAACGAATTTTTTTATCTGCTACCATGTCAAAAAAAATTTTTTTATGAATGACACTATGACGTCTACTATTGGTAAATAAAAAAAACGTTATTATGGATTAATCTGCGTTTTCAATAAAATTGACGTAAATGCTCCCAAAATTTTTAATAAAATTATGAAGTTTAACATGTCCAAAAGTAATGTAGATGAGTTTCAAAATACCTCACTGGAATGGTGCATTAAAAGTGAACAATAAAACTTTTACTGCACAGTCTTTCATAAAAGCCTACTTTTTTTTCCCGACTTATAATATAATAGATAAAATTTGAAGGACCCAGGAAATATGTTGAATGAAAGTAGGTATAATAGTCCAGTTTTTTATTTAATGTTGTTATGTGGACGTTTCAGGTAGTAGCCCACCCATCATCAGCTTAAATATAGTTTCCACAGCTACATAATGGTTAATACAGTGGTTCAAAATTTATATTTGGATTTACAGTTATAATCATTGTATTAACCATTATGTAGCTGTGGAAACTATATTTGAGCTGATGATGGGTGGATTACCATCCGAAACGTCCACATAACAACATTAAATAAAAAACTAGATTACTATACTAACAAATTTCATTCAATATAATATAATAAGGAAAGTATTGTAATCGTGATTTTTTGACAGTTCGAGATTTTGATGAGTCCTTACTTTTTAGACCCTACTGAACCCGTAAAACATAATTTAAAAAAAGTAGGTCTGTCTAAAAGCACGATAACTTGAAAATGCGTACGGATTTTCGACTAAAATTTTATATTCAAGATTTTCATCAAAAAACCAGGTTCAACTTCGTTGTTAAACTTTTTTCAACAAGTGGTACCAAAACTTTATTGATGGAATTTTTTAGTTTTTTCGTTTATTTAATAAACGGTAATATTTATCATGAAATATGAAATAAATCAAACTAGTCCTTGAATGATTTGACACAGCATTCATAAGAAACATTTTTTTAAATTATCAGCGAGTCATTTGTTATTATCAAAATTTAAATTATTATAAAATTCGTTATATACATATATCTGAACCAAAGAAATAATGAGAATCAATGTGGAATTAGAATTATTATCATTTATATTTTGACATCACATGCAAACGTTCGTCAATTGTTTTTTAAAAATAAGTAATTAGGCTCTATTTATAATTCTATATAGTAGAAGTGTCAAAGAGGACATTTAAATGATTATCAATTGTTTCTTTCACAAATCAAAATAAATAATTAAATAGTGGAATCCACATTACTAATGTGTTTTTGATAATTATTGTATGACATATAAATGACCTATATATAACAAATAAGAAATCTTCTTTCTTTTTTTGTTACATGATAAAACATTTTTCAGATCTACATCTCAGATCACTTTTGATATTGCCGCGATGATGATAACATAATAATATCAGATGACATCATCGATAATAATCTCGTAAACTTTCTAAAGATTAATAAAATACATGACAACCATATTGTAAAATGACAATGAATCTCATATTTTACTGCACTTTAGTTGTCCATAAATTTTTATTCCAGCTATCAATTTATATTTCCGATAAACAAATTTTTATCATCAGTTTGAGAGCGACAAAAACGAGTTTTAGAGTTTTTATAAAACGTGATTATGATGGGGGGCGGTTCCATAGCCCCGGGGCCATCCATCGGCTGCTGCTGAAGCAGCCTCCAGCAACGCAAAGTCCGCAGATGGCAACTGACCTTGACTGCACAAAATTGAATTACACGTGCGCACCGGAGGGTTACATACGAATTTTTATGCTCCAAAGAATAACTGGAGTACTTGATATAGTACAGATCTTTATTATGTAAATGAAACCAGCTGACAAGTACCTGTTTTATAAATTTATTCGACCGTTTAAGCCTTTTGGGCCGTTGCGAATTGCATGCCTTACAGTACTAGGCTCAAAAGCACTTTCAACTATTTTACGTTACAAAGACATGCAAATATTATCACGGAAACCCATTTTTTAAAAATATAATTGTAGTTTGTTCTTTGACCGGAAAGTGTGAATCAGTCAAAACCCTTTTTATCTTTCTTATCAAAGGATATATTTTCAACCCTCAAAAGGCATGCGGTATAAAATGGAAAAAATACATTTTTATATCAAAAACTGATTTCAAAGTATAATTTGTAATACTAAAATAAAACATAATTAACTAATCCAGACCTAGAAGTCTTAAGAAGCTTTTAGTGAGAGGTTTTATTCAATTATTATCATAATACATGTTTCGGAATTTTTAGGTTATAGAATCTGTTGAAACAATAGAAGTTTCCCACAAATTTATTTTAAATTTATGCTATTCCTTAAGAGAAAGATTATAACATAATTCCTTGAATTGTTCGTATAATTAATTAGATAATTTTTATATCAGCTGATGTAGGTAAATAAAATAATTTTCTAAATCAAGTTGTAGGCGTAAATACAAATAATAGAAACTAGTTTCCAATGCAAATTACCATAAAGGTTCAAATCCCGTGTAACAATCTGCGGAATGCGGCATTAACCTGAGCGGTGAATACAGCATAAAAGAGAACTGAGGCACAACTTGACCAAGAAAATCCGGCATATCTTACAACGTAAAGTCAAATTGACTAACCTCAACATTTGCTGCGGAGACAAAAGTCACTTTTTCATCACAAGCACTGAACAGGAGGGTCTGTTATCCATGGCACACTTTGTTTACACACCATATGCACAGCCTACATGGTTTTGCGTGCGTTTTTCGACCACGCCAACTTGACCGGAATGCCCACGTATACCGCGCCGCACTGCACTGGCATCTTGCTTGCGACTGGTGCTTCAAACCAGAAAGGTGTGCGATACGCATGCGCTATTCGCTATACACAGGTACATTCGCTTGATTAAATTAAGTAGTATTACATTTGGATTAGATAAGATTATTTATTATACAGGATTAATAAATAATAACAAAAAATTGTCACAAATTCAATTTTGAAGTCCCTAATTCAACTATTAGGATGGAAACCGGATGAGTAGAATATTTTTTTTTAATTCAAGCTAAGAATACGCCATAAACACTTTAACATTCAGCTGCTAATTTGTCGTGCGTATATTTCACACATTTACTTTTCATGAACAATATTTTTATATTTTATTAGGTAATTTCATCGATGGACATGCATAAAAATTAGTGTATTAGTATTAAAATGACTTTTTTGTTGAAAAAACAAAGCGTCGGATAATTTACAACTGTAATAAGCAATGTTTGATATTTATAATTAAGTACGAAAATAATGTACTTCCTATTGACACAACGCCAAAATCTGCGCATAAAATGATGAACTAAATATAGAAATAGGAACTTCTGCTGGCGTTTTAGTTCATTATCGAATGAGCTACGTGTGAATATTAGCACTGACGTGATAAATAATGACATCATATTAAAAACAAGTTTAACGAATTGATTTTTGCCCTCTTGATATTCTGCATAATTAATTTTAATGAGTAAGTAAATATTCTTCTAGTTGTTAGAATAAATTTTAATACATTATTCTTTATAATTTAAGAAATCGTTTATCAATAAATGTATTTTAAATATTGACTCCTAGAAAAGCAAATTTCCGCAAGTCTTCAGGAGATAAAAATTGAAATGTTTCAGTGTTACATGTTCTGATGATTCCGAAAAACATTCAATTCATCTCATCCATGAAACCAAACAGCAAAGACATTATCAACATAGCGTAGTCAAACCGTGTTTCTTCATAACTTTGTATTTTATTCAAAATTTTCCATGTAAAAATTATCGATAGAAGGAGTTAATATTTTAAACTTATCTAGTCACTATAATAATTTATGTTTTTGTTGTCTTAACGATTTTTGTTTATTTATTTATTATACTTACATTTTGTACAAGGAAGTATTGTGAGAACAATAAAATTCACATATCATGATTTTGATAAAAATATCCGTTTTGAGTATCCCACTTTTCCAAAAGGTTCGTCATCACTGGTCTAAATGCTCATATTCTATTTTTATTGAGATCCACCGAGCCGGAAGTGCACTTTACTTGACAGTCTTTTGGAATTTTTCGAAACAATCAGGTGTAGAATATTGAAATTTGGTATTTCAGTCTGCTGTAGCATCTGAATGATTGCCTACTATTTTCATAACAATAGACTGAACCGTAAGTGCACTTCAGTAGGAATGTATTTTTTAACTTTGCGCATAAATTCAGATCTGTTGATAGTCGTAGAATTTTGTAAATCAGTATTTAGGAATGTTGTAGTATAAGAATAATGGCCTACTGTTTCCATAGCAACCGACTTGGCTGAAAGCGCATTTTACTTGACAGATTCTTAGAATCTCTTGGGTATATCCAAAACGATTAACTGTGGAACGATGAGATTTTGTGTTTGATTATATATATCCAATGATATATACGATCAAACACAAAATCACATCGTATTATATATATATCCAAAGATGTACAAGTAAGTCAAGCGATGTTCACGTCAGATTTTTATATTTCTCTATCCAAAATTGTGGTTGAATAAGATGAAAAATGTGCGTTTCACAGAGCATAAGAGATGAGTCCCCATTGACTATTCATGTTAAATACAGAGTTTAAAAAAATTTATTACACGTCAGATCTTTCTCAAAAAAATTAGATTAGATGTATTTTATTCGATTGAAATATATAAAACAGAACAGCTTTTTATATCTACCTTGCTCTAATGATCGTACTACTTCAAATTGATCCCAAATCCTTATATTAATTAGATCTAATC
Source organism: Dromius quadrimaculatus (assembly GCA_963989225.1). Lineage (NCBI taxonomy): Eukaryota > Metazoa > Arthropoda > Insecta > Coleoptera > Carabidae > Dromius > Dromius quadrimaculatus. Next base: position 64,376,857 of record OZ022328.1, on the reverse strand, counting down.
ACAACGCAAGCAAAGGAATATAGCCCTTGTTAAATTCGGACGCTTGATTGGATGATAACATAAGGGCGAAAATTGTATCCTCAATTTCCGCACTATTTTAAAGGCCCATATTCTCTGAGGCGGTCTTTATGACAATTCTAACGCTTGATTGGATACCATAAGGACGAAAACTGTATCCTCAATTTCTGCACGATTTTATAGAATGGAGGCACGTATTCTCCGAGGCGGTCCGAGGGGCCTCGCGCCTCAAGCCGATTTTTTTAACACAAAGATTGATTCTATAATAAGCAATATGGATTCGAGATTTATGTCATTACATGAACATTTTAGAAATTTTGGTTTTCTATATGATTTGAGAAAATTTAAAAATATACCAAAAGAACAAATAATAACAAACTTTCAAGATTTATACACAGTCAGTAAGTGGGTGAAAATAGTGACTTTCAACCTTACGAATTGTATTAAGAATTTAATTGTGGAAAAGTGGCAGCAACTAAGTCAACTCATACGTAAAGCAGGTTGCGGAGTTAAGACGTTAATTTGCTTCTATATATTTTTAAAGTTCTTACAATTTGATTTTTCTTTTTACTTTCAGAATAAATAAACAGAATTTGCGATGCTAATAATTGAGATTGAGATGACACTTATGAATGACATTCAAAAGCTGACGGTATACAAACAAGTATTTTATTTTTCAATCAATGAAGTAACAGGGTAAACAACTTGTAGTAGTAGGTAGAAAACTAAAAATACAATAACCTTGATAACAAATGTGTATTTTATTGTACTTTATTATTATATGAACATATGTAACTCAAGAGAGCAATATTTGCCAGTAATTATTCGATATGTAATAACAAAGGACCGCTTCGTTTACTTATTGAGAAGTCACAAATTATTATTCATTTTCAATTATTGGAAACTTTCTAAAGAAAATTTAGAAGTAATCAATAAAATGATTTTTTAAGGCGCATTCTTTGGAAAAAAAGCGCTATTATATTCACTTTGGCTGTCTGGCTGGCTGGCTGGCGTGACACTGAGTTCTCAGCAACTATACTATTTACAGACTTGAAATTAGTACTAAATGAAAGTTGCTGCTTCGTAGGTTTGCACAAATTGCTTTAATTCAAGCTCAGTGATTGTGGAAGATTAAATTATTCAATTACTTGTTTCAAGTGAAACAATGCCCATAGATATATATGACATTAGAGATATGGCAACTAAAATTTATTAAAGTAGATAAGAATTTAGTTACAACTTTCGCCGCAGCTGTCACTATTATTATGTACAGTTGTCAAATATGTCTAGGATTCATTCAATGACTTGTTTGACGCGAATTTGAAGCTTATTAGAATGAATTATTATTATTGATTGAAAATTTGTTTACTTTTGGTATATTTTTTTTATATAGCTTTGATAAAGATCAAATTATTATTTTAAGGTACAGCACTTGACCTCCCGTCAGTCAATAACTAAACAATGAAGATTAAAAGGTATTTTTGAGTTTGTACATGCATAAATTATGTACCTATCAAATAGTAAACTTGAAACTAGTACTAAATGGAAGCTGCTGTTTCGTAAGTTTGCCCAAACTGCTTGATTTCAAGCTCAGTAATTGTGAGAGATGGTAATTTGCGAAATCTCTGAACTAACAAGCATTCATGAGCTGTCAAAAATGCGCTTTCATCATCTAGATGATTCTCCCATTTTTTCATTCAATTCACATCCACGATTACATCGTTCTTTCTAAGAAACATGTGGTGAATACATTTTGCAAATCAATTACAGAATATCAGCACAGAACACATAACTCATACTAAATAAATTCTGTTTGATTTATCAAGCAATTTTTATGCAGATCACATATTTGCAATGAAAAAAGGATGTGAGCAGTTAGTTGAATTAAGATCAGGTGTTAGGTCACCTCCAGGTCAAAAGGTGAATGTCCAATTCATAATATATCACAAAAGGCAAAAAAACAGAGAACAAATACGGTTAAAATGAGTTTCATAAATCGCAGTTGGTTACTTAAAGCTGCTGATTGAGTTCTAACACTCAACGGTACTGGAATGATCAAAACGCCTGTGGAACTGTCATTGAGATAATGTTTTCACTGTGCGAATAAAATAAAATAAATTTTTGATCATTTATAAAGTAATACTTTGACTCCAAGAATTTTTGATAACTGTAGATGACTCAAATAATTTTTTGTTACTTAATTAAAAATCAATTAGTCTTCAAGAAACTGTATTTTGATATAAACTGGAATTTTTTTCGAGGTGAATGTATGAAACGGATCATCGATAGGTCAACTGTCAGCTTGACATCCAGAAACACGTCTCAACTACCGTTTTAAGCGTAAACGATATTTGTTCTTATTTTGTTACGATTTTATATCTTAGTATTCTTCAGACCTTCCTCAAGTTCAAGGCAACGGCTACAAATCTGCCAATTGATACGTGACGGACAATATTTATTTTAAGTGAATATTTCCAAAACTAGTGAAAAGTGTTTAAAATTCAATTCTTATATATTTTTCCCGTTCACTGATTAATACGGTAAGTAATTTTCCTAATTTTTTCGCATATCTCGAATTCAAAATTCATTATTTTATAATCTGCACTTGTGTCACATTTACGTAAAAACAATAAAAACAATAGTTCTAATTTACATTTGAATGTGACTTAATTTGTTTACACTTCTGCTCAAACCATATAAGTAAAATATCATGTGGTATCAGAAATTAGAAATTCAACACGAATCACGTTATTTACATGCTGTCTTAACCTATTACAATGTGTAATATTGTTACGTAAGCACATCTATTTTGACATTTCTATTAGAAACATATGTAATAAATTAAGAATTCTGGAAAGCTGACAGGGCGTTGACTTATAATCTGCAGATGATGACATCATTTTAAAAGTTAAATTTCCAAAAATGTACCTGTAATAGGTACTAGGATGATTCTGTTCGCCCACTTTACTTTTTTGGATAAACTGCCCACTTAAACATAGCTATCGTGGTTTCAAACACAAAAATTATTACATATGTTCTGACATATTCTAATAACATGCAGTAGATAATAAACAGAACTGAATGCTTCTCATTTGTTGGAAGAATTACAGCTTTGAACCACTGCAGTTTCGTCAATCATTCATTTGAGAAAAAAAAAAAATTGTCTTTGAAATCAATACATTGGTCTATCAATCGTATTTATATGTTTATATTTATTATAATTCTTAAATATTTAATTGTCTGCACAAGTTCAGAGCACTGAATCAGCTGACTTGAATAGTCTGAATACAGTTGCAATCTGTGCCAGATTGTGCTGCCATCTATGAGCAAATTGAAAAGTAGTTGCTGTTTTCAACTCACTTCATTATCATTAATTTTCAAACATAAATAGAAAATCATTTAACGATTTATTTAAAGAAAACCGTGGTGTATTTAATAGAATGCAATTCTGAATTAATAATTGTAGAAACTGCTATTTTTGAAGAATAGAAAACATAACCTACAAATGTATCAAACTGAACTTGGTAATTGATTTTAAATTGAAATATAAGATACAATATTTTATTTGTTCAGCAGATCAATTTAGGGGGCATACTTTATTGAAACGACCTGAGTGTGAAGTTTGAAATAATATGAGAAAAACTAATACACAGGTGCTTCATTCATAAATTAATGTATTTCATTCATCTCATCTGCTGTTTTACGGTTCAGTTAAACGATAAGTTCCAAATATCTCATAGTATTCTCATCATAATGTATGAGTGCACAATATTTTGATATTAAATACATTATCATAACCACAATAATTCAATTTTTAGTGAAATTGTTGCAAATAAATTCGCTGAGCTAATCCTAAACTGCCAACGAAATCGTAGATAGAAAAGTTAGACATTTTTACAGATGTAAACTTTTGAGACAATAAATAATAATTGTTGAAAGATGCAATCACATCAGTTCGTATTCTCCCGCCACGTTCTGTCTGTCAAACCGACAGACAGCACTGCCACCTAGTGTCGTCATTCTACATTATATCCTAACTTCACACTGTTTATAGTTTTGTTTTGGTTGTTCTAACTTCATGTAATATATATGTTGTAATAAAATAATTTCAGAAGCAAGTGACCATTTCTAGTTTGGTTTTTATTAAAACTTACTGAACTTCGACCTCCACAAAGGCGCACTTTGACAATAATCGATTTTTTTCCAGAATTTATTTGAAGGAGCTTATAAATCATGTCAAAACTAATTGTTCCATTGTAACTGATTCTGGATCCGATAATTATGCACCTGAACGACTCGTTATAAATTATGAGGGATAAAAAATGATAAAATGATTGGTTACAATTATTGTACTTATTTCTGTTACATCCTGTATATATACAAATAGATATAATGGAGTGTCCGCTATTTTAACGATGTCAAATCATAAATGAAATAATTATGGAAAAGATTAAAGATATGCGTATGCATAAGGTGTCGAAAGGAGAAATACTTTCTGCCTCATCGTAAATTTACGTATCATTTGCGTGAGCGACCTGATGATGTGCAGTTCTGTTACAGAATCCAATAATTGCTCTCTTTAATGATTTTTTACGATTATTTATTCCGATTATGGTGATTCGCGCAGACGAAGTAATAAATAAAATGCTGTATTTGAAAAATCGCAGCTGCATAAATATCAAATTCACTTAAATTAACATAGAAACAATGTATTATCCCCAGAAAGTGATATTATAATGCTCTAAACGTATCCAATATCTAAAATATTTATGAATTGAAAAATAAATAGACTTATGAAATACATAAACGATACATATATGGATCTGAAACCAATTTACTTACTGGCAATATGATAAATATCAATTATATAATAAAAAATAACAATTTATTGCCGTATAGAAAACATATAAATCAACAAATAGATTAATGCTTATATACACGAACTGGTAATAGTTATTAATTAAACTTGACGTTCAGTTTATTTACATTACCCACCAACATTTATAAAAGATCAATCACAGATATTTCAATCTTTTTATCAGATTTTTTTGCTCCATAAATAATAAGAAACCATTAGTTACAGTATGCAAAATTAATATGCAATTAGATGATTTTTTCATCTATAATTTCATGCAGAATTCATTTACTTATAAGAAAATGGTAATTAGAATAGATTCAATTGATTCTCCTGAACTATTAATTGGAGTTTTAAGGCAATTTACTAATATAAATATGTGATGAAAATAGGTCTTTACTTACGAGACGGTCCTGGTATCAGTCGAATGATAAAATTATTGACTCACCTGTAAATAAAAAAATATTTAGATTGAAGGAATAAATAAAAGCTGGAATGCAACAAATTATGGATTATTATTAGTGTGAAAAATGGCAACAAGAATATTCTACTCTTAAGTATGATTTGTTTTTAAAGTGGAAAACTTTATCTTTGCTCTGACATATAAATGACAGAAAACATTTTTTAAATGTAAATAAACGTATTTATTACCTATTCACTTAAATACAAATACCAGTCAAGCAACAAATCACAAACAATTTACAGGTATTTATTTTTAAATTGTGACGGAATAAAGAAAAAATAAAAACAGAATAAAAAAATAAAGGAAACAATATGTCTGGAAATATTTTATATAAGTAAATAATTGTTATATGTTGAATTTGCGACCTGTCCTGCCATCTAGCTACAGCACCGCCAACTACGCGCACTCGATAAAGTTACACACTATTCGTTAACCTACAATTCTTGGTTCGTAGCGCCACTGATTTTGTTGTAAAACAGACTTACGGAAGGTCAGTGATTACGGCGGGATAGACAAGAATTTAGATTCGACATTTCAGAAGGAGAATATTCAGACACTTAAATTAATGCTTGCATACAAAATAAGTGCCAATTCTTACGTTTACGTATTGACATAAGAGCTACATAATGAAAACGTAAAGTTGAGATAAATTCAACTTTATGTTATGTTTACGTACGAAACAACTAATAGCGCATGCGTCAACTTTAAGCACATATTTTCATCTGACAGTTGACAACACCCTGGATCATAACGTGCTTTAAATATTATTCACATAGAATTATTAATAAAAAAAAATAACAATTTCTTCCTCGTCTTAATATTTCTCTCGTTGGCGACTTTTATAACGCAATAATAATGAAACAATCGCAAGATCTTTTTCAGACATCATACAATAAAACAGAACAAACTAAACTCCAAACTAATAAAAGTGAAACCAAAGAAAAACAGTAAACACGAAACAGAATCGAAATCACCAGAATATTTGACAATGACAGTCAGAGAAACCAACACAATACATCAATAACCCTGATTTGTACCAACGTAAAATAAAAAAAAAAACACTTAATTTTATTATTTTACGTTACAACCACTATGAACATACATAATTTCTTACGTTTATGTTTTTACGTACTCCTTATGCTTACGCACATTGTGAATTGGCACTTATATCTGCAATTTTTGTATACAAGTATACCAATTCACCTGGAAATTAACTATATAAATTTATTTATTACTATAGTTGAGAATGAGTAATAAGCACGTCGTGACGTCTGTTAGAATTAAGTAAAAATAAATTTTGTAAGCCCACAAACGAATTGAGTTTCGTTACACTACCATTAATCTCAATAAACAATATTTGTAGGTCTAAATGTCAAGTACCCATATCGTCAAAATTTTAATTGATATCACTATGAAATATTATGCATTAATATTCAATTTATTGAAAATAGTTCTTAAAAATAAGTTGAAACAATAGCTCCGATCTAAATCTCTATGAAATGCATTCAACAGCTAAATGACATACGAGTTAATGAAAGATTTGCGAAGGAAGTGGCAAAGAACAATTGAACCTGTGATTAATTCATCCCACGCACTTCCGCAACTCATGTTTTAATTTTTATTTCTATTCCTGGACGGGCTAACTCACCTCGATTATACGTTATTAGACGTATTATCTCATTTCTTTCGACCAGACCGCTATTACATACTAAACACACACTTTGTTCATCAGCGGTGTCTCGCGATATGATGTGAACATATTAGGAAAATATGGATAGCTATTATTATACTCGAACATTTTTTCTGATATTTTTGTATACGAATAACGTAGGACTTTCTAGATGTTTGGTTTTCGTATATAAAGGCGAACAACCTAACTGAGGAAAAGTAAAACAGTGAATAGTGAAATACAGTACAATTCAGAGCGTGAAAAATAAATAAGTTGTTGTAAATAAATATTGGTGACTTTTCGGTTGAGCTTTAATAATAGTGAGTGAGAAATAAATTGTATAACGTTTTGGAGAATAAAACATTGATTTTCTTTTCATTTAATAAATCGTAATTTTCATTTAAACAATAAACTTATTCAATGACATTATGAACAATATTTTCCTATTAATAATTTACACTTGAATAAATTTTCTGATCAAAATTTGTACCTGTATAAGTATATATGTTTTATGAGCCGTGAACTGATTCTACAAATTTGTAAGAGTAATGAGTATATTAATACAATACTCAGAGACAGGTGAAAAAACTTATTAGTTATTTCAGTCATGCAAAACTCAAACTGATGTCATTAACATTTAAGCTAAATTGAGCAGTCATTCCGATACATACATCATTACGAATACATACATATGAACAATTCCACGTTGAGTTATTTATAAACATAAGTTCTTATCATGTCGGTCATCTCTTGTACATTAAATTTAGTTTTTTATGTACCTATACCCTTGATTTCACTTTTAAGAGATGACCTATTTTCAATCTTTTGTCTATAAAATCAATATTTGTCGCTCAATTGTCTTGAAACTTGGAATATAGATTGCCAGATGTCTAGCCGATCGACTATAGTATTTGCCAATTGCATAGCACTCATATTTCCAGAGATAATGAGGAAGAAATGGAAAATTTTGGCATTTTTAGCGCAAAAAAACATGTTTTTCGGAACTAAAAACGTGTTTCTTTTGCATTAGTTAAAAAAGTATTTTTTTTTACACTAGTATGATGGAAAGTATTCTCATCACACTAGTACAAGAGTCCACACTGATACAAAAAATCATTTTGTTTTTGCACTACAAAAAGTATTTTTGTCACACAAGTTTAAAAAGTTTTATTTTTGAACTACTTCAAAAAGGACATTTTTCGCACTAGTTCAAGAAGCTCATTTTCACATTAGTTTCAAAAGTACCACTATTTTGTACTAGTTCAAAAAATATTATTTCTTGCACTAGTTTCAAAAGTACTACTTACTTTTTTTGCACTAGTTCCAAAAGTAATTTTTTCGCATTAGTTCAAAAAGTTCTTTTTTGCACTGGTTTCAAAAGTACCACTTTTTGCACTAGTTCAAAAAGTATTATTTTTCGCAGTAGTTTCAAAAGTACCACTTTTTGCACTAGTTCAAAAAGTGATTTTTTTCGCACTAGATCAAAAAATCCATGTTTCGCACTTGTTTGAAAAGTGATATTTTTGCACTAGTTCTAAAAGTCCTTTTTTCGCACTCGTTTCAAAAGTACCACTTCTTGCACTAGTTCCAAATTAATTTTTTCTCACTAGTGTGAAAAGTCCATTTTTCGCACTAGTGTAAAAAGTACCACTTTTTGCACTAGTTCCAAAAGTAATTTTTTTGCACTAGTGTAAAAAAAAATCCATTTTTCGCACTAGTGTAAAAAGTCCATTTTTCGCACTAGTGTAAAAAGTCCATTTTTCGCACTAGTTTCGAAAGTACCACTTTTTGCACTAGTTCAAAGAGTGATTTTTTCGCACTAGTGTAAAAAGTCCATTTTTCACACTAGTTTTAAAAGTACCACTTTTTGCACTAGTTCAAAAAGTATTATTTTTCGCACTAGTTTCAAAAGTACCACTTTTTGCACTAGCTCAAAAAGTAATTTTTTCGCACTTGTACAAAACATTAATGTTTCGTACTTGTTTGAAAACTAATATTTTTGTACTAGTTCTAAAAGTTCTTTTTTCAACTAGTTTCAAAAGTACCACTTTTTGCAATAGTTCAAAAAGTAATTTTTCGCTCTAGTTTAAAAAGACAATAACAGTTGTCACTTTGTTATACGCAATTAATTGATGCGACAATCTAAATTTCTGAAACAGCGATGAAACTAGCCTTGAAATTTATGGTCAGGGAAGTACTGTGTCTTTCCTAGCAAATTGAAAGAAGAAAATAAAACTTTAATTCACTATTCCAGTTAGATTCAACTATATAATCCAATAATACTTTATATCGGTTTCCTCATCCGGGCTTTAGCCATTTTTTGCAAAGAGATAACTTCAACACTTTACAGTTCACTTTGATTTTTTCATGTGATTTATGTAACATCCTGTCGATAATTACACAACTATGTAGATAGTCTAGATTTTCCCATAATTTCATTAATTATGCATACAATACAAAAAAATATATATTTCAACAGAGCTAAAAGTTATCGCTAATAAATCCGACAACTCCTTGAGGCACAAACTGACCGATTTTATTTATTATATTATTCTAATTTTAATTCTGCGATCAGAGGAAAAGAATTTTAATATTAATTGAAAATATCTAATATTTTTTCAATAAAGCTTGTACCTTAATTCAATATACTGTAGCGGATTTTCTCAGTTAAAGTCTGGTGTGATTCGAGATCATTTTAGTAGCCTCTCGAAAGGCTAGCGCAGATAAAAGAGACCCCTTCCTCCGTCTATATTGTAATGTTTATTGCTTTAAAAGGAATTGTTTATAATTAAAAAGAAAGTCACTATTTAATAAATGAAAAGAAAATAAAAGTTTTATTCTTCGATGTATTGCTAAAAAAAAAGAAACTACACAATTTATTTCTCACTTACTACTATTACTCTTCAACAACAAAGCCATAGATATTTATTTTTAACACTTATTTGTTTACTACACTGATCACTCACTGGATATTCACTATTTCACTGTTTTACTGTTCACTGTCTTTCAGTCAGATGTCCGTTTCTGGAAATGTTCTAGATTAGTCGAGAGCGCTTTACTAGAATTTGCTTTATTTAATAAACTTTAATTATAATTTTTTCTAATTTAAGACTTATCAGTCTAAAATTTATGAACACCTTTAGAAATTCTTGAGTTAAGGTTCCTTCAAGAGACGTTCGCCTGAAATTTTCATGAAATTTCTAAAATACGAGGTGGAAGTTATAAAGATAACTTTTTTTCTGCATTTAGGTTGAATTCAAAACAAAAGTTGGCATGAAAAAGATAGGATGAGGAAACTTCAGTTCAAGTGCATTTTTCTTTTTTTGATAGCAATTGAGCATACCTAGTTCATATCTTAGGCTTATGTGATACAATTTTTGATAGGAAATTCATGTTAGAAGTGCTCATTTCTGCGGTAACATCACTCTTCACGTATACATATCCATGACCACAAAGCATAATTGCGGCGAACCACATTAATATTAAGGTCAATTGAATATTAATTATTCAATCAGAAGCTCAGTCATATAAAATAACATAAAATTAGTTACTGTAATACATACTGTGAATTAAAGAAATAATAAAAATTATTTGACCTCTGCAATCATTAAAATTTATAGTACCTTATTGCGAACTGACATTTAAAATATTTAATAAAACAAACAAATAAATAATAAATAGTGTCAAAAATCAATGATATATATCCTTGTTTTGTGATTTTCATTTTTTATAAGTATATCAACCCACGTATCTATTAGATCATCGATGTGAACTCATTCAAGAATAAAAACATGTTTTATGTAAATGAGTATTATTTATACCATTTATGTGATAGGTATTGAAAAAATGTTACCATTTGCATAGTTATTTGCAATTCTAATATATTTTTTCTTAAAGGATTTTGGATCTATTACCAAGATAAATTGTTAAAAAATAATGGGACGGAATATATAATTGCTAATCTTTGAAAGAGATACATATTCGAAATTATATTGATTGTTTGGTTGGTTCAGTTCGAGATTGAAGTATTGTGATTAAAAGAAAATAAATATCTATGATGTAATAGAATTTTCATCATAATAATCATTATAGATGACTAGCTACCTGCATTATACATACGAGAATATCAATTATGTGATTAGAATCATTTATTTTTATGTTCTAATTTGCAAATGATTATTGAAATACATATTAGTCATACGCAAATAATTTTCGAAGTTCATAACACAGAGAGTTTGATAGAATTGACCATTTTGGTTGTTCAAATTTTGTCATCCATTTTTTCACAGTTTTTTTACAGTATTATTGCTAAAGTAATACTCTTGTATTGAACAAGAAGACAAACAAAAATAGAAAAAAGAACGGATAGCCTGATGGAAATGATAAATTGTCCAATTAATTTTTGGATTGTGGAACAAAAATAATTATTCTAATCGATAACTCAGTTTCAAATAAAATTGCTGACATATATACTACTATCAATTAGTAATTCATTAACATAATTCATTTCTTTATATACCTTTGCTTTTACAAGGTGGTAATTATGTTCCAAACGATCTTTGCACGTCAGACATTGACGTAAAACTGCACTTTGCATATACTAGCTGAATACAACATTTCTTAATTATTTACTATTCATGCACTGATGTTCTTATTTGATTATTGGTGGTTAAAATATATTTTTTCTCCATTTAAATATAAATTTAAAGCCAAGATGTTTACAAAGCATAATGTTTCACCTGTTGGTTATATTTATTTTAGTTCCAAACGAGCGCCTTCAAATTGTAAAACTAATACTAACAAAAATTATCTAGCACAAGAAATCCAATAGAAATAATTATTTTAAATAAAGTATAGCTCAAAATTTGCTTCAATTTCAACAACCTTGATCTTCTACACCTGCCAGGTAAAGCAATTTAATACAGCAACCCCAATAAAGCGACTACAAAGTCAAAACACTTGCACTTTTCTTCAGGTAGCTGAACCAAATTGTGTTTGCCCTAGGATATTACAGGTGGAAGGCACAGGTAAAAAATAGCCAAACCTATGATCGTGAACCGTTGCACTCAACAACACAGCTGAGCGGAAGAACTAGCGTGTTTAACTTCCGGTGTGCAGTCCAACCTACACATTTAAATTACACCCATTAGAATTAGTTTTATATTCGCTTCGTGAAAAAATGTGCGGAATTTATTTGGGATGATACAATAAGATTGATCGAAGCTGAACCTTTCCGTATAAAAATTTTGAACACACAAATACTTTTCATTCTTGATTTCCAAATGGCAATAAGATTGTTGTACATGTCTAATTAACAATCAAAACAGAATAAACACTCAACTACAAAGTTACTGATATTTATTTATTAAATTTTGCACTTAGCTGATCACACACTGAATATTCACTCTATTTTACTATTAACTCAGTTAAGTTGTTCGCCCTTATATGGAAACCAAACATCCAGAAATTTCTACGTTATTCTCGAAAGTCGCTTGGCGCGACGTAAAGAAATAACAGGCTCCGCTCAGACAACAGAGATGGATTTAGGGCCTATCTTATTTTTTACATTCGTGAACTATTCGAGTTCACAAAAATGGATTGAAAAAACTTGTGAATTACAATTTCGTTTATGAAAGTTATGATAAAATTGACGAACTCCAAAACAAACTTTTGGAAATATAAATTTAATCAAATGACTACAAAATCCACTTTAATTTGGATTTCATGAAGCCGGAAAACACGAATGAGGAACAGATAAGTATTAAAAAAATCACTGTACCATAAAACAAGTCCAAGGTCACGTACTTAAACATATAATATGTAAAAACCAGAATATAAATAGAGAACAAAACAAAAACCTTGAAAAATACTGATTTTTACACGGAAGAATATTCCACAGTAGTTACGTACGTACATAAGTTGCTCAACAATTTTCATGACTTGGTTTTTGGATATTACAAAAGTACTTAATGTGGAATAATTTATGATAAACGACTAGCCCACGTATGTGCCACGGTATTGTAAAATGTAACTTGATAAATAAAATCAGAGTTTCATTAATCATAGCGTATAAAGGAAATGATAAATCATGATCAAAATATAATAGAATTTAAGAATAATAACGATTTGTTTTCAGCTAACTACTACTTAAATTCATGTGTAGGATAGTTTCTGTTATAACTAATAATCACCACAGATACGTATTATATTGAGAAAAATAATAATAATAATGTTTATTGCTTGAAAAGAACTGTTTATAATTAAAATGAAAGTCACTATTTAATAAATAAAAAGAAAATAAAAGTTTTATTCTTCGAAGTATTCCCAAACAAACATTATACAATTTATTTTTTACTTAGTACTATTTGACTTCAACAACAAAGCCACAGATATTTATTTATAACAACTTATTTATTTATTACACTGATCACTCACTGGATATTCATTATTTCACTGTTTTACTGTTCACTGTTCCTCAGTCAGTTCGTTTGCTCATATATCTACAGATGTCTGTTTCTGAAAATGTACTAGGTTAGTCGAGAACACGTTACTAGAATTTTCGACCACACAGAGCCGGATTCAAGGCTTATTCTATTTTTACGAATTATGACACTTTCGCACGTTACAATAAGATCTATAATTGTTACGTTCGGTTAAGGATAAATTATTGAATAATTTTTTTCATTCCTACAATTGTTTTTGGATTAAAATCAAACAAACTTATAGACTAATAATGTACACTAAATCAGTGGCTTGTAGTAACCTCTGAATTATTTATACAATACAACTTATTTCCGTTCATGTATTCAGTGTTGTACTTTTTTATGAAGGGTGTGCCTTTGGCAGCTAAGAGCAAAGAGGTCAAAGGCCACAAATTTTCGCTTTTTGCGTATATCTCTGAAATAGTGAGAGCTATAACACTTTTTTCCCTACGAAGCACCGTTTTCGACTTATCGCGATTTCAAACCTAGAAAATACGAAAATGCTTTCATGTGTGGCCCGTATGCATCATTTGAAGAAAAAAATATTGGAATATTGGTTTTTGAGGTTCATGCACTCAAATACTTTAGTGAGTCAACAGCCGTCCCTAATTTCATTAATCGGTTGGCCTTGAGTAACATCAACAGTACAATCAGTTTTAAACGGTTTTTCGTAATAAATAAATGTGTTTGTAGATGATATTTTCATTTTAGTTTGCTTCATTTGTAGTGAATTTTTGACTGAAGGTGAAATAAAAGAGTGCAGTTAACTTGTCTCCCTTCAACATCTGCTTCTGCTTATCAAAACACTTGTTTCAAGTATTCTACCAAGCTTAAGTGTGGTTGGACGATGGACTGAATCCTGAAGACTGTGCTTCGTAGAGAAAAAAGTATTGACACCTTTTTTTAGAAAATTTCACGACCTACAATTTTTTTTTTTTGTTCATTTTTCAGTAGCTCCAATCGTTTCAGAGATATACACAAAAAATGGAAATTTGTGACTTTTGACATCGGATAAAAAACAACGCACAAGCGGGATCGATTTAGAGGCTATAAAAAATCCAGTTTGTTGGGAATTAATGCAAACTGGTGTATCTATTTTGTCTATACTAAATTAGATAACGTTTTATACGAGCTTACTGAATTTCGTTCTCTATTTATTTCCTCAACATTTCATGAGTTTGTGTCATATACAATTGTTTAACTAAATTTCTGAGTTATTTTGGCAACGACGAAGGCAGTTTTCACATTAGGCTAATATCGATTGAAACCGAATCTAAATTGGATTAGAGTATTTGGAAACTTAATTCTATTTCTAGGTCTTCACATCTTGCAAGGAACATGAATCATGAATCAGTAGAGCTTTCTTTCGTACAAATATATTTTGTATTCTATTATTGAACAAGATTTTCCTTGAAACTACGTAGAAGTGAACATTAGCAAATGAAAATATAATTATTTTTACGTTTACGCATGATAAGATTAAGTAAATTACCCACATTAAAGTTATTAACATGATGTCATTTTTAGTGCATGATAATAACTCTTTATTGCAGCAAACTTACGTAATTAAATTCAATTTCACCTTTTTGGCAATTCTCGGATCATAAACTTCCACTGAAATATAGAGTAAGACAAAGCAAAGCAATATAATTAATGTTGTATCTTTCTCGAACTTTCGTTACTGTATATTGAGACGATGAGCAGAGGCAGACCGGCAAATGAATTTTTCATTGTTTGAAACTATAACATGTCTGTTATTCTTCTTGAAAACAAATGGAATGAATTATTACGTTAATTTCGTTCACAACTTATTTATTCATCACTATTCACAATTATATAAGGGAAACCAAACATCCAGAAATTTCTACGTTATTCCGGAATGTCGCTTGGCGCGACATAGAGATAACAGGCTCCACCCAGACAACAGAGACGGATTTAGGACCTATTTTATTTTTACGAATTATGACACTTTCGCACGTTATAATATCATTCTTATTGGTATATACACCGTATTTGATTTTTAAGCTTCTCCCATAATGCTACCTTATTGTTTTCTGTGCTAAACCTTTCAACAGTCAACAGTGATCATATTGAACCAAACTAGAACATTATAACAATAGTATGTTTATTACAGAGGAAAACCACTTCCGTAAACAAATCGTGCTAACTATCAATCGCGTTTGCACCTTCATAAGAGAGAGTGTTCTCACGCTCTAAACTGAAATTTAAATGTTGCCACTAAATGTAATAATACGTGCATATAAATTTATTGTTGTGCTGTCAGTTTCCACATTCACTATTTTGATGCCAATATTTGTTTTACGATTATTCATTAATTATCGTCATCTTCTTATAGATTGAGACGTTCGTTCTGGGTCTGTGACCTCTGACTGCTTGCTTTGTGTCTTGAACTCGAACACAAAACTGAGTCAAGTCCTATAGCAGCCACACGCGAATTGGAAGACTTCTGCAAAAGTTTACAAGTCTGGGTGAGGAACTTTTGTAAACAAAAGAACCACAAAGACTGTTTTAGCTTTTAACCCAAAAATAAACTTCAAAGGCGGCATCGTAAATTGTTTCCTGATAACTCATTAAGAGCTTAATTAACAAGATAAAAGATATATGTTTATTAGACAAATTGTTGCGTACATGCAAATTGGAGTACTATTTAATTTCTTGCATTAAGAGCACAGCTTCTCAAAATCCTTGACCTGCTGAAATCTTTACAAAAGGCAGCCAATATCAGTGCCATTAAATGCAAGTAATTCTAAATGTTGTTGCGTGTACAACTGAAATTAGAACTGAATTTTCCCGTTTAATTACTTGTATGAGCACTAAAATTCATTTCAGCTTATTGGCCATTAAAATTACTGTTGATTAAATTTTACTAACTGTACTTGGGAGTTGGGAAACTACTTTAATGCATGATTTTATGTTAATTTCAATTGTACATGATCACATTACGTTCAAGCGCAAGGATATAATCCTTCGAAAGTATTTTCGAGTAAATAACTGATTATCTGCGCGAAATTCGATAACGCGATTTTTAGCTGAATTTTTTCGTGACTTTCAGAACAAAAATTTATCCTTTTATCTGAAAAAACAACAAAAAACATTTATAGTTATCGCTGTGACTTGCGATTTCATTCCCATTCGACTGCAATTACTGAAAACAAAAAATATTCTAGTAGTTTCACAGCTTTCTGTTTTGTTTGTATTCATGACAATTTACTATCTTCTGTAATAAAACTTTAATGTTTGTTGATATTGCAGACAAGCGTCTGTTATTTATATCCCAAGAGCAGAAAGTAATGCATTCCACAAACATAAAGAGAAAAGCTTGAAATTGAACACACTGTAATCTCAAAAAAAAAATAGATAGACAAGCAGTAAAAAATTAAATAAAAAAACAAGAATACAAAAAATAAACAAACAAATAACGGGAAAATAGAATAACTTAAACAGGAAATTTGAAAGATGTTCCAAGTCTAGCAGACCAACCAAGCTAAACATTTGAAACGTTACAATTACAAAGCACCATATGTTCTAGTAGGAGCAAAAAAACAGAAAAAAAATAAGATGTGCATGCCCAGTTGATTTCCTGGATTTTTTATGATGTATAATACCTACAATTATGCATTATTCTCGCTTTAGAGGCTGATTTTACTTGAAATTCAACGTGCACACAATAAAAACTCGACAATGCTTCAAGAAAAATCATGGCTTGTATGAGTAACGCTCTTTCTTCTGTCTACAATTACCCTTTACAAAACCGTTTATTACGTTCCAAAATACTAACTTATCTAATTTGATAAAATATACCAGAAATTTAACGTCATTAAATGTCATAAATTCATGAAGTCGCGTGCTGCTACGTTTACATAATCTAAATCACTTCAGACAGCAAAATCAAAGCAGTAACGAAACGTGTCAATTCGTACGATATCACACTATAAACTTACATACATCGCAACTGTATAGTCAACCTGTATGTATATGATTAAAGCTTTCTGCACTCCTTCTCCACATAAACTTCAAGTATGTCAAATCTCACATTTTAGTTTTCTGTATCCTTCCATATATAAGCTTCAAATATGTCAAATCTCACATTTCTTTCTGCGCGCAGTACAAGGTTTTCTCTTCACGTGAAATTAAAATGGGACACCTGTATATAATTTCAGCTTGTTGCACTTCTATCTCCATACAGACTGCAAGTATGCTGAATCTCACATTACTGCTCGTGCGCACGTAAGATTGAAATGGGACAGCCTGTATGAGCTTTTACTTTTCTGCACTTCTTCTCCGTATAAATTTCAAGTATGCCAAATCTCACATTTCATCACGCACGCAGTACAAAGTTTTCTTCACAGGTAAAATTAAAATAGGACAGCCTGTATATAATTTTGGCTTTCTGCACTTCTTTCTCCACAAAGACTTCAAGTAAGCCAAGTTTCACATTACTTCGTGTGGGCGGTATGAAACTCTTGACATATTAATATATAGATCTACGAGGAATACCTCAATATTTTTTTTAGTAAGAAAAGTAGTTAAGATATGAAGTCATGTGTATTTTACAAATCAATGAGTCATATAACTGTATATAAATTAAAATGCTTTGACTTTCGATACACTTATTCTTATTATAATAATAAAAATATGTAATTTATATAAATATTAAAATTTAAATTCCTCTAAGTGATAAAATCGTTGTTAAAAAACTCATAATTTACTAATAACTTATTTTGGTTACTATGTTATAGTACAGTGCAATAAAATTATTCATTAGAAAGAATTTTTTAAAAACAAGCTTCTATTCAATATTTTATTTGTACTTAAATGAAAATAATTTTCAAGATTTACATAGTCCTGCAAGTGGGTGAAAGTATAGTGACTGTCAACCTTACGAATTGTATGAAGAATTACAAGCTATGATCCTAATTGTACCGGATTTCATTAAAGATGTGAAAGAATTGCTTCAATACATAATAGAAAATAACTTGAATAAAAATCCAAATATTTACATTGTCTATCGAATTTTGTTATTGTTGATATAATTTTTTATTCTCATTTTTAAAACAGAAATATCTTGTCAGTTCAGTTTCTAAGACATTTTTATTGATTTTACTAAATGTGTTGGACAACATGGTCCTTACAAATTCAATTTCTATTGATCATATTTGTATTTCTGAAGATATTCTGATGAAACTCTCCATCGCCTTACATCTAAGTATGTAGATCACAATACTTTCCACACATTTTCATTTTCTCAATTGAATCGAAAGGTACAGCTACAAATTTGCTGAGAGGGACTAAATAGAGCTTACGAGCTAAGCATATTACAACTTCTTCCACTATTTTTGGCATGACGACCTCTCTACCGTCTCTGGATGGAATCTGTACAGTCCATTTTAACGTATTATATACAGTTTGGAAGTTAAATTAATTTGATTCCAATTCCTTTTATTGTTTAGGTTTAATCGCAACACAAGCAAAGGAATATAGCCCTTATTAAATTCTGACGCTTGATTGGATAATAACATAAGGACGAAAATTGTATCCTCAATTTCCGCACGATTTTAAAGGCCCGTATTCTCTCAGGCTGTCTTTATGACAACTCTAACGCTTGATTGGATGATACCATAAGGACGAAAACTGTATCCTCAATTTCCGCACGATTTTAGAATATGGAGGCGCGTATTATCCGAGGAACCTCGCGCCTTAAACCGATATGAATCAGATTTTTTTAATGCAATGATTGATTCTATAATAAGCAATATGGATTCGAAATTTATGTCATTAAATGAATATTTCAAAAATTTTGGTTTCCTATATGATTTGAGAAAATGAAAAATATACCAAAAGAAAAAATAATAAAAAACTTTCAAGATTTGCACACAGTCCTGCGAGTAGGTGAAAGTAGTGACTTCCAATCTTATACGAATTGTATGAAGAATTACGAACTATGATCATAAATGCACCAGATTTCATTAAAGATGTAGAAGAATTGCTCCAATACATAATAGAAAATAACTTGAAAAAAATTTACCCAAATTCTTACATTATCTATTGAATTTTTTTATTCCCGTTTTTTAAACATACTTATATCTTGTCAGTTCAATTTCTAAGACATTTTTATTGATTATATTAAATGTGTTGGACAACATTTTCCTTACAAATTTTAATTATCTTGTTTCGTTCAGAAGATACAGCAACAAACATTGTGCTACTACAATAGACGATTTTAGAAATATTAATGAGTATTGAATTTCTATTGATCATATTTGTATTTCTGGAGATATTCTGATGAAACTCTCCATCGCCTTACATCTAAGTATGTAGATTACAATACTTTACACAGATTTTGATTATCTCAATTGAATCGAAAGGTACAGCTACAAACTCTAAATGTTATTTATCAGGTAATGGCATTTGTATTTTTTGAGATCTTTCAATAATAATTCTTATTACATTAGAATGAATCGTGTAGAATACGATATTTTTTACAAAATTCAATTATCTCAATTCGTTTAGGAGATACAGAGTCAAACAGTGTGTGCTTCTGATTCGGCTATTCTCTCCTCCGTCCGTTACTCAAGTACTACAGCGTGCGATAGTAGTATCTTTATGATGTTTATAACAACAAAAATTATCAGAATCGATTTTTCTTGATATATTTTATTCACTGATCTCTAATATAACACTGGATTGGATTTAGGCCGCTGAAATGCGGCCCCAATTGAGCGTCGCCATCTTGGCAAAAACTGAGGTTCTGTGTCAATTAATGACAGTTCAGTATGGTGTTGGGACGCAATTTTATACTGATAATTCCACTCCAATATAAAGTAAGCCATAAGAAAGAAACAATTTTATCGTTTTGACAGCGGATAAAAAGGAAGGTAACTTTTTGCAAGTGATAAAACGTTATTTACCTTTCTCCTAGCAACCAAATCAAAACATTCACTATATTAATGTCATTTGCATTATTTGTCAATGCTTAAACTGCAAAATAAACAAAATTTGGAATATTTTTGAAGAAAATATAAAAGAAAATATCAAGAAAAGTGTGTCTATAATACAAAAAACAATAAATCATGTATCTGTAGACAATTTATCGTATTTTGTGAAAACCAGAATTATGTATTAAGAAGAGGTACAACGGTATGTCAAATTTCAAATATTTTGATAGATTAGACTTCTTTAAGTATGCGAAGAATTGATGAAAATCTTGAAGAATACAAAGTGGAATGTGTCAAATGAAACGTGAAACGATGTATATTAATTGTACTCTCAATAATTGCACATTTAAATAAAGTTTTTCATAAATAAAATGTCGTTAAATTATCTCGCCGAATTACACTCTAGCATTTTATTTTTCTTGGGATAAATTTCAGTTTGATAACTCAACCTTGTAACCTGACAGCAATTTGACTTGAAAACTGTTCAAAAAATAAAATCACTCCACCTACGGTGTCGTGATTTTATTAGAACAGTTTTCTTGTCAAATTGCTAGGTAACAAGGTTTCGTGAAAACAGAAATTTATCCAGCAAAATAAAAAGCTCTTGTGTAATTACTGTTGAATAAATTTTATTTATTTATTTAAATGTAGATATATCAATACATAATATTGTTACTGTTTTATTTTATTAGAAAAACTCAACTGAAAAAGTTTGAAGATATAACTTATTCCTATTTTCAGTGAAGTATTACTTTTTACAGGTTTTATGGAGACCTAGAAGGATACATCAATTCATTATATATTAAAGTAATCAAACGATTTGATTTTCAATTTTAGATTGAATTGAAAATATCATGAATAATAAAATCATATTGTTGGGCAATGTTACAAAGTTATGATGACAAATTTGAGTAATATATCAAATTTAATATAAAATATCTTGCTCACAAAATTAATTGCTGGACTGCAAATTTGTGCTTACTTATACGAACAATAAAATCTTGATTATTAAATGTATTATTATTCTCCTATCATGTGTAGTAGATATTTAAAATTATTAGTTTTGAATAGGCAATATTATCGCAGAAATGCACTTCATTTATTCATATAGGTAAATTCATAGTTTTAAATTTTAGGTAACAAAAATTTATAAAACTATTGAACGGATTAAATAATACTAAACTACAATGTTTGAAATATAGTCAAAACACTGACACTTGAAAGTTCACAAATATTTTTAACTTTTAATAAATATTTCAACTATTATAACAATTTTTAACTTTTGTTGATTATTAATGTATGTATTTTAATATATATTGGGAATAATTTCTTCATTTCACTTGCATTATACTTTGAATTTCATCGAGTGTCTTCTATAAGTGTTTTGAATTTGCAGCCGAATAGTGACACAAAACCTCAGTTTTACTGTCAAGACCGCCGTTCAACCGGGGCCGCTTTCAGATGCCGGAATACGGTCTAAACCCAATCCAGTGTTATATTAGAGATCAGTGATTTTATTTTAGAACATACAAATTTCAGGATATTTTGGTCTCATATTTTAGAAATTAAGCAATATTTGTGATTTTAGAAAGAGCAAATAATGAAAAACTTGCCAGTGGGTGAAAGTAGTGACTTTCAACGTTACGAATTGTATGAATAAATGTACCAGACTTCATTAAAGATGTGAAAGAACTGTTTCAATACATAATAGAAAGGGTTTTTTCGAAATTAAAACTAATAAAAAATTATTTGAGAAATACGATGAATCAGGAGAGACTTTCAGCTTTGGCAGTTTTATCTATTGAAGCAGATATAGCATCTAAGCTGAATTACGGTACCTACAATTATTAACAAGTTTAGTGAAGCTAAAATAAGCAAGACATTTCTGTTTCTTTAATTTTAGTCTGAGAATATAGTTTAGTTTACATTGTCTACACTATAATAAAGTTAGTAGTAAGAAGCTATATTTCAACTCTTTCTTAATTTATAACATTGCTTCTTGCGGAACCAGAGGGCCTTGCAAAATGTACACGCAAAATGTACAGTCAATTGTGCACGAACGTTTATTTCAATGACTGTATAATAAAATGCGTTCTCCCAGGCTATGAATTTTGGTTCCAATTATAACGTGATGGTAGGTCAGTCACTTCAGCTGTAATTACAGTGCTAATATTTCAATATTATTATTCCAAATGTTATCAAGCTGTAATAAATGGGAATTGATTAATATTTACACCAACTCATAAAACAGAGATTATTATGTTCTTATTAAATGCAATATTTACAAATTTTTTGATTAACGATTTTAATATCTTGTTTATTTTGTGTTCACAATCAATATACTGTGATAGAGAGTTTTATAAAATTCAGGCTATTGTGAAACTATGTATAGTTCATTTCAGTTACTAACGGTCCAAGAGCTCTTACGAGACGAAATAAAAGCAACAAATATATTCACATATTTATGTGTGTAAATTGTGTTTTAAACCTGCACGTGAATAAACTATGGATTTGGATGTCAAATTGAATACAATAACCTAAAGTGAGCGATGCTGGAACAAATGCTTTTTGCCCATTATTGTGAGAAAATTCTTTACAATATTTTATTACATATATAAATAATGTATTAATTAAATCTCTTTCCAATATTCTATTACACAAATGAATAATGTATTAATTACATCTTTGTTCACAAACAAAACATAATTTTTTTGTTTTGTTTAAAATATGTTCTCATTTCAGTGATTTATTCAACTTTTATGTTCTCCGAATTTTAGGTGACATGCGATACTACTTTGTTTTCTAGTAAAAAAAAATGCTATCCTTGAATGTAGAATAGTTGATGACAGCAGAATCACCACACCCTTTTGTATTGTTGGATATCAACAAATCGTTTAATCATTTTGAGTCTAATTTTGTTATTGTATTTTGTTGAAATTAAATTGTGACGAAGTTAGTTTCTCTCGTTCGTCCCTAAGAAGTGTAAATTTATATCAATGCCATAATTAAGTGTTCTAAATGAGTTACAGTTGTAATTATTGAATATCTGTCAAATTTCATACTTCTCACATATAGAGGCGCCACTGCGCAGAAGCTTTTTTATCAAAGATGGCGCTAATGCTTGTAAGTTATACTTTTGTAATAAGAGATGGCGCTGGTAACATTTGTTAGTACTACAGTCGTGAGGTCTCGCTAAATTCAATTGATAGGCTCGAATTTTTAAATTAAATGCAAGAGTTCCGACAATACTGATCTGAGTCTGTGGTGTAGGATGATGGAGGCATCTCTTCGTGAGCGCTACATTGTCCAATTCAACGAATAAATGTACGAATTGACATTATAAATGTTGTTTATCTGCTTTTCAGAGTGTATACTAGTACTAGAATATATAAGAAAATGTATTCCTTATTTTGAGTACGCAGTAGTAGAGGTCTCGATAACATCTTTATATTCCAACAAGTAACCAGTTTATTTCCTGTACTATAACTATTACAATGGCAAATAACACGTCCACTTGAAATTGAATGTTCGAACATATTTCACAGCGCATGGTGCCCTTAACCTTTTCGTTCTTCTTGACCTTGGGAAACACGACAAAGAAACGGTATGTCTAGTGCATCAGTGCGTGTTTTGTATTCACAGTAGAGCATTTGAAATCTCGAATTTAACTGTTCTCCATTTGCAGAACATAATGTCAGGTTTATACTTACAGGAACGATTTAACATGTCAACTCAATATATTCTGAATATGAAATGACACACACGCCATGGCTGTCATGTTCATTTAACAATCATCTTCCTCCCACGCAAGCAGACACAGATAAAGTATTCATCCCTGTAATCAAAATAGGTAACCCAGCATCTAACCATTTTGAACTTGAACTTCCCACGCTCTTCGAATTTATATACGTTGCTCTCAAACGTGCTAACTCAAAGATAATATGACCGCATCATATCACACTCTTCATGTCATGTCCGACGTCATTATCAACGCTATGAACACATGATCAATGAGCCAGTGAGAAAGAAGTGTAGCTATCTTAATTATATTCGAAAGTTTTTATCTGTATCGGACGGAGATATTAACTAGTAGCGTGAACAGTAATCAGCAAGTGATTAACTAGGTCTTGATTCATTTTATTTTGTAAGAGATTTTGCAGAAGATTCCAATTTAATATCCGGTTTTAAGACAATTAAACCATTGCTATAGTCACAATATCAATTGTACAATCCTTTCATTTCTTTATATAGTACATGATACATAATTATTAATATTCAATTTAAAAACACGGAAATAAAGCTCAATTTTCAATTTTAGAATGCAAAATTGTGCATTAGATATGTTTGAGAATCAGACTGTGAACATAAATGATGTAATAATTTAAAAGACTATTAAATACATAAAATAGGAGTTTATTATTTACTTGTATTAATGATAGATCATAAATTATTTGACTAACGGAAGTAGTTTCACATGTATCTATATATGACTTGCAGAATTAATTATCCGTGACATACGAAAAATAAATATGCAACCTGTAACATAATTAGATGTAATTAAATTAAAATATAGAGAAGACGCAAATTAGAAACGGAGTATTTTGATAATACATTGATATTCGCTCGTATTTATATATCATTATTAAGAAATTAAGGAATTTCACGTATATTTTCAGATATTCACTTGAATCAGCTGATTTGAATAGTCTGAATACAGTCAGAATCCGTGCCAGACTGTGCTGCCATCTATGAGCAATTTAAAAGTAGTTACTGTTCTGAACTAACTTCATTATCGTTGGTTCTCAAACATAAAGAGAAACTCATTCTACGATTTATTTGAAGAAAACGGTGGAACATTAAATGGAATACAATTCTCAATAATTAATTTAATGAATAATTCAATGAAAATATTGCCACATACATTTTTGAAACTTCTATTCTTGAAAAACAGATAATATAACCTATAAATGTATCAAACTGAATTTGGTGATTGATTTTAAATATTTTCTGAAATATAAGATACAATATTTTATTTGTTCAGTAGATCAATTCACGGGGCATACTTCATTGAAACGACTTGAGTGTGAAGTTTATAATAATATGAGAAAAAACTAATACACAGGTGCTTTATTTATAATTAATGTATTTCATTCATCTCATCTGCTGTTTTACGTTCCAGATAAATGATAAGTTCTAAATATCTTATAGTATTCTTATCATAATGTATAAGTGCTCAATATTTTGATATTAAATACATGAGCATAACCACAATAATTCAATTTTTAGTGAAAAATGACAATTCGGAAATCGTTCCAAATAAATTCTGCCTGCGAAATCGTAGACAGAAAAGCTAGACATTTTCACAGGTTTAAACTTTTGTAACAATAATAATTAATAGATTTTTTTTCCAGAATTTATTTGAAGGAATTGACAACTCACATATGTCAAAATCAATTGATTCATTGTAACTGCTACTGGATCCGATAATTATGAACCTGAACGATTCTTTAAATAGGGAATAAAAAATGCTAAAAAAAGATAAGAATTCGGGAGAAAGTTATTACGAAAAATTGTTGGGAATTCCAACAGATTACGTCGAACCCCTGCATTTGAAGAAGCTGTTCCTAATTTTATTGAAGATGAGCCATCGAAGAGCACAAGAGTAATAGCGAATAGATTAGATGTAAATCAAGTGACAGTTTGACAATTTTTGAAGAAACAAGCTTAGGAACCTGAAGATTTCTAGCCAATAAAATAAATTTGTGACAATTATCAACAAACTGCCCAGAATTAAAAACAGATTTTCCAGTAGATATTCAGAAAAATGTAAACATTGCAAAGACAATAAATACAAATTGAATAGTACTTTCTCGATTATTTATTTAAGATTGTGTGAGACTTTTTCCCGTATTATTTTTGCAGTAAAGTAATACAGCATACAAAGTCAACAAAGGAACACTCACTACTATTTCCGGCAAAAAGCCGACTACAATGCTATATACAACTGTATTGTACTTTTCTCTTTCTTTTGAATTGATATCTTATATTTATTTTTGGAAATTTCAAATTATCTGTGTGACATACATAATACAAATTTTAAATCTGAGGATATTTCATTCACATTGTACCATTGTATAGTTTGGTTTAATTTCAAATTCTTGACAAAACCACACTTGCAAGAATAGTTACCAAAGGTAAATGCTGCCTTCTTGGGAAAAAAAATATATATTTTCATAGTATAGATAGATAGCTGAGATAGATTAATAAAGAAAGTAAAAGTGACTGTGAATACTGATAATATTCAAATTGATTCATTTCATGAAGAAATATGTAAATAAAACCACATTTATTTTTAATAAGTTGAAATAGTAGTTTGACTAATATCAACTATTTATATCGGTAAAAGGCAAAATAAATGACGCACCTAGTAAAGTAATAATGCTATTTTGCATTCGAGTAAGTAGGAGCAATGACCTATTATCAAATGACACTTTCAATTCTAATATATATAGTATCTGAAGATATGCATAGCACTAAGTGATAAATAGATACATAAATACAATTTTATGGGTGGCACACGTTGTAAAATTGAGTACTCACTTAACTAGTACGTAGGTAATATAACTGTACAGTAAATTTCAAAATTTAGCTGATATCAATCATTTAGTTCTGCATTGATTATTAAATGCAACAAAACATTGGTTTTTATTAAATAATTATGGAATATAATAGAAAAATCACTTTCAGGGTACTGGGCGAATTTTAATTCTTAAACGTTCTTACCTGCAATACGAAGCACAGCTCTATCCGCCGGATCCAACGCCAAAATGGTCAACGGCTGTTCTCGAGCCCATTCCTTCAAACTTGGGTCTTTCTCGAACTCCATCGTTATCTAAAATAACCAACAAAATTATTACGTTTTGTTACATAAATTTCTTTTTTTAAATATATTTATTTAATTGATTGAATGTTTTCCGAGTTTATCACGCACTGTGACTAAACTTTACAATATTATATGAGTAAAAATACATATTGGAAAATCTCTTGTTATTTTCAGAAGCTTGTATGTCCTCAATAAATCCATGTATGAACAGGGTATCACAATTAAAATCAACGATGTTGTGACTTTCCCCATGTAGAATTACAAACTTAAAAAAATTGCGTGGAATCTATAGACACATCAATTTAAAGAATCTTTGCTTTCTCAACATTGTAAATAAAGAGGTATTAAAACTGAATAAATATTTAATGATTTATTCTTATATTGTTGACAAATCTTGACATTCAGTATTGTATTTCAGTAAAATTTATTATTTCATGATCAAGAACAATTTTTGTAAAAAAAAATACGCTATTATATTCACTTTGGCTTTCTGACGTGACGCTGAAGCTGAAGTATCAGCAACTACAGCACTTACAGACTTGAAATTAGTACTAAATAAAAGCTGCTGTTTTGTAGGTTTGCACAAACTGCTTGATTTTCTTATTCATACACCCAGCATTATGGTTCCAAGCGTCTGCACCGGAAGTGCACTTTACTTGAAACTTTTTTTTAATTTTTCGCATAAATCCAGAATGATCAGCCGTAGGATACTGGAATACAGCATTTGAAATTGCTGTAGCATCTCAATGGTCATCTTCTATTTTTGTAACAATTGGCTGAGCCGGAAGTGCACTTTATATGACAGACTTTTTGAATTTTCCGCATAAATTCTAAACAATCAGTCGTAGAATATTTAAATTTTGTATTAGGCACTTTTATAATATCTAGTTGTACACCTTGCATTATGATTGCTATCGACTAAGCCGGAAAAGCACTTTATTCGAAACATTTTTTGAATTTTCCGCATAAATCCAAAACGATTGAACGTAGATTGTTAGAATTCAGTATTTAGGACGATTATACCGTTTAGATGCTCATATCCTATTTTAATTGAGATTCACCGAGCCGGAAGTGCACTTTACCCGACAGTCTTTTGGAGTTTTTCGTATAAATTTGAAACGATCAAGTGTAGAGTATTGAAATTTCGTATTTCAGTCTGCTGTAGTATCTGAATGATTGCCTACTATTTTCATAACAATAGACTGAACCGGAAGTGCACTTCAGTAGGAATTAATTTTTTAATTTTGCGCGTAAGTTCAGATCTGTTCGTAGTCGTAGAATTTTGGAAATCAGTATTCAGGAATGTTGCAGTATAAGAATAATGGCCTACTGTTTCCATAGCAACCGATTTGGCTGAAGGCGCATTTTGCTTGACAGATTTTTAGAATCTCTTGAGTAAATCCAAAACGATTAACTGTGGAATGATGAGATGTTGTGTTTGATCATATATATCCAATGATGTATAAGTAAGTCACGTCATGTTCACGTCAGATTTTTTTTTTTAGCGAATATACTCCGACAAATGCCATTGAAATTGTTATCAGTAAATTTCTTATCGTCGTATGTAAGTTTGAAAAAACTTTATATCATGCTATGTAGCAATTATTTTTGGGAATGAGCCCCTGGAAGTTGATTTTTTTATTTAATGTTTTAATCAGAGTATAAATATATGGAAACTCATACAATTCACTTAATCAATCTACTTTTTGAAGGATAAATCAACTAAATTTTCGTCTGCAGCTAAATAACTTTTCTAAATCTAACTGTTATAGACTTTGGCATTTTCAATTAAAATTATGAATAGGAATAGATTCATAAAGCCATTATTACCTTGTTTTTATAATCAAAAGAATAACTCGAAATATAAAAATTAATACTGAATGTGAAGGTTTATAGCTAGATTGTTGGCACATATTCATAAAGATTCAAATGTCAACATAAGTAACCCCAATTCTATAAAAACATTATTTTATTATTAGCAAGATTTATTTTTAAGTAGACTTTATTCCCTATTTGTTACACTCCAAATATCTTCAGTTCTCTACATTGCGAAATAGTTATTGGTAAGGGATAATTTTACCAGTCAACAGAAAATGTAGGTTTCACTAACAATTTACTATAATTTACAGTCAAAGAGCCTAAAAAACAAAAGTGATTTTAGGCTTTTTTTCAAGATTTATTCGTCGCTCTTCAATTTCATTCAGTAATAAAAAATTTCACGGTATTTAAAGCGTAAATATGACAATTCTGACTTGAATTGAGGGATTAAGATTTTTGCAGCGTCAATTATTGTAGTACAAATCGACGAGATAGACAAGAATAAAAATGTAGATACTGATGTACGAAAAGCGTTGAATTTTTATTTTCACTCTACAGGAATGTAGAAAATTTGTGCTTAAAATGACTTTAAAATTATTTGCTCCTGAGGATGGTCCAAGTGAGATCCAAACTGTAGAGTAAAAAGAAAAATTAAACTCTTGACTGAATTACATATTCCAATACCTATTTGACTCATTAGATGAAATAAATCAGTCGAACCCAACCGGAATGTACATCCTGATGATAAAAATAAAAATAAAATTGTTTTACACATTTGAAAATGAAATCACTGTTCTCAGAAAACTTACTAACAATGTTATTTCCCAAGAAATAGAAAACACTTATATCATGAATTATTTACTAGGCTTCCTGATTATAAAAAACTTTTATTAAAGATAATTTAAAATTAATTTAGATTTCTGTTTCAAGTATTGACTTTTGTGTAACCTACATTTAAATATTCATCTTTCCGTTCTGCTAAACAGGAATAATTGAAAAATAACTTCATTAGAAACTTGCTATAATTTAGAATAATCTAGAATAAAAGTAGAGAGTCCATTTTTATTTTTTCAATAGATATACTCAAACTTGACTTTTGATTTAAAACTTTTGGCAAATATTGCCGCGTGCTAAGAAATGGAGCACAATTCAAATGAGGGCGTGTAAAAGAATTGAAATCAAGAAATTGGATAAAAAGAACAAAACATGGAAATGGTTTTATCAGTAAAACAAAATATAGGTAAGTTGGTATTCATGGAAAATGATAATAATAAATTAGATACTCCATTTTTATTTGTATTATCATTAAGCTGGCTTATTTATGTTCTG
The DNA here is from genome assembly GCA_963989225.1 of Dromius quadrimaculatus. Classification (NCBI taxonomy): domain Eukaryota; kingdom Metazoa; phylum Arthropoda; class Insecta; order Coleoptera; family Carabidae; genus Dromius; species Dromius quadrimaculatus. Next base: position 64,346,384 of record OZ022328.1, on the reverse strand, counting down.
AGAATGAGAACATTAAAAGAATTTTATGTACTACAGACTATAATCTTCGACCATTAGTTCTAGGAAATATTTTTCTGTTTTTAATATTTTGAAAATAAGTGTGTTAACATGAATTTTAGCCATAAAAAATGCATTATTCTAAAACCGGTAGCAATACAGGAAAGGTCAAGTCATTTCAAATATAATTAATATAACAAGGACAAATTTTAAAATAAGAGGACAAGAAGCATTTTACAAATTGAAAAGATCTTTAAAAACTTATATAATAATTCCCATTTATCTATCAAAACAGATCAACAAAAAAACCTACTGATTCACTCACCTATTTAGCTTCGAGCGACAAGCATCGCGATGCCTCAGCAAAAAACAACAAACTATCACACATCATCACGATTCTGATTTGTTCACTTCAGAAACAAACTATTAAACATTTATCATGTAGTTCACACAATGATTCAACAAAAACTTCACTCACTAACTTAAAAATAACCACAATTAAAACCAAACTGTCATTTTTGTACTACATCCTAATAATAGATCCCAATCTGTCACTATGTTTTATATAGAGCACGAATGTTTATTCATTTCCTGTAGCTAATAGCTTTCCGAAATAACTAATCATGCAAAAATATACACTTTGCAAACTATTTTGATGACTAGAAGAATCACGAATTGTACCACATAACCCACAAAATATTTAAATTATAAATAACTTATTTTTAGATCCCCCTTTTTGTGATAACAAAACAAAAGAAGGAATACACTACAAGAGTGTGGTTAGAAAACAAAATCAATACTTCACAACCCGTCCTGTTAGTACAGCAGATGACACGAATTTCTAACCTTAAAGTCTGACAGTGAAATGAATAATACAGAACTTGATGAGTTCACCGGTAAATTAAACCTTCACTTATTGAAACAGCGGCACTTTTCCCATATGCTTTCTTGTTTACTGTACGAGCTTTTTGTCCGTTTTCTACGTCGCGTCTCACTCGCTTCTCACAGCTGTACTGGCGTTGTTGCCGGTCGCTTCGAGCTACGGATGTAGTCCCACCACGTCGTTAAATTTGTGCTCACATTCTTATCAATGTGTATTGCAATAGCAATTTATTTTTGAAATAGAAATTCATGCAATTGTCGCAATATCTTATTTTATTGACTTGACTCATTGAATTATTCAACTTTTGCTTTTTAAAATATAATTGGTAATAGTATAAATGTTAATTAGAAACTTTGAATATCCGTTTTCAAAATAAACACCTAATAAATTATCTTAATTGTTCGTTTGACTTACAATAGAAAATATCTCAACGTGACTATTTATATGTTGTTTTCAAATTGCAAATTATTGAAAACAGATCGAAGGTCCAGATATATAAAAATGTCTGTAATTCAATTTTCCTGCTATAAAATCAAGCAAATCCTATACGTAGATATTTTTCTGAATAATACACTCCTAATTCCATCAAATTAATTAATTAGAGCCATGCGAACTCCGGCTAGACGAGGCACGAATTTTGTTTTACGATCGATTTTTCATTCAAAGGATTGAAAAAGTACTTCTGATGTAACTAATACAATATTAATGAACCACTGGAACTTTTCAGATCCGCCAAATAGATTCAAAATGAGGAATATTATTTATATTCAATACAATAAACAAATGGCTCTTTTAAGAGCCCCAAACAATTTCGATAGCTTATTTAGTTCAACAGTTGGTTGTCGCATCTAAAATATTAAGTTTTTTTCAATCATTGGCAATATAGATATTTAAGTAATTGAATTCATTTTAAATCCAACTTATTAACAGAAATATAACAAAAGTATTGTCAAACTAGAACAGTTTTAGGCTGTGCTATCGTACATTCTTCTTAATTTATAGAATATAGGATAATGATTTAATAAAATTTGTCTAATTTTTATTAAAATATATTCATAAGAATCGATCCTGATCAATTTTGTACCCGTAAATGTTGTAATATTTGAATAATAACTAATTTTATAAACACATGGAGGAATGGTGTGATACTTAGACCCGCTTTATTTGTCGAACGGAGGAGAGAATAACTAGCGTTAATACCGCTAGTATTTTAGTAATTTGCAGCGAAACTAGAGCTTCAATCAAAAAAATTTATAGGAAAATATCTCAATATTTTCGAAAAATAATAGGACATTGTTTGAAACATTTTTTCAATTCAGGCCTTAGTTCCGGAATTAAATAAAATAAACTCCTAGTTTTATCGAAATTTCCATTAAAATATGTTTATTTTTCTTTAAAATAAACTTTAACATAAGAGTACGCATAAGTCTAACCTTGAAGTACTCGTTGGAGATATGGAAGAGACGTGACCGTTGCGGGAAAAAAAATATTTCAATCATACCGCTTGTAAAAATGATATAAAACGAACTAATATCGTGAGAACTTTTTACTTTTGATCAAAAAATGACAATTATATTAGGAAATAATTAAAATTAGAGAAAATACAGACAGAAACCTGCAAAAATTTTTCGAAAAAGCCTCCATAAAACTCAATTATTCATGAATGCCGTAGAGATTGTAACTTTTGATTGATTTTGATGAAAAGTAACAACATGAAATACATTAATTTTTGTGTCAATTCATGCGAAATTTTTTAGTAAATTATTGAAAACAGATCGAAGGTCCGGATACATAAAAATGTCTGTAATTCAATTTTCTTGCAATAAAATTATGTAGTAAAGTGATGTTTAGTATGTTATTTTAAACGTTATAAATTAATGTCATTATAACATTGATGTCATTTATAGTATATTATATTACAAGGGACCTAAGTCTTGATTTAATCCTGAGGGTGGAGTTTATTTACGAAGTCAAGGGCAATACTCACTTGAGGGATTAAAGGCACTTAAGTCATATGTTATCTACGCTATTTTTCGCACTCCCGTATTATATTGAATCACAATAGTTTAAAAACAGATTAATTATTTTTACAATTTTGACAACAACAAACTTGATACAGAAATGTTGAGTAAATTCACCATAGTAACAACGCTGATTACAGCAGTTGTTAAGTAATTGAGACTGCTGTCAAAAAGATGAGTGAGAAATTTGATGTTGATAAGGCTACGGGAGAGGTAACTGTGAAATTATTATCCCAAAAATCTAGAAAATTGATGAACAATACGATGCATTTGTAAAATTGTGTCAATTGCGATAATGCTAATATAAATAATCAGTAATAAAGATTTGAATTCTAATTAAAAAATTCAATTTGACATTTAGGAAGATACTTTGATTATTCAGTTGTCATAGAAAAATTTGTTTATTTTACTTTAGTCTCTTGGGATTTTTGATCATTTTAGATCCCTAGAGACTTAAACTCAAACTTAAGTCCCTAAAATGAGGGATTAAATTCGTCTTTTACTCCCGGGAGTGCGAAAATTTTTCTATCTCTACGTCAGCATAATGGTCTATTTGAAGTCGCTGAAAAACATCAGTAAGCTTTTCGCTGAGAAGTCTCTGTATATGAAGCTAGCCTTGCCAAGTACATACATCAAATATGATACTCACTTCACTATAGAGCAGTTGCTATGAAAAGTCTCCACAATATGCAGCAAGTTTTCATGAAAGCTGCCCCTATAGGGCTTAAGTCTGAATTATTGCTCCATCACCAATAACACTACTGCCAATTGAATTTATCATTATCTATTTCTAGAATATGAATTGAAAATTATCTAGCGCAAATTATGGACATGTTTTATTATTTGTGAGTGCCAATTCACAATGTGCGTAAGCATAAGGAGTACGTAAAAACATAAACATAAGAAATTATGTACGTTCACAGTGGTCGTAACATAAAATATCAAAATAAAGTGTTTTTTTTTTTCATTTTACATTGGTACAAATTAGGGTTATTGATGTATTGTGTTGGTTTCTCTGTCATTTCAAATATTCTGTTGATTTCGATTCTGTTTCGTGTTTACTGTTTTTATTTGATTTCACTTCTAACAATTTGAAGTTTAGTTTGTTTTGTTTTATTGTATGATGTCTGGAAAAAATCTTGCAATTGTTTCATTATTATTGAAGCTGCATTATGAAAGTTGCCAACGAGAGAAATATGAAGACGAGGAAGAGATTGTTGTTTTTTTTATTAATAATTCTACGTCAATCATATTAAAAGCATGTTTTCTTCCGGGATATTGTCAACTGTCAGATGAAAACATGTGTTTAAAGTTGACGCATGCGCTATTAGTTGTTTAGTACGTAAACATAACATAAAGTTGAATTTATCTCAACTTTACGTTTTCATTACGTAGCTCTTATGTCGATACATAAACGTAAGAAATACGAAAGAGTATTGTGAACACGGGCATTGAAATACAGAAGTTCAATTTTACGTTTATGTTTACGGTTACGTACTCCTTATGTTTACGCACATTATGAATTGGCACTAACTGCTTCTATGTTAACATGATAACATATATATATATATATATATATATATATATATATATATATATATATATATATATATATATATATATATATATATATATATATATATATATATATATATATATATATATTCTTTAAAAATTTTATGGTTAAATATTTTCTAGTGTGAAACGAGTACTTTTTATATTAAGAAAACGAAAAACCATTCTAACTTTAAATCCATTTGAGGATGCCAAATTATATTTATAATATATTTCATTTTGTATCCCATATATGTAAATATTGTTAGCAGAATAATACAATTACAAAAAAAAGTATGTACTATTCTCAAATCAAGTTCATATATTCCTAGAAATAAGTCTTACGAATAATTAATGCTATTATTATTGTATATTTTGCTAACAATATAAGAGTAAAACCAATTGTTTTTATCATAGAACTGAACAATAAAATTTTTTCTGTCTCTATGTCTCAATTATTTACTTGTATTTAATAAATAAATCTTAAACTTTCACTAAATACTGAGTAAATTGAGAATTCAGTTATAATCAGTATTTAGTAGAAGTTTGAAATAATTTTCGATCAGTCAACAGATTTACAATTCCCGCGCAGCTCATATTAGTTCGATGAAAAAAGTAAGATGGTGCTGCTAATCGTATATCAAGCTATAACATTGCTGATTTCTATCTGCTTATTTCATTATCGTTGATTAAGTTAGCATTTTTTGGAAATGAAATTAAATTTGGAATAGATTATTTCCACATTTTTTCTCACTCCAAATCTAGAAAGTACAGGAGGGTCAATTTTCGCACAAATTTAGAATTCTTTGTTATTATGTGACAATAGAGTCATGAGTGTAGATCAAATAGAAAACATTGTATAGGAAATTATTTTATTAAATTTTCACTACTTAATATGTATAAACTATCTGATACATAAAGGTATATAATTTAAAATACTTTATTTGTAACATTTATAGACTAAATATTTTTTTATAACAAATATTACGTTCAAATAAATTTGCAAAATTGGAATGTTTATTTTATTATAAATATAAATGTATAAACTGTATGAAAGCATGATTTAATAATTGAACCGACGATTGTAAAGTTTTTAGATATATATTTTTTACACAAATAGATCTGAAATAATCTTTTATACAATAAACATATCAACATTTTTTGAGAATAAAAATATCAATTACTAAGGCATCTTTTCTCTGATTTCACATAAAAATAATCTATGTAGCATTGTGACATGAAGCCAAGTAGTCTGTCATGATGCTCAAATTCCATATTTTGATAATTATTATTAAGCACACAATAAAAAAAGCACAGTTTGGCATTTAGACTACAAAAATTCTAATAAATGGACGGGTGACAAATACTACTGAAGATGAACATGAACGGAGTGCTAATGGTTCATTCTTCAGGAAATACTTGATATTTATTTGAAATAATTTTGTTAAATGACTAGTAATTATTTGGTTGTACGATTATAAATGGGTATGTTTCTCGCGGTATGATAAATAAGGAGCAGATTGACCACTACTCTGTTTAACCAACTGGGCTATATATTCGTCTTTATTATGTATTTCCTGCAACAATTTTTCTACTTCATTCTCATGATCTTTACGCATATTTTCTAAACTTGAATCCTGTTGCTGAATCCGCTGTTCCACAGAGGCCAGCTGATGGAATGCGTCTTTCTGAACGGACTTGAAATATGATTTATAAAAAAATATTTTTGATAACTATGATGTACTTACTTTTAGTTGACTTTTTAGTACATCCATACGCGAAACAATATTACTGCCGATTTTTTTGACCGCTTTATTTTCTTTGTGACGAGATGATAGTTGTTGTAGCAAAGATTCCTGTTCTGCAACTAATTCTCTACCAAATTCTATGGCTTTAGCTAATTGTCGCTTGCAAGCATCTCTAGATATTTGCGTATGTGTCAATAAATTGTGATTTTCAGTAAATTTTTGCTCAAGTTTTCTAAAAATAAAATAATTATTACAATCTTCAAAGCAACATTTATTTTTTATTGTGATACATACTTTATATGCTTATCTGCAGCCTTGGCTTTAACGAGTAATTCTCGCTTTTCTGTTCCAACTTCAACAACTTTTGCTTCCATTTCTGATATTTGTTGTTCCAAAAGTTTGATTTGGTTCACAAGTTTAGACTTTTCAATATCATACTGATTTTTCAGTTCCTCAAATAACCTGCAATTCCAATTTGAATCATATTCAATTTAGATTCTATAGTATAACAAAAACCCACCTCTTGCATTCATTGACACTTGCAGTATGCACAGCTAGAGGAATAACGTTTTCCTTATCAGATTTTAAAGAATCATGAACATCAGCTAACGACCGATACTTTTCTTGAAGATTATTAAGCTCGAAGCGCGTCTTATGAAACTGTTCTTGTAAAACTTCATAATCACGTCGCATGGTGTCAACTAAAAATTTAGAAATATAAAGTTCGATAAACCATTTAAATTGGAGTCTCACCTTTGTGATCATATACTTTACAAATTTCCTGCAACTTATCGTGCTTGAGGGCACACTTTTTGATCAATAAATCATTCTGCTCCCTTAAACTTTTCAATTCTTTTCTGTTTGATTCCAACTCAAATACATTCTTCTGTAATATTTCCGATTCTTGATTGCTTTTCTTATGCAACATTTCATTTTCATTTATTACAACCTTCAACTTTTTAGTAAAATTTACAAATTCAGTTTCATAGTTTGCAATAATATCTTCTTTCTCTCTAATTGTATCTTGGTAGGCGTCTAATAAAGGACCTAAAGTATGTGAATTTACAGTCCCCCATGAGATAGGTGTATGTAAATGATCATTATGCTGTGAAACTGTTCCTGATTCAATTATATCATTTTGGTTGTTCAAAATATCGGCATCTGTGCCCGTTATATTTGTTCTGGATGTAATTGCATTTGGCTGTAGATTTTTTTGTTGGTATCTTTCAAGCTGAACATTTAATCTAAAATAAAAAAATATATGATTTCAGGTGCTAAAAGAATCAATTTAAAATATTTCACCTGTAAACAACATTTTTTAACATATTTAAATCATCAGTAAGCTCCTTATTATTAGACTTTGAAATTTCTAAATCACTTGTTTGTCTTTTTAAAATATCCTTCAATTCTTCACAAGTTTTACATTTAATTTTCAGCTTTAGTTGTGCTTTAAATTCTTCCAAATTGATCAGTATATCTTCATATTGAGTTTTGATTATGTTATTTTCTTTAAACAATTCTTCATTATGTGCCTGTATTAACTGAACTTTCTCCTTGAGTTTTGCAATTTGATTCTCTTTTTTGGCTACATTATTTTGAGTTAATATTACTTTTTCAGCCAGTTGCTGATTTTCTATAATCATTCTATCGTTTTCCTTCATTAAGTGCTTCTTTCGTATTCTAACTTTGGAAATACCTTCATTATCTTCAACTATATCATCTAAATCTTGCTCTTCAGTTTCATGCTTATGTTTACTTTTATGGGAATGGAAATTTGCACTGAAAGTTTTACGATCTGGAATATTGTCATTTGAGGCATTTTCTGGGTTTCTAGATCTATGAACAGGCACTTCTGGTCTCTTTTTCTTTCTTTGCTTTTGTTGCATATTAGGTTTGTTAGACATTAAATCTCTTGAACTTGGTGATATTATTTTAAATAATGGTAAAACTTGGGAAGAATCAAATCTTGTCGACATAATGAACACATTTTAAAACTGTAATTCAGAGTTTTCACTGTTTTGAGTTATGTTTTGTACTTAACCTAGTTTACATTTTATGAAAATCAATAACATGAGCAGCCTAGTGACTCTGTAACACTGACACTGAATAAAAATTTGACATTAATCAATATTATGATAAACTTAACGCTTGAGAACTTTGAGAATTGTTACACAAATTATGTCGCCATTTGTAAACAATACTGTCAGAATGACAGGAGGTGATCAGTGTTGCCAACTGTCTGCTGAAAAAATATTTATTTGCTTTAAAAATAGTGGACATAAAAAAGTAAATAAAAATGTTGCATTTCAAACATTTTTATCAAAGACACAATACATGATAAACTAGAGTTGAAAAAATTCAAACAAACACATCCATCTATAGTCCATTTCAGTTAAGAACGGTACAAGGGTCTTATGAGACTACGACTTGCACTTGGCAACAAACTTCTTAAAATTTATTAGATATATATTGGAGGACTAGAAATTATTAAAATTTGTAATGAATAGAAATAAAATTTGCCATTTTCTTCCAAATAACTTCACTATATAAATATTCAATCAACCTTCAAGCTAAATATTGAAAATTACCTACATGTTTAATTTATTTTTATCTTGAAAATGTATTGTTTTGGCATATGTATATCTAGAAATATTTATTATTAATGTGCAATTTTATCTTTTTAATGGAAATGTTACGATTATGGTTTATTGCTAAACTATCAAAAAGTTTCCATAAGTAACTCATGCTATATTATATGTGAGCAAAATTTTAATTTCGGCGAATAAGGCCTGTTGAATTTCACGAAATAATTATAAAAAAGCCATTTTCCTTTCAAATTTGTGACATACAGCTTAATGATAAGAAAATAATTAAATGATAAACAACTGATAATTTTTTTTTAAATATAAATTTTCATAGCATTTGTGTGTTGTTGTCTATATAAAAGTGTACCTACTTGTATAACTAAGTACTGACAGATTCAAAATGATCCAATTAAAATGTTTAGGTAGGTTGATTTATACTATTTTTACTATTAACAAACTTAAAAACAGTGAAATTAGTAAATGTGTTTTATATCTGGCAATACAATGATTTGATTACTGACGTAGCACAAAATTAACAGATAAATATTGTAAATTGCTTTCAACTTATAATGTAGTATATATAAATCTATATCATGATAAATATTCAACTATTTTTTTCAAGTTTACATTGTATTCACAATTGTGATAAATTGCCTTTGCCAAGGAGAAAAAATGCGGTTTTAATATAGACAAACAATTAGTTTTCGAAAATGTCAGAGTTAAAATCGTTTTAGAAATGCATCTTTTGCAATTGAAAAGAAAAAGGCTGAAAATACAAAAAAATGCCAGAAGAATATATAGAGACAATTTAATACATTTATAATAGCAACTTCATTCAAGACATGTTCTCCACAAATACCACTCGTGACTTTATTTTATCATAAATTTTTCTTTCAAAGATTGTTTACCTTTAGGAAACATCCTTCGGTTCATCTGCTCAGATTAAATCCCTCGAGCTACGCTCTCGTGATTTAATCGAACAGATGACTCTCACGATGTTGCTAGGTAAATGATGTTCCCAAGAAAAATTTATTGATGAAATTACAGTCCCTTGTGATATTATATACGACAAATTACTTTTGCAATGGAGAAGCAATGCAGTTTTAATATAGACAAACAATCAGTTTTCGAAAATGTCAGAATTAAAATCGTTTTTGAAATTTCTAATTAAATTAAAAACAAGAAGTCTGAAAATACAAAAAAAAAATGTCAAAGGAGTATGAGGGAACAATTTAGTGCTTTTGCAAAAAAAAAAATAATGGTTGCAACCAACATCACTATAGATTATACATTCAATTATTTCATAATATACTATTCTAGCATGCTTTTATAATTAATAATATCACATTTGATTGTTTTATTCTATTCGCAGGTACAACAAAACTTAAAATGTATGATTTATATTGTTGTAATCAACCCAATGAAATATGGTTCTTATGCCTGTCTGTGAGAGATTAATAGTTTCCTCACAAATATTTTATATCTAATATTTTTTGGAAAGCCATCTAAATATGGTATTTTAATTTCAAGTTTAGTCAAAAATGGCATAATGCATTAATTACCATGATAACAATAGTTATTCTAGTATTAAGGTCAGTAAGTACAGTTTCAAATTGAATTACTACTGACGATTGTTCATTCGCTATCAGCTGTCAAGTTTGACATTTTATTGTGAATATTCAATTACAAATAAAGATGCAAAAATGAATATTTTCTAGTGAAAATCCATAGTTTTTTACTTACCGCCTTTGCCCATGGGCGGTAAGTCAGCATAACAATAGTTACCACAGTTTGCTGGTAAAATCAACATACCACCTCAAATAGAGGGCCGGTAAACACATGAAAACGCCCAATCGTGCAAAAAATAATAAATGTACGTCGAAATTTCTCGTGGAGATACAGGCAATAATATAAAAAATTACTATTAGCAGGAGCAGGAAGAAGAGACAAAAATTGAATCAGTTTGGAAAGAATTGTGGTGAAGGGTGCTCACCAGAAAATTTATTTGATTTTTGAACATGTTTCTCGCATTATATAAAATGTCTTTGGCATTATGTTTGTTTCGAAGCCAATCGAAAACATTCTATAAATGGATCGGTGACAGAGTAATGAATATTCAATATTTTGAAAATTTTCTTCTTCTCTATCATTAACTTCCGTATTTTGACACTTATTATTAAGAACCAACAACAAAGCAGATAGTAGAAAGCACAAGTTGAATTGATGACAGCTCGTTTGCTGTGCGTCAAGTTTACGCAAGGCCGTAGAATAAATTCAATATGAATTTAAAATTTTTAATTTATTTTTTAAGAATAAGGATATTAGGAACCAACAATTTTTAATTTTATACGGTTTGAAATATAGTAATTAGGGCATCAAGGATGTTAAAAGGACAATAATGCCTGAGGTCAACAGTGTACGTTGTGTGACCGTAGGCATTATCGTCCGCTCAACTCTCGTGGTGCCTTCAATGTTTAACACGTTCACTGCGTTAAGGGTCCACTTGTCCCTCATTTGACTTTCCTGTAGTGCGGCAATATTTCATGCAAACTTTCTATTTTGCGAAAGCTATAACTCTGTTGAAATTTTGCGGAATTTGTCGTCAAATGTAGCTTTGTGAAGAGCATATCGTGTATTAGTTGAATATTTAATTGATTTTGTTAGGGTCTTTTGGTCCCTTCCAGCATGTATATTGTGAATATATTCGGTTCCTTGCGATTAGGGGCTCATCGTCCCTCACATTCATACAAATTGATTCATGTTTGTAACACAATATTACTCACAATACCTAAAGTTAGACACAATTTGAATAGACAAACAACTGAATGAAGACATTTATTCACGAAATGGGATGAACCAGAAGTAAATAAAAAATAATAATATCAAGAATGCAAATACTTTACGAAAATCAATGTCTAGTGTTGAGACAAAGAAAAAAGCGAAGAAATACAATAGTTTCTGTGCAGACAGCCCCAAAAATCCTAAGTTATGTTTGTCTTGTCTTAAAAAAATTCACCTTGAAATTTGAAATTTTGTATTTTTTTTAGAGCTATATAATTATGTTCTGCTAGCTATTCATATTGATAGTTTACAAAATTTAATACAATTTCTATGAAATGAATGTGATATCCTATCACGATTGTATTTTTACTTTGATTGAAAATGGAAAAATGATAATTCAAACTTGAGTCATCTCTATATGCGATAAGGGACCATCAGTCCTTTTGCTGAGTCAGAATAGTAAAGATAGATACCTATAGAAAGCTATCCGACTTTCAAACCATCATTTTAGTTGAGTTTCATGCCAATATGTGGAGTTACGTGGAACGAGAATTGAGGGACGAAATAACCCCTTACCGCATATTAGGAAAGATTTCTTGGGGACCAATTGTCCCTTAGCGCATATCGGGAAAAACATAAAATAATCTACCGCAGTGAACGTGTTAATGTCCGACTAATGTACTATTTCAATCAAAAATCTTAACCATGTATGTCCTGTCGTTATGATTTCTGTCAAAGAAATTATTTTAGTTACTGGCTGTAACTAGGAAACTTGTTATTTTGAAAAATAATGCCCTCGGATATTATTTGTTACATAATTACCCTGGAATCAGTATTATTATGGCAACAATAATAAACCAATCGGACACATTGAATTAATAATTATTTTGTTCAATCCTATTATTGAAACATGTTATTTTTTACTTGGATACCAATCTTGAAACTGTTTGTTTTGTCAACTGCAGTAATTCCTATGACAACGGGTGGGCGAAAGTAGTGAGTGTAATTACTTTCGTCCACTCACTCTTTCATAACGAAATAAAGAATAAACTACAATACATTTTGTAATACGTATTTATTGATATGAAAATGAACTTAACAATTATTGAAAATTGCGTTACTTAAACAAGATATACCAGCAAATGAAAACTGATGAGACTCTCTAGTTATAGTAGTAACTTTTGTAATATCAACTTGAGTGCTATATCTATTACTTGTTTTCTCTTCTTTGTTAATTATTTTCCTCGCACAATTTCCTTATTATCTTGTTCCATTTTAGTGTCACAATTTATGTTTGTAAAAATATCAGAACAAAACAATTTTAATATTTTTGACAGTTGCGGATGTTTATATTTACATGATCCATAACAACGCATCCGCCGCCTATGCTACTTTAGACTTTATACATGATCTTTGTTTAAGAAGTGTAATAGATTTTAATGTTTTAATGAATGTTTCAATAATAGGATTGAACAAAACGCTATACAGCACTCGTGAAGAAACGAATTCGCTCACTTGTGTGCCTTTGCACACTCGGCTAGCGCCTCGTGCACAAAACTGCCACCCGCGTGAATTTCAAATTTTTATGGAAAAATTAGACAGTAAAGTTAGTCTTATAATATTGTCACAAATGTGAAATATTTTAAGAAATTTAGTTCACTTATTATTTATTTCAATTTACTATTCAGTCAATAATTTATTGTAACAGCAAACCTAGTTAGCATTGACCAAATCGATGTTCAACTGTCGGACATGATTAACAGCCTATGGCTACTAGATGTTCAGTGGTTGCCAGGCAACAACTGTTAGACAATTGAATGTTGGCCCACTGTTACATTAGGTATATAAGAGCGTGAGCTAGAAAAGGAATGGATTCAGTTCAGTAAGAGTAACTGTGAGCGATATTGTGATCGTACAAGCTTATAAAATAAATATTCTTACTGTAACCTGTTTTAATGGGTTATTCACAATAAAATTTGTGACAATATTTAATTGCTGGAATTCTTTCTTTTTATATTTTGTTAAATCCAGACAAAGCTCAACGAATATTAAATTTGTTTGCAATAAATTTGTGCCAAATTTTTGTTTACTCAGATATATACTTCTATATTTTATAGTCGCCTGTATCATGGTGACTGGCTTTATTACTTTGTTTACTGTCCATAAAGTAGCAGCTTATTGAACTGTCAATGTGAAAATAAAAGTTTAAATAATTGTAATAATTTAGAACATTGTATTTATTGAATTTGAAAGATAAAAAGTTAGACAAAAATCATTGAAATTACTGTTTTTAACTAACTCTTCCAGATTTCTCTGAAGTACTAGATTTTTTACTTGTAAAATAGAAGTCTTCAATGTTTTTTTTCACATGCATAGATATACATTAAATATAATATATTCATGAACAAATAAATCTTATCTTGCATCTTGAAATCTTGATAAGTAAATTTTAGATTACACAAATTTATCTGTTCTCTGAAATTTATTTATAAAATGCTACTAATTTTAGATCCCTGTTCTCAATATAAAAAATATATGTTTAATCGAAATGAGACTTTCTTGAAAATAGATTGCGTTTTCATTTGAACTTATTGAGAAAGAATTGCAGAAGTTTTACCCAGGCTGAACCCACGAGCCGTTAAATTGATTTCACAGAAATATTTACTATTGAGAAGTTTTTACTCCATGCTACAGATAATAGAATATAGTTAATTATGTATCTTTTGGTACTTGAGAATGAAAATATTTTGTCGAGGCGGTAGCTAAGATACGAATCATTCGGAAGCACCAAAGAAATTTTGCGCACGAGTTGCATACAAGCTTCTTCAAATGAATTCTGAAACTCCAAATTCTCATTTTTCACTAGAAATAGAATTACTGTGATTATGTTAACGTATGAATCATTTGTTTCAGGATTTGATCTTATGGTTATAATGCATATATTTGCGGCCATATTTCCTGCTATGCTCGCCGTGGATCCCTCTTGTAATTTCTATCAGAATATAGACACGCAAACAAAGTACTTCGTGTATAACTCTGAGTATCCTGGAAATTATGGACCAAACAAAGATTGTCTCTGGAGAGCGGTTGCTCCAGAAGGATACCAAGTGGAAGTTAAATGCTCGTTCAATATTCCAAACGTAATATATTATAAATATTTTGATCAATCAAACAATTTTTATATAGACTTCTTGAGCAAACAGTGGATGATTAATTGATCTTTTGAATTTCAGTCTCCTGGTTGCGAGGATGACAGAGTATTAATTTCAATTACAGGACAGACAAATTTAGAAAATGCTCAAACATTTTGTGGTACTGGCAATAAAACATTAACCACTGAAGCCAACGCTGTAGCCATAGGTAAGATTACCAATGTGACTATAATACAATGTTTAAATAATATTTTTAAATTTATACAGCTCTTAAAAGCTCCCATCTTTCGAAAGGAGGGCATTTCTTGTGTTCTCTTCAAGCAAAACAGTCCGTTCCTGCCCCATGCAACTGTGGATGGAAGAACTTGGTAATTAATTTAATTTAGCATTATATCAACCTAAAAATCTAGAATTTTGTTTTATTTGAATCAGAGACTTGTTTCACCAAATGTCTGCCCTAAATTGTGTCTCTAATGCCGAGCTGCCAGACTGATTATTTTTTGTTCGGCTAGATAAAGAACCTTGAGGTTTTTTTAAATTCATAAGGACAGTTCTATACTGAGCATAAAACAATATTTTTGATGTCAAATATAAAATTTTCTGAATCCATAAAGTGTGGAAAATATTGTGATTTATTTTTTTGTAGCGCCGTATCGTGGGTGGCGTTGAAACGAAGATAAATGAATATCCTATGATGGCTGGCCTAATTGATTTCAAGCAACGAGAAGTGTTCTGTGGTGCAACAATTATTGCAAAAAGATATGTTCTGAGTGCTGCACATTGTTTCAAAAATAAAGAATCTAATTTTGTTGGAGTTATTGTTGGAGAACATGATTTAACATCAGGTAAATTAAAAGTCAAAGTGTTTATATATCAGTACATCAATCTTCTCGAAGCTTCACTCTTTTAAACTTCTTGTGTGCTCACTATTAGGTACAGAAACAGCATCAACTAGATTATTACGATCTTCAGGATTTTTACTCCATCCCAACTATAATGAGAGAACAGGGCTAGATGATATTGCAATTGTACAAACAGAGACAGAAATGGAGTACAGTTTTGCAGTTGGACCAGCTTGTTTACCGTTTTACTATTACCAGAATTCATTTACTGGCGAAACAGTTGAGGCATTAGGTGAGTAACATACAGGATGTATTTATTTATTAGAAAAATACATCATAATATTTTCACAGGTTGGGGAACAACTGAATTTACCGGACCTTCGTCTGATGTGCTACTAAAAACTGATTTGGATGTATTGAGTTATCAGGAATGTTACCAAAAAGTCAATGGAACTATTGATCAACTATGCACATATCGTAAAGGACATGATTCTTGTCAAGTATGAAACACAATGGGTCGACATCAGCTCGTTCTCTATTTGAAGAAAAGCTTGACTAAAATATTGTCACAAATTTTATTATAAATAATTTATAATCACAGGTTGCAAAACAAATTTTCACTTTATTACTCTTACTGAATCACTGGCTGAATGAATTTTTCTCCTAGCTCATGCTCTTATATGCCCACATTCAATTGTCTAACAGTTGCCTGGTAACCACCGAACATCTAGTGACCATAGCCTGTCAATCATGTCCGACAATTGAACATCGACCTTGTCAATACTCACTAGGATTAGTTACAGCGAATTCAAATAAATAATTAGGTGACCTAATTACTACAAATATTTCATATTTGTGACAATATCATAAACGGATGAAACTGTATTTTAGAATAATTGAATGAGGAAAAGATAGAAAACATTTAGTTAATGAAGAAAGCTGAATTCGATCCATTATTATCATTTTTAATTTTTGCATGTGTAGGTACTAAGCTATTTCTTCAAAAAATTATATCAGCCCGTCAAAGTGACAACTGTCATTGTTAAAGTGACATGAAGGCCATATTTATCATGTTTAAAATCTCGTAACATTTTTTTTTCTTGTAGAAAGATTCTGGAGGACCGGTTTTGTGGACGAATAGGGTTAGTCCTAGAATATTTCTAGTTGGAATTATTTCAAATGGTTATGGATGTGCAACAAAAAAGCCAGGTGTCAATACCAGAGTTACGTCTTATCTGCCATGGATAATGTCCAGTATACCAAGTAAGACATTTTGTGTATTGTTCTTTCTTAAGCAGTAGACGCAATAAGCAAACTTATTTTTATTGCATAAATTAATACTGAATTTTTTTCTTTTTAGATACAGACATATGTGTAAGAGGCCCATAAGCTACATATATCCTACTTTGAAGACAAATCCAAAATAAATTATATTACAGAATACTTTCGTGAGATTATATCTAAATAAAACTGAAAACAGAATAGTTGCGTTGTGTTATTGTAGAAATTCTCAATATCAATCTTAGATTTGAAATATGGAGAAGTATATTTATAATGTTATGCCAAATATTCAAGAGGGAAAGTTGTACTTATTTATTTACAAACTAGCACAATTACAAAATCGCTCACAGTTACTCTCTTGCTACCTCACACGCATTATATACTGTACTCCAACAATGGACCAACATTCAAATGTCTGACAGTTGAACAACAATGAGCTAGCATTCAAATGTCCGACAATCGAACATCTAGCAACAATGAACTAGCATTCACATGTCTGACAATTGAACATTATCTTATTTTTAGTGAATGCTAACTAGAATTCATAATTACAATAAATTATTAGATAAATAACAAATTCAAATGAGCATTAGTGGTACCAAAACTTTTTTTGTGTTTATTTTACAAACGGTAGTATTTATCATAAAATATGTAATAACTAAAATTGATTCTTGAATAATTTGATACAGCATTCACCTGAAACATGTTCCAAAATTATCAGCGGTTTATTTGTTATTCTTAAAATTTGAATTATCATGAAATTCGTTATATTTTCCCGAAGCATGATGCGAAATTGGAATAATTATCATTCATATTTGAACATCACATGCAAACGTTCGTCAATTGTTTTTTTAAAATGAGTAAATTGGTTTTATTGTGTTTTGTATCAAAATAAAACTCTTGTGGAGATAATTCTAAAAAAAGTGCAAGGATTGTCTATTGTTTCTTCTACAAATCATTTGATTTGGTATCAATTTAAAGATCTGGGGGGGATAAGTTTAGTAGATATCAAAAATAAATAATTGAATGAGGAACTCACGTTACCTTCTTTAAATTACACTTCCGACGATCAAATGTCGAAACTGTATGTTCCAATGAATTGAAAAAGCCGAAAATTTAGAAAAGGATTATTTATTTCCGAAAATACTTATTTTATGCAAAGAATCAAATATACAATGCCGAGATTTGGTGGTTAACGTTGTACTAAGTACAAGAAAGTATTGTGATATCGACAAAATTCACCTATCGAGATTTTGATGGGAATATCCGTTTTGAACATCCCTGGAACCATTTTGGCTATTTTTGGCCTGATGTCGGTACGTATGTACGTATGTATGTGTGTATGTGCGTAACTCGCAAATCTCAGAATTAGTCAAACGTATAATGCTGAAGTTTTATATAAAATACTGGTATAGGATCTAGGATCTTGATGTGCACCTCGCATTATGGTTGTAATCGTCTGTACTGGAAGTGCACTTTGCCTGATACTTTTTTTGAATTTGCCGCATAAATCTAGAATGATTAGCCGTAGGATACTGGAATTCAGTACTTGAAATTGCTGTAGCATCGAAATGATCATCTTGTATTTCCGTTCCAATCGACTAAGCCGGAAGTGCACTTCATATTACAGACTTATCAAATTTTTCTCATAAATTTAAAATAATTAGTCGCAGAATATTGAGATTTCGTATTAAGCATTTTTATAGCATCTAGTTGTACACCTTGCATTATGATTGTGATCGGCTGAGTCGGGTGTGCAGTTTACTCGAAACATTTTTCAATTTTCCGCATAAATCCAAAACGATTGAACGTAGAATATAAGAATACAGTATTCAAGATGATAGTACTGTCTAGATGCTCATATCCTATTTTCATTGTGATCGACTGAGTCGAAAGTGCACTATACTTGACGATCTTGGAATTTTGCGCATAAATTCAGAACTGTTAGCCGTAGAATCTTGGAAATCAGTATTTAGAAATGTTTTAGCATAAGAATGATGACCTACTGTTTCCATAGCAACCGACTAGCCGTGGAATGATGAGATGTTGTGTTTGATTATATATATTTTCTTATTCAGGGCTTATTTTATATTGGAGTTGAATTATGGTGAATATATCTACAAATATTTATCGTTAATGTGAAATTGTATCTTTCTTACTACTTTTATTGATAAACTATCACCAATAATGTCAATAAGTAACTTATGCTATATTTTATGAGAGCAAAATTTAAATTTCGGTAATAATTCCTGGTATATTTTGTGAAATAATTACAAAAAAGCCATTTTTTTTCAAATTGGTGACATTCAGCTTAATGATAAGAAAATAATTAGATGATAAACAATATTGATAAATTTTGCAACGTCAAAATTTTCAAAGCATTCTTTTGCTGTCTTTATAGAAGTGTACTTACTTGCATGCCTAAGTGACACATTCAAAATGATCCAATTGAAATGTTTAGGTAGGTTGATTTATACAATTCTTGTTATTAACGAACTTAATCACAGCGAAATTATTGAATGTGTTTCATATTTTATTACTGATGTAGCGCGAAACTAACAGTTGAATATTGTAAATTATTTTTAATTTATAATACAGAATGATAAAAAAAATTAAGTCTACATTGTATGGAACAATTTTGTGATTCATCTCGGCCAATTTTTTAGACAAACTTTTCAAAATTAACATTTTCTAATATCCTAGAAAATTTTAATGATTATAGGTCATCAGATAAGGATGGCAAACGTTTTGATACCGAAGCGATCAAAAAAAATAATTTTGTCTTTATGAAGAAATTATTTTGATCCAATGTAACCATTTATCCTGAAATAAATTTATATTATAAATGTAGGCCAATGCTTTTCCCAACGTTTGAATATGCAATCTGACAGATTAATGGCCGGTACCATAAAAGACCAAATAAATTTACTCCTAGAGTAAATTTACATCGAAAGTATCCTTTTACTGAGCTGACTTCTGCTTGGGAAGTTCTCAATTCCAAACCATTGTAACAATTTTCAATTATTTTCTGTTGACTGGGAATTAATGGATAACAATGCCCGCTGGATGAGAATGAAATTTTTATCTCATTGAAATATGTCAAATTGATATTTGAAAGAAATTTGTATTATAGAATGTGTTCGTTATAGTATGTGCATTTATTGTGCACGGGATAGCACAGAAAATGTAAAAAATATCAATCAATAGAATAAATCATGTAAGATATGTTCCATTGTGTTAGTTTACTGTAATGTGATTGCATTTGCAAAAATCTGTTTGTCAAATCGATAAGATAGTTTCGATGCATCCAAATTTATTTAAAAAGCTTAGTGTTACAAAAAGTATCGTATGCAACACGGACACTGAACGGCTGTCATTATTGTCACGGACGAATTTGGCTGCTCGGAGCTACGCCTTGGGCTTTGCTCTCGTCTTCACCGAATGCAGCCAAATTTATCCTGAACAAAAATGACAGTCGTTCGGTCCTTGTAGCATAATATACTATTATTAAACAAATTCTAATCAGTTTGAGTTTCCTCATGATATCAGAATCATTACTGTCAAATAATCGACTGTCATGTAATAGAGTACCTAAATTTTATTTATTCTGTTCTTCATAAAACCGGGCATAAGACTAATGCGAACTACAATAAATTGGCTTCAAAGCGCTTTTTATCCTGAAGCGAATAACAATTAGTTCTATAAAAAAATCAGAGACAAAGAATATTGTTAATCATTTTTTCATTTTAAGTTTCGATAAAAGAACAATTTTATGGCAAAGGCAAGTATAATCCAAGAAAAAGTTGAATTTATATTGTATAATAACGAGCGAATATATTTTCTATTCGTTTGTAGCTTAAAACTTGAGTGAAAGGCAAATTTTGTAATCAGTCCAATGGAATATAACTATTATGCGCGTATCTATCACAATAATTTAATATCTTAAATTATGACATTTTAATTTTAAGCATCATTAAAAATGGCATGACGCATTAACCATGATAACAAGTATTATCAAAATTTCTTTTGATAATACAGGCTATAATAATAATAAATTATTAAATAGCAATGCTAATAAATAACAAAGTAAATATCATAGCGGAAATGATTACATATTGTGTTTTTTAAGCTTAAATTTGAATTCATGCATTGTTTGTGAATTCTTCATATATAATGGCAAATTTTTGTACGTTCATTTGTTCTCGAGACAAATAAATGACCTATTTGTCTGGATTTATATTCATAATTATCTGACACTAGTTTAATATTATTCAATAAGTGATTGAGAAGAGAAACAAAACAACCTATTAAGCAATTAAAAGACAAAAATATAGAAATATAGAAATCAGCATCGAAGAAGTTACAATTGCTATTGGAAAGTTAAAGATAGGGAAAGCAGCTGAAATACATGGGAGAGGAAGGAACAAAAATGCTGCAAACATTAGTAAACAAAATTAGGGATGGGGAGTAGACACCTACAGACTGAAGAAAAATAATCATACTGCCAATATACGAAAAAGGAGACAGCCGCAACTGTTGCAATTATCCAGAATTTACAGCAGTAAAAGTGTACAAAACGATACTTGAAAGTAAACTAAGAAAGTTAGTAGAAGACAAGATAGGGGATGCTCAAAGCAGATTTAGAAAAGGCCACAGCACCCAAGACCATGTATTTACAACTTGACAAATTACGGAAAAAAACCCTAAGACACAACAAAGAAATCTTTGCATGTTTTATAGACCTTGAAAAAGCCTCCGATAGAGTTAACAGAGAATTGTTGTGAGAAATATTGAAAAGGAGAACTATAGGACAGAAGTTACTAGAAGGAATCCAAAATATATATGAAGATAACATAAACTATGTACGCTAACTTATTATCAGAAGAATTCAAAACAGATGGAGGATTAAGACAAGAAGGAACTTCAAGTCCTTTATTGTTCATACTATAAATGGATGAAATTAACATTGAAGCAAACAAAAGAACAATAAAAACTGCTATAGGATATTCAAATTTAAAACAAATAAAAATATCTGACTGCATTTTAGCAGACGACAAAGAAAAATGTACAAGAAAATTTGAAGATATGTAACGAAGAACTACTCAGAGCAGATATCAAAATAAAGGCCAACAAAACAAAAGTAATGATAATAGCCAAAGAAGAAAAACAATTGGAAATACAAATAGATAATAAAAATACACAACAAATCCAAAGCTTTAGATATCTAGGAAGTAAAATCAAAAATAAAGGAAGGTACGAAGATGAAATAAATAGCAGAATACAGACAACAGTAGGAACTTATCATTCAATTAGCAAGGAATTATTAAAGCACAAAACAGTGAACAAAAGAACGGAGCTGACCATCTACAAAACAATAATACTAGCAATGCTGCTGTACAGTTCAAAAACCTGAATACTAAATAAAAGACAACAAAAGAAAATCACAGCGGTGGAAATGAAATGCCTTAGAGTTATAGAGGGGGAAGCCAAACTAGACAAAATTAGAAATGGAAAGATTAGAGAGAAATTAGAAGTACAGTCAGTAATGAAGAAGATAGAGCAGAAACAAATGGGGCGAAGTGGACTAGATGTCCATTCAACTCAAGGATAAAAGAAAAGTAAAAGAAATATTGAAAGCAAGAACAACTGAAGAAAGAAATAATAACCAAAAAGAAATTAACAGCCATAAGAGCACACGAGTTAGCAAGGAACCGGAACGAGTGAAGAAAATTCATAGAAGACATTTGAGCGAAGCAACCTTGACACCCAATGGGTAGAAGAGGAGCAGATTATATATAATAAGTAATTTGGAACAAGATTATGTAATATTCAAAAAAAAAATTGCATTTTATTATATTTCATTGATTATTAATATTCATTCAGCCCAATGTTTCTAGAATTCTCTTTGTAATAATAAATAATTGAAAGCGATTTAGAGGCATGCAATTCGCACTTGAAAAATAATTTACAGAAGTCCACATCATCAAATAAGAGAGGTACGAGACTGCGACATAGTTTTGCCACTTTTTGTTGCTTAATTTATTTCCAACAAAGCATGGAACTTTGAAAAAATTATAAAAAATGCTCAAGTAACAATAAATTCGAAGGATCTAATTAATTTATGTTTTTTATGTTAGATGACCAGGACCATAAGCGCTATTGAATTATATTTGTTTCAGGGTACAATCTTATGCTTATAATGCATATATTTGTGGTATTATTTCCTGCTATACTAGCTGAGGATTCTAAAAAGTCCGCACCTGGCTCATGCAACTGTGGATGGAAGAATTTGGTAAAAAACAAACTAATAGTTCAGTTATATGCCAAATGTAACAAATTATAGTAATTAAGGTATCAAGGGTATTAAAAGGACAATAATGCCTGAGGTCAACATTGTACTTTCCGAGGGTCTCCGGCCCGAGGTGTGTGTGTACATTGACCGTGGGAATTATCGTCCGTTCAACTCCCGTGGTGCCTTCAATGTTCAATATCTGACTTTTGTACTATTTCAATCAAAAATTTTAGCAATGTATGTCCTGTCATTGTGATTCCTGTCAAAAAAGTTACTCTGGTTACTTGCTGTAACTAGGAAACTTGTTTGTTATTCCAAAAAATAATGCCCTCGGGTATTATTTGTTACGTAATTACCCTGGAATCAGTATTATTATAACAACAATAATAAACTAGTTGGACATTAAAACAATTTATTAGCTTCATGGCAGTTTAGTCGAAGTTAATGTGCCTCCTGTTATATTTGGTACTATACTTTTAATATCATAACTTTAGACAGCATTCATTATCAACCAAAAAGTCTGAATTCTGTTTTATTTTGATAAATAAGTAAATGTCAGCCCTACAGCTGTATTATAACTTAGTCACATTGATCGATTTATACCGAGCTGCCAAATTGGTCATCACTTGTTCAGTAAACTAGAAAAAAAGCCGGATAAATAGAGGACTATCCAGAAATGTCACTGGCTTTCCGTCTACAAGATAAAACAGCCATTACTTTTATACCAAATCATTAAGGACGTTCACTCAGCGAGAGAGTGATAGAAAAATTCGTGCGAGGGAGAGGGGGTGTGCGTAGTTTGATGCGGCAACATAGCTTTACATGGACAGACGTAATCTGTGCCTGTGTGAGTTGAGCGACCATAAGGCGCGCAGAGCGATTCCGCAACGTTGCAACCTCTCTCTCATGTCTCTTTCTCCCAACGTAGAACTGTAGTGTTTACATTTTTATTATGGCTCTTTCTTGATAATTAATATGGATAGGTAGAATATTTTGAATGGTAAATTTTCCTCACATTCTATTCTATAGTATATTGTTTTTCCAGAGATATGTGAAGAAAACTTCTTTTGATATTAGTGAAAATGTTCATTTTCACGATGTATAACCTATACCTCCCATGTTAAAGTCGCCAGCTTTTACGACAAATTTCTCTAAATTTTGCATGAATAGCGATATTTTGAAAAATACTACTGTATAGAGGGCATTTCCATTTACACAACTTTTCGATTTGAGGAAAATCAGAAGAAAATCGATTTAACCAGTGAACGTCCTTAAGTAATGATTGTTTTTGTGACCCGCCTATTTGTTAGTCCGTGAGACAGGGCATGCATTTTTCGTTGATTACCGCTCACTTGGAACTTCATGAGTGACTTCATTGTGATGAGCCCGACAGCTTTCACATTTGACGAAATTCTTGATTTGGGGGCGTTTTACAGCAAGAACTAATTGAACATGTCAATTTCACGAAGTCTTGAAAATGTATTACCGTCATATTGATGTTCACACTAATCGAAAGATTTTTTGATTATAAAATGAAAAATAATATTGTCCGACATGAATATTGGGGGCCAGTGGTGAGTCCGACAAGCCGCACTTGTCAAAAGTATGTTGGTATGAAAACGGATTACCGCTAGTTGGAGACTTTGAGGACGTGTTCAATTTTTTTTCTTCTAAGATTTGGTCATTTTGTCCAACCAATTTTCGGGGGCGTTTTCTCAGTCCGAGACTGAAAACGTGTCAGGATTATAACAGTTCCTTCATCAATGACCGCTCATCCCTATGTTTTTTATTTTCCATTCAAATAGTGTCTAGAACATTACTGTATACATGTCCGACAATTTGAGTGGAGCAATACTTCAGAAAATGCAAAAATATATTGTATGAATGCGGCTACGTTCATAGACATATACATATATGAAATGCATATCAAGTCAGTATGATTATTGATTATAAATAATAAAAAAAAGGCTTGTCCACCAATATATTAATATTATTTTGGAATCAAATGTGTATTATAAAGTCAGTATACCGTGATAATCACCTCAAATATCATTCAAATTTACCTTCAACTGTGATATCTATATATTAATACGTCAAGAGCAAACTTTCGACCTCTTTTTAAGCATATTGCATGCACGGAGGAGTGAGAGATTTGACATTCTCAAAATTTATATGGAGAAGATGTGCATAAAGCGAAAATTTTATACAGGTGTTCCATTTTAATCTAGGAAGCTTTGTATCCCTTTTCAAGCATATTGCACGCACGAAAAAATTTGATATTTGGCATATTTGATGTTTATATGATCGAGTTCAGAAAGCTGAAAATACATACAGATGCTCCATTTTAATTTTATGACGTGAAGAGAAAACATTGTACCGCGCGCACGAGGTGATGTGAAACTTGTCTTAGTTGAAGTCTGTGTGGAGAATGTGAGATATGGCATATTTAAAGTATATCTGGAGAAATATGCACCGAATGGGAGAATGGCTGAAGAAAAATTTCAAAGATTTCTCTTCCCTTCCTATAGTAAGGGGAGAAAGTCACTTCAAAATCTTGAATGGGAACCACTAATTCTAATTTTAGATTTGGATGGAGCATCGAATACTAATTTAATATTTCTTGGAACCCCCGGGGATGGAAGATTAAAGTGAGTAACGTCCTAACTTAGCGACATAATAATATATTCCTTTTTCTTTTTTCTACTTTACTTTTTTTCAATTATTTTGTTAATGAATTATTCATTATTAGCTTATAAACAACGTCCATTACTTATCTCTTGATATTAAATACGTCAAAAACTGAGTTATATATGTGCGAGCGTTTTCTTGTCGGACTGACGATAAGAACCAATATTTCTGTCGGACAATATGTTTTTTGGACAAATAATATGTTTTCAAATTATGACTGTTTTGGTCCGACAAGCGGTCATTGATGAAGGAACTGTTATAATCCTGACACGTTTTCAGGCTGAGAAAACACCGCCAAAAATTTGTCGGACAAAATGACGAAATCTTAGAAAAAAAAAATTGAACACGGCCTCAAAGTCTCAGACTAGCGGTAATCCGTTTTAATACCAACGTACTTTTGACAAGTGCGGCTTGTCGGACTCCCCACTGGCCCCCAATATTCATGTCGGACAATATTATTTTTCATTTTATAATCAAAAAATATTTCGATTAGTGTAAACATCAAGACTTCATGAAATTGACATGTTCCATTAGCTTTCGCTGAAAAACGCCCTCAAATCAAGAATTTCGTCAAATGTGAAAGCTATCGGACTCATCACAATGAAGTCACTCACAAAATTTCAAGAGAGCGGTAATCAACGAAAAATTCACGCCCTGTCTCACGGACTATGTGAGAATATTATGATTTTTTTTTTGTAGCAACGTATCGTAGGTGGTACTGAAACAGGGATAAATGAATTTCCTATGATGGCTGGCTTAGTTGATTTGAAGAAAGGAAATGTGTTCTGTGGTGGTACAATTATTGCGAAAACTTATATTCTGAGTGCTGCACATTGTTTTCCAAATAGAGAACCTAATACGGTTGGAGTTCTTGTTGGAGACCATGATATATCAAAAGGTAAATTTAGAATCAAATTGAGTATTATAAACCATATTTTATTTGATAATTTCATGGAGATACGTGAGATTTATTTTGTAACCATTATAACAAAATTAATTGTTTTTCAATATGTTTGTAGCATAGTTATTATAACTTTGTATGTTTGTTCAAATTTTTCTTGTGTACATTTAGGGTCAGAGACATCATCCAGTAAATTATTACGGTCATCAAAATTTATAGTGCATCCCGACTATGATACGAGGACACAGCACAATGATATCGCAATTGTACAGACTGAGACAGAAATTGAGTACAATTTTGCAGTAGGACCTGCTTGCTTACCGTTTTACTATAAAAATTATTCATTTGAGGAACAGACAGTTGAACTATTAGGTGAGTAACATTGAACTTATGTCCCTAAAATGAGGTTACAGTGTTTGCATTTACTATGAACGTGATAGCACAATGAATGTGAAAAACCTAATGTTATATTAATGAATAAAATAAGTGATGGAGGTTCAACATACATATTTAATTAATAAAATTTTTGTTTCCACAGGTTGGGGCAATATTAAATCTTCAGGGTCTTCATCTGATGTACTACTAAAAACTGATGTAGAAGTACTAGATTATGATACTTGTGAAAAAATGATGCGAGGAACTGCTGAACAACTATGCACATATGGTGATGGACATGATGCTTGCCAAGTATGAAACACATCAAATCGAATTCAGCTTCCTGTCCATTTAAAGAAGCTTTGTTATAGTAATTAAGGTATCAAGGGTGTTAAAAGGACAATAATGCCTGAGGTCAACAGTGTACTTTCCAAGGGCCTTTGGCCCGAGGTGTGTACGTTGACCGTAGGCATTATTGTCTGTTCAACTCCCGTGGTGCCTTCAATGTTCAATGTCCTACTTTTGTTGTATTTCAATCAAAATTTTTAGCAATGTATGTCCTGTCATTGTGATTTCTGTCTGAGAAATTACTCTAGTTACTTGCTGTAACTAGGAAACTTGTTTGTTATTTTTCAAAATGATGCCTTCGGCAATGTTATTATGACAACAATAATAAACTAGTCGGACACTAAAATATTATTGATGAAGAAAAATTTATCTTAGAATAATTAAATAAGAAAATATTTCACTGTTAATAAGTAAAGCTTCTTTAACTAATGAAGAGAACTGAATTCGGCTCATTATTATTTTCAATTTTTGTATACATAGGTAGTACAATATATGCCATTCCTTCAAATGAGATTAGCACGATATGTTAGACACCTTCACTCAATCTTTTTCCGCTTTATTCACATTTTTTTATTCTATCCTATGATAAAATAATATTTAAAAATATTTTAATAGTCGACTAGCATCATAATTTTATATATAATGTTACACTTTTCCAATTATCATGTTTTTTTAAAATATCTGCAAGAATTGTAAACGATATTCTCCGAAAAGAGTGTCCAGTGTTATGAATTTCCAGATACTTGGCAATAAGTCCAAGAATTCTTCCAAATGTAATATGTTATCACATTTAAAATCTCATGATTTTTTTTTATTTGTAGAAAGATTCTGGAGGACCAGTTCTGTGGACAGATAAGGCTGGCCCTAGAGTTTATGTAATTGGAATTATTTCAAGTGGTAGAGGATGTGCATCATATTATCCAGGTGTCAGTATTAGGGTTACGTCATACTTGCCATGGATAATGTCGAAAATACCAAGTAAGATATTTTTAGCGCATTTTTCCGAAAAAAGCGCTATTATATTCACTTTGGCTGGCTGGCTGGCGTGACGCTGAGATCTCAGCAACTATACTATTTACAGACTTGAAACTGGTACTAAATAAAAGCTGCTGTTTCGTAGGCTTGCACAAATTGCTTTAATTCAAGCTCAGTGATTGTGGAAAATTGAATTATTCAATTACTTGTTTCAAGTAGAACAATGCCCATAGATATATATGACATTAGGGATATGGCAACTAAAATTTATTAAAGTAGATAAAAATTTAGTTACAACTTTCGCCGCGGGTGTCACTATTATTATGTACAGTTGTCAAATCTGTCCGGGATTCATTCAATGACTTGTTTGACGCGAATTTGAAGCTTATTAGAATGAATTATTATTATTGAATGAAAATTTGTTCACTTTTGGTGTATTTTTTTTTTATATAGCTTTGATAAAAATCAAATTATCATTTTAAGCTACAGCACTTGACCTCCTGTCAGTCAATAACTAAACAATGAAGATTAAAAGGTATTTTTGAGTTTGTACATGTATAAATTATGTACCTATTAAATAGTCAACTTGAAACTAGTACTAAATGGAAGCTGCTGTTTCGTAAGTTTGCCCAAACTGCTTGATTTCAAGCTCAGTAATTGTAAGAGATGGTAATTTGCGAAATCTCTGAAGTAACAAGCATTCATGAGCTGTCAAAAATGCGCTTCCATCATCTAGATGATTCTTCCATTTTTTGTATTGTTCTTTCAATATTAGTTCACTGTTAACTGCTGCGCCAAAGCAGAGCTCCTTAATAATATATTATTTAACGAATGAACATATGGTGTGCAATCAATTATAGTTAGTTTCTACATAAAATAATTTTTTATCTCTTTCTAGAAGACGATGTATGTGTGAAAGGCCCATAGATTATATCTTACTTTGGAGACAATGATGAAAAACAAATGAAATTAGTATACATTCAAAATAAAATATATTACAGATTATTTTTGTGTGACTTTATCTAAAATGGACAATAAAATTTTTTGAAAACTGAATAGTCACGTTGTGTTATTGTAAAACCTATCAATGTCAACCCTAGATTTGAAATCTGAAGAAGTATCCTGTCCTAAGGTCGAAGAAAATTCCAATTCTGGTCAAGTTTTTCGTTGCAACTTCCCTGATAGAACTTACGATTGAAACTAGTACTAATTTATAGCGAAGGTCAAGTACTTAAGGAGAAAACCAGAGTGCCACCTCCTGTTTTGTCCAACATGGCGGTAGCCACCCTTAAGTGTGTAGCCCATTTTAGTACTGAACGTTTTCAAATTGGAGCTCGAATCTTTCTGACCACAACAAAACCAAGATATACATTTCAAATTATTCGATTTTCAGGTCCTAGAAATCACAATGACAGGACATACATTGTTAAAAATTTTGATTGAAATAGTACAAAAGTCGGACAATAAACATTGAAGGCACCACGGGAGTTTAACGGACGATAATGCCTACGGTCAACGTACACACCTCGGGCCAGAGGCCCTCAGAAAGTACACTGTTGACCTCAGGCAATATTGTCCTTTTAGCACCCTTGATACCTCAATTACTATAACATTTAAGTTTATTTTAAAATTATGTTGTTTGGTCTCGGTCAAAAAAACACGATTCCAATACTTCCTCTATTATATAGGTATATGAATCGGATAGGTAAAAATTGTGCGAGGACTTATTAACGTCCAAATTTGACAGAACTGTTTAAAACATTCAATCATATTAATTTACAATAGCAATCTCAAGTTCAAGGATGCTTCTATTATACTACTACTACACAATATATTATCCGCTAGTTGCAGAGTGGGCCACAGACCAGAGAGTTTAGTGTTTGATGCAAAAGCATATATTACACAGCGCAGTTCTGATAGATAACGTATAGAAAAATTGAGATCGTGTATTTTGGGAACTCATGCAGTAATAGATCACTAGTGCAAAATGAGTCGTTTAAAATTATGTAGTAAAAGCTCGTCGCAAAAAGTGGATACCGGAATGAGTAATGAAAATAATTCGTAAGTTTGTTTATTGCTGAATAATGTATATAGAATTTAAGTTTGTGAATTTTTTTTAGTGCTAGGAAAGTGATATTCACAGTGGGTGAGGAATTACATACTGGTAAGTGAATATTTGATATTTTTTTTGTTGTTATTAGTTTAATTATTTTTATGAATAATTGTACTCGCTTTCAAATCTTCTGGAAACCATTTTCGAAACCGTACGAATTAGATGAAGGATTTTGAATACATCCCATAAAGTTGACGATATATCAAATCTCATGACGAATGTCATAATTTTTTTTTTTTTTATAAAGGAAGTCTGTTAGTCGCTCTGGAGTACTGTTTTTTTTTTGTACATCTTTCCCAACATTTCAGATTTTAAGCACATCCCTAACAGAAACTAATGAAACTAATCTTTACATCTTCATCTCTGTAACGATCATTTGAAAAAAATATATATTTTTTAATTTTGAGCAATGCACAAAATGGTATTAAATATCAAACAAACAATTTGTCAAATAAAATCACTGGAATTCTCATTATAAACTTCAAGGTGAATTATGTTTTCTTTGGTTTCCATTGTAGGTATGTGCGATTACATAAGTTGAGTAATACTTCCTAGAAACCCACTTAGACTTAAGTCATCAAATATTTACAAATATCCGATTAGGATTTGTTATTAAGCGATAAACAAAGTTTAAAATAATTCTCTATTTTTTTTTATAAACCTATCTCCTCCTAGGCACATTATAATTTTCAGATCAAAGTTGTGGATAACATACAGTATTTGATTTGCGTATAATAGTTATTTTCCAACCAATAAACTACACAAATTTAATTCATGAAAAAGGGTTGGAAAAAGTTGCAGACATTTATGATGCCATGTGTATGATATGGTGCTGTGTACATCTTAAGCATCTGTAATTATATTTTGCAGTTTTTATAGAATTCAGGATATAATATTTTTTAACCTTGAATTTTTTCAAATACATCAACAAATCCTAATAAGAATGAGTTTGCAAATTACATCTACCTTCTCTATCAGACAAGTTTTTATCTCCCATGTTTTTTCGTAAGATAAAACTGTTTAAACAATATGATTTTTGAAAGTGTAATTTATCTTATATTTAAAGTGATAAGTGATTCAATAAATTGCTTTTTCGTTTTTTCTGATGCCGAAATAAACAACTCCGGTATTCCGACGAACATAAAAGGGCCCGCAAATAAATGATCTCAGATTTTTAGCGCATTTTTTTAGAAAAAAGCGCTATTATATTCACTTTGGCTGTCTGGCTGGCGTGACGCTGATTTCTCAGCAACTATACTATTTACAGACTTTAAACTGGTACTAAATAAAAGCTACTGCTTCGTAGGTTTGCACAAATTGCTTTAATTCAAGCTCAGTGATTGTAAAAGATTAAATTTTTCAATTACTTGTTTCAAGTGAAACAATGCCCATAGGTATATATGACATTAGGGATATGGCAATTAAAATTTATTAGAGTAGACAAAAATTTAGTTACAACTTTAGCCGCGGGTGTCACTATAACTATGTACAGTTGTCAAATCTGTCCGGAATTCATTCAATGACTTGTTTGACGCGAATTTGAAGCTTATTAGAATGAATTATCATTATTGGATGAAAATTTGTTTACTTTTTGTGTATTTTTTCTTATATAGCTTTGATAAAGATCAAATTATCATTTGAAGGTACAGCACTTGACCTTCCGTCAGTCAATAACTAAACAATGAAGATTCAAAGGTATTTTTGAGTTTGTACATGCATAAATTATGTACTTATCAAATAGTCAACTTGAAACTAGTACTAAATGGAAGCTGCTGTTTCGTAAGTTTGCCCAAACTGCTTGATTTCAAGCTCAATAATTGTGAGAGATAGTAATTTGCGAAATCTCTGAAGTAATAAGCATTCATGAGCTGTCAAAAATGCGCTTCCATTATCTAGATGATTCTTCTATTTTTTTAAACAGTCTTCTTATGTCTAATCTGAGATGAGTAAAAATTTCAAGGACTAGGATGCAGATTATGTGGGAGGCAATTGGTGATCAACCAGCCATGTTGGTTATTTATCAATAAACACGCGGTGACAGATGATTATCTCTCTCCGATTTATTTACATTATTCAATAATTACATTGAATGTTATAAAATTAATAAAAAACAATAAACACATTATCCCAATTTTAGTAAGCCAAAAAAAGAATGATTACACTGGTCAACAATTCACGACTTTATAAAATTTTCCAAAAATATTGGTGTCAATTTCAATGTATTTTGACTAAATCTTCCTTGGCAACTCTAGTTTTTGAAATATTTAAATTCTTCACATTCATTAACATTTAGGAAGTAGATTTTTTTTTCATGTTTTACCTAGCACATCTGTTAATTTAATAGTGAATATTACAATGACTACGGAAAGACCTTGTACGAATGATCCAGACAGTTTTTGTTCTATTTATGGTGAATATACCTTAATACAGTATCGTAAATATATTACAAATAAAAAAAACATTTGGACTCCAAGAATGCGGCCATCGGGAGAGTCACTAGTTATTGGTAATCAAAATGTGATGAATCCACATTTAGTGAATCGAGATCGAATTATATTACCACCGCTTCATAATAAACTCGGCATTAGGAAACAATTTATTAAGGCCCTTAACAAAGATGGTTAACCTACCAAATCTCCTAAACTAAGTGCAGAAAAATTTAAAGTAGATATTCTCGATGGTCCACAAATTGGACTGTTGATCAGAAATCCAAAATTTTGTTGAGCACATATAAGCTCGAAAAGAGGACATGGAAATAATTCGTTTTTAAAATCTAAAAAGTCAGAAAATTATTCACAATTGGTACAGGACATGTCAAATCTGAGAGATTTTGTGTGTAACAAGAACATTGAAGTTCATCATTTACATTCTCATTTGGATCGATTTCCTAAAACTCTTGGAGATTTTAGTGAGGAACAGGATGAAAGATTTCATCAAGATACGAGTTATGAAAGAACGATACCAAGGATGATGGGACACTTATATGATGGCATATTATTGCTGGAATCTTTGTCGGGACTTTGAGCAAGCTCCTTATTCCAGAAAGTCCTACAAAAGACCATATTATATGGATTCAAATCAACTTAAGTGTGTAAAAGTATACATTTTCGTAAGAATTTATAGCCTGTATGTAATTCAAAAACAAGAGCTGCTAGAAAAAAACTAGTGCTGGTTTCAAAATCAGCACCCTCAATTTAACCAAAAACGATCAACAGAATTCTGGAAAATTTTTATGTGTTGACCAGTGTTATATTTATTTTCTCATGTAACATCAACAGACATTAATAAAAAAAATTCAACTGGTATAAAATAGTTTTCCATCGTAATTATGTTTGGATACCTTGAACTATTATTTACAAGGTAAACAACCAAATGTATGTGCAAAAAATTCATTTTTGATAAATACAAATCTTGGAACAAGTAATACGATTCTATCAACTTATTCTGAATATTTATCTTATCAATTATTTGAGCCAAATAAGCCAAATCAAATTTTCTAAATTCATCTAGAAAGCGAGCTGTACATCGAGCTTATCATCACTCATCTGTTTCAAGGTTGGAATAATTGAACGAGCACAGTTAACAATGAAATTGTCATCTCATCTATTTAATTGTGTACAATTTGTCACACGTACTCTCCCCGAACAATCAGCTAGCATTCAAATGTCCGTCAACCAAACATCTAGAAACAATGAGCTAGCAATCACATGTCTGAAAATTGAAGACCATCTAGATTGTTGGTGAATGCTAATAGAAAACATTGATGAAATTTAAATTTGGTTCAGATATTTTTATTCCGAACTTTTATTGGCCGGACATTTGTATTAAACCATCATTTTGGTAATTAATATCTTTTCAATTGCTTAAAATTAATAAATAAAACTGCAAATTTAGCGAGGGAAATTCAAAGTTCTAAAACGCAACACCATTGGTTAAAGCGAAATGTGACGTCAAATACTATGCCAACAAGTGCGCACTGCTTACATTTGTATGGCATTGCAGGCCTTTGATTAGAAAACATAGTAATAACGTGTGTTGTGAATTTATTTCTTGTTTAAGTATTATTTTAGCATCCTAGTGAGATTATAAATTATTAAGACAGTGGTTTTCTAAAAGCACAATCGGATAATCTGTCAAGAATAGATCCATTCATGATGTCGTCTTATTTTCTTCCAAATCCAAATTTTACGTCCGCTGAAGTAAAAAGAGTGAACACTACAAAGTAATTATCCAATAGTAACACATTATGTACGCTATTTTGATAAATACAATCCGAAATATGATGAGCAGTAAACATAACCTATAATTTTTGTTTATTTTAAAACGAGCAAATGTTAAACGAAGCCGCATACATACACTAAATTTTACTGCTAAAACTAATCACATATAATGTTATTCATAATCTGTCAAGTTTATTATGACACTTCATCTCTTCTTATAACTTTACATCATTTCTTACGTATTTTAAAACCTATTTGGATTGAAAAAAATACTTGATCAGGTACATTTCTGATAGTATTTTGCATTCAGGCACAATGCAATACTTATAAACTGACTTTTGACTTTTTTTAATGCTGAAATAAGTTGAAAACGAAAACACCTGTAGTAAACAATGGACTGTAATGTCACTGGACATGTTATTTGACGTCATCCATAGAGCGCGCGGAAATGGCGGCGTTTAAGCAGCTCAAAATTATTCTCAATTTCAAATATTTTTTGTAACTTGATTACTTTTGAGCACTTTTGAACATAATTTATCTTTTTTAACTATGTTATAACGATTTAAACAATAAATTCATCAATATACCCTAATAGGATCATAGTAACTGAATAAATAACAAATTCAAATGAACATTATTGTGAACTACTTCACATTTATGACAAATACATTTATTTTCATATATATATATATATATTTATTATTACAGTGGAAGCTTCGAATGACATAACTCCGGAAACTTCGCTTAATTCCTATCTAAGAAACAATGCTGGATTACGTGGTACGAAGAATATGTGCTACGAGGGTGGATGCGGCGCATGTATTGTGGCAGCTACTTTCAAGCACCCAATCACAAAGAAAGAAAAAACAATTGCTGTTAATTCGGTGAGACAGATAAATATGCCAACTAATATAAATATTAACTATATTTAAACATTAACTTTCCACTAATCAAACTAATATTTGTTCAATTCATAAACAAAATAATTAAAATAGCAATCACGCATTTCATCCGATACAAGTGTGGCAGCTACTTATAGTGCACTTTGCTGCACTAGTCTACTATTAGTTCTTGTGGAGAGAACGCCATAGAGTATTCATTGAAAATCCTACAAACTTTTAGTCCGCCCCCACTTTGTATAAAAGGTCTTAATTCGTCAAAATGAAATAAGCCCTGTATCCAGCTTTGTCTGGGCGGGGCCTTTCGTCTCTTTGTATCGCACCGCAACGAACCTTACGGTCAAAAACTCTAGTAATGTGCTCTTGACTAATCTAGAACATTTCAAGAAACGGACATCTGTGTATATATGAGCAAATGACCTAACTGAGGAACAGTGAACAGTAAAACTGTGAAATAATGAATACCCAGTGAATGACCAGTGTAATAAATAAGCTGTTAAAAATAAATATCTGTGGCTTTGTTGTTGAAGTTTAATAGTAGTAAGTGAGAAATAAATTGTATAGTGTTTGCTTCGTAATACTTTGAAGAATCGAACTTTTTTATTCGAACAATAAAAACTTCTTTAAGAGCAATAAACATTACACTTTCTTAACTTCCTTGCGTGAACTAACTCAGTGAGGAAGTCTTTCTACTTGCGTTGATCTCGAAGACAGTAGAATAATCGAAGGCGGGCTTGAAGAAATTTCGCTGGATCAATTCTAGATTATATTGAGGGAAATTAGTTCCATTCTGAATTTGCAATATGAATAAAATGCAACAAGTACTTATTCATGTATCGTTAATGAATAAATATGTCAATTGAAAGCCTTAAATAAGTTTCCCAACATAGATGGAATAAAAGTTGAAAACTTCAAATTCTGTGTCGCGATTTGTATTGTCTTTGAATTTAAAATATGTTATTAGCAACTGTTTCCAATAGTATAAAATACGAATAATTAATATAATTAAGTTTTTCTTTCCAACAAATTATGTACATTACCTTGTAATTTTCCATGTGTAAAAGTGTAATTATATAAATATGTTTTATTGGGTTTAAGTTCTGTAATTTATTAGAAACACAACGTTTCAACAGCAAAGTGCTGCCTTTTTCAAGTGAAAAGAAATATAAATATAAATAAACAAAATTGTCAAGACAACAAAAATAAAAATAAAAGTACAAATCATAACTAGATTAGTTTAAAATATATTAACTCCTAGGATCGTAGAGCTCTGCCTGTAATTGATGATTCAATATCCACAGGTCTTCAGGAGATAATAATGAAGGTCTAAATAGGGAAATTGTCAACTCCTTGTGGTTCTAGGTCAATCTGGCTCTACTCTTTTTGGTTTGGCGCATAACTGAACCATCCACAGATCTTCAGGAGGTGGTGATGAAGTAACTCTTGCAAGTAGATTCATAGATACAAATAACTTGAAATTATGAACAAATGATTGGTAGCCATGATCGATTAAGTTCATAACCAGTATTCAAATTCAAATTATTCGGTGATTTTTTAATTTCAATTGCTTCTCTTATAAGCCTCTTGAACCAATTGTTCTCTTTAGCCAGAAGCTTCGTATTATTGAAGTCAATGCCATGTAATTCTTGAATAGCATGCTCAGCCACAGCAGATTTTTCTGGATGGTTCAATCTTATATGACGAGAATGCTCTTTCAATCTTGTTTCTACAGTCCTCTTGGTTTGTCCAATATATACTTTGCCACATTGACAAGGAATCTTGTATATACCTGGATACTGTAGAGGAAATCTGTCTTTAACATTACCAATAAGATTTCGAATTTTCAAACTGGAAGTGTATGAAGTTTTAATGTCATATTTATGTAAAAGCCTTCCAATTTTATCTGTTATATTGGCTACGTAAGGTAATGTAACAAATATTTTCTTATTATTTGGATCTTGAACAGGTGGCGTAGAATTCTTCTGTCTGAGTGCTTTCTTAATCTGTGTTCTATTATATCCATTCTTCAAGAAAACATCATCCAAAAATTTGATTTCATCAGAAAGTTTACTTGGATGACATAATGAAGAGGCTCTCTGATATAAAGTTTTAATAGTACAAAATTTCTGAGCAGGATGGTGATTTGATGACTGATGTAAATATTGATTTGTATGGGTCGGCTTCCTATATACAGAATGGATAAGTTTGCCATTACCTTGTTTCTCTAGGTAAACGTCCAGAAAAGGAAGACAGTTATTTTCTTCAACCTCAATACTGAATTTAATGTAATTATATATTTAAAGAATAGCTGAATCACGACTAAAAGCAACAATTTGTTTTATCAGCATCAATTAAGTACAAGTAGAAAATAAATTTCAAGAAAACAACAAATACGGAATAAACAACTTATCTGAATATCAATACGTAACGAAAAAACTTTCCATCCCCTTTTTAAGCATATTGCATGCACGAAGAAATGTGAGATTTGGCATACTGAAAGTTTATATGGAGAATGTGTGCAGAAAGCAAAAATTATGTACAGGGTGTCTCATATTAATTATCAATTAATACGTGAAGAGAAAACTTTGTACCCCTTTTTGAGCATATTGCATGCACGAAGAATTGTGAGATTTGGCATAACAAAAAGGTCACATCACAACTACATTCAAGAAAATATGCGAACCACTTATTCATTTTAATCCCATTACTATAAAGCTATTAAAATTGAATGTTTTGAAGCATGCTTTTATCTATTTTTCAGTGCTTAGTTCCAATATTGTCTTGCCATGGATGGACCATAAATACTATTGAAGGTATCGGAAACCGCAAATCCGGATATCACCCTATTCAAGAAGCTCTTGCTAAATATAACGGAACTCAATGTGGATATTGTTCTGGCGGAATGGTCATGAACATGTATGCTCTTTATGAATCCAGCGATATGTTAACCATGAAAGACGTGGAGAATGCTTTCGGCGGAAGCTTGTGCAGATGTACAGGATATCGTCCAATCATGGATGCATTCAAATCTCTTACAGCTGATGCGGATCCAGCAATACTCAGCCAATGTCCGGACATCGAAGAATTGAGACTTTGTGCTAAAAATGGAAAACGATGCTCAGGAACATGCCATCCGATTAAAGAAAAGAGAATTTGTATGAAATTTGACAACCACGAGAATTGGTATAAGGTTTACAGTATCGATAATATTTTAGAATTATTTCAAAGTATGGATAATTCTACGTATAGACTTGTTGCGGGTAATACTGGAAAAGGTAAGAATATCCTATTCTATTATAGAATGTTATTGATGTTCACCTTAATTTTGCTTCCAGGAGTTTATAAAATCGAAAACACACCAGAATTTTGGATTGATATATCTTCAGTGCCCGATCTAATATCACATAAAATAGATAAAAATTTAGTTCTTGGAGCTAATGTTTCTTTAACAGATACAATGAATATAATGGAGAAATTAGCTGATGAAAATCCAGACTTCTGGTATTTGGCAAAAGTCCACAGTCACATTGATTTGGTTGCAAATGTTCCTGTTAGAAATGTAAGTAATGCAAGTAGATTCAATCTTTTTGCTATAGCTCATAATATTCTTACAGTTTTTTGATATGATTTGATTTTTAAGGTGGGTACTTTAGCTGGAAATTTATCCATGAAACATGAACATCACGAATTTCCATCCGATATATTCTTACTTCTGGATACCATTCAAGCTAAACTCACTATTGGTATAATTGATACTAATTATTTATTGAATTATTTTTACGAGTACATTTTTTTTAGTCGATAAGAAGGGATCAGCTGTAACAAAAAATTTCAGCGAATATTTGAAAATGGATATGAAGAAATGCATTCTGAAATCCATCACTATTCCACCGTTACCTGAAAAAAAAAATCTTTTTGAATCTTACAAGGTGAGAATGGTTCTAAAATAATCAAACTTGGATTAATTTTTATTTGGAAACTAATAATATGCGTATAAGAATAAATATATGGTCCAAAACTCTTATGGGACTACAATTTAAATCTTCTGATTGGTTGAAATGCAATTTACGTTAGCACAAAAATCGCACTTGACTATCTGACAGTTGCATCAACTGTAAGTCGTTCGTTAATCATTATAAATGAATTTTTGCAGTTTGAAGGTAGTCCCACAAGAACTTTAGACTGTTTTCAACTATCGGGCATTATTTTGAAAAATAACAAACAAGTTTCCTAGTTACAGGAAGTAACTAGAATAATTCCTCTGACAGAAATCGCAATGACAGGACATACATTACTAAAATTTTTGATTGAAATACAACAAAAGTCGGGCATTAAACATTGAAGGCACCACAGGAGTTGGATGGACGATAGTACCTACCTCAGGCATTATTGTCCTTTTAACACCCTTGATACCTTAATTACTCTAATACTTGTATTTTTATTCGTTTCAATTCAAGTTACCATTTAAATATGTTTCAGATTTGTCCTAGAGTGCAGAATGCTCACGCTTTCGTGAATGCAGCGTTCCTTGTGGAACACGACAATTATGTTGTTAAATCAGCTAGACTTCTTTTTGGTGGCATCGATCCAGAATTTTTGCACGCAAAAAATACAGAAGCCTATCTTATTGGCAAAAATCTTGCTGATAACGCTACTTTGCAAGGGGCATTGGAAAAATTGAATGAGGAAATTAAACCTGATTTCGTTTTGCCGGATGCTACCCCAGAATTTAGAAAAGATTTAGCTCTTTCTTTGTTTTATAAAGTATGTATTGTATCTATTATCGGCCAAACAAGATTTCAAGTTGAATTACCTTTGCCTAAACCAAACTAGTTTACCTTTATCGGTTTGGCTAACACAAAATAAGTTTTACTATTCCATTCGTAGTATTTATAACAAGGTTAATAATACTGAATCGCTATAGAAACGGTGCACATCAGTGGGTATTTGGACGCGTAGAAATCCTTTCTTCATATTTAATGGAATATTTTTTTGAATATCTTCATCTATTTTATCTTCTAATTTATCACCAAACCTTTTTGAAGTAGTTTCCATATCAGAACGCAATTTATTTCTCTATTACTCGTCAAAAAAAATGCAAGAAATTCTAATTTTTCCATTTGATAGAAGTTTGTTTACTTGTTCCTATGAGAATTACGTTACTTGTTACCTGATCCATGGAAAACTAATTTGCAAAAATGGTTCAACTCCTGGAATAGTCCTCCATATACCATTTGTAGATAAAGTATTATAGACTATTTTTGTGGTGCAATCACTCATGTTTATTGTGCTTGTGCTGCACACTCGTGGTATTCAAACGCAAGCACAATAAACATTTGTGATAGCACCACAAAAATAATCGTTTGTTTGATATTACAAGTTTTTGTTTTGCACCAGTTTGTTTTAGCAAGTATTCCTGCTAATAAGATAAACCCTAAATACTTAAGTGGTGGTACCCGTTTGAAAAGGGAAATATCTTCTGGAAAACAGGAATTTGATACTGACAAAAGTATGTATCCTGTGAATCAAGCAATTCCGAAGATAGAAGCACTTATACAATGTTCAGGTATGTACTCAATAGTAATATTGTTATATTTGGTACTGATAAGATTTTGTATTATAAATTTTTAGGTGAAGCCCAGTATGCTAATGATATACCAGCTATTCCCGGAGAATTATTTGGAGCGTTGGTATTGGCTGAGACTAAGCCACTATCTAAAATAAAAAATGTTGATACATCCGAGGCATTGGTAAGATACTTAATCTGTAATATTATATTATCCCGAACTTTTTGTATTTGCAATATTGTTTGTCCTATCTGGACTTTGTTGGGGTTTTTATATCTCCGCTAAAAGTTTCTTGAAGTCTCTATAAAACTCTATAGCCCACTTGTCAAAGACAAATTTATTATTTTATTTTTATTATTATAAACTTTTTAAATCTCTAAATACCCTTTCGGGTGTCGAGATTGTTCTTGTTTTAATTATTTGCGTTGATTACTATTCTATCTTGTTGATTATCTCTTTCCATTTTTTTCTGTCCCTTGCTAACTTCTTTGCTTTTTGGCCGCTAATGTTGTTTTTTGTTAATATCTCTTCTATATTATTTTCCCATGTCTGTTTTGGTCTTCCCCTTTTCTTCTTGTTTTGTATTCTTGCATTCCACACTGCTTTTGTTTGTTTATCTTCGGGCATTCTTAATAGGTGACCATACCACGCCAACTGTTTCTTTTCTATGACATTATGAATGCTCTCTATTTGTACTCTTTTTCTTATATCTTCATTCTTTATTTTATCCATTATCGTGACTCCTTCCACTCTTCTTAAATATTTCATTTCCGCCGCCTGTATTTTGATTCTTATTCTCTTATTCATCAACCATGATTCACTACCATATAATATTAATATAGGTCTATGCACTGTTTTGAATAGAGTCATTTTTGTCCTTTTCGTTATATGTTTATTTTTCAATATTATTTTGTTGATTGCATGAAAATTCCTATTTGCTTGCTGGATTCTCGTATTTATTTCCTGCTCTAAGCTTCCTTTATTATTTATTGCTGCCCCTAAGTATTTAAATGTTTCTACTTGCTCTATTTCTTTCTCATTCAGTATTATGTTTATCTTTACATTCTCTTTTGATATGACCATTACTTTCGTTTTTTCTACATTTATCTTTATATTATGTTTCCTTAGCTCTTCGTTCTATATTTCTAAATTACGTTTCATATCTTTTTCACTCTTTGCCATCACTGCTAAGTCATCTGCGAACGCGCATTCTGATAATGAGATCCTTTTCAACTTGTAATGTCCAACCTCTACCTTTTTTATTTTATACTTAATATTCTTCATTATTTGGTCTAGAAATATAATAAATAGCAATGGGCTTAAAGCTCCTCCTTGTCTTAATCCTTGGGATGTTTTAAACTCTTCTGATGTTGCGTTGCCAGTTCTTATGTAGTTGGATGTTGTTTCGTATATGCTTTTTATTGCTGTTAATAACTGTTCTCCTATTTTTCTTCCTCTCAATATATTCCACAACTTAGTCCTCGGTACTCGGTCGAACGCTTTTTCCAGGTCTATAAATGTGATATACAGTTTTTTGTCCGTTTTTATTGTATTTTCTATCAAGTTCCTTATAGTGAATATGTGGTCTTGTGTCGAATGTCCCCTCCTAAACCTACTTTGCGATTTTTCCATTGTTGTTTCTATCGCAGCTCTAAGCTTGTTTTCGAGCATTGCTTCGTAAATTTTCGCTGTTGTGCATAAAAGTGATATGCCCCTATAATTCTCACAATTTTTACTGTCTCCTTTTTTATGTATGGGAAATATTACTGCTTTCTCCCAGTTTGAAGGTATTTTCCCTGTTTTCCAGATTATGTCAAAGACAAATTCAAACCAAAATCTCTCATAAAATGTGACATCGCTGAAACTAGGTTTCTAGGTACTTTTTTGGGTGTAGAAAACGGTAAAGAAATCTTTGCTGCTCTAAAGTGCATGCTTAGTTCATAATCTCGAAAACAAAATCGAAAATTTTCATATCGAAAAAAATAATAAAGTTTGATAAAAACAATATGAATATTCTTTGTGAATGAGTA
Organism: Dromius quadrimaculatus; assembly: GCA_963989225.1. NCBI lineage: Eukaryota > Metazoa > Arthropoda > Insecta > Coleoptera > Carabidae > Dromius > Dromius quadrimaculatus. The sequence continues at coordinate 64,303,132 of OZ022328.1, read as the reverse complement.
CCCAGGGTATTTTTGGGATGCTGATTGATAATTTGATATAAGATTTTTAAAATTGAGAATGTCGGATACAATATGTCGGCAATTTGGAACGTACCAAAAATTTTCAATCTCCATATTTTAAAATTCAATTTATATATTCTGAAAGTGTGAACAGGTGATATAAACATGGTTTTTTTGCTGACTAAGATCATTATATATTAATGGAATAAAAATGAAAACGGTATATTTAATATGAAGGTTTTTAAAATGAGTGAGAATTTATCAATAAATGAACAAAAGAATAAGATGTATTTCAAACAAACACTGTCTTCTTATTCTTTAGCATTACAAACATCTTCAACATCGCTGTCTTGCCCTAGCACTGAAATTTTAGGTGAATTTCTACAAACATCACCTGTTAAACAAGAACCATATATTGTAAAACTCAGTAAGTTTGTTTATTTACAATAACAAGCTCTCCCACATCTTTTTTTGCAATAATTGCAAAACATCAAGTCCAAAAGAGATTTCGAAGTTGGCAGTTTTGTCATTTTGACAGGACTGGATATCTTTGAGCTAGAATCGATCATTTTCCAATCAATGTTTGCTTATAACCTGAATGCGTAATCAAAAAATAATTAATATATTCTTGAAGCTCAGGTTTTCATCTTTAATTTTTTCTTTTTTCATAATTTTTTGAAGCTCAACTTCAAGTTGCAGCAATAAGAATAAGTAAAGAACATGCATTCTCTTCTATATTTCTCGTATTGAAGATTACTGATTCATACAAATTGATAAAAATCGTTTTGAAAATGAAAATATTGTCGAATAAATGTCCCGAAAGAAAATGATTATTTTAAAACATGAGTTTTATGAAACAGAGACATTGTTCATCATTTTAATTATTCTTACATTAAAAGTGAAAGTATAGTGATGATAAATGTACAAGGATTTAATTTTTTTTATGCCTCTATTAATATATATCTTCAATTTTATAAAAGTCAGTGAGAATTTTAGAAATTTTAACTTCCGGTCAAGTTTTCTATGAGAGAAAAAAAAAATTATTAGAAACTAATGTCTTCCTCAGAAAGCTTAGAGTCTCCACTTCAAGATGCTTTTTGGTTTTTTGTTTTGCACGTATTTTAGATAAAGAAACTTTAGTTTTTCCTCGAACGCCTCGCTTGAATATTTGTATTGAGCGGCTTGGCGCGCGTAGAGTTTTCGAATTCGCTTTCGTATTTTTAATATTTTTTTATATTCATGCAGAATTTTTTATCATATAACTTATAATATAATTTTGAGTAAAATTTCCTGCTCTTTCGGGTGGTACTATTAGTTTTTCGATTTTTCTATTTTATTTTTCGAGATATAGGGCCAAAACAAAATTTTCGATTCTGTTTTCAAGATTATGAATTTAGCATACAATTTAGAGCTGCAATGATTTCTCTAACTTCTTCTACACCCAAAAAACTGCCAACGAGCCAAATTTCAACTATATCACATTTTATGAGAGGTCAAAATCTCCGACAACTGAACTACTATATTTGAATGCATGCCAGTGTTGACTATCCTCCATAAACTTTCTTTTATTTCAGAAAATGCCAGGAGTTAGAGCATTTCTTGATCACAAAGATATTCCAGGCAAAAATAATTTTTCTCCACCAAATTTATCACCAACCGAAGAACAATTATTCTGTGTTGACAAAGTTCTCTATAATGGCCAACCTATTGGCATTATTGTGGCTTCTACTTATGAACAAGCTAATGATGCAGCAAAAATGGTGAAAATTACATTTGAAGAAACGACAGATATTCCTGCATTAAACGTACATGATGTTCTCAAGTCTAAAGATGTGTCCAGAATAACTAATCTTGTTAAAGTTGATGCAAAGAAGAAAGGTAATAAAACGTAAAAAGTTCTTGTACTACTGAGGATATTGTTGGAGAGGATAAGGCAGAACATTTTATTGTCTTTTTTTCTTCAGGTAATGATGTAAAACATGTTATCAAGGGAAAATTCGAAAATGGTCCACAGTATCACTTTACAATGGAAACTCAAACTTGCGTTTGTGTTCCTTCTGATGATGGTGGTTTGGATATGTATCCTGCCTCTCAGTGGATTAACCATGTACAAGCTAGTGCTTCTCGTGCTCTTAATCTACCTATGAACAAGTAATACTTTTATATTGTCACACATATTATTTATTTGAATTCGTTGTAACTGTAATCCTAGTTAGTATTGACAAGGTTGATGTTCAATTGTCGGACATGATTGACAGGCTATGGTCACTAGATGTTCGGTGGTTGCCAGGCAACATTTGTTAGACAATTGAATGTTGGCCCATTGTCGGTTTAGGTATATATGAGCGTAAGCTAGAAGAGGAAGGGAGTCATTTTAGATTTCTGTGTTTAATAGATTTGTTTTAGCAGTAATAATAATTAAACAGACTTGTTTATTGATATGACAAATAATTTATTACAGAATAAATGTATCGGTGAAACGCTTGGGAGGAGCATACGGAGGAAAAATAACGAGAGCATCCTTAACATCCACAGCATGTGCTGTTGCTGCCTACAAATTGAACAAACCTGTGCGTTTAATTCTACCTTTGATTGAAAATATGAAAGTTCTGGGTAAACGAGTACCCACAATAGCTGATTATGAAGTAGGAGTCAATGAAAATGGCGTCATTCAATATTTGAAAATAATGTACTATCAAGACTACGGAATATCTGGACTTAATGAATCAGTGGTTCAGCATTTTATACATTTTATCAAAAATTCGTATGCGGATGATACTTGGGAGATAAATGGCAATTCAGTGCAAACTGACTTACCAGGAAATTGTTCTTGCAGAGCACCCGGTAAATCTGAACCTGTAGTCTAGATAAAAAAGTACTATTGTTTTTATTTATAGGTTCTAGCGAAGCAGTAGCTTTAATAGAAAGTATTATGGAGCACATAGCAAATGTAGTTAAAAAAGATTCGATAGAAGTGCGACGTTCAAATATTGACCCTAAAGATGGTACCATCCCCGATTTGATAAAAGAAACGCTTTCATGGAGTGATTATGAAAACAGAAAAAAACAAGTTGAAGATTTCAATTCAGTAAGGAATTTATATTCATAACAAATTGATATTCTTTATGCATTTTCGAGCATATTTTGAAAAATACATAATCAGAAAAATCTGTTTATTTCAAAATATTGTCATAAATATGAAATATTTCTAGTGATTAGGTCACATAATTATTTATTTTGATCCGCTGTAAATGTTATCCTAGTTAGTATTGACAAGGTCGATGTTCAACTGTCGCACATGATTGACAGGCTATGGTCACTTGATGTTTGGTTGTTGCCAAGCAACAACTGTTAGACAATTGAATGTTGGCCCATTGTCGGCTTAAGAGCGCGAGCTAGGAGAAGAGTTGAGTAATTCAGTGACTAAGTGAGTGATATTGTGAACATACGAGTTTGTAAAATGAAGATTTACACTGTAACTTGTGTAAATAAATTAATCACAATAAAATTTGTAACAATATTAATGTTTAGAAACATCGATGGATGAAAAAAGGAATAAGCTTAGTTCAGATGGACTACCCCTTCAGTATATTTGGTCCGTTCAGTGTTTTTTTGTCAATATACGCTGAAGACGGTACCGTTTCTATTTCACATGGTGGTATTGAAATGGGTCAAGGAATCAACACAAAGGTTATTATATTTTTAATTATTAATAATCCTGATTATCATGAGTTTATTTTTTAGGCGGCACAAGTATGTGCTCATATTTTGAAAATTCCGTTGGATATGATCAGTATTAAAGCTAGTAACTCATTGAATACACCGAATAATATGGTCACTGGAGGAAGTATAACAAGTGAAGCTGTTTGTTTCGTAAGTTCAAAGACATCGCAGCTTTTAATTTAATTTAAAATCCTTATGCTGATATACATTTTTTGTTCTATTTAGGGCATAATAAAAGCCTGTGAGGAGATAATGGAAAGATTAGAGCCTGTCAAACAGAAAATGGAGAATCCTAGCTGGAAAGAATTGGTCCTTCAAGGACATAAAGAAAATATTGAATTGTGTGCTACACACATGTAAGTTTTGATACCAAACTACCGTGAAAAATTTTCACGCATTTCCTTGCTTTAGGTTTAGTTCAAAGTCGGACATCAAATCTTATCACATTTATGGTACTTGTGTTTGCGAAGTAACTTGCGATATTTTGACTGGAGAGCACAACATCGATCGTGTGGATCTTATTGAAGATGCTGGGCAGAGTTTGAGTCCTAATGTAGATGTAGGGCAAATGGAGGGAGCTTTTGTTATGGGCATGGGTTATTACACAAGCGAAAGTATTGTTTACGATGATGAAGGAAAATTGCTCACAAATAGCACATGGACGTACAAAGTACCAGGCGTGAAAGACATACCTGCTGATTTTAGAGTGAAATTCAAGCAGAATTCCACTAATCCTGGTGGAGTCCTCAATTCCAAAGGTAACAAAACCAAATAATTTAGAATAAACATGAATTCTAAAAATAAATGTCTAATTGCAGCTACTGCTGAGCCACCTCTGTGTTTGAGTGTTTCTGTCCCATTAGCCATTCGTAATGCCTTGATTTCAGCTCGTACTGAAGTAGACAAAAATGCAGATACATTTATTCCAATGGGTAAGTTGAATTTGTATACTTGACACAATGAATCAAACATTTTGATTTTCAGATGGGCCAACTACAGTTGAATTTAAATTCCAGAAGAGTTTAAATGATTATAAAAAATATGCTCTCTAATAATAAATAAGAAAGAAAATATTGGTGATGGTCAAATTTAGAAATATTTCTTACTTTAAGAAGAATAAACAGGGTAATCTAAAGCAGTATAAACTATTTGCAATAAATTTCAATTTCTGATAACTCAAGAAATCGAATGAAATATAAGAAATAATAGCAAATTTTTCCACTTTGTACTGTTTAAATATTCTTTTTCATCTTTTGTTATCGTAATATTTACTTGTTTTATTAGCTATAGAAGTTTTATGGAATAAGAATAGAATGTCCAAGTCATAATGATTATGATCAAATATCCTAATGTTTCATTTAAGATTTCTATAAATATATAACAGAATGAAAAAATGTGATTTAAATATTTTCAGCAATCTTTATTAGTGTATAAATCAAAATACAATGTTTCTAATATAAGTGGATAACAATTTTCCCATAATTTTCAGTTATTGTACGCTTGCTGCATGACAGTGAAATATTGATAGGATGTTCGGAGCAGCTAAAAATAAATCAACTTTTAGTGAATACAACTCTGTATGGAAGATCTTATTTTGACTTCCATTGTTAGATATGTTTAACCATCGAATGAAAGTTGACTCTTTAATTATTTTAATGCAGTTATCTATCAAAAAATTTAGCTGTTATTCGAATTTCAAAGAAAACTAAACTTTATAACGGAGATTAGATGACTACGATATTTACAGAATAGTGAAAAACAAGACAGAGCTGCATTGAATATATTTTTCATTATTTATTCAAGTTCCAACAAAATATATGGAATATGTCTTTTAGAAATGCTTTAAAAGAAAATTCATTTCTATCGAAATCATCATAAACCCACGGTTGCCCCATTTTAAAAATTGTCATCTAAGTTATCTATCTGCCTGATACTTTGCCAATGAGACAAATGAGTCGTGATACATCCCTAAAATCCAGTTACTAATATCATTTATGTCTCCAATAATCCTGTGGTATTGACAACATACATGTTGTTGTATCTCTGGGGATTCCTAGTCCAGTATTTTTAGTGGGTACTTGTAAAGGTTAGTTCGCTTCACAATTCGCGTCATAGCTGAATATTTTGAAAGAAAACCACATCTATAAAATAATTTAGGAGTAAACTTGCATTCAATCGTTGAACATTTTTAAATTTGAAGTTGTAGTTTATCCATCTTTCATTTGAAAAAATGACTTTTGAATCCCTACATAAACAGTAATCGCTGCCACTGTATAGAATTCTTGGTTTCAAGCAAATATATGCTCCTCGTAGATTACAAAAAAATATGTAGGAAAGATGAAAATTATTCTAATACAGACAGGGATTACCCTCATAAACATGACCATAGTTACTCAGTGAAGTACTTATCTTGTTCTTCTAATCTTAGCCTAGTAACGCATGCATAATACTAAACTGTGCAACAGGAAATATTTGGTGCGGAATGTACGGGCATAGCGGAGTTGCTCCACCAGACCTCAGGTAAAACAATTCTGGGAACTTGGAGGGTATGTACAGGTCATAAATGATAACGCATCATACTAATACCATTCTGTACAGGGATATTTTATTTATAACGTAATTTGCTTACGAAACATTAGATACGAGTTTGTTGTTCTGTACATAGAACCATCAGCACAGGTCCATTTTTCGGGAGGAAGCCCGAGCTTGTTCACTAATATAACTTTCTAGCACATAATAACAAAATCGTATTAATTTGGAATTATTCAAAGGAACATTGCCAAATATTTCCGATACGAAGAAATCGCCTACTTTCTCTGGACTCAAAAGCTGGATACCAAAAAATTGTTTTAAATATTGGCTGCCAAAGAATTATGTTCTTTATACACTTGACTTATAACTAATGCTTGAATTTTTCGGAGCCAAGCTTGCCCTTAATGATTTTAACACTCAGTCATACATTGCGAACAGCATCATGAATTATTGCACTTTCAAAATCAATAACTATTTGCTGTGGATCGAAAACCAAATTAAGTCCAATACATTTTTTTGTGAGAGCTTTTTAACTGGTAGCAAACAAAATACAAGCGGTATTAGGATTAAAAGTGAAAGTTGAGGATCTCAGCTAGGAAATTATCCTTCCAACCTTACGATCGAGGATTAGAACAGGTAAAACTGGAGGAACTCCGGTACTCCCGAATGTACAGGTTAGCATTAAATTTATTAATGAATATTGGCAGAAATAATGCACATCATTGTCCAATAAAATAAGTATATAATAAATCATAAATATGTTATACATATTTATAACAATTTATTGTTCGTATTCGTAAAGACGTGGACCAAAAGCATCACAAGGATAAGTACTTGCAGAGAGAACAGTTTTCGAAACATCCAATATTTCACAGTTACTGTCATTGTTTTCTTGTTCTTCTTCTTCACAAGCACTTGCATCTAACCACGGCCTGAACATTTTATCTCCGAACGAAGAATAAAAACCACAGAATGTAGCATGTATACTGCTGCATTAGATAATCTAAATTAAAATGAAACTTTGAGTAGCCTCAACTTAAATACTTAGTTGAGATGGCCAAAATTGTTTTCTCAGTAATCTGATTTAACTTAACAGATTATCTAAGTAATTAGCAATGATCAAGAGCGATTACTACTCTCGGCATCAATTAAATGGAAACCTCATCGATATGAGATAGCACTACTTCAAAGTACAAATAGAAAAATAAAAATTATACAGTAATATTGTTCTGTAATACGTCTTACTAAATAACTACGGTCGTGTTTATGAGGGTAATCCTTGTCTGTATTTGAATAATTTTCAAGCAATTTTCATCTTTGCTACTTATTTTTCGTAATCTGCGAGGAGCATATATTTGCTTGAAACCAAGAATTCTATATAGTAACAGCGATTAATGTTTATGGAGGGATTTAAACGACATTTTTTTCAAATGAAATATGGACAAGCTAACTAATGAATCAATCTGTATATCAAAATTTTGAACTGTATTCATAGTATTTATTAATTATTGATATCTATATTGTCAGTCTTGATGATAGTAATGACAATCAAACCGAAATAACAAAGAGGACCGGACACTCTTATGGTTAATAACTATAGTACTACAAATTAGTTTCGACCAGATCTGCATGGAGGCATTCATTATTTTTTGAATCAATTTAATTTAAATTTGAAATTATCAATTCAGACATGTAATATTTAATATATTGAATTTCAATTGTTTGAAATGAAGCCTGTAATTCAAGATCTTTGGATATCAATTCACAGAATACAGAATTTTCCCACCCATAGTAATATTATGACCATCATTTCGCTTTTTTCTTCTGACTTAGCTACATTAATACCAGTGAAAAAAAAATTTACCAATTCTATATAACTTTTAACTTACCCGTGTGAAAGTGACAATGGATAAGATAAAAATGCCACCAGCTTTAATTTTGATTGGCTTCTTACATCTTTCCATTAAGATAAAAATGATTTTCTTTATCTTGGAATTACATCTGTACCAATCAATATTATAACAACTATTTCCAATGGTAATGCTCTGAAATATAGTTAAGTATTAAACTTAACATAGTTGAGTATTGAGTTTTGTCTTTAACGATACGAGAAGTGAATTTTCGAAGCTTTGTTGATAACGAGGTTAGCCCGTGAGATAGAATTTTGTTTACCTGTACCATAACTTGATGTCCACACCAACAATACAAAAATAATTGTACCAATAATATCACAAGGTACGAAACTGTTGATGCAAATTCTACTGTACCAAATGGAACCTAGAAAAAGATGTATAACATATTACCTCCTAAATTTTTTTTTCTGACGTTATGCATTTTGTTGACAAAGTTTAAGTTAAACAAGGACAAGCTCATGACTTTCATATTGCCCGTCCTTTTTGTAGTACAAGGTATTTTAAAGTCAATTTACAAATTATGAAATCATTTTTTTAATGCAGTCGTCTAATTTTGGTGAACAGTTTTTGATCAATATTGTCACAAAAGTGGGGTATCTTGAGTTTGACTACTCTAATATTTGAGTTATTCTTACCGCAAGAAATTGTAGTCCAATCATACATAAACATAAACCGTTTGACAGGAACATAACCAATAAACCAGGGCTGAAAATGTCTTCTGTATCTTTAAGAATTCTAAAAGAAATCGACATTAGAGTAATTAAGGTATCAAGGATGTTGAAAGGACAATAATGCCTGAGGCTAACAGTGTACTTTACGAAGGCCTCTGGCCCGAGGTGTGTACGTTGACCGTAGGCATTATTGTCTGTTCAACTCCCGCGGTGCCTTCAATGTTTAATGTCCGACTTTTGTTCTATTTCAATCAAAAATTTTAGCAATGTATGTCCTGTCATTGTGATTTCTGTCAGAGAAATTACTCTAGTAACTTGCTGTAACTGGGAAACTTGTTTGTTATTTTGAAAAATAATGCCCGAGGGCATCAGTGTTATTATGACAACAATAATAAACTAGTCGGACATTAATGTTTTTATACACTTTTCTTTGAAGTTGGCCAATTGCTTTAATAATTCTAACTACACAAACTCATTTATTTCTTTTGCTCGAAAACTTTCTCTCTAGCAACAAACCAACAACATACGGGGAATCCACGATATCGTTAATCCTAAGTTGCTTTCTCATTCTTTCTGAAAATTTACTGACTCGTACAACCACACTCTTTTCTATATTACATTAATTATCAATTAATTTATTGCATAAATACCTTATTATTGCATCGTAGTGTTTTATACAATTTATGAGTACATTTTTCACTTTTTCATTCTCTTCTTCATCAAGTAGGTCGTAATATTCTAATTCAAATATTTTATTGGCCTCTTCTTTTTCTTTCAAAAGATTAAATTTGGAAAAACTTATCTCTGACTTATAACTTTCTTTAAAGGCATTTTCCAAATTATCTTTCAAAATATCTATTTGTGCACAAGCAATATTCAATATAATATTCGGCAATAGATCCATGCTTATGGATGCGGCAGCATTGAGAGAAATAGTTACACAAACAACTAAATAAGTTATTATATATGCGGTGGTAATTAATGTTTGTAGATCAAATGGTAGCCACAAATCAATTGGCAATTTCCTAATTTCACTTCTGTCCAAAAGAGGACCAGTGAAAAAGAAAGCTATTGTAACTAAACAGCTATAAAAATATTTCTCACTGTAAAAATTGGAAATACGAAACCAATTTTCTGCAAAAATTTTTTGTCGCTTATTTTTTGCTTCAAATAAACAATTGTTCAAATCTTCCAGTATCTTGTTAAAGTAATTCCTTCTTACAGAAAATAACATGAATTTTAAAATGCCTGAAGTGATTGAATTACAAAAATATGCCGCTCGGACGAAGTTTTCGAAGGAATCCATATTCGCGTATAGATTCATAAACACTGATAAAAACAGCAGAATATTTATTAATCGTGTGTAACAGAAATTATATAAGTCGTATATTTTAGACCATTTCGAATTTATTAAAGGCCAATTTCCAACCATAATTAGTAACAACTTTGCATATTTAACAGATTTTTCCATATGTACATTCTGCAATTTTAAAAACATTTTGTGTTAAGATAAATTTTATTTCTGTAGTATATATAGCAAAATATTAAATTAATTATTCATAGTTTTGGTTAATTAATGCATTGATTTTGTATACGTATAATACATGCAATCAAAACATATTTTCCAGGTAATAATTAAAAACAAAACGCTTTCAATAATTCGCGTGCATGCATTTAACTTTATTTATAAAATGAACATGCCCACTCTCGTATTATCAATAAAATATTAGCCATTACCTAAATAAATCATGAAAATAAAATATGAAAATTAATATCCAATATCCTCCTCATCATAAGGTTCGCAGAAAGCTTTGAAGGTTGGTCCTTTATACATCAATTCATCCACATTCCTGGTGCTTTTATCTCTGTACATGCAATAATGTCCCATTGGACATGAACAAGTGTAATAAATTGAGTTAAAATCGCTCCTCACGTTTCCACAAAATTCAAAACTCGAGCATTTCTTCAACGGAGAACATTTAAACTCTTCGCGTATTACCTGACTGGAATTTTGACTAGATAATATTCTGGAAGTCTTTGAATGTTTCCAGTGGTAATTAAATGGACAAAAACAGGAGATATTGACGTCGAAAGTTGTTTTTTTATTTGGTAGGATAGTTTTTTCTGTAGTAAGTGCGATAGTTTGTGGAGAACATGTTTCATGACTTCGTACTGAAGAACAAAACTGAAACATAATGAAATATTTGCTTAATATTTCAAATCAATTTCTTTATAATTACCTTAACTTGTGCTCTGTTATTTAATAACATTGTTTGATTGTCTGGAGAATTGTGCCATTTCCAAGGACATTCTTCAGCACTTGAACATCGACAAAGTCGTTCGGCAATTGGAGGTAACCAAAACCTTTTATGTAAAACGCTGCAAACTGAATTTTCGGAGCAAATAGGTAGATCTTTTTCACTTTTATGCTGTTTAAAAATCATTTATTGTTGTTTCTTATCTTGTATTAGTCACTAAATGTACTCACATCTTCAAAATAACGAAAAACCACGTGATGCTGTCGTGTACTAATCGACGTATAAGCACAACCAGACGACAAAAAAAATAATGGTGACAAATACAACCAAACTTTCAGAAATTGTTTCATTCTTGAACAGTGTCAAAGAACTGGCATATTTATAGTTGATGCAATGTGGTTATCTCACATATTTTGTTACAGATAAACTCTTGTGCAATAACAGTTTTCAAGTTCAGTATTCATTTATGAATGATGTAATATTTAATGAATAAGATTTAAAACTTTCACGAAGATTATAACGACTATTGAAAAAATCTGACGTAAACATCACGTGGCTTACTTGTACATCATTGGATATATATATATATATATATATATATATATATATATATATATATATATATATATATATATATATATATATATATATATATATATATAATAAACACAAAATCTCATCGTTCTACAGTTAATCGCTTTAGATTTACCCAAGAGATTCTAAGAATCTGTCAAGTAAAATGCGCTTTCAGCCAAGTCGGTTGTTAGGAAACAGTAGGCCATTATTCTTATACTACAACATTCCTAAATACTGATTTCCAAAATTCTACGACTACCAACAGATCTGAATTCATGCGCAAAATTAAAAAATAAATTCCTACTGAAGGGCACTTCCGGTTCAGTCTATTGCTATGAAAATAATAGGCAATCATTCAGATGCTACAGCAGACTGAAATACTAAATTTCAATATTCTACACCTGATTGTTTCGAATTTATGCGAAAAATTCCAAAAGATTGTCAAGTACAGTGCACTTCCGGCTTGGTGGATCTCAATAAAAATAGGATATGAGCATCTAAACGGTATAATCGTCCTAAATACTGAATTCCAACAATCTACGTTCAATCGTTTTGGACTTATGCGGAAAATTCAAAAAATGTTTCAAATAAAGTGCTCTTCCGGCTTAGTCGATAGCAATCATAATGCAAGGTGTACAACTAGATATTATAAAAGTACCTAATACAAAATTTAAATATTCTACGACTGATTGTTTAGAATTCATGCGGAAAATTCGAATAGTCTGTCATATAAAGTGCACTTCCGGCTCAGCTGATTGTACAAGTAAGTAAAAATGAACAAACGATTATGTATTATTATTATTACTATTATCTATTTAAATCTCTGTTACCCTTTCGGGTGTCGAGATTATTAGTTCTTTAATTTAATTTTTGAATTATTTCTTTCCATTGCTTCCTGTCCAAAGCCTTTTTCTTTGCTTCGTTATTACTGATGCTATTTTTTTTCAATATTTCTTGTATCGAACTTTCCCAATTCTTTCTTGGTCTGCCTCTTCCTTTTTGCTTTGGGTATCTCGCATTCCACACTTGTTTAACTTGTCTGTTTTCTGGCATTCTTATTATGTGGCCATACCATGCTAGCTGTCTTTTATCTATTGTATTTTGTATACTTTCGGTCTGTAGATTCCGTCTTATTTCTTCGTTTCTTACTTTGTCAATTCTTCGAACTTCTTCTATCCTTCTCAAAAACCTCATCTCAGTCGTCTGTATTTTACTTTGACCTCTTTGATCAAGTAAATTAGTGTTGGTCGGTATATTTTTTTATATACAGCCATTTTTGTGGTTTTTGGAATATGCTTGTTATTTAGAATTGCTTTGTTCATAGCATAGTAATTCTTATTCGCTGCCTGGATTCTCTTATTAATTTCGGGCTCCATACTTCCCTTACTATTTATTGCAGCTCCTAGATATGTGAACGTTTCTACTTGTTCTATCGTCTTTCCATTAAGTGATACACTAGTTGCTATATTTTCTTTGGCCATTACCATGATCTTTGTTTTTTCTATATTGATCTTCATTCCATGTTTATGCAGTTCTTCATCCCACACATTCAAGTTATGCTGCATATTTTCTTCACTTTTAACGAAAATTGCCAGATCATCTGCGAATGCACATTCTGTCAGAAGTAATTCTTTCAAGTTTGTAATGTCCTATTTCAATTGCCTTTGATTTGTTCTTTGTTCTCTTCATGATAGTGTCTAGATATATGATAAATAATATCGGACTCAGGGCTCCCCCTTGTCGTAGTCCTTGGGTGGTTGTGAATTCTTCTGATACTTCGTTTCCTGTTCGTATGTAATTTGTTGTTCTTCTGTAAATGCTTCCAATTGCTTGTGATAGTTGTTTATCTATTTTCCTTTCTTTTAAGATTCTCCACATCTTCTCCCTCTGTATTCTGTCAAAAGCTTTCTCAATATCTATGAATGTTACATATACTTTGCTATCCTGCCTCATCGTTATTTCTGTCATTTTTCTGATAGTAAATATACGGTCTTGCACTGAGTGTCCGCTCCTAAAACCGCTCTGTGTTCTCTCATGTATTGCTTCTGTCAATTTTCTTAATTTATTGTGTAGTATGGCTTCATATACTTTCGCCGTTGTACATAGTAATGATATGCCCGTATAGTTGTTGCAGTTGCTACTGTCCCCTTTTTTGATTATAGGAAATATTACAGCTTTTTCCCTGTCGTTGGGTATTTTACCAGCTTTCCATATATTGTTGAGTATAAACAGTAATACTTGTTCTCCCTCTTCTCCCATATATTTTATCTGTTTGGCTTTTATCATATCATGTCCTGGAGCTTTTCCATTTTTTAATTTATGTAGTGCTAATTTTATTTATATCATAAATAATTTCTACTTTCTCACTTTCGACCATTGAACGCGTTGCCTATGAGTACTCGCTTTATTTGAGATATGTGTGGCAAGCCTGCACTTGGAATCCCATTACGAGACATATTTTGCATGTTGATTGAAATATGTGCTGGTACAGTTAATATTTATTACTGATCAATTATAAATCATGGAAACTAAGGTAAAGTCTTTCAATTATATATTTATAAAATATTGTGCAATTGGTAATCAAAACTTATTCACACATACTATTAATTCCTAATGTTAATGTTATAATGATGGCAATGTTAGGTTATAACCGGTTCAAATATAGTAAGTACACTACTGTTTACAAATTACAAATGATGATTTATTCAAGGTCAAGTTTCCTTGAAGAATGCTTTATTAAATAAAATCAACTACAGCCAATAGATTTTTGCAACCTAAAACTATTTAGATATTTGTATAAATATTTTCGTAATGTTGTTATTTTTATTTGAATTCACTATTTTATATACTTGGTATCAATCCAAACCTTCAACTAATGGCTTGGATTTTTTTTTTTGAGAGTTTTTGAACTTCAGAGTATAAACTTCAAGTATTAAATAAAAATAGACGTGCCTCTACCCCTAAAGAGTTCAAAATTCAAAACTGATTCAGTTATTAAAAGTCAATAATTGTAAAAATGTATGTAAATGTTTTCAAGGTCCCTGATAACAGTGTTAATAAATCTGTAATCAGAGCTAAACTCTGTTCCTTTTGAGCAAGTAGTATTTATTTTTGCAAGCTCACCTATTTTAGAACATAGAATCAGGATTGGCAAGAATGATTATTTGAATTCAAAAATAAAATATATTTTTTTGAATTAATCATTTCAAATTTAATTGATTTTTTCTGTATTTAAAAATTGTATCACGAAATGAAGTGAAATCATTAGTATTTGATTATTTATAATGTATGATTAATACCTACTTTCATAGTAATTATGGTATCAAGGGTGTTAAAAGGACAATAATGCCTGAGGCACGGTCTCATAAACAGGTCTTGACACTCATCAGTAGTGGGGGTACCCCTTATTGAGCAGTTTCTAGTTCTTAAAACTAACACATACGGCGTTACGATCGAGAAGATAATTGTGCGAGAGAAACAGAGAATGTGCATTAGAAAGAGAAGAAACAGCGAGTTTAAACGTCAAACGTCAAAAAATATAATTGAATATACAGAATTTAAACCAAAAAAAAACATTTTGATCAGAAATTTCAACTTGGAATACATAAATGTTTTCCTAAATTTTCATTGAATCATTATTGTAAGTAAATTTATAATTATTAACTACAAAATATAACATTTTCCCACCTTTTCAGTGATTCTTTATTGGAGACTTTGAAAACTGAACGTTATAGTCCAAGGTGCTTGGCCCTGTTTTACATCATGGTATAAGGCAACAATCAGGCATATTTAATGAGTTGTACTCTCAATTTTTTATTGATTCACAGTTAATTACTCAATATGAAGCATTATGAAGCACGATAAGGTTAGTTAAGTTAGATTTAATAGTATTTTCAATCGTATAGTTTCTGTCTTTCTTCAATACCCTGTTTAATACATACTCTCCATCTTTATCTTTTGCATACTCTTCTCGATCGCAGCACCTCTTTTGGAGCAAATAATAACTAAATGCGGCTTCAATAAGAGTCAACCTGCAACAATGGTACTGGATGCTAGTGTCAAGACCTGTGTATGAGACCGTGGCCTGAAGTCAATAGTGTGTACGTTGACCGTAGACATTATCGTCCGTTCAGCTCCCATAGTGCCTTCAATGTTTAATGTTCGACTTTTGTACTATTTCAATCAAAATTTATAGCAATGTGAGTAGTTTGTATATGATATATGAATATTTTGAATATCTAATCGATAAAAAATTAAAAAGAGCTAAGATCTAGCCGAAACTGTCGAACTAGAAAAAAAAAAAATTGATCGACTCAATTCCTTCACATTCACTATTTCAGTCAGCTTCAACAATATTAATTACTATTTTAAATGTCTGTAGATGAAATTGTCCAACCTACTGGCCTTTCCATATCACTGGATGAACCAAAGTAAAGAAATAGAAGAAGTTATTTTGTTAGAAAATGAACCAGAATACGAGATGATAAAATCAAGATTGGAAGGAATTTCTTTAGAAGGACTTAAGAGAATCACTAGAGTTCAAAATCGGTTTTTATATTATCGGTACATGATACGCAAATTGGAATATGAATCTCTTGGAATTACATTCACTGAACGTGAAATATTTCATGCAACAGGTGAAAAAAACATCCCCTCAATTCTCAAAGATAATTTGGACTACCGAAAAGTTAAACGATATAGATATGGTAAGGGAGTAAGTTTTTCAGCAAGTCCGGTTTACGCAAATAAAGAATGTTCTAAAAAAATTGGAATAAAAAAAAGTATGATTATTGCAAAAGTTCTTGTTGGAAATCAGTGTAACGGATGGTATCCGACGAGATTTCCACCTAAAGGATATGATACAACAGGAAAAGGCAATAAAGTTATTGTAAAATATTATGATGATGAATTTTATCCTGAATATGTAGCCTATTATGATGATTTAACAGCAAAAAACGTAGAGAAACAAGAACAGGTTAAACAAAATACAACTCCAAAAACAAAACAGAAGAAACAGAGCGTAGATATTCAACAACTCAAGAAAAGTACACTGTTAGAATCAAAAAAACAAGTTGATAAAAATAAGAATGTCACACTTCCTAACTTATCGAAGGAGGAGATCACAGTATTGAAAAAAACAAGCAATAGTAAACGGGAACCAACAAAACAAGCTAATGCTAATATTCCAATTAGCAAAAAGCAAGTAAGCATAAAGAATAAGCAGGTTAAAAAAGATGTTGCATTAGCAGAAATAAACAAGAAACGTAAAAAAGAACAGAAAGGTGGCCCAACAAAACAAGTCAAGAAACAAATTGAACAAGATACTAATATTCCAATTAAGAACGTACTATCAAAAACTAATCAGAAAAGGCAAGTGAGCGCAGAAAATAAACAAGTGAAAGTAGATGTATCATTAGGAAAAACAAGCAAAAAACGTAAAAGAAAACAGCGAAGTGGTACAAAAAATAAAATCAAGAAAGATGAACAAATCAGACAAGATGCTAATATCGCAATTGAGAATGCATTTTCATTACTAACATTATCAAAAACAATCCAGGAAAACAAGCAGATTACGGTAGATGTGCCATTGGAAGAAATAAAAAAGAAACGTAATAGAAAACCCAGAAGTAGACCAAAAAAACGAGTCAAGACAGATGAACAAATTAAACAAGATGCTAATATTCCAATTGAGAACGCATTTTTACTATCAATATTATCAAAAACAATCCAGGAAAATAAGCAGATTAAGATAGATGTACCATTAGAAATAATAAAAAAGAAACGTGAAAGAAAACCCAGAAGTAGACCAACAAAACCTATTAAACAACATGTTAATATTCCAATTGAGAACGCATTTTCACTATCAACATTATCAAAAACAATCCAGGAAAATAAGCAGACCAAGATAGATGTACCATTAGAAATAATAAAAAAGAAACGTGAAAGAAAACCTAGAAGTAGACCAACAAAACGGGTCAAGAAAGATGCTAATATTCCAATTGAGAACGCATTTTCATTATCAACATTATCAAAAACAATCCAGGAAAATAAGCAGATTGAGATGGATGTGCCATTAGAAAAAATTGAAAAGAAACGCAGAGGAAAACCCAGAAGTAAACAAACAAAACAAGATGTCAATAATTTATTTAAGAATGAATTTTCATTATTAAAATTATCAAAAACAATGCAGGAAAAGCAAGGGAGCGTAGAAAACAAGCAGATCAAGATAGATGTATCATCAGAAAGAAGAAATAGTAGACCCACAAAACTGGTCAAGAAAGATGAACAAATTGAACAAGATGCTAATATTCTAATTGAGAACATACCTTCACTATTATTTCTAAAAACAAACGAAAAACAGTTGGAAAATGCAGAAAGTAAAAAAGTTGTGGAGGATGTACCATTAATAGTAACAAACATGAATGAAAAGGGGGAAGAAAAAGATGTACCTAAACCCTTAGGTAAAAATTTATTTTATCCAAAAAAATTGACCAAACGAAGAAGAACCATGTAGTTTTGTTGAAATATCTCAATAATTAGATTATATGGGGAATTGTTTTTTATAAGAGATTTTAAAAGTTGGAGTGTCAAAACTTGAATTCCATGTGCTTGGAGCTAAGAGTTTCAGAGTCATCAACTGAGATAGCCAGTTCCACTAAAATGACTGAAGCATCAAATTAGTATGTAATTAAATAATATTCTTTAGTTTAACTTGTAGTTGGGAGATACGAACTATGTAATGTGATTCAGTTTTTGTTCTTCAATAAAATCTATGATTTAGGTTCAATTGCCTGGTAACTTGTTAAAATACCAAAATGGACTACTTTTGGATGTAGTGTAGTGTAACATTTTTTTCTTTGTACGTAGTACAAGGATAACAGAAACGTCGAAATCTAGAGTCTAATCTGAAAAAAACGTAAGGTAGATTTTGCTTCCTTCATACAATGGCATTTCTGTGAAGTGTTTTGTTTCATAAATAAAAAGAGAAAAACAAATTAACATCCTCGGCATGTAAAAAATGAAAACAGCAACATAATACTATTAAAAGGTATCAAATTAAAGGTATTCCATCCTTCTCTTCCGAATCAACAAAAAATCTAATTTTGTTTTGTTTTAATATCGATGATGATCTCATGTTTTACCGTACTCTCATTTATATAACTGACAGCCCAAGGATACTATCCAAAAACCTTCGCGTTATTCTGTTATATAATTGTCGAATAATTGTTGTACTTGGAACACATTGTTGTTTATTCACGGTGTTCTGCACACTCAGCAAAATCTAAAACTCCAAATTGTGACACGGCAAATGAAAAAGAGAAATTGTTTGTATTCATGACATTCATTTTAAAAACTGGTTTTCTAATACAAACAACCAGCTATGAGTGTGGAATTATGTAATTCCAAATGGAAAATGGGCGCTGAAGCAAGCAAACAAATTGACGCGTAAGTGTATTTTACTTATTTCTTTATTTATTTTCAAAAATGTGTCGAAAAATGTGGTTTGTGGATTCGTTTTAGTGCAAGAGAAGTGTCATTCACAGTAGGTGGACAATTACATACTGGTAAGTACTTTTTTGACATTATTTTGAAATTTCGATAATATTTAATTATGATGATGAAGTAAAAGTGGCAAAAAAAGAATTAAAATGGATTATAATAGAAGAATTGATTTTATTGATTTGATTTTGGAGATCAGAACATCTGAGCAGATTGAGGTGAAACATTTTTGAAAAAAAAAAAACACTATCAATCATATTTATGTTCTGTCAAAAAAGTATCTCAAAATAATGCCCGTGGGCATATTTTGAAAAATGATAAACAAGTTTCCTGGTTACAGCAAGTAACCAGAGTAACTTCTCTGACAGAAATCACAATGACAGGACATACATTGCTAAATTTTTTGATTGAAATAGTACAAAAGTCGGACATTAAACATTGAAGGCACCACGGGAGTTTAACGGACGATTGTTATTTTAACACCCATACGTTAATTACCATATTTATAGCAAATGTTGGATTCTTCTGATTACAGTGAGAGCTTCAAGTGACATTACACCAGAAACTTCTCTCAATAATTATTTACGGAACCATGCAGGACTACGTGGAACAAAAGGCATGTGTTACGAGGGTGGTTGCGGTGCATGTGTTGTGGCTGTTACTATTAAGCACCCCATCATGAAAAAAGAGAGAACAATTGCTGTTAATTCGGTAAGAAAATATATTATATTAATTTTAAAGGTGCGCTTCTGCTATATTGTAGAGAAGGAAAGTCGGATTCAAAAAACAAACAAAAAATTAAAAAGTTCTCGTTAAGCTCTACAATTCATACTTTATATGAATACAAAAAATAAAATTGATATGTTTGCCTACCATATATAGATCAGATTATTTATTAATATGACTCATCTTGAATATTATTATTCTGTTTGTAAGCTGGTGATGCAAATAATAAGATGAAATTATGACGTAATAGTGCTAAAGAGATGAAAATCTGTTTTTTTTTTTCAATATTATTCGTCCTTGGTTGCAAAATGAGTCAGGTCTCATAATGTTTACATCTATATATTAATACATCAAGAGCAGACTTTCGATCGCTTTTCAAGCATATTGCATGCACGGAGGAATGTGAGATTTGGCATACTCAAAGTTTATATGGAGTAGATGTGCAGAAAGTGAAAATTATATACAGGGTGTCCCATTTTAATCTATATATTAATGTGAGATTTGACATACTTAAAGTTTATATGGAGAAGAAGTGCAGAAAGCTGAAAGTATATAAAGGACGAAAACTTTGTATCGCGCGCACGAAAGTATGTGAAATATGGCTTACTTGAAGTCTATCTAGAGGAATGTAGAATGCTGGAATTATATACAGGTCTCCCATTTTGATTTTTGTGGAAAAAAAGCTATGCAACGCGCACGAAGAAATGTGAGATTTGGCATACTTGAGCTAAAATTATATACAGTTTGTTCTATTTTAATTTTTCGTGGAGATAAAACTTTGTACCGTGCGCATAAAGGAATATGAGTTTTGACATACTTGACGTTTATGTAGAGAAGGAGTGCAGAAAGCCTTATATAATATACAGGCTGTTCAATTCTTATTCACCACTGAAACTCATATTATTTTTTTGCTGGAATATATCGGGAAATATGAATCGAATGGGAAAATAGCTGAAGGAAAACCTAATTATTTCTTTTCATTTTTGAGGGTTGGGGAGAGGAAGAACCTTTAAAATCTTGAATGGAAACCACTAATCCTAATTTCTAGATTCGGATGGAGCGTCGAATACCAAGTTAATTTTACCTGGAACCCCTAATGCAGGGGTCACACTAATGTCTAATGCCGTTAAGTAAAGCGTTATGTGACAATTGACATATTGTCATTGACAATGTGTTCATTATTGGATAACACCTTAATTAATGACATTATACGTAAGTGTGGCCCCAGCATAAGGATGGAAGATTAAACTCAATAACGTTCAAACTTAGCAACATAATGATTCACGGTCAAATTTCGACCACTGGGTAACAACTAGTTATGTATTAAAATATGAAAAGTATTTTCAAATGCATACAGATTAAGCAATAAGAGCAACGTTTTTTTGCTTCTTCATTCATCTTAGTTTTATTTATGAATTTTGAAGTTTGATCCTATCCTTATAGCATTATTATTGGAAATTGGTTGGTTTAAAGGATTCCGGCGATTTATGGCCATTATTGACCAGTCACCTGAGGTGATAGTTTGTTTTAAGAATAACTTTTTTCATTACCATGTGACTACAAATTTTTGTTTTACCATTTTGGTTTGAAGACTGTGCTTTTCGCTATTTTTAAAAATGTATTGAAAGAAAACGATATCAATGTTTTCCTTAGGAATCTATTTATTAAAAAAAATATTATCCATGTAAGTACCACTACTGATGTACCAAAATTAAATAGTACAAAACCTTGTAATTTATTAAATAGTCGCTGAAGATGGTTGCTGTGACAACCGAAACGTCCAAATAGACTGTGTCTACAATGACTATGATTTATTCCGATCTTTTAAACCAACCAATTTCCAATAATAGTTTTATTTACTCTCCAACCTTTTGAGTGAACGTTAAATAGACAGAGGGCTCTATTTTGCTGTTAAGTGAGTGCTTGTATTTACTTCTTTTGTTGAAGTCTTATTCTTCGTTTTGTTTTCATTTATTTCGAGTCCTGTTTTTCTTACTGCATTATCCATTACATCATCTGCGTACGCTATTAGTTGCTTTTGGTTTGTTATAATGTTCATGTTTATGAGTTTTGCGTGACGTACTATCCATTCTAGAACTGAATTGAATAGTGTAAGAGATAATGGGTCTCCTTGTTTTACTCCCCTTTTTATTTCAAATTTCCTGGTTGTAATTTTTTGCGATCTTACTTTTGCTTGTGTTATATCTACTAATTCTCTTAGTTTTTTTTTTTTATAAGTGATGTTTAATGAAGTTATAGGTATATAATTCTTGCACTCTTCTTTGTCCCCTTTTCTGTAAATAGGGATAATACTTGCTGAATCCAAATATCTGTTATTAGAGAGTGAATTTGACGGTGTAGTTCATTTCCTCCACGTTTTATTAATTCTGCTACAATTTTGTCCTCTCCAGCTGCCTTTTCGTTTTTGAGTCTTTTTATTTCTATTTTTACGTCCTTTTCAGATGAAGGTTCGAAATATCCATACATTTTGATAAATTTTAAGTATATGTCTGTGATTTCGAGATAAAACAAAAGGTTATTTGAAGAGTACCAAAACCAAAACATGTCTGTTTGTTTGTTCGGGCGAATTTTTGAAACGGCTGAATCGATTGAGTTCATACTTTATCTAATTATTGTTGGAACTTGCATCAAAATAAATATATAATAAGTGGCACACGAGTCGAATTCGTTTTTTCGATCATAGTTCACCCGATTGAGATGAAACTATGTCGGATAGCTACTTATTCGCGCATCGTTCATCCAATTGTACTGATGAGATAAAACAATCAAGTGCTTTTAATTAATATTTTACATTCCTGTTTTGTTTTTAGTGCTTAATCCCAATACTATCTTGCCATGGATGGACCATAAACACTATTGAAGGTATCGGAAACCGAAAATCTGGCTACCATCCAATTCAAGAAGCACTAGCTAAATATAATGGAACTCAATGTGGATATTGTTCTGGCGGAATGGTCATGAACATGTATGCTCTTTATGAATCCAACGATATGTTAACCATGAAAGAAGTGGAGAATGCTTTTGGCGGAAGCTTGTGCAGATGTACGGGGTACCGCCCAATCATGGACGCATTTAAATCTCTTGCTGGTGACGCCGATCCAGCTTTATTGAGCAAATGTCCAGACATTGAAGATTTAAGAATTTGTGCTAAAACTGGTAAACAATGTTCAGGAGTATGCCATCCGGTTGAAGAAAAAAGAATTTGCATGAAATTTAAAGACGATAAAAATTGGTACAAAGTTTACAGTGTTGACGATATTTTGGAATTGTTTCAAAGTATCGGTGATTCTCCATATAGATTTGTCGCAGGCAATACTGGAAAAGGTGAGAATAAAAATTGTTCAATTATTTTTTGTGTATATTAATGATGCTTTTAGGTGTTTACAAAATTGAGAATAAACCGGAATTTTGGATTGACGTATTGTCTGTTCCGGATCTCGTATCGCACAAAATTGACAAAAACTTGATTCTTGGAGCTAATGTTTCTTTAACTGATACAATGAATATAATGAAAAAATTAGCTGAAGAAAATTCCGACTTTTGGTATTTAGCGAAAGTGTATGAACACATAGATGTAGTTGCCAATGTTCCCGTGAGAAATGTAAGTATACAACTCTTTGTCTTGATTAATATTCAATGTAAAGTGTAGTTTGTAATGAGTTGTCATTTTGAAGGCAGGTACACTGGCTGGAAATATATCAATGAAACATGCACATCACGAATTTCCATCTGATATATTCTTGCTTTTAGATACCATAAAAGCAATGTTCACTATTGGTATGTATACCAATAAGTTATTAAGCATCACAATTACATTAATTTTTATTCCAGTTGAGAAGAATGGATCAGTTGTAACAAAAAATCCGACTGAATACTTAACTTTTGATATGAATAAATGTTTTATTAAAACTATTACTATCCCACCTTTGCCTAAAGATAAATACCTATTTGAATCTTATAAGGTAAATCTAAATATCAATGCAGTAGGATGCTTAATTGATTATGGAATTTTAGATTTGCCCGAGAGTACAAAATGCTCATGCATATGTAAACGCAGGATTTCTTGTAGAACACGATAACTTTATTGTTAAATCCGCTAGAATTCTTTTTGGAGGCATCGATCCAGAATCTTTACATGCAAAAAATACAGAAGCGTATCTTGTTGGCAAAAATTTAGCTGATAATGCTACCTTACAAGGTGCATTAGGCAAATTGAATGAGGAAATTAAACCCGACTTTGTTTTACCAGACGCCACCCCAGAATTTAGAAAAGATTTAGCACTAGCTTTGTTTTATAAAGTAAGTATTTCGTGATTACGGAATAACTACTATATTTTATCTTTTTTGCAGTTTGTTTTAGCGAGTGTTCCTGCAGGTAAAATTAATCCAAAATATGTTAGCGGTGGAACTCGCCTCAAGAGAGAATTGTCATCCGGTAAACAAGAATTTGACACTGATAAAAATCTTTATCCTTTAACTGAACCAATCGAGAAACTAGAAGCGTTAATTCAAAGTTCAGGTATGTACAATTTATACAAGAGAAAATATTATTACTAATGTTTCGATATATTTTTTAGGTGAAGCTCTGTATGTTAATGATATGCCTGCCATTCCTGGAGAACTATTTGGAGCATTAGTATTAGCTGAAGCTAAAGCATTATCTAAAATCACTAATGTTGATACATCTGAAGCATTGGTAATCATTATTAATTTTATTATAATTTGAATTTGCGTGCGATTATTTGCTTATTTTTGTTTAGAAAATGCCCGGAGTTCGAGCATTCATAGATCATAAAGTTATTCCTGGAGAAAATGATTTCTCCCCGTCTCATATATCACCAACTCCTGAACAATTATTCTGCGTCGATAAAGTTTTGTACAACGGCCAACCTATTGGAGTTATTTTAGCAAATACTCATGACGAAGCAATTGAAGCAGCTAAGATGGTTAAAATAACGTATCAAGAATCTTCAGATATACCTGCTTTCAGCGTTCACGACGTATTGAAGAATAATCAGATGTCAAGAGTAATCAATGCTGTTAAAGTTGATCCAACGAAAAAAGGTTAACAAATAATACCTCATGCATTATTTTGAAAAATAATAAGCAAGCAACTATAGTAATTTCTCAATCACAATGACAGGACATACATTGCTAAAATTTTTGATTGAAATAGTACAAAAGTCAGACATTAAATATTGAAGGCACCACGGGAGTTGAACGGACGATAGTGCCTACGGCTAACGTACACACTGTTGACCTCAGGCATTATTGTCTTTTTAACATTCTTGATACCTTAATTACTATTTTAGGTGACAAAATAAAGCATGTGATCAAAGGAAAATTTGAGAATAATGCGCAGTATCATTTTACCATGGAGACTCAAAGCTGCATTTGTGTTCCGACTGATGATGGTGGCTTGGACATGTATCCTGCTACTCAGTGGATGGACCATGCACAAGGAGCTGCCTCCAGGGCCCTCAAACTTCCCATGAATAAGTAATATTTTCATTAATATTATTAATTGAAAAGAATTTGTAACACTTGAAAGTTCTCAATTCCTAATCATGGAAACAATAATCATTAACTCCATGCTGACAGGGAATTAATGAATAATAATTTCCTGCGAAGAAGAAAAAAATTATAATTGTGATTCATGAATGCCATTGTTATTTTTTGATTTCATTATTATATCAAATTGATATTTGGAAAAATTTGTAATACAGAATGTGTTATTTGTAGTGTTTGCATTTGCTTCAAGCCTGATAGCACAGAAAATGTGAAAAATATCAATCATTAGTATAATTCATGATAGTTATGTTCATGTTTCGTACTATTAGTTCACTGTAAATTGCAAAAATTTGTTCGTAAAATCGATAAGATATAGTCCGTGAAACAAAGCATATATTTTTTGTTGAATATCGCTCACTTGAAACTTCGTGAGTGACTTCATTATGATGAGTCCGACAGCTTTCACATTTGGGGGCGTTTTTCAGCTAGGACTAAAACGTCAATTTCATGAAGCCTTAAAAATGTATTACCGTCATATTGATGTTTACACTTATCTAAAGATTTTTTGATTATAAAATGAGAAATAATATTGTCCGACATAAATATTGGGGGCCAGTGGTGAGTCCGACAAGCCGCACTTGTCACAAGTACGTTGGTTTGAAAACGGATTACTGCTAGACTAAGACTTTGAGGACGTGTTCAATTATCTTTTTTCAAAAATTTGGTCATTTTGTCCAATAAATCTTCGAGGGTGTTTTCTCAGTCCGACACTGAAAACGTGTAATAACTTTATACCCTTCACTAATTCAGAGCAGTACACTAATATTTTGAATACTAACAATAGATTATTGGATTTGGTGATTTGAAACAATGATTGTGAAGTTAAGTATGAAGAATCTTTATTCAACATTGATTACGCTCATCATCTTTCACTTCATATCAATATGCATATACAGTCAAACATACATGATGACGATTTACATAAGTTTATACCTGAAAAATATGATTTCGGAAAAGCAAATTTTCCAAGATTATATGATCTTATTGCACAATACGATTGGAATATACTTGAACAATTCTGCGATGTGAATTCAGCGTGTGATTTTTTTAATTCTGTCATTTATTATATGTTCGATGATTGTATTCCTATCAAGTCCAAACAAATAATCAAATCACCTCATCGGTTCACATCTCAAATAAGAAATGGTCTCAGAAACAAATATAAGATTTTCAAACTTCTTGAAAAATATCCCCATGTTGTTAGTTAATATGAGCAATACAGGCAACTCCGTTCCAAAATTAAATTCGATATATTCAAGTCAAAGAGCAAATATGTCCTAATCAGCATGGTTTATGGCTAAAAGATCAACTGTAACCAATTTATGTTCTTTCACCCATTTTGTCTCTTCATCTCTAGATAATAATGTGCAGGTTGATGCTATATTCAATGATTTTACTAAAACTTTCAATCAAATTGATATCAATATTCTTCTTCACAAGCTTAAATCCTATTCCTTGTCTAATGATTTAATTTCTTTACTATCATCATATCTCAAAAATAGAACTTTTTTTGTTCAATTTCTTGGTCACAACTCTTCTAGTTTCAATATTTCATCTGGAGTTCCCCAAGGCTCTATTTTGGGACCTTTGTTATTTCTTCTTTTCATTAATGACATATCACTGATTCTAGAGAGTAATTTCTTATTGTTTGCTGACGACTTAAAGATATTTCGTGCTATTTTCACTTTGGAAGATTGTATAGCATTGCAAGACGATCTTAATCGCTTAGCCGAATGGTGTTTAGACAATAAACTTGTTCTAAATATTAGTAAATGCAAAGTGATATCATTCAGTCGCAAAAAGTCAGAATTGAATTTCAATTATACAATTTCCACTGAAATTATAACAAGATGTTATTCATTACGAGATCTTGGTGTTATTCTTGATGCCAAATTGACATTCATTGAACATGTACAGCACGTAACATCATCAGCTCTAAAAATATTAGAATTTATAATTCGTAATACACGTCAATTTCAGAATATTCAGGCAATATTCACTCTTTATTACAGCCTTATTAGATCTAAGCTTGAATATTGCTCTTTAGTTTGGAATCCGTTTTATGACGTTCATAGCAACTTAATAGAATCTGTACAAAGAAAATTTTGGAGATACATTTATTATAAAATGATGGGAACTTATCCTGATCACAGAGTGTCATATGACTTGCTATTAAATATTTTCAAGTTCCAGTCACTCCATGCTAGACGAAATATTAGCCCAGATATTCATTTATACAAACTAGTACATCACATGGTAGATGATCCTTCCTATTTACAAATTTTGAATTTCTCTATTCCCTCCATTCAGACAAGACTGGGCTACACTTTCTATATACCTCTAGCTCATACGAATATGCAATCTCCCATGGTAAATATGTGTAAGCTGCTCAATAAAATTGATAAAAGAGTAGATTTATTTTTCAGTTCATATAAAGAACTCTGCTTATGTGTTAATAAACTTGCTCATTATCTCTGATCTGTATTTTTATTTATTGTAGTGTAATTTTTTTTTTCTTCTATTTCATTTGTGTTTACAATTTTCTACCCTATTATTGGGATTTCCCGTTGGGTAGTATATTTCAAATAAATAAATACCAACGTACTTGTGACAAGTGCGACTTGTCGGACTCACCGCTGGCCCCCAATATTCATGTCGGACAATATTATTCTTCGTTTTATAATCAAAAAATCTTTCGATTATTGTTAACATCAATATGACGGTAATACAATTTCAAGGTCTCATGAAATTGACATGTTCAATTAGCCCTCGCTGAAAAACGCCCTCAAATCCAAATCAAGAATTTCTTCAAATGTAAAAGCTGTCGGACTCATCATAATGAAGTCACTCACGAAGTTTCAAGTGAGCGGTAATCAACGAAAAATTTTGAACTAATAGTTTCAATACATCTAAGTTTGTATAAAAAGTTTCGTGTGCAACATGGACACTGAACGACTGTCATTATTGTCCTCGCCTTCGCCAAGCGCAGTCAACTTCATCATGGATAATAATAACTGTTGTTCAAGTCTTGTAGCATAATATACTATTCATATCGCGACAATCACCATCTTGAATTTAATTTTGATATCATTTTTTAGTTTGCCTCATCAAAACAGATAACTTTTATCTAAAACTTTCCCCAATTTAGATTGTTTCTCGACGGAATGTGAACCGGCCCACAGAATTGCACAACATTGTTCATTCAACCAAATCTTTAGTAATAAGGAAGATATCCATGCTATCCTACTGTAATGTTCATTGCTTCTGAAGGATTTGTTTATAATTAAATGAAAATAACTATCTAATAATCGAAAATAAAATAAAAGTTTTATTCTTTCGGGCATTATTAACAAACCTATATAATTTATTTATCACTTACTACTATTAATCAAAGCCGCAGACATTTATTTTCAACTATTTATTTATTTAGTACACTGATCATTCACTATTTCACTGTTTTATTGTTTACTGGTCTACTGTTAATTGTTTATTGTTCCTAGTCAGGTCGTTTGCTTGCCCTTATATACGGAAATCCGTTTCTCGAAATATTCTAGAATTAGTTGAGCACATTACGAGATTTTTCGACCGGGCGACAACAGACAACAGATATGGATTCAGGGCCTATTTTTATACCATATTTGAAAGACACTATATATTAAATAATTTCTTTTTCTAGAATAAATGTCTCAGTGAAACGTGTTGGCGGTGCTTACGGAGCGAAGATTGTAAGAGCATCACTAGTATCCACAGCATGTGCTGTTGCGGCATACAAAATGAACAAGCCTGTACGTTTGATCTTACCTCTGATCGAAAATATGAAAGTAATTGGCAAGCGAGCGCCCACAGTAGCTGATTATGAAGCTGGAGTGGACGAAAATGGTGTTATTCAATATCTGAAACTATTATATTATCAAGACTATGGTTTATCTGGAATTAACGAACTAGTTGTTGGCCATATACCACATTTTGTGAAGAATTCTTATATGAGTGACACTTGGGAGATAAATGGAAATACGGTGCAGACTGATTTGCCAGGAAATTCTTACTGTCGAGCGCCAGGTAAAAAATATAAATATCCAAAAACTTTTTAATTAATTTAATTATCCCACAGGATCTACCGAAGCAGTAGCTATGATTGAGAGTATTATGGAACAAATATCTACTGTCACTAACAAGGATCCAGTTGAAGTGCGACGAGCAAATATTGTTCCTAATCATGATTCTATGCCTGATTTGATAAAGGAAACTATTTCATGGACTGATTATGAAAACAGGAAGAAAAAAGTTGAAGATTTTAATTCAGTAAGTAATGCTACTATTATTGAATCTATTTATTTGTTTTGTATTTATTTTAGAAACATCGATGGATGAAAAAAGGAATCACTCTGATTATAATGGAGTACCCATTTGTTGTATTTGGTCAATACAGTGTTTTTGTATCAGTGTTCTCTACAGATGGTACCGTTGCTATTTCTCATGGTGGAATTGAATGTGGTCAAGGCATTAACACGAAGGTTAATTGTTCCACCAAAATTTATATTGAAAGATTATTATTGGATAATTTTTTCGCAGGTAGCACAAGTATGTGCTCATATTTTGAATATTCCGTTAGATATGGTCAGTGTCAAAGCTAGTACTTCATTAAATGCCCCCAATACTACTGCAACTGGAGGCAGTATTACCAGCGAAGCTGTGTGTTATGTAAGTTCATAAATATAGTTTTCAACTTTTTAATTCGTATATTTTTATTAGGGTACAATAGAAGCTTGCAAAGAAATTTTAAAACGGTTGGAACCAGTGAAAGAAAAAATGGATAACCCAACGTGGAAAGAACTATGTCTTCAAGGTTTCAAAGAAAATATTGAAATGTGCGCTACACATATGTAAGTACATAATATTATACTGTACCTACAAGTTACAGATACAAAATCAAATTCTTAGGTACTCCGCGAAGTCCAAAGTTGGTTTTTACACTATTCTAGGTACTTGTGTATGTGAAGTAACCTGCGATATTTTAACTGGAGAGCACAACATCGACCGCGTAGACGTTCTTGAAGATGCTGGCCAGAGTATGAGTCCTAATGTTGACGTAGGGCAAATGGAGGGTGCTTTTGTGATGGGTCTAGGTTATTACACAAGCGAAAAAATCGTTTTGGATGATAAAGGAGAACTCCTCACAAACAGCACATGGACGTATAAAGTACCAGGCGTAAAAGATATACCTGCTGATTTTAGAATAAAATTCAAGCAGAATTCTACAAACCCCAATGGAGTGCTGAATTCTAAAGGTAATTAGGACATATTTGAGCTTTTGAAATTTTTGTTCGTTTTTTTTATTATAGCTACTGGTGAACCTCCTTTATGCTTGAGTGCCGCTGTCCCATTAGCTATACGACGGGCTTTAGCCTCAGCTCGAGCTGATGCCGATGAAAAAGCAGATCGGTTTGTTCAAATGTGTAAGTTTATGAAAGGTGTATGAAATCTATAGAAATTGATTTGAATATTTTAATTTTCAGTGGGTCCAACTACTGTTGAGTACAAATTCATGAATAGTCTTAACGATTATAAGCACTATACTTTTTAATTATGTATAACAATATGTATAAATACTGGTGGCGGATAGTTGAAAAACTCTATAGGTCTATCCTTGTTGTTGTTTTGAAAATATATTTTATGTTGAAGTGTTTTTTATATTAATATTACTAAAAAATTTTATAAAATATGACAAAAACATAATTGCTTCAAATCCGTCGCATTTATCTATTTATTTATCCAGTTTCCCCATGTTGACAGTCAAAATGCTAATTACGCAGAGGATTTCCTTTGAACACAATTATTAATTCTTTCCTTTTAACATAGAAATATTTTTTTATGCTACCAATAACACAACTATTAAATATATGGTTTGCTACATTCAGCATTAGCTCTTCTCCATAACTGTCTGAAGAGTACATAGAGGATGATATTTTGTGTGTTATTATTGTGACGATGAACTTCAAAAATTATAAAAACGATTTTTGATTTTAAATTCTGTATATCTATTGGAAACTTTGACGTTTCGATCCTCTGACCAAGAATCTTTTTCAGAAAACAATAATACAAAATAAAACAAGGAAAGTAACTAGGTACTAAAAATATACAGAATACTAGATGTGATAACGTGGATATCACACCTAAACAAAAAGAATAAAATCCTGTGGCATTCACTCAAGGCTTGAGGAAAACCACGTGAAAATCCCAAACAGAGGAATATGTCCTACTTGGTACAGCTCCGCACACACCCCAAATCACTAAATACACGACATTTCAACAAGACAGCGTAGCGCTACTCTTTGCTATTGGTTTGGCTCACAACTACAGTGTCAAATAGTCTTCAGTGTACTTTATAATCCAAAATATACACAGAGCTACATCAACTAAAACATAGTCATTATATATGTGTGTTATTGCCAAACATTTTTTGATAATTCAAAACCATCAGTATGGTTGAAGTTATTTGGATGTTTAAGTATCTCAATTGCTTCTCTGACCAATCTACCATGAATCGATGAGCATCTTGCGACTATTCTTGTTTCTTCAAACTTGATGTCATGCAAAAACTAGATGGCATGATCAGCTACAGAAGATTTATTTGGATGGTTTAATCTCATGCAACTCCTATGTTCAGCAATGCAAGTGTTCACAGTGCGGCCCGTCTGTCCAACGTAGACCTTCCCACAGGTACAAGGGATCTTATAAATGCCCGAAGATTGTGGGGGAATTACGTCCTTTACAGGTCTCATGAACTGCTTGATTTTCAATACCGGAGCGAAGGAAACTCTGAAATTATATCTTGATAAGATCCTTCCGATCTTCTCTGAAACGTTGCTCACATAAGGTAAAGAAACATAATTTCTACTCACGCTAGTATCCTCAACAGTAATATTGGTGGACTTGGGTCGAAGAGGCTCTTTAATAGAGTGATACCTGAAGCCATTTTTCTAGAGAATCATTTCTTGATTATTAATTTCATTATCAAGTTCATCAGGATGACAAATATCATTAGCCCGTCGGAATAAGCATTTAATTGTTCCGTACTTTTGTGAAGGATGGTGAAGTGAATCAGCATGAATATATTGATTCGTGTGTGTGGGCTTTCTATAAACTGTATGCAAGAGTCTACCATCATTGATTCGTTTTAAATTCACATCAAGAAATTGTAAAGAGCCATTATTTCCGATTTCTGATGTAAATTTGATATTTTCATGGATATTATTCAAATGTTTCAAAAAACCATTCAAACTATCATGACCATGGGGCCAAATGGCAAAACATCATCTACCTAACG
This sequence comes from Dromius quadrimaculatus, assembly GCA_963989225.1. Taxonomy (NCBI): domain Eukaryota; kingdom Metazoa; phylum Arthropoda; class Insecta; order Coleoptera; family Carabidae; genus Dromius; species Dromius quadrimaculatus. Next base: position 64,270,314 of record OZ022328.1, on the reverse strand, counting down.
AACCCAAAAAGATGGTTTATGATAACTAGTTTCTAATGTCTTCTCTTCAAAAAATTCCATGTAATAATTCGCAATTGATGAAAGAATACGGTTCCCCATTGCAACGCTATCAATTTGTTCATAATAATCATTATTAAAAATAAAGAAACTGGACGTCAAACAATGGTGGAATAATTTAATAATATTTGGAAAGAAATTCCTCTCCAAAAGTTCTGGGGGATCTTCTATTAAAACCTTCGTAAATAAAGAAGAAACATCAAAACTAACAAGGATGTCATGATCACACAACCGTATGTTATTAATCATTTCAAAAAAATATTTCGAATTTTTAACATACGAGGGATAATTATTAATAGATGGTTTCAATAAACTGTCAAGGTATTTTGATAATAGATAAGTTGGCGAACTGACGCAATTGACTATTGGTCTAAGAGGGACATTTTGTTTATGAATCTTGAGTAAACCATAAAATCTAGGTACATGTGGGTCACTAGGAGTCAAATATTCAATAACATCCTTATCTGAAGAAGATTCTTTGAGAAGTTTAGTGATTTGATACTTAATCGAACTTAAAAGATTTCTGCAGACTTCATATGCTGGATCATGAAGCAAATCTTCAGCCTTGCTAATATAATCTTCTTTATTGAGAATGACAGTAGCTTTTCCTTTGTCAGCTGAAAATCAAGCAGTTCATGACACCTGCAAAGGACGTGATTCCCCTACAATCTTCGGGCATTTATAAGATCCCTTGTACCTGTAGAA